>OX451738.1:1175066509-1175666509 GCA_948472305.1 Vicia faba | reverse complement strand
AATGCTCATTTCATTAGAATTAACATGAAAGTACAAACAAAATTTGAAAGCAACAATTTTAACATAAACAAGGGACAAATGCAAACAGAAAGAAACATGGCCTAGTGACTAATCAGTAACAAGGATGAGTTGTCCTGTCTGAAACACTAGCTTTAGGAGGTGACTTGAGGGTATCCCGACTCAGTCTTCAGTCACTTTGTTTTGGCAAAGGATTGTTGATGACATTAGGACCTGCCTCTTTAAAAGTAAGAAAATTGGTTTTCACCAATTATTGCACTCTGTTTTTCAATGCATAACAGCTTTCTAAATCATGATCGGTAGCTCCCTGATGAAACTCACAGTGAAGGTCAGATCTGAACCCGGCTGGAGGAGGATTTCGTGGAATCAGAGGCCTAGTTGTAATCAAGCCCTTCTGCACCAATGCAGGATATAATTTAGTGTATGTCATAGGGATGGGATCAAATTGAGCCCTATTCTGATTCTGATTCTGCGTAAAATTCTGTTGTTGAGGGACATGAACTGGTTGAGCATTAACAACAGGAGTAACAGCCGCTACTTGTGGTTGATCAGTGTATTGAGGCCTACGGCGAGGTCCTCTTCTCTCAGTCGAGACAGCATTGGCTTCTACCTCTTTCTTCTTCTGAAAGTTCCCAAGGTATTTCTTTGCACCATTAGAAGATTCAGCAGCTTTAGAAACTTTACCATTCTTGATTCCTTCTTCTAATCTTTAGCCAATAGTCACCAGGTCTGTGAAGCTGGAAGACACACTACCAATCATCTTCTCCCAAAAGAAAGGGGACAAAGTATCCATGAACAAACCAGTTATCTCTTTCTCTGCCAGAGGTGGTTCAACTTGAGATGCCAATTCTCTCCATCGTTGAGCATATTCCTTGAAATATTCCTTCTCATTCTGAAACATATTTTGCATTTGGCGACGATCAGGTTCCATGTCAAGGTTATAATTGTATTGCTTTATGAAGGCATCAACAAGATCTTGGAAGAATTGTATACGTCCTTTCTCAAGTCCCATATACCATTTCAATGAAGCTCCACTCAGACTGTCTTGGAAACAATGGATAAGCAGCTTGTCATTCTTGGTGTAAGCAGACATCTTTCAAAAGTACATCACCAAATGACTTCTTGGACAAGTATTCCCCTTATATTTATCAAACTCAGGAGTCTTGAACTTTGCAGGCATAACCAGATCAGAAACCAAGCACATATTGTTAGCATCAATACTGAAGAACTCATTTCCTTCCATAGCTCTGAGTCTCTTCTCCAAAGTTTGATACTGTTCTTTGAAATCTTCAAACTCACCGAAGTCTCCTTGACTCACACTTCGAGGACTGGCAGCATGGTGCTCAAAGAGAGGATTCCAAAAAGCAGCTTGTGCAGCAGGTTGACGAGAAGCAGTATGAACGATTGGCTGAGGTTCAGCGAAAACTGGAGCCTGAAAGACTGGTTGGGAAGACTGACCAACCATTGAAGTAATGGCAACATGCAGAGAGTCATTTTGAGGTAACCCAAACTCTGGCCATGTAGTAGATGTATGCTGGATAGGTTGAGTGTCAACAACAGCAGTTGGGATTTCAGATATCATAGTCCTTTGAGGTGGCTCTCCTCTGGAAATCAGGACTTGCATCATCTCAGTAAGTTTGGCCATTCTTGACTTCAACTCATCGATTTCCATTTTGACTTCCATGTTGTGTTTTTCTTGGTTTTCCATTCTCAATTTGACAGCAGCTCTAGTCCCGTAGTTATGTTGAGGAATCAGCTTGACGGTAGATGACTAACTGGAAGGAAGAAGCAACTGGGAATAAGATCTTGATCAACCTGGATGTATGCAGAATGATGCAGAGGATGCAAATGATATGCAATGTTATGCAAAGCACTGCACAGTAACAAGATCACATGGTTCAGAGTCACGAGCCTAGAGTCAAAGGTACAACCCATAAGGTATGGACTAACTGTTATCACCTGCCGAACAAGGTTCTAAGAGGTTCTCAGAGTCTACATCCTTCCTTTGGATATTACCAACGTCCCGATTAACTCGGTAATTAGCAATATTCTCAGGAAAGACTCGTCCGAGCGTAGTATCGCGTGACAACTATTTTCGGATTACTCCATCATAGCTTCCGCACTACACCTAAAAGGACAAGATGAGTTAGGTAATCTACGGTCCTCGGCTTCAGCAGGCTCCCAGGTCGAAAGCAGTATGTCTTCCCGATTACTCGGTAAACGATACTACAGTCAAAGGGGCCTCCACTGAGTGGGGGATCTCATGCCTCTTTTTTTGGGATTACTCCCTCAAAGTTAACATGACTATACCACCCGTCCTATCTTAAAGTTTGCCCTAGTCCGGGTATAGGACTTATGAGAAATCACCAAGCACCCTGTAAACCAGGAAAATCTAGACAAGCATATATACAGAATATAACACATAAACACAATAGCACATATACAGATATAAACAAAGATAGGCTCAACCCACTTAGGGATGGACCAGCAAGAGGTCAATCTTTCCCCAGTGAAGTCGCCATTTTTTTGTAGTGGTAGAAATGTGCAAGACTAAGCCATTGGATTGACTAGACTTTATACAAATCAAAATAAAAATCGCCACCGCGCTTTATTGTTTCCAAAGGAATTGGAAAAGATTGAATAACCCAAAAAGAGGGGGAAAGATTCAAGGTAAGGGGGTTGGTTATGCAAAGGGAAGGTATTAGCACCCTAAACATCTACGGTACTCCGCAGGAACCTCTTTGAAAAATCTGTATATTTTGGCTATAAAAATGTGTTGTATATAAAATGGATGGTGGAGGTGAGAAAAGAAATATTTTTATGATTTTTGCACCCACCGCGGTTGCGAAACTTTAGTGCCTACGTACCACCTTTCGTGCAATAGGGGATCAGGGTACACGTAGTTCCTCTAGAAAAGACTTGTTTGTTGATTATTTTTAAACAAGGAGACAAGTCGTCATTGTTAGGAGAGAAATCTCGACTAACGCCAACAAGGTATGAGAAATATGGACCATGCGTCAACAAGAGTGGGGGTTTAAGAACGCCTCTAGTACTCAAGTGGAAAAGTCGACACCTTTATAACCATAGGGATAGGAGAATGTTGCTCGACTATCAATGAATCATGTCTCACCTTGAAAAAAAGTTTTGAATGGAAAAGGTGCTTGGGCGTAGAAAAGAGTTTGAATGAGTTGAAGTGTTTTGTTAATTTTGAAAGAAATGTCAAAGTATGATTAAATGAATTGAAGTTTGTTCAAAGAAAATAAGTTTTAAAAGAAAAGGCACTCGACAAAGTCGAGGTTTATTATGAAAGCGGTTTGATTTTATAAACAAAGAAGGTTTTGAAAAAATATGAGAAGATTTTGAAAATTAAAGAAGATGGGAGGAGATGAAGGGACTATCCTAAAGCATAAGGTAAAAGCTAGGGAAGAGAATCGCCTAACCAACATGAAGCCGATAATTGACATTATAAGACAATGTAGAATTCCCACTCTTTGGATTGAAACCAAGCAAGCAAAGGTACTAGACCTCTTGAAAGAACCAAACTTCAAGTGTTTTAAGTCTTCGCAAAAATTGGGCAGAGTAACGGCTGTATACGGGTGAATTCCAGATTACAAACAAAGATCGTAATCTCAAGAACCTGCACACAAAACAGACAAACAACCCAATGTCTTGAGGTAAACCTCAAGAACTCCAGACAAAATATCAAATAAAGTCACAAAGTCTCCAAGATTGTCCAAGGTCTCTAATCCTAAGTCCAAGAAGTCCATCACTCCATAATGCAAAGGATAGTAACCATGTAGTCCAAGTATCATTAATGATTTTTATGGTTCATGTTGATTATTAGGTGTCTTTAAAAAGAAAGAAAAGCTCAAGTGAGCAAAATAAAAATGACATAAAAGTAAATGCTCAAGTGAGCAAAGATGAAAATAGCATGAAATGTAAAATGCTAAAAGTAAATGGTACATAAAGCATGAAAATAAAAGCATAAAGTAAAGTTAATTGTTAGTAATTAGTGGTTAGTTGGATGACCATCTTGAAACTTGCATTTGGAACTCATTAGAGGATTGGTAGAATCAAAGCCTTCACACAACAAGTTGTATTTGCTTTTTGTCAAGTATATCATCCATTTTGGAATTCTCACAAGGCAACATGTAATGATCAACGATGTTTAAGTGATCCGCGTTGACCAAAGGTGTTGTAGATCCATTAGAGGATTGGTAGAACCAAAGCCTCCACACAATGAATCTAAAGGTTATTGGATCAAAGAGATCAAATTAACATACTTGGGCTTGCAATCATACGTTTGGGCCACGAATGATCATTTATTCGAATCGAGACAAAATTTAGCGCTATGTTAAGCAATCGTAAGTGGACTTATGTAGAAGTCACACCTATTTTGAGGCCGGTCAATAGCAATCTATGTACTTCATGTTTGGATAAATGATATAGAGATCACCATCCCTTAACATGTAGCACAATTAAAAAAGAAAGGGATAATATGAAGAGGGAGGGGAATGATAAGCTAATTTGGATCACCATTTCAAAATTCTTTCATCTTTAAATTCAACCACTCCTCTAGATGGATTAAAGCACTAAACATATCATTAATCCAAAGCACCAAAAATGAATTAAATAATTCACTCTTAGGTAGATTTGAATTGATGAACATTTATCCAACTTCATCTACATCACAAAGTCCATTGAGTTTAAAGATAAATTAGACATTTTAAATTGCAATCCAAACCAACAATCAAAAAGAGTGAGTAGAAAAAGCATTTTGGATCAAAGCTGCCTCAAAACAAGGCAAAAAAGTGCATTATGTCCTGTGTAAATCGATTGAACTATTGTGTAAATCGATTTACACAGTACAGTTTTCAAAAATCTGCGTGAAATTGCTTCTGTGCAATCGATTGCACTACAATGCAAATCGATTGCACACAGTAACAGTAGCAAAAACAACATTTTAAAAGGGCAATTTCTTGTTCAAACTTTCCATCAAACACCTTATGATCATGGATCCAATTGAGCACGAAAATTCCATCAAATTATGAGAAATTAACACCATTGGAATCACAAAATAATGCTCAAAGAATCAATCCCAAAGATCACCAAGAGATCACATTGTGAAAGATGAATTATCCAACTTACCAAAGGTAGATCTAGAGAATTATCAAAACAACTTCAAGAATTTGCTTCAATTCAACCACAAGAATCAATTGACCAAGCTTGGATGTAGAGAATTGATGGAGAAAAAGTGTTTGGATGAAGGTTTAGCTCAAAGATTAGTAAGCTTCAATGCAAAGCTTACTAACTTTTTGAAAATGGAGCTTTGAGTGAATTTGGTAGATGGAGAGAATTGAGAGATTTTTTAGCAAGGTGGATTTAGCTATCAAAAGCTTGAAATTTGAATGAAATGAGGGCTCTATTTATAGAGTTTAGGATTGGGATTAGTGGTAATTTGGCAATTGATTCTTGGAGCCAAAATTTGAATTAATGATAACTCTTTCAAAAATTAGAGTTAAAATTTGAATTAATGATAATTCTTCTTAAAAATGAAAGATTGGCACTAAAATTTGAATTAATGATACATCTTTCAAAAATAAAGGAAAATTGGAGCCAGAAATTTGACAAGCTTGAAATGCTGATTTTTTTCAAATTTTCACACTGTGCAATCGATTGCACTATAGTGCAAATCGATTTGCACAGTGTATCTTTCCAAAAATTGCACAAAATTCACTTTGTGCAATCGATTGCACTCTAGGAGCAATCGATTGTACAGTGAATTTTTTTTATAATTCTTTTTCTTTACAAATAGAGATTTTAGGGAAATAATACCGGAAAACCTTATTTGCCATATGCTTCGACTCGGTACCTACACAACACAAATTTGCAAAGACAAAGACAGATATTTTTTTTGCATTTTGAGTAGAAGTTAGTCAACAACACAAGAGAAAACTTAAAGATAAGATGCAAATGTGATTAATGAAGCTATTTATTAATGATTGTGACTGAATGATAAAATATGGTATGAAAGTAGGACTGAAAAAAGTTAGGGGAAAAATTTAGGGTACAACACAGCCCAAAACGAAAAGATTTATTGTACGAACTCAAGACATATGTCTCAATAAACCGTTACTGTCCAGATCACCATTTACCAAACAATATTTTTGCATTCATTTCTCCATATCAGAATGAATCAAATACATAACCGAATTGGACACAGAATCGAGATTTCATAACTAAAATAGTAACAAACCATTGTTAATCAATACTAAATCAATAAAATTTATACAAAAATGAATCAATTACAAAATGATGAACAAATTTGGATTTCCCTAAATAATAAAAAAATGACATAATTTTGTTTCCTAATTGACAAAACCTAAAACACTATAAAAGGGGAATTAACATAGAGCAGTGGGGGGGGATTACTGTGAAAAAGAAAAAACAAGTACATGGAGGGGAATGATGGTAAAGTAAAGAGAGATAATTACAGAAAAACTATAGAAACTGCCGCTTCCCTTCACCACCACCAGCCTTCCTATGATTGGATCTATAGTCGCGAACCTCCAACCACGATCAGCCCCAGACCCACCACCAGATTCGCGCTCCACTGACCTCACATGTCTTTGTCTTTGTTCGTGCCGAGATCAGACCCCCTCCGGTGAAGAAGAGGCTAAGGCTTGCTGTTTGAGAAAGGAGAGAGGTATGGGGTTTAGATACCGCAGTCGTCGGAGTTTGACGAGCTAGGGTTTTGTGTGAGAGAAAAGGGTACGAGGGGAAGTGAAACGCGGAGAGAGAAGAAGGTAATGATAGAATGAGATGATATTGTGTAAAACAAATTTTTATGTATCATAGTAATCTAGTGCAGGCCAGCCCACCCTTAATAACCGTGCTCCCCAAATCACAACTGCATGATTGAAATCAAACAACCCAGAAATGCTTGTCCACCGTAAACCTACATGCACACCTAAACATGCTGCCAAACGGACTCCTTAATATCGTTGGGCCTGGCCCATTTGTTAAACGCATCCCTGCTGTTTGGGCCTGAATTCAATATCTGAATTTAGGCCCATGTTATTTACACCCCCATTTTTGTTGCTTCAATTATATCTACACCCCCGCGTCTTAATTTAAATTTTATTTTATTATCTTATTATAACTATTTATTTTTATACTTTATATTTATATTATATTTATATATATTATTATAAATCGAATTATTTATTTTCAATTTATAAAAAAAATATTTTTTTACTATTGCATTAAATTGTTCTTTTAATCATGCACTAAAAATATTTTTCACAATATAGGTTAATTTAATATTTTACATCAAAATATTAAAACCTGCACAATTCACCATATTATTGCATCAACGAGCGACACGTGGTCAATATCTGGCCATGTGATGAGGAGATTATATCAGACTCCCTCACTCTATGCAACTAACCAACCTCGAATCAATTTTTTTTAATAATATAATCAAATTTATATTACTAATATAATCAAATTTATATTTATTTTCAAAAAGGGTTATATTAATATCTTTTATCGACTGCGAGCTATATCCACGACTTCGCAATTTACAAACCCAGATTTGGTTCAAAGAGTATTCAAGGTATTTCTACAATCCATAAAAAACACAAACAAAATCGCGAACTACGAAATGAGACTCTGATTCCTCCTAAGAGGATACACGTAGGCATACGATTAAAATCTTGGCGAGTCCCCCTAACTAAAATTTAAACCTTTCCCCCTAACTAAAATTAAAACCATTTTTCCTAATTATACTTAAAAATCCTATTTCCTAAAAATTGCGCTTCTAAACCTAGTATCCTTGCGAACAAGGTAGATAAGGAGTGTCTAACACCTTCCCATTGTCTAGAACCGAGTCCAAATCTAGAATCTCTAAACTTTTTAGGGTTATTCCTTTATACTCCCTTCCTTTAGGATGAAAATTAAGGGTGGCGACTCTGATTTAAAAACCAGTTGCAACAGTACTTAATCCAACACTTATGATTTCCTTTTTGGTTCAAATGACATAAAGGAAACTCACATTTTCTTATCCGCCAAACAATGCGAACATTTTCTCAAATTTGCATCGGAGGCACCATACAATACATTATTCTTTGCAACAAATGCTCAAACCTTATTCACTCATATGACCCAAACGCTTGTTCCATAATTCAGATGAGCTATGATTGTCAAAAGTTTTGATGTAGCATTTCGAAACACCAAGTTGGACGATACACAAATTTGAATTCCTTTTTCCTTTAACAACCCCCATTGCGCCTTTCTTTAACTTCCATTCATTTCCAAAAAATAATTATCATATCCTTAATTATATAACTTTCCAACAGATAAAAGATTGAATCGAAGTTCTGGAATGTGTTTAACGCCTTTGAGAACTAGAGTAGTCTCATTGCTAGTTTTGACACAGATCTCTCTTAATCCTATAACATTATCTTGTTCATATTTTCCTGAACGAACAACCCAAAGTCAATGGTCTCATAAGTTGAAAAAATATCACATCTCGAGGTTACATGAGTAGAAACACCACTATCAACCACTCAATCCATCTCATCATATGATAAATTGACATTTTCTACACAACTTTCACAAGCAACAAAGAAATCATCAACAATGGCAACATATTCATTATTGTTACCTTCCTTTTTGTAGTTGTTGTAGCTCCTCTTCTAGTTTTCCCTTTTTAACTTACGACAATACCTTTTTATGTGTCTCTTTCCCCCAAAATGATGATACCTAATATGAGAGAATCTATTAGATCCTCCTTGTAATTTACCAGGTGAAGTCTCGCGATTACTTGAACCCCTACTTTAATGTCTCCCCCTTGATTCGGTAGCCAACACATCAGAATATGAAGTAGAAACTTGTGACTTACGCCTCAACTCCTTATTCAACATATTACTTTTGGCCAAGTCCATCGAGATGATACCATTCGGAGCAGAGTTAGACAAGGATAACCTAAAAGTCTCCCAAGAATTAGGCAAAGTACCATTAAGCCACAAACCTTGAATTTCATCATCGACAATTGATTTAGAATCCCTTGGAAAATGTTCAAGTGACCGGTCATTGGTGAACCATCACTATACCTCTGTAGCGGTGAAAATTTTGAGACCAGGCCATTGATTGACTTGACGCATTATAGTTAAAGTTGCCACAACGCTTTATTATTTTCAAAGGAATGAGAAAAGAGGGAAATAAAACCCAATAAACATGCAAAGTAAAAGCAACATTAAAAGTAGAGCAAAATAATGCATTAAATAGATCCAAGGTATGAGGGTTGGTTATACAAAGGAAATGTACTAGCACCATATGTATCTATAGTATTCTATAGGAACCTTTTGAAATATATATTTTTTGGTTAAAATTGGTTTGCTTGTAAAAGGTTTTGTTTAAAGAAATTTTGAAAATGCAACAACCTAATGTCGAGGTTTTGACTTAAAAGAGTGTAAGTTTGAAAATAAGGTTTTAAAGGTTTTAACTAAAGGAAAGAAAATAGGATAAACATAAACATGCAATAAATGCACAATGGCATGAAGTCAACGACACAATCCTCCCTTCGATTTAACAAGTCAACAATAAAAAAATTAATACAAAAGCATATGCACTAGAAAAAAGAGAACCCTAGAGAAATCCATTAAATCAAAATTATCACAACATCAGTCAAGGAATATCACGAAGAAATTAATTCAAACGAATAAGAAATAACAATGTCAATATAATCAACAAGAGACTAATTTAAAGATACCAAGAAAATCAACAAGAAAATAACTAAAATATTAATTAAGCTAAGATACCATTAAAAGTCACAAGCTTTACTAAATTGATTTTAAAATAACACTAATTAATTCGAAATTATCTAATTAACTAAAATTTATTTTAAAAAAACCTAACTAAAGTGAAAATAATAAAGAATTTATCAACTCTTAACTAAAACAACTAAAATTGAAAGAAAAAGGGTGAACGGTTAGATCATCGGGGGGGAGAAAACATAATTCGGATGGGCTAATAGAACAGGCCCATGTTTAAAATAATGAGTAATACAAAAAAACTAAAACTAAATAATAATAAAATTGGGCTTACATGGACTGGGTCGGTCGAACCCGAGTCCAGCTCCGTTTTAACCAGAAGAAGTACCGAATCAGGATAACCCCAATGCCAGGTGCATCTTATCACAAAGAAAACCAAGTTATATTCTTCTTCATTTTCATGATTCAAACTAGAATTTCCTCACAAGAAAAATCATGATTCCTCTATTTCTATTTCCCATCGATTAACAACCAAAAAACAAACTCTGCTTTCTCAAACTACTTCTCCTGTTTCTTTTTTTTTAACCGTCCCCACCTCTATTATGATTTTATCACTCACACAAACATCAACCAAGCTCTCAAGAAACGAAATCAGTAACAATAACAATCTTAAAGCAAATCGTAAAAAGGATTCAACACAGAAACTATGTATGTAGGCGGTGATTGCAGTAGTTCAAAAACGATGAGGGGGGGATTATAAATATTGTTGTTAATCTCATAGTTAGAAGATTTATTATTTGATTAATCCATTAAAATGGTTTGGCTAGGAGATGCTGGTGAAAGCATGACTTGGGAGTTGGAGAGCAAGATGCGAGACTCCTATCCTGAATTGTTTGATTGAGGTAAATTTTCGAGGATGAAAATATTCTAAGTGGGGGAGAGTTGTAACGCCCGTAATTTAATTAATTATTTAATTAAATTATTTTTGGAATATTTGTGAAGTTGTATTATAATTAAATTGGATTTATTTTATTAAGTGGAGAATAATATTAGAGATATAATATTATATGGTGAAATAATATTAAAAGTGTAATATTATTTAAGGTGGGCTTATTTTGGAAGAATAGAAGTAATAAGGGGGTGTGTTGGTTTTAAGCCCAATAAGGAATAATAGAATAATAGGTTTATTTTATTATTTGTTAGAAGGAAGAGAAGAAAGAAGCAGTAGAAGAAATAAGGATTGAGAGGAACGTGCAAGCTGCGTGAGAAGGAGGAATAACGGCAAGAACGTGAATCCAACTGGAAATTGCAGAGTGACCTTTAATCCAAGGTAAGGGTGGGGTTCTAACTCTATAATTTTGTTTATGATAATTGATATGTGGGGTTAGAGGTGATTGTTGTATTGTTCTTGAATTGAGAATATATGATTTATGTATGATGAAGATTGACGAATTTTGATGAATATTGATGTCTTGATGCTGTTAAAATGTTGTAAGATTATTGGGTAATTATGGTGATGAATTGTATTGATATTAAGTTTTAGGGCTTAGTTATGGAACCCTGGTGAGATGCAGTAATGGAAAACGTTGAATGTAGCAGTAAGGAAAACGCAAAATTATGCAGGGAAGGGAAACGCAGAATTAGGCGTGAAGAACAATCAGAAGTTGTTGTTTCAGAACAATGAAACAATTAGGGAATAGCATTGGCCGTACTTTTCCTAATTAGGTTAATAACAGGCAAGAATCAAAATAGTAGGATGGAATGAAAAGTAGCAGTTCTAACATTAGAAGTTTGTTGACTAGAGTTGCGTTAGATTAGTGCTAGTTAGAAGTTTTGATGTTATACGTATGTTAGATAGAAATTGTGTTGCACTATTAAAGCATAGAGGTTCTGGTAGTAAGAGTTGTACTAGCCAGAAGATGTGGTTGATCAGAAGTTGTATCTGGTCAAAAGATGGCATTATTCAGAAGATGTGATGATCAGAAGTTGTATCTAGTCAGAAGATGGCATTAGTCAGAAGATGTGATGATCAGAAGTTGTATCTGGTCAGAAGATGGCATTAGTCAGAAGATATGATGATCAGAAGTTGCATCTGATCAGAAGTTGCATTAGTCAGAATTTGTACTAGTCAGAAGATGAGGTTAGTCAAAAACTGTGACGGTCAGAGGTTATATCTGGTCAGAGGTTGAGTCAGTCAGAAACTGTGATGATCAGAACTTATAATAGTCATAAGATTGTATCGCCCAGAAGTTGTGTCATTAGAAGTTGTGTATTTAGAAATAGCGTTGGTTAGAGGTTGTGTGGCCAGAAGTTGGATGGCCTTTACGTTAGGTTGTGCAGAAAGATGAACGTTAGATGCTTAGAAGCTGCTGTTAAAATAGTGACGGTCATGATTTTAGAGTTGCAGAATGGCAGTATTGTTTTACTGTGGAATTAAAATATTGCTGAGTTATTAATGAATAACGATGTTTGATGATTTATAAATAAATGACGTTTGATGAATTATTTTTATTATTTTGAGATGTATTTTGAGATTCTTTGAGATGATAATTTGAGATGCTTTGAGATGATAATTTGAGATGTTTTGAGATGAAATGAGATGTTGTTAACTTAGGTGTTATCATTACATTCATGGTGGTGTCGCATACATTTCATTTTTGAGATGGAGCTTATGCTCGTTGAGATGGCCTGGATTGGCAAATTTTGAGATGAAGGCTATGCCTTGTTAATGCCTCTATTAATTGGCAAATTTTTTTGAGATGCGAGTTCTGCTCCATTTGTACCACATGCATTTGCATAGTATTGAGTCGCATTATATGATTTCATAAAGAGGTGTATTTTGATGTTGATGAATGACTATATATATATATATATATATATATATATATATATATATATATATATATATATATATATATATATATATATATATATATATATATATATATATATATATATATATATATATATATAAATGTTGTAATATTGTTGATTATGAGATGGGAAGTGGTGATGTTGTTGATCTAATTTAATATATCAATTATCATGCGCTTTATTATATTGTTAGATATCTCACCCCTTCTGTTTGAATGTTGCCCTTATGTTGGTAACGTGCAGGTAATCGAGAGTGAAGGTTGTATACTTTTAATAGTTTGAGTCGGTGTCATTGCTCTGATATGTAACACTCGGGGGGATGAACGCTTGCTGTTTTGATTGATGATTTTCAGTTGTTGAATTTTAATTCAATTATCATTAAATATGAGATGTTTCAAAGTCGTTGTTTTGTTGTTAGAGATGTTATTAAGAATTCCGTTGCGTAGATGTTGATTTATTTGATTAAAGATGTTATGTTGATGGTTCATCCGATGTTTTAAAAAGTGTTATATATCCATGATGAAATGCAATGAATTTGTTAGAAGAATTTGTGACGTCTCGATTCATTTGTATGATTGAAATTTTATAACTCTGATTTATCTTGCATAATTGCTTGGGGTAGAATTGGGGTGTTACACCTTGTGATTTACCAGGTGAAGTCTCGCGATTACTTGAACCCCTACTTTAATGTCTCCCCCTTGATTCAGTAGCCAACACATCAGAATATGAAGTAGAAACTTGTGACTTACGCCTCAACTCCTTATTCAACATATTACTTTTAGCCAAGTCCATCGAGATGATACCATTCGGAGCAGAGTTAGACAAGGATAACCTAAAAGTCTCCCAAGAATTAGGCAAAGTACCATTAAGCCACAAACCTTGAATTTCATCATCGACAATTGATTTAGAATCCCTTGGAAAATGTTCAAGTGACCGGTCATTAGTGAACCATCACTATACCTCTGTGTAATACCCCAAATTTGTCCTACCCTTTTACTTTTGTCTGGTTTACGCATTCTCGCACTTTCCTCATGTACATAACGTTCATTAGGTCATCTAACACATGCATGCATCTCATTGTTTCCGTATTCATGGGATCAAGGTATTTGATCAACACAACAAAGCTATCGTAATTTTTCAATGCATGTTTGAGTTGTGGAAGATTTGGTTGTTTTCGGTGAATTTAAAACAGTGCGAATTGGAAACAGTGTTTTTACTGATCAGAGTTTGAAAATTCGCATCTCCAGCTTGGAATTGTGTTTTGGGTTGATTCATGAGGATTTGAAACCGTCTCGATGTTCTATTCAATTTTTGTGTTTGGACCAAAAGCTAATTCTCAAAGAAAAGTCTCCAGATACGCGGTTCTTTTGGAAGTTGTATGGTGAAAAATACAAAGAAAAAGGTGCTGAAAGTGCAGTTTTCGCACACTAAAAAATTCATAACTCGAAGACCGTTTATCGTTTTGAACCCGTTCCGGTGGCTAAAATTCCTTCTTGATGTCATCTACATTTCGTATCTCACGGCCGGAAGCCAGTTCTACCCAGAGAGTCTTCAAATATATGAATTTATCAAATATATTCGCACGAGAAAATAGTGACAAATATTCACCGGCTTCATCTTCAGAAAATCATAACTCGGTCGATTCTTATCGTATCGGGCCGGTTCGAGTGGCATTGGTTCACAAATTGAGTTGGTTAAATATTTCTTTCAGTTTTCCAATTCGAGCGGTATCCTGAAGGCCTTCGTTTTTGGTCTGAAGCGCGCGCAACGTGGTTGAAAATCCTGAACCGAGAAATATTTTCATCTGAGACGAAACTTCAAAAAATCATAACTAAATCACCGTTTATCCGATCGAGCTCATCTTCAGACACGATGTTGTTCTCGATGTTGGCTACATTTTAGTTTCACATTTCAACTTCTAAAATTGCACCGAGATTCTTACGAATTTGCCTGGAACGTATCGCACTCAAGTGAATTAAAATTCTGCATTTATATTTATGAATATTTGAGACCCATTAACCAAATTCACTCACATAAGCCCATACTATATATTCTTTTTACTCCAATTTCTCTAATAATTGAAAAAAATCTCCACAAACAATCAAAACTTTTCTCTCAATTCTCTCAAAGATCAAATCAAGGTTCTACACTTTTTTCATCAAGAACACAACAACAACTTCATCAAGATCCAAAAGTCAAGATCAAGAGCAATTATCCTCTGATTGTCGATCCGTTCGTTGCGATCTCTATACCTAAGCCTCCTCTTCATTTCTATCGGTGAGTTTTCTTGAATTAAGCGCTTTTTGAAATAAGTGATTTTTTGGAATAAGTGCTTTTTCTTGATTTTGTGTTGATTGATGTTTTTATTGTGTAATTGAGGCTTAATTGTTGAGAATTGATTTGAATTGAGAATTTAATACCATTTTATTAAATTGCTTATTGAAATAAGTGATTAATTAAACTTGATAAATTGATTTTGGTTGTAACTTGAAGTTGACATAGTGTTGTTGTGTTGATTTTTAATCCTAGGTATAGTTACACTAGTGTTTAAGTTGAACTAGCTATAGAAAACTAGTTAGTACTAACATTAGTTTGAGATTTTGAACTTTTGATTAGATTAACACTAGTTTCTAATTCTTGATGTAGAATTTGTTAATAGTTTAGGTTAGGTAGATTCTAACACTAACTTTGATTTAGGTGTTGTAACATAAACTAACAATTAGTTTAGTTTAGGCCTAATCTTTGATTTTCAATATTTACTACATGTTTCCAATTATTTTTGGTTGATGATCATTGATATTTTATTTGCATTTGAAATGCATTTTTTGCATATGATCTCAAGTTACTAATTTTTGACATAATCTAATCTTTTACCAATTTTTGGTTGATTACTTGTTGCTTTCCATTTCAATAAATTGAGATGATTTCTAATAGACTCAAATATCATTGCTAAACATTTTTGAAGTAAGTTTGATTGAGTTTGATAGAAAATATCTCAATACTTGGTAAATGGCAAAGTATGACATAATTGATGTTTTTGCTCTAACTTTTGATTCGTATTGAGTTTTTCCGACTTTCTTTAATGAAAACCGATTTTCTTGAGCCATCCGGAATCTCTCACGCGAGTATTTTTTTGATTCGGACAAATTTCCTTATGTTTTTCTGCTACTGTAGCAGTTTCGAAAATCATATTTCGGAACGGAATTTGGCCGAACCGGGTTAATTTTTGGAACCGTTGGCATGTTTCTATGCCGCCTTAATTTTTGCGGTTGATTTCGGATGCTTTTCGATTAATTTTCTAACTTTTCGATTCAAGTTTTTTGCATATTATCTTGTATTTCATTGTTGAATTGTGATACTTTTTGTGTGTTAACTCTTACTTTGATGTCAAGTAATATCATTTGGTTTTAACTAATTGTTTGAGAACTTTGTGAATTTAGCGTATCGGAATACATTTTGATTCACAACTTTTGTGTTTGGCAAATTGTGAGTTGATTCCTATTCATCACACTTTTGGCATAAATACATAAACTCATGAATTGGAGTTAATTTGCAATTTGTTGATTAAATTCCGATACATTAAATTTATGTGGTTTTAAGACTTTAATTCTTGATTTTTAGATCAATCTTGAGGTTACATGTTCATGTGCAAGTTTCGGATAACCCTCTCATGCTAATTATCAAGATTAATGTACTAAAACTTTGATTTCCAAATCGATTTGTGATGAATTTCAAAATATGCGTAATGCTGTCTGGAACTTGTATTTCGAATGTGCATTGAGTTTTTATTTGTGAATATGCATTGTTATACTTATTTGAGCATTCCTTCGATATCGATAGCAAGTTTGGATGTTTCTAAACCGGTTTTTGCACCTATTTTCATGAGTACGAGGTTGCTGTCCGGAATGCTATTTTATGCTCCCTTTGACTTGTTTGCTTTGTGTTGTACATATTCATACTTCATTTTTGTGCATATTGTTAATTGCCATTATCACATTTGATTTTGTTGTTATCTACTAACAAATTCTGTGAGATGTGCATACTTTGAGAAGCAATTGTGATACCATTCTCTTTGGTGACGGATACGCTTTGCTTGCATATGTTGTTCACGCTTCTGACGCTATTTGTTGTTGATGCTAGTTTGTGGCGCCCTCTGAGCTTTCGCCATGCTTTGACTTGGTTTTGCGGATTTTTATTATCCATTTAGTATGGTTTCAGGCCATTTGTTGTAATATTATATTTACCACTTTCTAGATATCATGTGAAGTAGGAAATAAAGAGCGTACGCTCGAAGTCGCTGTTTAAAGACCTGTAGCAGGCATTCCGCACTTCATTTTCTATATGTGTTGTGCTTGTGTTTGTTTACTTTCTTGTCGATCGATGAGTCACTCAATTTAGCAATTGAGATCACGACTTCGCTCTCAATGCATGCTCCCTATAGGACTTTATCTCTTTCCATTCTTTCTTTGTTGATCGATGAGTCACTCAATTTAGCAATTGAGATCACACTACAAGAAAATTAGTGTTTAACGATACAAAAATTGCGACAGTTATGTGATAACTGTCGTAATTGACATATAGAGACAGTGTTTACGACAGTTGACACCAACCGTCCCTAATATTTATTTTGCGACGGTATATTTAACCATCATAATATTATTATTACGACGGTAAAACAACCGTCGGCCCCCATTTAACACTTTTAACATTGATTTTTCACCAACAACTAGTCACGACGGTAAAATTAACCGTCCTAAAAGGCATATCACGATGGTAAAGCACCCGTCGCACCCTTAAACCTTTCACGACGGTAAAATTATCCGTCCTAAAATTCATTTCACGACGGTAAAACAACCGTCGCACCCAAAACCTTTAAAGTTAAACTTACTCATAAAATATCTTAGAATCCCTAATCACAAACCTCATGTCCTCCTCCAACGACCTTCGCTCCCAAGCCAAAAATATCTTCAACCTATGCAAACAAACCTGTCCCGATTCCCTAATCCTCAAACTCGTCCAACTTCTCCACACTTCCCCGAACCCTGAAACCCGCACCATGTCCACAATCCTCCTCCGCCGCCACCTCACGCGCCACCACGACGACTCCTTCATCTACCCACACCTAACCGCCTCCACTCAATCCACTCTCCGTTCCCTCCTCCTCTCCTCTCTCCATCAAGAGCCTGTCAAATCCATTGCTAAGAAGCTATGCGACACGGTTTCTGAACTTGCTTCGTGGCCTGACCTACTTCCGCTTCTCTTCCAATTGTTTACTTCACCTGACTCTAGGCTTCAGGAGATTTTGCTACTTGTGTTTGCTCAATTGGCTCATTACATAGGTGAAACCCTAATTCCTCAATTGTCTACTCTTCACTTTGTTTTCCTTCGCAGCCTTAGCGCTGCTACATCGTCATCAGATGTCCGCATCGCTGCTCTTGCTGCCAGCATCAATTTTGTTCAGTGTCTCTCCAATCCCTCTGACCGTGACAGGTATTTGAGAATTCTGTGGTTTTTGAATTGGTGTTTTAAATTCTTTTTATTTCAAAACTACTGGTACTTTAAAAATCCAAGGTCTACCATTTTCTCCCCCATTTTTTTGCCAGTCAATTTAGTTCGAGTTTTTAGATTAAACAAATGCTTTCCATCATTAACTTTTCACCTAAGAGTCAATGCAAGTTTTTGACATGGCTGGCAAATGTTCCCTTGTTACTGACATGGTGGAAAAGAAAGCACACGGTTGATTCTTATATATATTTTAGCCACACCAAAACCTTTCAACACCCTCGACCCTGCTCTCTAAAAAATTTATTCACATTTGTGCACAACAAAAGCCGTCGACTCTATTGTGGGATTAAGAACACAAGAAACATGATTTGGTGGTTCTATGATAGCAATGAAATTTATGGAGTGGGATGAGGGAAAATGTTTTGGTGGTTCTATGATAGCAATGAATTTATGGTAGTTCATTGTTGCTGTGTTCTCGATAGATTGTAGAGCTTGATAGTAGCAGTAATTGGGGTATAGAAATGCTGATGTGATGGTTTTGTCTTGCAGTATAGGGGGTGTAAAGAACATAGTGCAATGGGTTGTAGCCTGAGTGCAACTGTGTGTAGATGAAGGTAAAAGGACAATGAGTTTGGTGATGGCGATTTTGGAATGACTTGATGAGAAAGAAAGTAGTGAAGTATTGTGTTGTTGGTTTCAAATGGAGTGGTTCATGGGGTATGTTGATGGTAACAAGGTTGGTGCATTGTAAAGGCCTCTAGTGGTTGGAGTTTGAGTAGTTCATGGGTATTGTGTTGATGGTAATGGGTATTCATTGTTGTAAAGGTCTAATATTGGCTGCTAGTTTTTTGAAGCTTTCACCATAGATGTTTTATAAGATGATGGTGTTGTAGAGGTGATTAAGGGATTGCTGTTTGGTTGGGCATGGAAGCGGATTGATGTTGAAGCAATGAATGTGGGATGTTTATTCACAAAGGTTGTTTTAATGTAGGCGAGAGCAAAACGAATGGAAACATGACTTTTGATGTGAGAGGTGGGTTCTTGTTATTGTTCTTTGATAACATCACCATTTTCCTTTGCAAAGGGAATAATGTAAGAATAATGCCACAAATAAAACCCTAACTTCATTTGAACCATGATACTATTAATGTGATCTGTATCCATACACCAATGGCATTGTCTGGAACGAAATATCAGCCACTAAGCTAGATTCCTTCAATTTAAAGACTGCTTTGTTCTATGACTTTCCGGGCATGCCTTGTGATTATTTTCTTGTTTCATAATTTTCTTTAAGTGATAATTTTATTTTTGCTTAATTTTAACATAAGTCCCTTTCCTTTTTTTGTTTACTCTGTCACAGATGTATTTGTCAGGTTAAATTAAGCTCGGAAAGACGTAGGTTTGCATGGTCAGTTGTGTCGATTCTGAGGCGATGATGATATTCATATTGAACCCTAAATCCATCCTGTCAGGCAGTGGGCATAATATAATGGTTACATAATGTTAAAGCTCTTGTGGTTGACCATAGTAGCAAAGGTTTTTATTTACCTTTTATTCTGTTCATTTTTATCTTTAAATTATGCTACAACGCGATATGTACATATGTGTTGTAGATGAGTTTGGGAATATGTTACTTTGTTCTCAAAGGTAGTCTGATTATTAGACAATATCAAGTTAAAATGATAGAAAAGTTTTTGTTGTTTGTGATGATGATTTTCACCGATTTTTATTCAGATAAAAATGTCGTTGGTAGTCTGATTAATGTTGAATTCTATCTATTTTTTACTCATCTTTGAATTTTTATACTTGGAAGCCTTAGATTCCTAATTTGTTAGTTTTTCTTTCATGACTGTGAGTATTGTTGTATAATGTTACTTTGTTTCATCAATTGTTGCATCCCAAAGGTGTTATGCTGCTTTATATTTTATAGATTTGGGATGATAAACTTGGAATTATATGATTTCATCTCTTTTCATGGATGTTATAGATTGCTCCTTTGATACACGAGTTGACTTATGATGCAATGTGCCATGATTTGTTGAATATGGAGGGAAATAAATATGTTCACGAGGTATTCCACAATTTCTCTTTTTTCCATCTAAAATTGTGCCCACTATATTAACACAAATCTACTTTTTCTCTAGATTCCTGGCAAGAATGGTGGTCAACCTGAGAGAAAAGAAGTTCTGTTGGAAGATCATGATCCTATATGGCTTGAACTTCGTTATGCACATATTGCCGATGTATGTTCAGATATTTTTTGTTTAGTATCTATTGTTTAGGCTTTAGGATCTACTATGTGAATCATGTCTACTTTTTGTTAGTTATGCAACCTGAATGCCTAGTGATTTTGATGGCCTTGCCAAGCATGAGAAAATGACCAACTTCATTTCAAAGAATAAAGCTGCACAAATCCAACATGGTTCAAGGTGAGTAATAATTTTCTGGAAGTTTTTCATCAATGACATTGCAATCTGACAGGATTTTGATTCTGTACTCACTGTATTAATGATTCAATCATTATTGAAAATAACATTGTTGCCTAATTTGGAATGTTTCTATGACCTGAAAAATCATGACAGATTTTTTGTTTATGATATTTGAGAGTTAGTTATGGTTAGCTGTGCCTATACATAGATGCTACTGCATCATAACAGAATGTAATGTGAAATGAAACACTGAAAATAGAAGTATTCCAAATGATATTCGTGAAATGCCAGACACGCCTTTCATCTGAAGTGTCGGTGCTATATAATGTATGAGTGAAAGTTTGTGAAGGTGTTTTTAATTTACATGAAAGCATACCAAGAAATGACTTATTGAACAATTGAACCTTGGTGTGCAAGCAAACTGAGAGCATGTTTGATTTTCCATACTCTGACCACAGAAATTGAGTTTTTGTGATATGTTTGGTGAATTATTTGAGTCCGTTTAGAAAAGTAAATTTAGTTTCAGAAGCAAGTTTTTTTTTCTGAGTATGGTTATTGAACTATTAATTTAACTGTTGTGTCTTGATGTTTGACAGATGTTGTCCTGTCGGGTGGAAGTTCAGTCTGAACTCCTGCAGCAAGTGTTGCTGTTTATGTTACAGAATAAGCATCTGGGTATGGTACAAGTTTGTGAGTTTTTAAAGACCTTGCTGGATTTTTCGATCATAAGATTGTTAGGTTCTGAGTCACCCTCTTCTTCATTTGGATTGCAATTGGTATCGTCTATGGCATCATTCTGTTGCTCGTGTCCGAGTGAGTCCATGCCTATTCTTATGCTGCTAACGGAGTGCCTTAAGTATCTTCCACATGAGACCTCTGAAGTAAGTTTATTAATATTGAGAAGGAGCATCAGAAATATTGGTTAAATTACACATTTTTCTGGTCATTACATTTTGTTACTGTAGTAGGTGAAATGATATAATTATCTTATAGCTGTATTCTTTTTGGGACTCCTCAGGACTATAGGAAATTAGTATTTGTTGTAGAACATATGGTGGAGGCGTATATAGTGGTACTTAAGTCTCTGGCCGGAGAGAAATTGGTATGTATCGTCCTTGTAATTTAATGTTCACATTTGTATTCACTGTTGTCATAATTTAGTTTCCTTGATTATTATTAATGTAATTTATGCCTTTCTCTTGTATTGATCTTGATCCTTGTTAATAGCTGATTGCCGAGGTTCAACTACATGCTGTTGAATTCCTGGGAACAGTTCTGTCTCTATTCATTCAAGGGATCTCCATATCTTGGACAAAAATCATTGCAACTTGTAATCATATTTGGTGACATGGGAAAGGTAGCATTGAATATTTAAAGTATGAAGCATGCTTAATACTACAATTGAGAGATTGGAGAAAAATACTTAATCTCGTTTTGCATGTTCTTTAGGCTGAGCGTGATGGTTCAAACGAATATGCTGATTATCAACCAGGTTCCCTTAACACCACAGACCAACTCATCAAGGATTTAGACAACTTTGACATTGTTTTCCACATAGGAGATCTTCCATATGCAAATGGATACATCTCACAGTGGGACCAGTTCACAGCTCAAGTGCAAGAAATTTCTTCAACAGTTCCATATATGATAGCAAGGTTTGTTTGTGCTTGAACTCGTTTTTTCCATTGACATTTGAGTTTACTAACGTTGATTCATAATGCAGTGGAAATCATGAACGTGATTGGCCAAACACTGGATCATTCTTCAACACTCCGGATTCTGGTGGAGAATGTGGAGTTCCTGCAGAAACCATGTACTATTACCCTGCTGAGAACAAAGCCAAATTCTGGTATGCAACAGATTACGGCATGTTTCGTTTCTGTATAGCAGACAGTGAGCATGACTGGAGAGAAGGATCAGAACAATACAAATTCATTGAGAATTGTCTTGCAACGGTAGATCGAAAACAACAACCATGGTTAATCTTTGCAGCACATCGCCCCCTCGGTTACTCTTCTAACTCTTGGTATGCCATGGAAGGGTCATTTGAAGAGCCCATGGGAAGGGAAAGTTTGCAAGGGCTATGGCAGAAGTACAAAGTAGACATTGCATTTTATGGTCATGTCCATAACTATGAAAGAGTCTGCCCCATTTATCAGAACCAATGTGTGAATAAGGAAAAATATCATTATTCTGGCACTGTGAATGGAACAATTCATGTGGTTGTTGGTGGAGGGGGGAGTCATTTATCAGACTTCACTGCATCACCTCCAGTTTGGAGTATTTTCAGGGATAGAGACTATGGTTTTGGAAAACTAACAGCATTCAATCACTCATATCTGTTGTTTGAGTATCCTTCCATGTATAGCCGAAAGGGATTTACGGCGATTTGCCAATTTGCGATCAACTTCGTCTGAACTTGGGTTGAACCTTCCTTTACATGAGGTACTGCTAACTCTATTCCAATGGAAGACAGATATATTAATTTGACGCATTTAAAGTTAAATTTTATGAGTATTATTTTAAAGATTATTATTTTAATACTTTTTTTTAGGGATTGGAATCACCCGCTGATGGTAGACGTTCATCTGAGTCTAGCTACCGTATTGGATATAATGGAACTTCAGGGGGGACAAATTAGACTTTGCTATGATCGAGATAATTAGATTGTGAACTTTCTCATGTATTTTTGGTATAATGATACTTATTATTATAAGATTAGGAATTGATATATTTTGGGTTTTTTGTACTACTTGACATGATTATGGAACTCGCATTTTACATGATTATGGAACACACATTTTTTTGGATATTATAATGCTTATTTGATGTTAAATATTTTTTATTGAAATTATTTTTACTATATTACAAAGTGATAGAAAATAAAACAAAAAATAATACTATAAATAAATATATTAAAGAAGAAATAATTTAAAGAAAAAAAGAACACAAAAAAAAACTATATTTAAAATTTTTTACATAGATAATAATTTAAATAAAAAATATATATAATAGAAAAATAAAAAAAATCAAGACATAAACAAAAGTCATGGCGACAGTACCGAACCGTCGCCATAAACAATTTAATCAATTTCAAAAGATATTCACGACAGTATCGAACCGTCGCCATCAATAATTAAAAGAAACTCAAAAGATAGTCACGACGGTATCAACCCGTCGTAAACTTGAACGACAGTTTTTGTAACCGTCGCAAAATAGGTTGGGGACACACACTTCTGCGACGGTAAAGCAACTGTCGTGGAAAGCAAATTGCGACGGTTTTAACCGTCGTAATCTACAAAAATACCTGTCGCAATCTGCCAATTTTCTTGTAGTGTCACGACTTCGCTCTCATTGCATGCTCCCTATAGGATATTTTTTAGACTTTTCTTCGACATGCTAACCTAGGCAGGATCCCTTTAGGTGTGCTTCCTTTTTGCTGGCTTGTTTGCTTTATCCTTGTACATACCATGTTCCCTTAGGATATGCTTGCTCCGTTCGGACGCAAGTTAGACCTTAGGTTGTAAACCATGCATGCTGACATTAGGTAGAAACATCCCCTTTCATCCTTGACATAGGACTACCATTGTATGATAACATTAAGGTTAGAAGTAGGTTAGTCTCCCTTAGGCTCTTTTCTTTCCCTTTATGCATCCTTGCATTCAAAACAAAAACTTCTCTTCTTAGCAAATCAAAAACATGCTAATCATACCTAAACCCTTTTTTAAGGTAACAAAAATACAAAACAAATTCAAACCATTTTTTTGCGCTCGAGCACTTTTCTCTAAACCCTTTTCAGGTAAGGACGTGATTAGTTTACTTCTGTGCCAACGCATAAGTCTCCAAAGGTCGAGCTGCGACAGAAGGCGGAATTAACATTGTCCATAAAAAACACAAACAAACAAAAACATGTGAGCCGAACTACGGTAGCTCTGATTCCTCAAAAAGGATACGTAGGCATTGGGGTAGGGCCCAGGCAAGCACAATTTTATTTTCCCTACATTCTTCTCTCCTTTCTTTTGCATGCATTTTCCTTCAGTAGTATAATAGACAGTAAGCATAGATTGAACACACCCATAAGATAGATAACAAGAGTGGATACCGTAGAGTACTACGGGCGTGTGGGGTGCTAATACCTTCCCCTCGCGTAACAGACTCCCTTACCCGATCTCTCGGTCGCAAGACCGTGACTTCTCCCTTCTCAGGTTTTCTCGATGTTTACCTTTCCCTACATGTGGGATAAAAGATGTTCGATGGCGACTTCATTGTTTGATGATTTTCAGCCGGTTGTTTCAGCTGGCGACTTCACTGAGGATAGGTCGACCAAATGCTGGTCCATCCCGGAGTCGCTCCTAGCTCTTGCTTTCTTTTCTTTGGGTGTTTATCTTTATGCTTTCAGTTTATTCATTCATTTTGTATATACTTGAGCATATGTATGCATTGCATTTTACTGTCTTCCATATACTATTGTTGTACTGGATCTGTTTCTTATCGGGTGGGTGTTACTATGAGGTAAAAGGCCCAATACCCAGGCCAGAGTTGTATACCATAGGAACCCTAGGAAGAGAGTGGAACATGAACGGCTAGTTGACTTAGGTATCGCTACCGCCTCCATGTCGTCCACGCTTAGATGAGGTATAAATGAGGGGCTATCGTTTTCACTTAGGTGATACGGCGATAGTTTTTCAGGAGTACCCTCGATTTTGAGTTACCATTGCCTTACCCTGACCTAGTTTTCACCCGTGAGCGGGGAGGGAATCATTATTACAGGTACAACTGGTGACTATGTTCAGATGGTTATTCATGCTCAGATGGTGACTATGATCAGACGGTGACTATTGGTTCTAATGGCTATATTCTAGATTTCTGTCATGACTTTATGTAGATGATATATCCTGTGGGTGACCGTGGGGTTCTCAAATTTATTTTTTGAGTTCCTGACTTGTTTACCTGGAGGTTCATTCAAGCCTTCAATCTTGGTATTCCCAGCATTATTCAGAAATGCTCGATAGTATCCGATATTCCAGAAGCCTCGACCCTGTACAATGGGAGATCCACATGGTACTTGGTTCTTATATGTGCAGAAGCTATGTCGGACCTTTGATCTGGTGATACTCACATGGTTCAGGGCAATGCAACAGTCATATTCATAAATGATGGAACCTTGATCCTCTTTGATCTCATGCCTTTGCATACATAACATGGCTAACCACATGCTTAACATACATGTTTTGATATTTCCAAGGAATCACATTTGCAAGCCTTGTGCTAAACTCTTCCATTCCTTACTTGCGTAAAATCAAAATCAAAGCATGCAAATTCCTTGGAAATGACAGAACATGACATGGCACTCATTCATGCACCCCATGCATATTCATGCATTCATAACAGGTACCCGAAGATTGGGGATTCTTATTCATACCTGGGGTTCTCTTCAAAGGTTCAACTTGATTTCTCACCGCACATGCTCAGAGATCAGTTATGGAATAACTTCGAGTGGTACATGCAAGCTTTGGCTCGTAGTCAGAAACTTCTTCAAGCAGGAAGATAATGGATTAAATACTCAGATAAGCTAGGTCATGGAAACTCTGATGATGATGTCTATCATTTCTTTAAGACATGATATGCTTGGTGATGCATATTATACTGGGGCACTTGGCCAATCGATTGAAGATGGTATGTCATCCAAAGATAATGTCCAAGACAGGCTCAATCTAGAGACTACTGTGTTCACATCAGATCTGAAGGGGAATTCTCTCGCACACTCGAGCATCAAGACTACAGAAAGTCGTCAGAATCAGCAAGTCCATACGGAGTCAAGTCTCCTCAACAATGGCAATCATTGGTTTCTTTACTGCATTTTCATTTGCATTCTTGCTTGTTTGTTTAAACATCGCTTGTATATAGAAACTTGTCTATTTTTGAACGAAAATCTTAATGCAATAAGTATGCTTGTCTTGAAGTGTTCCTTTCATTTTTACTCATCCATTCGTTATCACTCTTTAAATGTTTTTCTTGCATATTGATGCCAAGTTTCCTAGTCTTATGCTTAGGTAAAGATTGGAAGGAGGATGACGACAATCTGAAAATGAAAAATCTCTGGTTGGTACGCTTTTGAGTAAGACCCTGCTGACGATGTACAGGCCTTGTTTCTATTCCTAAACACCAGAGATATAAGGGAGATAGACCCTCGTCAACCCCTCTGAGCCTTCGAAGTAGGAGTTTTCTTTCTGTTTAGAAAAAACCCTCATTTTAACCCTGGGGCGGGTAGTGTTCAGTCGATCTGATCAAGCATTCAAAACTCATCAAGAGTGTGCATCCAAGGGTACAACAATGGTTATCCATCAAAATATTGAGAAAAGTCAAAACCACAATGGTTAATCCTCCTCTAACAACAATGTGCATCTATTGACTATATCCCAATGGGTATCTCTCACACATCAGGAGGTCAACAAACGACGATACTGAAGACTCAGGCAGTCACGATCACTTCTTACAAATCAAAGACAACGCAAAGATCAACGACTTGTTCAAAATGAAAAATACGAATAAGAAAGAAACAAAAATCCCCGCTAAGTCGAAACATGAAAATAAGTCGCTTAGGCAAAAATTGGGGCATCCCGCAGGACACCCAAATCGAAATTCAAAAGAATTTGTCCAGGCAAAAATTAGGGAAAGCAAGAAAGAAATTGAAAAGCCTAAAAGGCAAGAAAAGGATTACCAATGAAAATCCTCATCAAAGAACAAAGTCGTGTGATCAGACGCCAAAGGCAAAAGAAGTTAGCGATTGTCGTGTCTAAGAAACCACTGTGGTTCCTCAATCATCGCAAACTCTTCTTAAGAGATGAACGCTTGTGTCAGGTAAACTGAACGTAGGAATGGAGAACATCATGGAGAATGGGTGGGCACCAAATAATTTTGAGCCTTAAATCCTTTTTTTCTAAAACCATGAACCAGGCCACGTTACAACCCATAAAAGTCCTAACTGAAGCATGAGTCAATTCAAAAGCATGCTACAACGAGATAGCGTTTAACTGACCCCTAAGAGGTATGTCTCAATATCTGTGTTGGAATCATATGCTTGCATTATCTTTCATAAAAAGGAATTTGCAAATGTTTCTCTCTAGCTAGTGACTGTTGACTCCTAAATTCGACACCCTTGTTTTATTAATGTCAGCCATTAAAGCTGAAGGATGTTTTCGACCAGCTAGGTCCGTCGAAATGCCCATCGAAAGATGGCAATGTACTTAGAAGATTTCTTCCAAGGGAGAAGTTGGTTTCCTTCGACGTCGAAGGTGTTTCTCGTCGAAGATGCTTCTCGACGAAGGTGTTCGATGGTTCGGAGTGGAACGTTTTGAAATTCAAGCGTTTGGAGGGAAAACGGTTTCCAGCGGTTACCAAGTGCAACGTGCAAAGATCTGGAGCGTCGAACGTTGAGAACGTTCCAAGTGGAATCA
Source organism: Vicia faba (assembly GCA_948472305.1). NCBI lineage: Eukaryota > Viridiplantae > Streptophyta > Magnoliopsida > Fabales > Fabaceae > Vicia > Vicia faba. The sequence continues at coordinate 1,175,638,450 of OX451738.1, read as the reverse complement.
TCTCGAAGCAGTGTAACTGCCCGACGGTTACTTGGGATGTTTTAGTATAAATAGTAGTAGTTCACGCAGTTTCTCGCGTGTGTTCACAATTATATACAAAGTCACTCATATAGATTCGAGTACCCAGCGTGTGAGAAAGAATTGTTGAGAATGTATGTGTGAAACACCACTTTTATCAATTAAAGTCATTTAATTTCCAGAAACTTTACTTGCTTTCTTCTTTACTTTTCCTGTCGAAGCCCTTTACTTCAAGCCTTCATTTATTTTACCAAGCCTATTTCTTCATGCAATTTACTTAAAGCCTCTTTATTTTATTGTCATTTAACCATTATCCAATTTAATCAAAACCTCAAAATCAACCTATGTCTTAGGATCAATCTGATCGATCCTGCGAGTAACCAAATAAGTAACCATTTGGAGGATCAGCGGTTGTTTACCAATAACCACGGTAAACAAATTGGCACACCCGGTGGGACTGTGTGTTGATTTTTGAAGTTTAACCTTTTAAACATAATCTCATCTTTTTCGAGGAGTGTTGCATGTTATTGAGAAGTGGTAGAATATACACTAACGATAACAATACTGCTAGAAGAAGGGAAGAGATGGCGAATCCGCCAAACAATAACGAAATCCCACAAACGAATGTAGGAGCAACGGTTATCCCGACCGTAAGTGAAGTGATAACCGCTGGTTCAACACCAGCAGTAACGGTCACAGCAACGGGGCCATTACCTCCGTTCACAGGCCCCAGAGTGCCTTTGGGAACTCCCCCACCAAGGGGAAATTTAGGCACAAGGCCTTTTGTTCCCCCAGGATTTATGACAGGCGGTCATAATCGAGAACCACTCTATGGCATGCCAACTTCTGACTTGGCTAGCCTGACGAATGCTGCATCCACTTTTTCAGACCCTTTAGTGAGTGCCTCTTCGCCACTCCAAGGTTCTGGAGTTGGTATGGCGAATAGAAATAGGACCCAACTCTTAGGAGGAACGTCCCAAGTAGCACATGGCCTTACAAATGCCTCGACAGCAGTCTTGAGGCAACAAATGGACGAAAGCAACCATGATATGGTGCAAATGTTGGCACAAACTTTAAGTACAGTGCTGAACCCTCTAATACAAAACACTACTCAGTCGAATCAGCAGATGACAGCACAAATGACGCGTTTGGCTGATTTCTTTGGAGTACCCCAACCTATTCGACAGCCCCAAAAAGGCGCAAATAAGGGGAAACCAGGGTTTGTTCTTAGAGGAAGAAACCACTATCAACCAGGTCCAACAGCCTGTCGAAGAAAACCTTAGGGCACGATTGGAGCAACCTGTCGAGGAACCTAGGGTAATAACCCCAGAGGTAAGGTTAGTTAACAGAAACCAAAATGATGATGAAGTAGTTCAGCATATCCAATACCAAAACATGGGTTTGGAAAATAATCTGGCAACCATGATCGAAAGGATCATGACTCAAAATGGGATGAACATGGGCTTTCGAAGGCCCAACTTTACATCCCCGTTGTCAGAATACGTGTTACAAACAGACTTACCTCCCAGATGTAAAGTCCCCAAATTCACTAAGTTCTCTGGGGACACGACAGAATCTACTGTCGAACATGTGGCGAGATACTTGATCGAAGCAGGAGATATTTCGAATAACGAAAACCTGAGGATTAAGTACTTCCCAAGTTCTTTAACAAAGAACGCTTTTACTTGGTTTACAACTCTCCCCCCCAATTCGATCCATCATTGGACCCAGTTGGAAAGATTGTTCCATGAACAATTCTACATGGGGCAAACCAAGATAAGCCTGAAAGAATTGGCCAGTGTAAAGAGACGTTTCACTGAACCTATAGACGAATATCTAAATAGGTTTAGGTTGCTCAAAGCGAGATGTTTTACAAGTGTCGGAACATGAGTTAGTCGAAATAGCCGCAGGCGGTTTAGATTATTCCATTAGGAAGAAGTTAGACACTCAATACATGAGAGACATGGCCCAACTGGCTGATAGAGTTCGACAGGTAGAACGCCTCAAAGCTGAAAAAGCAAAGGCAACGAAAACTCATAAGAGAGAGAGGATAGCGTATGTTGAGATGGACGACGAAGATCCAGAATCCTTCGACGATACTATAACTGTCGAAGAAGGAGAAGTCGATTTAGCGGAACTAAAACAAGGGCCACCATACTCTTGCAAACTGTTAGTCCCCTCAAGTGGGAAAAATCCCATTGGTCCAGAAAGGACCAACGATAGGTTCCCCAAAAAGACTTATAGTTTTGACATTACAAAATGTGATGAGATCTTTGACTTGCTTGTAAAGGATGGCCAAATGATAGTACCCCCAGGGGTAAAAGTGCCTCCTCTTGATCAAAGAAAGAAGAGAGGCTTTTGCAAATATCATAATTTTTTGGGCCATAAAACTTCTCAATGTTTTCTTTTCAGGAATCTTGTGCAAGACGCTATCGAAGAAGGGAGGTTGAAGTTTGCTGACAAGACCCCCATGGCTGTCGACTCAAATCCGTTGCAGGCTGAAGCCCACTATGCTGAGCCTTCGGAGGTGAACATGATCGAGGCATCCAGGAGCCAGTCGAAGAGGCCAGGAATCACAATGGTCGAAGTCTCAAAGGACCATATCAACATGCCAATCTTTGGCAGTTTTTCTGGGAATTTATCCAGAAAGACAATTGAAGCGGTTCAGAAAGCGGTCGAAAGCCCAAAGCTGGAGACCGTTGAAGCACAAAAAACTGGACCAAAACCTAGTTCTCACTTGGCCACAGTTCAAGGCCAGACGGAGAATTTGGAGATTCAAATGAAGCAGTTGACTCTTGCCAACAAAGATACAATGAATGTCAACATGGTCGAAGTCTCTGACCCAAAAGCATCAGAGGAGGCCATGAGGCAAGAACAAGCTAACAAGACTGCTTTCCCTCGGGAAAATGAAAATCTGGCAGATTTTCTGCAAAGATGCCAGAAAAAGAAGTCAAAGGTGATGCTGTGTCCAAGATGCAGTTCGATCTTTGACAAAAAAGCTGCTGAGCACATTCAAGGCGTAAGAGCAGCAAATAAGAGAAGGGAAAATGTTGATCTTCGACATGACCCCAGAAGAGCCTCCCAAAGAGGTTCAAACCAAGAAAAGAGGCCATTGACTTTCAGGCCTCCAACTAATGTGCCAGTAGATACCTGGTACAAAACATCTGGTCGAAAGAGGCCAAACGAGGAGAGATGGCACTCTTTCGACGTGCCAAGGGGTTCATCTTTAACACAAAAGAAAGAGCCTCAAGTTGCTGCCCCTAAAGTTGCACAGGTGTCAAGCAACTACAAAGGGAAAAATCCCATGTCTCGATCTCAATGGAGGAGATACCAAAGGAGACGAAAAGCTGAGAGGGAGGCTGCCAATGAACCAAAGGCAGAAACCAGTTCAAATGTTCCTCTAAGGAAGCAAAGGAAACCTCTGGAAAGAGAGCCAGTAACCAACAGGCTAGTTTGGCCTAACCAAGGTGAAATCGAGGACGAAGATGGTTCTGAGTCTGATGATACTTTGGACATAATGGTGAATATAGTCTCAGTGCTGCCCAGAGAATTCAACCGACAGGTGGAGGTCGAAACGAGTGACTGGGAAGTGGAGCAAGAAATGGCCAAACATAGGCCAGTGTGCTATTTCGTCATGGACAATGGCACTACTGAGGAACAAAATGGGTCCTTCGAACCACCTACAGAGGCGATGAAAAATCATCTCAAGCCTTTATTTATAAGGGCTAAACTCGAAGAAACTACAGTGAATAAAATCTTGGTGGATTGTGGGGCAACCATCAACATTATTCCTCACTTTATGCTAAGGAAAGTTGGCAAAAGGGATGAGGACATCAAGCCTCACAATATGGTCCTGTTGAACTATGAGGGCGGCATAGGGACCACTATGGGAGTGATCCAACTAGATATCAAGGTAGGATCTATCCTTCGACCAACAATGTTTATGGTCATATCGGCCAAACCTAACTACAATCTTTTGTTGGGCCGTGAATGGATTCATGGTGTTGGAGCTGTGCCATCATCAATGCACCAGAGGCTGCTCCTATGGCGTCCAGATGGGATGGTCGAAAACATAGAGGCAGATCAAAGCTATTACCTAGGCGAAGTGAATCACCTAGGGCTGGCAGATTTCGACAAGAACTTGGCTCACATAGGGCCATGTCCAACACCTGACTTCGACTTGGCGCCAGCGCCAAATACTTTTTGTTCCCTATACCTGCACCCAGAGCATGGTTTTCAATGGGACAGAGAAGACTTGTCCCACATAGACTTCAGTGGGTTAACTGATATCCAACCAACTGGTTGGGGAAGTGAATTCAGTGATAATGACTGAGTCACAATCATTGAAGCGAATTTCGGCTTATGTAGCCGAAACAAAGATGATAACGGCTCTCGAAGCCGAAGTAAAGTATATGGCCACACAGGTCAATGATCAACAGTTATCTGCTGCAGGTCCAGGAAAGGATTTCGATCCAGAACCTCCTGATATCATGCCAGAAGGAATGCAGGAACAGAGGCTCGACGCCATCTATGACGATGAGCCTTTAGGCTTCGAAAAGGACCCCTTGGCGAACAACATTAAAATGTTAGCGCAAGATCCTTTAGAAGAAATCAACTTAAGCGAAGGGTCAGAGAAAAAGCCAACTTACATCAGCGCCAAAATTGACCCAGAACTTAGGTTGGAAGTAATCCAATTGTTGAAAGAGTTCAAGGACTGTTTTGCATGGGATTACGACGAAATGCCTGGTCTCGACAGAGGATTGGTAGAACTTCAGTTGCCAATCAAACCTGGGAAGAAGCCAATTAAGCAAAGTCCAAGACGCTTCGCTCCAGAAATACTGTTGAAGATCAAAACGGAAGTCGAAAGACTGCTGAAGTGCAAATTCATACGCGTTACAAGGTATGTCGAATGGATTGCAAACACTGTGCCAGTAATTAAGAAAAATGGTACATTGAGGGTGTGCATAGATTTCAGAGATTTAAATGCTGCTACACCCAAAGATGAATATCCTATGCCTGTGGCGGAAATGCTAGTCGATTCTGCCGCTGGCTATGAATAACTGAGTATGCTCGATGGTTATTCAGGATATAATCAAATATTCATTGCTGAAGAGGATGTGTCGAAAACAGCTTTTCGATGCCCTGGGGCCCTAGGCACTTACGAATGGGTAGTGATGCCTTTTGGCCTAAAGAACGCTGGGGCAACATACCAGCGAGCAATGAATTCTATCTTCCATGATTTTATTAACACTTTTATGCAAGTATATATTGATGACATTGTTATAAAATCTGTTTCCAGGAAGAATCATATTGACCACCTTCGACAATCATTCGAAAGAATGAGAAAACATGGTCTGAAGATGAACCCTTTGAAGTGTGAATTCTGTGTGAAAGCTGGAGATTTCTTGGGCTTCGTTGTCCACAAGAAAGGAATCGAAATCAACCAGAACAAGACGAAGGCTATTCTGGAAGCGAAAGCGCCATCGAATAAGAAGGAATTGCAATCTCTGTTAGGCAAGATAAATTTCTTGAGGAGATTTATATCTAACCTAAGTGGGAAAGCTCAAGCCTTTTCACCCTTACTTTGATTGAATAAAGAGGGGTTCGAATGGGGGCAAGAGCAACAAGAAGCCTTCGACAAAATCAAAGGGTACCTCACTAAGCCACCTATTTTGGTGCCTCCTTGTAGCAATAGGAGTATGAGATTGTACATAGCTGCATCCGACAAAACCTTGGGAAGCATGTTAGCCCAAGAAGATGAGAATGGAGTCGAAAGACCCATCTACTATCTTAGTAGAGTTTTGAACGATGCAGAAACTAGATATAGTGAAGTTGAAAAATTGTGTCTATGTCTGTATTTCTCTTGTACAAAACTCAAGCAATATATAAAACCAGTTGATGTGTATGTTTCGTCTCATTTTGATGTTTTCAAGTACATGTTATTGAAACCTATCTTGCACAGTCGAATTGGCAAGTGGGCACTAGCATTAACTGAATACTCCTTGACCTTTATGCCTCTTAAGGCAGTGAAAGGACAAGTGGTTGCAGACTTTATAGTCGACCACTCAATTCAAGTTGAGGGTATTAATTATGTGGAGATAGAACCTTGGAAATTCTACTTCGATGGTTCCAGCCATAAAGATGGAACAGGAGTAGGAAGCTTGATCATTTCTCTAGAAAAAATTCCAACAACATTCAAGTACAAGATATCAGGTTCTTGCTCGAATAATGAGGCTGAGTATGAAGCTCTAATTACTGGCCTTGAAATATTGTTGGAATTGGGGGCAACTCGAGTCGAAATAATGGGAGACTCAGAGTTAGTCATTAAGCAAGTCACAAAAGAATATAAATGCATAAGAGAAAATCTCATTATGTACTTTGTGATAGCAAATCGTTTATTGAAAAAATTTGAAATGGTCAATATTCGACACATACCCAGATTGGAAAATCAAATAGCCAACGACTTGGCACAAATTGCATCTGGGTACAAGATTTCAAAAACGAGATTACAAAGAGCAATCGAAGTTCGAGAAAAGATAAAAGCAACTTGTCTATCACCAACGGACTTGGAATCGACAAGACTAGGATATGCTGATCAAAGTAACTTCGAAATTTCGTTCATAGATAATTTGTCAGAGCAGGATTGGAGGAAGCCCATTGTGGATTATCTTCAAAATCCAGGAGCTTCGACAGAACGGAAAACAAAGTACAGGGCGTTGAGTTATGTACTCATGGGTAATGAGTTATTCAAGAAGACGCCTGAAGGGGAATTGCTAAAATGTTTAAGTGAAACTGAGGCATACATAGCCCTTTCGACTACGCACGCTGGAGCATGTGGGGCTCACCAAGTAGGCCATAAGATGAAATGGTTGTTGTTTCGACAAGGACTATACTGGACCACTATGCTGAAAGATTGTGTCGAGTTTGCTAAAGGTTGCCAAGAATGTCAAGTCCATACAGGCATCCAACATGTACCAGCAAGCGAACTTCACTCGATAGTGAAACCTTGGCCCTTTAGAGGATGGGCGTTGGACCTCATTGGAGAGATTCGACCAGCATCATCAAAGAGTCAGAAGTATATATTGGTAGGCATTGATTATTTTACTAAGTGGATCGAAGCTATCCCTTTAGTCAATGTAGACCAAGAAAATGTCATTGAATTTATTCAAAAGAACATTATCTTTAAATATGGAATCCCTGAGACTATAACTACTGATCAAGGATCAGTTTTCACCGGTCGAAAGATGCAGGAATTCGCTCAGGAAACAGGTTTCAAACTCCTAACATCAACGCCTTATTATTATGCACAGGCAAATGGTCAAGTCGAAGCAGCGAAAAAAGTAGTGATTGGCTTGATAAAAAAGCATATTGGGAAGAAGCCAAAAAATTGGCATAAGACGTTAGACCAGATTTTGTGGGCTTGTCGAACGTCCCCAAAAGAAGCCATAGGTACAACACCATATAGGCTAACTTTTGGCCATGACGCAGTGTTGCCAGCAGAAATTTGTCTTCAATATGCAAGGGTTCAGAGACATTATGATATTCCCTCTGAAATTTATTGGGATATGATGTTAGACGAATTAGTGGATTTAGACGAAGAAAGATTGCACGCTCTTGACCTACTCAGGCTTCAGAAGAAAAGAGTAGAAGACTCTTATAATAAAAAGGTGAAACCTAAGGTATTTTCGCCTGAAGAACTAGTTTGGAAGGTGATTCTTCCCATGGATCGAAGGGATCGAAGCATGGGAAAATGGTCACCCAAATGGGAAGGACCATTCAGAGTTATCCAGACTTTTTCTGGTGGAGCCTATGAAGTCGAAGAGCTAGGTGAAGATAAAAGGCTCTTGAGAGTAAATGGTAAATATTTGAAAAAGTACAAACCTACACTCCAAGAGATAAAAATAAATAACAAGTAACGACTAAATTAACCATAAAGAAGCCAAAATGGAAAGTTTTATAAATTAGCCAAAATGGCAATGTTGTCGAATACATATTACAAAATATGGTTAAAAGGCTGAATCAATCAGAAGGGGATGGAGTCCTTGAGTCGAAGGTATTTTGTTTGCTGCAGCTCCAATCTTTTGTTGCACAAAGCATTCGCCTGCGCAAGCTTGGCAATTTGATCGTCGAAGGATTGAGCTTTCTCAGCAAATTCTAGGCCTTGTGTGATTTCAGCTTGACTTTCGGTGTCTGGAACAGTCGAGAGAAGTTCCTCCTTGCGCTTAGTATTGGCATTTATCTTAGCCTCTATTTCTTCGATTTGCGCCTGGAGGGAAGCATTCTCTCGATCGATGGCATCAACTTCTTCTTGTTTAGATGCTTTTTGCTTCGACAACTCCGCAATTCGAGAAGTTGTCTCTGCTACAGCAGTCCATGCAGAAGAGCTTTTGCCATATAACACTTCAAGCTGGCTATTAAAGCCCCTTTGTCGCTGATAATCTGCTGAGACTTGATCAATAATGGAGTGTAACTCCATGATAAAGCCTGAAACTTCTGGAGGTACAGCTAACAAGTCTACGGCATTCAAAACATCCCTTAAGTATGATGGAGCAGTAGGGTCCCCCTCCAAAGCTTTCATCAAGTCCTTCTTGAAAAATTGAGCCTTAACCTTCGTCAAAGCCTCATCGAGAGGAGAAGTTTCAGTGGACTTCCCCGACAGAGTAGGAACCTCCTGACTAGCATCAGACGAACTTTTGCTCTCGATGATGGCGTTCAGATAGCTAACAGGATCAGTTTGCTTCAAGAGTTCTAAGTCCTCTTTCGACCTATGCTTTGTTGAGGTAACAGCCTTTGCAACAGCATTGTCTTGGGTTGGAGGCTGTTGAGTAGCATTTGCCTCGACTTGACTCTCTTCGACTCGGATTGCGGCAGTACCAGCGTCATCATGGTTCCCTTCGCCAGCGTCACCTTGATCCTTTTCGCCAGCGTCACCTTGATCCTTTTCGCCAGCGTCACCGCGGTCCCCTTCGTCACGATTTTCTTCCGACAGATCCACCACCTGAATCTCTTTTGGTTATTGCTCTTCTGTTTGTGGATCTTCTGCTGGTTTTTCTGCTGTCTCAGCATTGGCTTCATTTTCAGTATTGGCTTCATCGTTCGCCAAGTTTTTTTCCTGTGGCCTGCTGAGTTCAGCAGAATCCAACGTTTCAGAAGTCCTTGGCGCTGAGCTTTCAGTGGTGTCCTGAAAAGAGAAGAAGAAGAATCTTCTAAATTCGAAAGAGGCATAGTCGAACGTAGGTACCGACACCTGAGTTACAAAGGGGTCAAAGAGATTACCTGTAAAGTAGCTTCAGCCCCAGGGCTGGAATTGTCGCTTTCGACAGGTTTATTGAGAAGAACGTTTAATTCCTCCTCCGTTGGCTCCTCAATGATTACTGGAGGTGGCCTGGGCTTTCTCCCAGCAACCTTTATTCTAATTGTTCGAGCCTCAGGAAGAGGAACTTCCTTCTTCAGCTTTCGCCTTTTTAGAGGAGCAGGGGGAGAATCATCTTCTTCGTCACTCCCGGATTCGACCGTCAGTGCTGGCCGTTTCTTGGGCGAAGGTGCCTAAAAAACCAATTGGGGTTCGATTTAGCAGTTGCATCGAAAGTCAAAAAAAAATTAAATTAAAGCCAGAAGAAAATAATGAAAGTCTGGTTACCGATGCAGAAGGTTTTTTCGAAGGTCCTTCCACCTGTTGGTTTGTTGTGGTCGTCACCGGCGCTATAGTCTTCGCCGGTGGTGGAGGTTTTGTTAAGGGGCCTCCTCCCTGTTGGCCTTCTGCAGCCTTCTTGGCTGCAGGCTTTCGAACAACTGAAAGTAGATAAAATAATTAACAGGCTAGCAGTCGAAAGAGAAAGACAAAGTGATTTGGAAGGATGAACTTACATTTCTTTATTTTGTCCAAGACAAGGGTAAAAGATTTCTGAAGCTCATCCACGAAGTCCTTCTCGTCGAAAAACTCCTCAGCGTAGTAAATTTTCTACCACTCCTCGAAGGATGGTGAGCAGAGAAAGTTAAGCTGATAGTCAAACAACGAAAGAACTGTTCGACCAGCATATCTGCCGATATGCTTAGTGGCAGCTTCTTCGGTGTAGTCGTTGCAGAAGTATAACATAGACTTCTCCCTGGGAAAAATTGGAGAAGGTAGTGTTTGAATAATACCAAACTGGCGAGACACCAGGTTTGGTTGATATGCGATCAGACTCAAGTGAGTCTTAGAGCTCCTGAATCGCAGGGGCATTATTCTTGGTGTGAGAAATGCCTCCCACACTGTTGTATGTTCATCAACCTGAGGACCACTCGACGTCCTAGGATGTGGCCTTGTGAACCACTCTGGGCCAACCTTCCGTCGAGCAAACGGATCCATGGTCGAAACAAACTCTTTCCTTTTAGCAAACATCAAGATGAAGTTTGTAAAAGTTTGTTGAAGCTCCAGCCCATCTTCCGTTGGAGTCAACAGAGCCAATCTGGTCCCTTCGACGCGTCTGTTTGCTATTTCTGGAGCCTGCTCATTTATTTGAATCTTCTTAGGCAAGAAAGACTCGAAGGTGGCATTGAGCCACAGCTGAAGCAGCCAAAAAGGTCCAGCAAGCAGCAGGCTGGCTCTGTTCTCGATGATCTTCAGAAGAGTCGCTCCGTTGCTAATCGACTCGTACAGACTCGCCAAAATCAATTCTGCCAAACAGATATTTTGGCCATGGTGGAGTTGAGTGGCGAGAGTGACCATCTTCTTGGTCACCTGTAAAGACTTGGAGCAAAACACAAAGCGTGTCAGCCATAAGGCTAGAAACGCAATATGTTCGACATCCGACACAGCATTTGTCGACCTATCATGGTAGTGATTGATGAAGGTGGTGTAGGTTGGTTTTGTGGCAGAGAATCCAATCTGATCCTCCGACATTTCCTTCGGGTCGAAGTAGTCCCCAGTGGGTTGAAGGCCAGTGATGGCGGCCACGTCGAAGAGCGTGGGAGTCAACATTCCACAGGGAAGATGGAAGGTGAAATGGGTGTAATCCCAGAAGAGTAAAGAAGCTATCAACATCTCTGGGGAATAGTTAAGACCTGTCTTCGACAGCATAACCAGGTCGAATATCCCCATGTCTTTCCAGATCGAAGCCTGGCGTTTCTCCATTTTTTCCAGCCAAGCACTATAATCAGGAGTAAGGCTAGGGCCAGACCTGAAAGCCCTAACACCTTTGTTGAAGAAACGGAGGTCGATTTTCTCTTTAGCAGGATCTTCATTATCCTCTGCATCTTTCTTGGAGCATCCAACCGGTTTGAGTCTCTCAAGTACCGGAAAGTAACTTTTGATCTTCATGGCCTCAGCGATGCTTGGATATAATGGGCCAGACATAGCAAAGATTTGGTTGGAATATCCAACCGGAATCATGAGGTGGCGTGAGTAAGCATCACGTACAGCAATGTCCAAAGGCTCAGGGACCCTTCGTTGGCCCGTGGGAGTCACTATGGGAGCGGTCGAGAAAACCCTAGGTTTAACATTTCCAGAGGGAGTGTTGGCGCTAGGAGCGTTGGAAGAACCAGATGCCATTGTTGGTACTAAGGTTGAAGACGAAGTGAAGAACAGGGGGTTTGCAAAGTTGACAAGAGTTTGTATGAAAATGAGGAATTCTGAAAGCAAGGTAGCGTAAAAAGTCCCACAATGGGTACTTACTGCTATTTATAGTAGTGGGGGAAATCCCCAAATTCGAGGACATTAAATGCCATTTAATGTTGCAGAAGGTAGTGGGACACGTGGCGTCTCCCTGTTGTTGTAGCCGTTCTGCAGAAATGGAAGGGTGCAGCGTGCGCCCTCGTTTTTGGGAATTGTCATGATGACAATTTGTGAAATGACGTTTGGCACACTGCACGCCGTACTGAAGTGACGTCTTAGGTACGGATGAATGATGGCTTTTCCTTGGGATTGTCAGTGGTTGGTAGAAGACAACAAAAAGTGCACAATTTAATTTGTGACTAAGAATGAAAAGACAGGTGTCGAATGGCATTTCAAAGAATGCCTTTTTCTTTCAGAGTCGAAATAAGGCATTCTTGGGGGGCAATTTGTTGGCTCCTAAATTCGACACCCTTGTTTTATTAATGTCAGCCATTAAAGCTGAAGGATGTTTTCGACCAGCTAGGTCCGTCGAAATGCCCATCGAAAGATGGCAATGTACTTAGAAGATTTCTTCCAAGGGAGAAGTTGGTTGCCTTCGACGTCGAAGGTGTTTCTCGTCGAAGATGCTTCTCGACGAAGGTGTTCGATGGTTCGGAGTGGAACGGTTTGAAATTCAAGCGTTTGGAGGGAAAACGGTTTCCAGCGGTTACCAAGTGCAACGTGCAAAGATCTGGAGCGTCGAACGTTGAGAACGTGCCAAGTGGAATCATCTCGAAGCAGTGTAACTGCCCGACGGTTACTTGGGATGTTTTAGTATAAATAGTAGTAGTTCACGCAGTTTCTCGCGTGTGTTCACAATTATATACAAAGTCACTCATATAGATTCGAGTACCCAGCGTGTGAGAAAGAATTGTTGAGAATGTATGTGTGAAACACCACTTTTATCAATTAAAGTCATTTAATTTCAAGAAACTTTACTTGCTTTCTTCTTTACTTTTACTGTCGAAGCCCTTTACTTCAAGCCTTCATTTATTTTACCAAGCCTATTTCTTCATGCAATTTACTTAAAGCCTCTTTATTTTATTGTCATTTAACCATTATCCAATTTAATCAAAACCTCAAAATCAACCTATGTCTTAGGATCAATCTGATCGATCCTGCGAGTAACCAAATAAGTAACCATTTGGAGGATCAGCGGTTGTTTACCAATAACCACGGTAAACAGTGACTCGTTCACAACAGAGTTGCGACGCCATTTCATTCAAAGTTGTTCAAACTTCAAGACTTACATATGTGTTGCATTAGAATTATCATTATCATAATAAACATTCTTCTGCATACAAAACAACTGATCGACATCAAGTAAGTTTACACAATGAACAATCGGTAAAGAGCTCAATCTTGTCAGAAGAGAGGCCTAAATACCCTGTTGAAGCAAGAGTCAGCTGCCACAAGAGAAATGACTTATCCAGCAACATGTTAACTGGTGATTATGTCAAGAGAAATCATCTTGATACTTCACAGTCTGAGTACCATTCAGGGATGAAATTAGCAGAGCCTGTCAACCTGGGGCAATCAATTCAAGAATCAATCTCTCCAAGCTCAGCCAAATATGGGGCATTCCCTCAAAGTTACCAATCAAAGGTTATCACGTCGATTAATCTCTTCAAGCTCGACCAATCATAGGTTATCACATCGATTAATCTCTTCAGGCTGTCAGTCAGAGGCTATCACGTCGATAAATCTCTTCAAGCTCAATCAATCAGAGGCTATCACGTTGAGAAATCTCTTCAAGCTCAATCAATCAGAGGCTATCACGTCGATAAATCTCTTCAAGCTCGATCAATCAGAGGCTATCACGTCGAGAGATCTATTCAGAATTCATTCAACCTGGGGAGGTTACGTCGAGATTCGACAAATCTTTCCAAGAAAGCTGTAATCAAGAATAATTTGTTTCGTGGCTCAAGACAATGGGGCAGGCCACCTCATATCGTATTGTGGCACGAATCTTCTGGTCTTCTTTTCAACCTAGATCTTCTCAGAGATCCTCCAGACATGGGCATTCCTCATTCGTACTTGCAAAGTTGCTCAAGCCAATTATGTTGCACGAGACCACTACAATCAGCTAAAAGCATCATAACAGTCACCCTGACTCAGCCAGCACATGAAACTTCCTCCATCTACTACAGACAACTTCAGGTCTGATTCCCCAAGTGAATTCAGAAAGTTTAGAACCGTCTTTTGACTCAGCACGCACAAGTGCATCCTCAGTGGAGTTAATCAAGAACATCCCCAATGGAGCTAAACCGGGGCATTTGCAGAGCTAAACCGGGGCATTCGCAGAGCTAAACTGGGGCATTCATAGAGCTAAACCGGGGTACTCGCATAGCTCAATCGAGACATTCATAGGTGTCCATGCCCATCTTTTATCCCCAAATGATTCAAGAGATAATTCCCCAGTGTGCGTAAACATGGGACATGTATTCAGAGAAATTCACATGGTGTTCAATATCCATTCTTCGGCATATTCAGTTATACCATCTTCTTCAGTTCAGGATGTGTGGAAGTCTATCTGGATTATCTCTTCCCCAATGGTACGATTCAGGATTCAGCATCGTACTTGAAGACTCGTTTTGTCGGCAACTTAATCTCCAACAGAGTCATCAACAATCTTCGGTGTCATGGGCTCTCCAGGGCAAATTTTTATCAGTATCCCCAACAATCTATGGTACTGCAGACTTCCAGCATTGATACGTATTGGCATCCCCAATGATGAGCATGGTTCCCGACAAGCATTCTCTTATCCCCATGAAGTTTATTTCTTCACACTGTATATAATTATCACTGCATAACATTACATCCTCAAAAGCGCGTAGCCGATCCATCAGAATGGATCTTTGCGGAAAAAGAAATTCAAACATGCATACGAAGCATAAGCTAGATCAGGTACCTTACACAAAAGACCTGAATTATTCAAAGACAACAATACATCCCTACAGGAGGGTATCATGCCCAAAATCCCCAATCAGCGACCTTCACCTTTTCAATGCCAAACAAAATCAACACGTTTTGTCGTTCTAAACCCAGTTCTTGTCTGGTAACCAGTTCCCTAAACACTCGTCCATGTCATTTATCTAAACAATCATCATGTCATAACCCATGTTTTCATCTTAGAACCTGAGATCGCCCGTAGGCTAGGTTCTTCCCCCAGATCATCGTCGAACCTGAGATCGCCCGTAGGCTAGGTTCTTCCCATAGATCGTCGTCGAACCTGAGATCGCCCGTAGGCTAGGTTCTTCCTATAGATTGTCGTTGAACCTGAGATCGCTCGTATGCTAGGTTCTTCCCTTAGATCATCATCGAACCTGAGATCGCCCGTAGGCTAGGTTCTTCCCATAGATCATCATCGAACCTGAGATTGCCCATAGGCTAGGTTCTTCCTTAGATCATCGTTGAACCTGAGATCGCCCGTAGGCTAGGTTCTTCCCATAGATCGTCGTTGAACCTGAGATCTCCTCTTGGCTAGGTTCCTCCTTAGATCACCTTCTTCGAACCTGAGATCGCCCGTAGGCTAGGTTCTTCCCTTAGATCATCGTCGAACCTGAGATCGCCCGTAGGCTAGGTTCTTCCCTTAGATCATCGTCGAACCTGAGATCGCCCGTAGGCTAGGTTCTTCCTCAGATCATCGCCGAACCTGAGATCGCCCGTAGGCTAGGTTCTTCCTCAGATCATCTTAGAACCTGAGATCGACCATAGGCTAGGTTCTTTCTCAGATCATCTTAGAACTTGAGATCGCCCGTAGGCTAGGTTCTTCCTCAGATCATATTAGAACCTGAGATCGCCCGTAGGCTAGGTTCTTCCTCAGATCATCGTCGAACCTGAGATCGCCCGTAGGCTAGGTTCTTCCTCAGATCATCTTAGAACCTGAGATCGCCCATAGGGTAGGTTCTTCCTCAGATCATCGTCGAACCTGAGATCGCCCATAGGCTAGGTTCTTCCTCAGATCATCGTCGAACCTGAGATCGCCCATAGGCTAGGTTCTTCCTCAGATCATCTTAGAACCTGAGATCACCCATAGGCTAGGTTCTTCCTCAGATCATCTTAGAACTTGAGATCGCCCATAGGCTAGGTTCTTCCTCAGATCATCTTAGAACCTGAGATCGCCCGTAGGCTAGGTTCTTCCTCAGATCATCTTAGAACCTGAGATCGCTCGTAGGCTAGGTTCTTCCTCAGATCATCATCGAACCTGAGATCGCCCGTAGGCTAGGTTCTTCCTCAGATCATCTTAGAACCTGAGATCGCCCGTAGGCTAGGTTCTTCCTCAGATCATCGTCGAACCTGAGATCGCCCATATGCTAGGTTCTTCCTCAGATCATCTTAGAACCTGAGATCGCCCGTAGGCTAGGTTCTTCCTCAGATCATCTTAGAACCTGAGATCACCCGTAGGCTAGGTTCTTCCTCAGATCATCTTAGAACCTGAGATCGCCTCTTGGCTAGGTTCTTCCCTCAAATCATCGTCGAACCTGAGATTACCTCTTGGCAAGGTTCTTCCCTCAAACCTTCTTAGAACCTGAGATCGCCTCTTGGCTAGGTTCTTTCCATATACTTTATCTTAGAACCTGAGATCGCCCTTTGGCTAGGTTCTCTGTCAAATCACTCTCATGTGTCGCCTTAGGATCGCAGGTCGCCCGTAGACCTCGTCCGCAGTCTATTCATACCAACCACTTGTCTTGTATTGGCATCAAGCCACGTTACAAGTCCAATCTCTGTCTCTTCATTGAAAAAACAAAAAAAAATTTCCCCAGCAGATATCACAAAAATAAAGAAAACACTTACTCTCTCTCTCAGGACAAATTTTTGGCATTGGTATTTAATCATCTTCAACCTTGAACTCCAGAAAGGCATGCGCCAATCGTACTTTCAGGTTTAAGACGATTAAATAGGGGCAGCTGTAATACCCCAAATTTGTCCAACCCTTTTACTTTTGTCTGGTTTACGCATTCTCGCACTTTCCTCATGTACATAACCTTCATTAGGTCATCTAACACATGCATGCATCTCATTGTTTCCGTATTCATGGGATCAAGGTATTTGATCAACACAACAAAGCTATCGTAATTTTTCAACGCATGTTTGAGTTGTGGAAGATTTGGTTGTTTTCGGTGAATTTAAAACAGTGCGAATTGGAAACAGTGTTTTTACTGATCAGAGTTTGAAAATTCGCATCTCCAGCTTGGAATGGTGTTTTGGGTTGATTCATGAGGATTTGAAATCGTCTCGATGTTCTATTCAATTTTTGTGTTTGGACCAAAAGCTAATTCTCAAAGGAAAGCCTCCAGATACGCGGTTCTTTTGGAAGTTGTATGGTGAAAAATACAAAGAAAAAAGTGCTGAAAGTGCAGTTTTCGCACACTAAAAAATTCATAACTCGAAGACCGTTTATCGTTTTGAACCCGTTCCGGTGGATAAAATTCCGTCTTGATGTCATCTACATTTCGTATCTCACGGTCGGAAGCCAGTTCTACCCAGAGAGTCTTCAAATATATGAATTTATCAAATATATTTGCACGAGAAAATAGTGACAAATATTCACCGGCTTCATCTTCAGAAAATCATAACTCGGTCGATTCTTATCGTATCGAGCCGGTTCGAGTGGCATTGGTTCACAAATTGAGTTGGTTAAATATTTCTTTCAGTTTTCCAATTCGAGCGGTATCCCGAAGGCCTACGTTTTTGGTCTGAAGCGCGCGCAACGTGGTTGAAAATCCTGAACCGAGAAATATTTTCATCTGAGACGAAACTTCAAAAAATCATAACTAAATCACCGTTTATCCGATCGAGCTCATCTTCGGACACGATGTTGTTCTCGACGTTGGCTACATTTTAGTTTCACATTTCAACTTCTAAAGTCGCATCGAGATTCCTACGAATTTGCCTGGAACGTATCGCACTCAAGTGAATTAAAATTCTACATTTATATTTATGAATATTTGAGACCCATTAACCAAATTCACTCACATAAGCCCATACTATATATTCTTTTTACTCCAATTTCTCTCATAATTGAAAAAAATCTCCACAAACAATCAAAACTTTTCTCTCAATTCTCTCAAAGATCAAATCAAGGTTCTACACTTTTTTCATCAAGAACACAACAACAACTTCATCAAGATCCAAAAGTCAAGATCAAGAGCAATTATCCTCTGATTTTTGATCCGTTTGTTGCGATCTCTATACCTAAGCCTCCTCTTCATTTCTATCAGTGAGTTTTCTTGAATTAAGCGCTTTTTGAAATAAGTGATTTTTTGGAATAAGTGCTTTTTCTTGATTTTGTGTTGATTGATGTTTTAATTGAGTAATTGAGGCTTAATTGTTGAGAATTGATTTGAATTGAGAATTTAATACCATTTTATTAAATTGCTTATTGAAATAAGTGATTAATTAAACTTGATAAATTGATTTTGGTTGTAACTTGAAGTTGACATAGTGTTGTTGTGTTGATTTTTAGTCCTAGGTATAGTTACACTAGTGTTTAAGTTGAACTAGCTATAGAAAACTAGTTAGTACTAACATTAGTTTGAGATTTTGAACTTTTGATTAGATTAACACTAGTTTCTAATTCTTGATGTAGAATTTGTTAATAGTTTAGGTTAGGTAGATTCTAACACTAACTTTGATTTAGGTGTTGTAACATAAACTAACAATTAGTTTAGTTTAGGCCTAATCTTTGATTTTCAATATTTACTACATGTTTCCAATTATTTTTGGTTGATGATCATTGATATTTTTTTGCATTTGAAATGCATTTTTTGCATATGATCTCAAGTTACTAATTTTTGACATAATCTAATCTTTTACCAATTTTTGGTTGATTACTTGTTGCTTTCCATTTCAATAAATTGAGATGATTTCTAATAGACTCAAATATCATTGCTAAACATTTTTGAAGTAAGTTTGATTGAGTTTGATAGAAAATATCTCAATACTTGGTAAATGGCAAAGTTTGACATAATTGGTGTTTTTGCTCTAACTTTTGATTCGTATTGAGTTTTTCCGACTTTCTTTAATGAAAACCGATTTTCTTGAGCCATCCAGAATCTCTCACGCGAGTATTTTTTTGATTCGGACAAATTTCATTCTGTTTTTCTGCTACTGTAGCAGTTTCGAAAATCATATTTCGGAACGGAATTTGGCCGAACCGAGTTAATTTTTGGAACCGTTGACATGTTTCTATGCCGCCTTAATTTTTGCGGTTGATTTCGGATGCTTTTCGATTAATTTTCTAACTTTTCGATTCAAGTTTTTTGTACATTATCTTGTATTTCATTGTTGAATTGTGATACTTTTGTGTGTTAACTCTTACTTTGATGTCAAGTAATATCATTTGGTTTTAACTAATTGTTTGAGAACTTTGTGAATTTAGCGTATCGGAATACATTTTGATTCACAACTTTTGTGTTTGGTAAATTGTGAGTTGATTCCTATTCATCACACTTTTGGCATAAATACATAAACTCATGAATTGGAGTTAATTTGCAATTTGTGGATTTAATTCCGATACATTAAGTTTATGTGGTTTTAAGACTTTAATTCTTGATTTTTAGATCAATCTTGAGGTTACATGTTCATGTGCAAGTTCCGGATAACCCTCTCATGCTAATTATCAAGATTAATGTACTAAAACTTTGATTTCCAAATCGATTCGTTATGAATTTCAAAATATGCGTAATGCTGTCCGGAACTTGTATTTCGCATGTGCATTGAGTTTTTATTTGTGAATATGCATTGTTATACTTATTTGAGCATTTCTTCGATATCCATAGCAAGTTTGGATGTTTCTAAACCGGTTTTTGCACCTATTTTCATGAGTACGAGGTTGCTGTCCAGAATGTTATTTTATGCTCCCTTTGACTTGTTTGATTTGTGTTGTACATATTCATACTTCATTTTTGTGCATATTGTTAATTGCCATTATCACATTTGATTTTATTGTTATCTACTAACAAATTCTGTGAGATGTGCATACTTTGAGAAGCAATTGGATACCATTCTCTTTGGTGACGGATACACTTTGCTTGCATATGTTGTTCACGCTTCTGACGCTATTTGTTGTTGATGCTAGTTTGTGGCGCCCTCTGAGCTTTCGCCATGCTTTGACTTGGTTTTGCGGATTTTTATTATCCATTTAGTATGGTTTCAGGCCATTTGTTGTAATATTACATTTACCACTTTCTAGATATCATGTGAAGTAGGAAATAAAGAGCGTACGCTCGAAGTCGCTGTTTAAAGACCTGTAGCAGGAATTCCGCACTTCATTTGCTATATGTGTTGTGCTTGTGTTTTTTTACTTTCTTGTCGATCGATGAGTCACTCAATTTAGCAATTGAGATCACGACTTCCTCTCAGTGCATGCTCCCTATAAGACTTTATCGCTTTCCATTCTTTCTTGTTGATCGATGAGTCACTCAATTTAGCAATTGAGATCACGACTTCGCTCTCATTGCATGCTCATAGGATATTTTTTAGACTTTTCTTCGACATGCTAACCTAGGCAGGATCCCTTTAGGTGTGCTTCCTTTTTGCTGGCTTGTTTGCTTTATCCTTATACATACCATGTTCCCTTAGGATGCGCTTGCTCCGTTCGGACGCAAGTTAGACCTTAGGTTGTAAACCATGCATGCTGACATTAGGTAGAAACTTCCCCTTTCATCCTTGACATAGGACTACCATTGTATGATAACATTAAGGTTAGAAATAGGTTAGTCTCCCTTAGGCTCTTTTCTTTCCCTTTTTGCATCCTTGCATTCAAAACAAAAACTTCTCTTCTTAGCAAATCAAAAACATGCTAATCATACCTAAACCCTTTTTTAAGGTAACAAAAATACAAAACAAATTCAAACCATTTTTGTGCGCTCGAGCACCTTTCTCTAAACCATTTTCAGGTAAGGACGTGATTAGTTTACTTCTGTGCCAACGCATAAGTCTCCAAAGGTCGAACTGCGGCAGAAGGCGGAATTAACATTGTCCATAAAAAACACAAACAAACAAAAACATGTGAGCCGAACTACGGTAGCTCTGATTCCTCAAAAAGGATACATAGGCATTGGGGTAGGGCCCAGGCAAGCACAATTTTATTTTCCCTACATTCTTCTCTCCTTTCTTTTGCATGCATTTTCCTTCAGTAGTATAATAGACAGTAAGCATAGATTGAACACACCCATAAGATAGATAACAAGAGTGGATACCGTAGAGTACTACGGGCGTGTGGGGTGCTAATACTTTCCCCTCGCGTAACAGACTCCCTTACCCGATCTCTCGGTCGCAAGACCGTGACTTCTCCCTTCTCAGGTTTTCTCGATGTTTACCTTTCCCTACATGTGGGATAAAAGACGTTCAATGGCGACTTCATTGTTTGATGATTTTCAGCCGGTTGTTTCAGCTGGCGACTTCACTGGGGATAGGTCGACCAAATGTTGGTCCATCCCGGAGTCGCTCCTAGGTCTTGCTTTCTTTTCTTTGGGTGTTTATCTTTATGCTTTCAGTTTATTCATTCATTTTGTATATACTTAAGCATATGTATGCATTGCATTTTACTGTCTTCCATATACTATTGTTGTACTGGATCTGTTTCTTATCGGGTGGGTGTTACTATGAGGTAAAAGGCCCAATACCCAGGCCAGAGTTGTATACCATAGGAACCCTAGGAATAGAGTGGAACATGAACGACTAGTTGACTTAGGTCTCGCTACCGCCGCCATGTTGTCCACGCTTAGATGAGGTACAAATAAGGGGCTATCGTTTTCACTTAGGTGATACGGCGATAGTTTTTCAGGAGTACCCTCGATTCTGAGTTACCATTGCCTTACCCTGACCTAGTTTTCACCCGTGAGCAGGGAGGAAATCATTATTACAGGTACAACTGGTGACTATGTTCAGATGGTTACTCATGCTCAGATGGTGACTATGATCAGACGGTGACTATTGGTTTTAATGGCTATATTCTAGATTTTTGTCATGACTTTATGCAGATGCTATATCCTGTGGGTGACCGTGGGGTTCTCAGATTTATTTTCTGAGTTCCTGACTTGTTTACCTGGAGGTTCATTAAAGCCTTCAATCTTGGTATTCCCAGCATTATTCAGAAATGCTTGACAGTATCCGATATTCCAGAAGCCTCGACCTTGTACAATGGGAGATCCACATGGTACTTGGTTCTTATATGTGCAGAAGCTATGTCGGACCTTTGATCTGATGATACTCACATGGTTTAGGGCAATGCAACAATCATATTCATAAATGATGGAACCTTGAAGTTCATCATCGACAATTGATTTAGAATCCCTTGGAAAATGTTCAAGTGACCGGTCATTGGTGAACCATCACTATACCTCTGTAGCGGTGAAAATTTTGAGACCAGGTGTTGTACCCCAAAATTTGCCCTCTCTTTCTTCAGGAAATCATCTTGGATTCTCAGAGTCCCTCTGAAACAAATCCAAGTCCTGAATTGTCATTTTTTCCCAAGCAAACCATTTATAAGAGCAAAAATGATCACACAAGCTCTAAAGACAACCCTTTTATCTTGAGAAAAATTAAATTCTAAGCATTTGGAATTTTTCTCTAAAAAATGGGTGTTCAAGAAGAAAGTAGCGCTTCAGAACTTCTGGACCAAAATCCAGATGGAAACGGTCAGAAGTTGCAAGCTTGGCTCAACACAGTCAGAATTTGGCTTTTCAGCAGCTACATCCACTCAGCCAGAATTTGCTAAAGGAATGCAAAAGAAGCAAGGAAGTCTGAAGGCTCCTTCAGAACATGCTAAAATCAGAAGATGAAAAGGTCAGAAGAGTAGATGTTACACTAATACAGAATCTCTAAATCCAGGATTTCCAGAAGCAAATCCAAGGAATGTGTCAGAAGGTCAGGAGAATCCCCAGAATTTTCTAAGACAACAGGAAGCCAAGACCAGAGCATGGTTTATGTTGTTCTTGGTAAAACAGAACTGTTGGTTCAAAGTTTTGTTTCTACTACCAAAATATTGGTATTGATAAGTCTTATCACTATTTAATGCTCATTAATGCTCCCAACCACTCCTGAACATTCATCCAAGTAATCCCTTCACGTGTGGCTTGAAAAACGCCTTTATGCAGGTTCTAGCATGGGTCTACGCGCCACCGTCCACCTAAGAGGTCACTTCTCTCCAATCCACGCCTGCTGTTCCAGCCTAAGCTGAAAGGCTATCTGTTATCACAACTTCCCAGGATTTTCTTTCAAAGAACAACTCAGCCTCTGTTGGCGCTTTAATGTTCAAGAAATCCACAAGAGCTTTGCCTATAAATAGAGAACCATTGTCCACTGAAAGAGGGCGTCCAAGAAACAGAAAAATTGCTAGAAGAGAAACAGAAATCTTTAGCAAAAAAGTGCTTTGAAACTCTGCCAAAATCTCCAGTGTTTCATAACTTTGAAGTTCTTACCTTCAAACTTCATCAAATACCCAGTTTTCTTTGTGAACTAAAGAACACCCTTTTTCAACTTCTGACCATATATACGCATACACCTTCATCTACCCTTTTCAAAAAGAACCTGTCCAGAACACCATTAGAGCCAAAAGCTAGCTCTCATCCACAAACTTTTCCAACAGCCAGGTAAGCACCTGCTGACCTTCATCACGCTGCTGAGCATCATCAGCTTTGCATGCTCAAATAAACATAATGTAAATATCATGTTGTTGTTGTTTGTGTTCTGAGGATCTTCATACCTCAGAACGTTTTTGAGTCAGCCTAGAACCTGCATGTGACCTTGTTGGTTCCGTCCTCTGAAACACTTTGACATTTGCTGGAGCTGCTCCAAATATGTTTTCTGTTTTGTGGAAAAATAACAAAATTGCAGATGTTCTGATTAGCACAGGGAGAAGCCAAGTGATGACTTTGACGTTAGCACATCTGAAGCCTGTTTTGCTGTCAATAATATCAGAACTTCTGAGAGTTATTGTATTTCCAGCAGGATCAGAACTTCTGATTTCCCCACTAACAGGTTTCTGTTTTGCAGGTGCTAGAGTCAGAAGTTCTGACTCATACAGTTTAACCAAAAGGTTGATCATCTGGCAGCGGGTCTGAGTCAGAACTTCTGATGACCTCTCAGCAGCGTGCTGGCTCCCTCTCTCTTTCTCTCTATCTTGTTTTTTTGCTATTTTCTTTTTTGTCTATTTTTCTCGTTGAACCCCCCATGTACAAATGTGTATCCCCACTCCCTAATTGTTGTAATAGCGTAGGATTTTATATTTCCGCTTTTTTATTGCTAGTAATTAGGATGTGTATGGCAAGATAAAATCAATGAAATAGAAAATCCTAATTCAAAGATAAACTCTGGTATGCAATAAAACACACTTGCACACTAACACCCCTAGGGTTACACCCACTTGTTGCCTTCAAAAAAAATGGGCCATGTTACGCATGCAAAGTATCTTGGTAAAACAAACAAAATCAAAAGATCATAATCCCTCGATGACGCTTTCGAAAGTTGCCTTACAAAAATGATCTTAGTCCCTCGAAAGAAATACTAAGATACTTTGCAACATTGCTATCATGGTCTATATGATGACCTGCGCCCATCCCGTTTACATCCTAACACAAGGTTGTTCACCAAATGCAATGGTGAAACAACACTGTTAAAAGGGTTAAAAAAACATAAGAAAGATCTTTGAGTAAAATAGGGTAGACAACTCTTAGTTACTTGATCAAAAATCTTGCAAAACATCCTTGCTATTTTTCAAAACACACTCCACAACACAATTTCAAAACACCTTTCAAAACCACACACGAAGCACCATTTCAAACAATTGAAAATGTAAAGCAAGTGATCTAAGCAAGTAACTAAGAGCCCATGGATAACCATGGATAGAAAGGGTGCTAATACCTTCCCTTTCTATAATCTACTCCCCGAACCCAATAAAACATCTCAAAGGTTTTTTCTGTGCTTTTTAAACCTTTCCTTAGGATAAAATAAAAAGTCGGTGGCGACTCTTGCTCAACCGAAACATTTGCGAATACAAAACGCAAAATCCCAAGTCAGTTCTCCCACCGTATCACAGAATTGGCGACTCTGCTGGGGAATATTTGAAAGTGGAGTAACCTTAGGGCTTAGATCACTCTTTTGCATGGATAATTGTTTGCTTTGATTGCTTTACATCTTGGTTCTCTTGTTTGGGCTTGAAATCCTACACCCGGATTTGGGGAAACATTCATAGATAGCAATACATTGTGGAAACTGTGCAGGGTATACCGACACGGTTGAAGCAATAGCTATATTAGTGCGACATATTTGTGAGTACCGGTAACCCTTGAGTTCAATCAAGGAGAGTACGGGGCCGCTGAGTGATGTCACTAAGCACTAATGACCTAGAACCTTACTTGACCATCTTGGCCTTTTATTAGGAGTAGTGAGATGACCGGCTTTGGTGCAGTCCGAAGTTGGTAGATACTCGATACTACACTCATTGAGGGTTGTTTTCTTGGAATATTTTGGTCGCTAGTTAAGTGGCTAAACTAAAACAATGAACATGGAAAACAATCCAATGATATTGAGCTCCTTAGAACCCGGTTACTATTAATAGGACAGGTTTTTAAGCCAACTACACTCAAGAGGGTACTTACCTATGAAACCTCATGCAAGCCTGAAACTAGGGTTTTGTGTGAATTGCTTGTACATATGTCTGTGCATACATCATGAACATCATAGAGCATCATATGCATTTACTAACCATTTCAAGGGTTTGGATCTTCATCTTTGTTCTTGTTTTGTAGGTCATGGAAATTCTTCGCAGGAAAACTATCCAAGTCAACCTTGTGAGAATCCCTCCTCAACTCAAGGAGCTCACATCCAGAATTCCCGAAAGCTCTCCCTTCAGTGAAAGACATGGTAGACTGCTCAGCCTAGTCAACACCAACATTGAAGAGGACATGGTAAAGGTGTTGTTCCAGTTCTTTGACCCCCTTCACCACTGTTTCACATTCCCCGACTACCAATTGGTGCCCACTTTGGAGGAATTTTCTCAACTCCTGAGAATTCCTATTCTTAATCAACTACCCTACAACGGTACGGAAAAAGAACCAAAGCCTGAAGATGTTGCTCAAGCACTACACTTGCAACCATCTGACATCAAGGGACATTGGGAAACTAGAAGCGGTGTCAAAGGCTTCTTGGCAAAATTCTTGTTTGAGAAGGCACAAGAGTGTTGGAATTCATTGGATCTACAAGCCTTTGAAGAAATTGTGGAACTCCTCATTTATGGGTTGGTCTTGTTCCCAAATCCTGACCAGCTTATAGATGTCAACACCGTCAAGATCTTCTTATCCAGGAATCCAATACCAACATTGCTTGGGGACATCCTCCACTCATTTTACACACGAACAATGAGAAAGAGGGGTGTTCTCATGTGATGTACTCCTTTCCTTGCAAGGTGGTTTATTTCGCACCTTCTACAATCTGTTTTGAAGAATGACCAAGGCTTAAGGTGGTCACAACGATTGATGACCCTCACGCACTCTGATGTACATTGGTGTTCTCGGTCCAGAGAAAATGTCATCATCGTCGATTGTTGTGGAGAGTTCCCTAATGTTCCATTGCTTGGAATTAGAGGAGGCATTACCTACAACCCTTGTCTAGCTTTGAGACAATTTGGATATGCACGGAGGGATGGCCCTCATGACATGCTGATTCCTGACCTAGTTTTTGACTTTGACAACGATGCGCAAGGACTTCGCCAAAGATTCATCAGAGCTTGGAGGATGCCTAACAAGGTAGATAGCAAGACACTGGGGCACAAGAACTCCATCCCTCTTAAGCCTTATCTCAAGTGGGTACGAACCCGAGCCCAGAGTCTAATGATGCCTTACCCTCATGTTCTCCCTGTGATTAAAGAGCCCGTTAAGGAAGGAGAGGTTCCCTACACCATCCTATATCCTGACATGCCAACATCATGGGAGGAGATGCAGAAGAGTTGGATCCAACTCAAGGAGGAACGGAATACTTTTGAAGCCAGCTTCTACGCTAGTGAGAAGAAAGTTTTGGAGCTTACCCTCCGACTCCATGAGGAAGAGACCCTCAACACCTACATCGCACCAAAGAGGATGCGCAGCGTCTTTTTACCTTGAGAAGTTTTTGTAATATTTGGCCCATGGGGCATTTATGTACTGACAAAATTTCTTCTTATTAATATGACGTGTGTTCTTTTTGTTTGCAACAATTTTGAATTTATAAATCCTTGAATGCATTACATGAATAAACATATCATTCATCATATGCATAAGCAGGTCTCCACACCAGGTTTCCTTATCTGTTTATTTCAGTAAGATGGATCTCGAACAGACGGTCAAAGATCTACATGCTCAAAACTCACAGTTTCAACATCTCCTAATGACCTTGGCAAAGGGTCAGGAGGATCTAAAAGCACTGCTTGGGAACAAGGAGAAAGAGAAAGTGAAAAAGAAGAAGAAAAGAGTCGGGGTGGCTACCCTGGGAAGAAGGTTTGAGGGTGAAGCAAGAAGAGTTCTTGAATTTCCCTCTGCATCCGAAGAAGAAACCAGTAAAGGAAAAGGGGTTGCGGTACCGTCTGAATCCGAAGCTGAAGAGGAAGAGGCTGAAGAAGACGAAGACTACTCAGAGCAACAATACCCGCCGGCCGATGGAGGACAGGTTGGCAGCTATGGAGCTGCAGAGAGTTCCCGGCTTAGATTTCAAAGATTTGGGATTAATTGCTGGAATTGTGATTCCCCCGAAGTTTAAAGTGCCAATTTTTGCAAGATATGACGGGCTGTCTTGCCTGAAGATGCACCTAAGGTCGTATGTCCGAAGAATCCAACCTCATACTTCCGACAGAAATCTTTGGGTACACTTCTTTCAGGATAGCCTGTCTGGTACTCAGCTAGACTGGTTTTACAAGCTGGAGAGATCGGAGATACATAGTTGGGAAGATCTGGCAGCTGCTTTTTATCGCCAATATCAGTATAATTCTGACTTGGCGCCAACCCGTACTCAGCTACAGAGTATGGGGATGGCCTCAGGTGAGGGATTCAAGGAATACACCCAGAAGTGGCGCGATCTGGCCGGAAGAGTGCGGCCACCTCTTTCTGATAGAGAACTTGTTGATATGTTCCTGGGGACCCTGTTTGGTCCATTCTTTAACCATCTGATCGATAGCTCTTCCGCAGGGTTTACTGAATTAATTCTGACTGGCGAGCGGGTAGAAGCCGGTATCAAGAATGGGAAGATTCAGAAGGATGCCTCTGCATCTACAACTGCTAAGAAATCATTTCCGGCGAAGAAGGAGACGGCTGTTGTGTACTCTCAGAGAATAGTGGGAAGAACTGAGCGTCGGCCGACTGTGGGGGCCGTGATGATCCAAAATTCATCGAATGATCAGCCTCGTGGCAATCAGCCCAGACCTAAACAACAGTGGGGAGAGCGGCCGTAACGGTAGTTCACCCGCATCAATATGACGCCCGCACAAGTTCTTCCACACTTGTTAAAGTTGAATCTCACAAATATCAAAGAAGCGCCGAAAAATGTGAATACAACCTCACCAGCTTACAATCTGAATGCTAAGTGTGCCTACCATTCTGATAGCGCCGGACATGACACCAACAATTGTTGGGCATTAAAGAATAAAATTCAAGACTTGATAGATGAAAAAGAGGTTGAATTCGATGCTCCAGAAAAGCCAAACGTAATATCTACTCCGATGCCGAAACATGGTCGAAACGTCCATGCTATTGAAAAAGATTTGTATGTGTCTGATGTTGATGACCTGATGACTCCGCTGTTAACAATCAAGTTAAATCTACTGAAAGCTGGGATTTTCCCAGGATGCAAAGAAGATTGTCACTGTTGTTGCTCTCTACCAATCAACTGTCCATTGCTGAGGAAAGGCATCCAAGGCCTGATGGACAGTCACCAAATTCTGTTTGAAAAGATTCTTGCTATTCCAACCCTTATCGAAGATGTTTCAATTATCACCATTTCCGCCAATCTTTCCAAGGCCGTCAGAAAGCCTGTTAAGATTACATCTGCTACAAAGTCTATTCCTCTGAAAATAACTATGCCAGGGCATGTCCCCTACAGTTCTGAAAAATCAATACCATGGAATTACGGTGGAGAAATCTACTACCATGGTATTAAACAAGTTGAAATAATCGAAGGAAGCTCTGATGAAGAAGATGCCAGCATTGGAAACATTGCCGGCACAAGCAAGATCACCCGAAGTGGGAGAATATTTTCTCCAGAGATTGCCCCCCAAAGGCAATATTTGGACCCTTATCTGCTGCCAAAGTTATTCCCGCACCAATAAAATTTTCCGCAAGAACTCCGTTGATTGAAGATACTGTTATTCCTGTTGTTGTCCCTCCTACTTCTGCTGATAAGGGGAAAGGGATCCAAGATGAGCTCGTCAGGACGAGGGCTCAACCTTTGGTCATCCCAAAAACCTCTAAGAAAGAGATGGAGGAGATCCTGAAGATAATTAAAAAAAGTGATTATGACGTGGTAGAGCAACTGGGGAAAACCCCCTCGAAGATCTCCATGTTAGCATTACTGCTTTGTTCTGAGGCGCACGCCAAGGCATTGATAAAATTCCTGAAGACAGCCCATGTGCCCCAGGAAAACTCTGCCGACCAATTCCAAGACTGTGTAGCCAGTCTTACAGCAGACAACGGTTTAGGTTTCTCTGATGCTGACCTAACCTCAAAAGGAAGAAAACACAACGACGCATTACATGTGTCAGTAGAATTCCAAGGAACTACTCTGGCCCATGTTCTGGTCGACACTGGTTCTTCTCTGAATGTGCTGCCCAAGAAGGCTCTCGACCGGTTAGACTGTGAAGGCTTGGACTTAAGGCCAAGTAATATCATTGTAAGGGCATTTGACGGGTCAAAGAGAATGGTACACGGGGAGGTGGACATTCCTATTAAGGTTGGCACAGAAGTGTTCCCCTCAACTTTCTATGTGATAGACATCCGTCCGTCATACTCATGCTTGTTGGGGAGACCATGGATACATAATGACGGGACAGTCACCTCTTCCCTACATCAAATGCTGAAATACCCTGTCAAAGGAAAAATCATAACCGTGCACGGTGGAGAAGAATATATGATCAGCCACCTGAACTCCTTTCGGTATGTAGAGGTAGAGGGTGAATTCATTGAGACACCATTCCAGCACTTTGAGGAGGTTTCTCCTGAAGTGGCAGTAGCAAAAACGGCAGCTGAGGTACCAAAGCAGATGGCCAGGATGGCATCTCTAAAAGACGCAAAGGATGCTATGAAGGAAGGAAAGAGCTCAACATGGGGGCAGTTGCCGGATTTTCCTCACAAAATAGACAAATTTGGTTTAGGATTCACTACTGCGGGGCAGAAAGCAATGCGCCACTCAAAAATTGAAAGAAGACCCATCAAGATTTCTCCTCATGGAATCAACGCTTTAGAAGACGAAGATGAAGAGAGTAACATTGACGATTGGATCTTCCCAACCATCGAAGGAGGACTACGCAACTGGGAGGCAAAGGACTTTGTCCCCATTACTTTTATTAATCAGTAATCATCTGTCAAACATTTCTTGTGGTCTGTAATAATTACTTTTGAACAATCTGCACGCTACTTTTTCACCTCATGCCTTGCCCGGGGCATGTAGGTCCATTTGTAAGGGTTTTGATTATCTTCATATTCATATGCCATGTTTAATGATTCATTGGACGTTTTTCATTGATAAACTGCTACGTTCATTTTTCTTTCCTTTTGCATTTTTGTTTGTTTAAGGATGGATATCCCTTACACACACCCACACTCACAAATGCAGGTACCCATCCACTCCGGATTCTATGAGTGACTATTCTGCTATGTCCTTCAATAACTCTGAAGATCTGGTCAATCAGGCTGAGTATGAAGATGACAAAGGTTGTGAAGTACCAGGGGAACTAGCCAGACTTCTACAACAAGAAGAAAGGACAATCTTGCCTCACGAAGAGTTGTTGGAAACTGTCAACTTAGGAACAGAGGAAGACCGGAAAGAAATACAAGTGGGTGCCAATCTGGAATCAAATGTCAAGGAGCGTTTGATACAGCTGTTAAATGAATACGTTGAAATCTTCGCCTGGTCTTATGAAGACATGCCGGGTTTAGACACTGATATCGTGGTTCACCATCTCCCTACAAGAGAAGATCGTCCACCGATCAAGCAAAAAGTCCGCCGAATGAGGCCCGATATGTCTGAGAAGATTAAAGTAGAAGTAATGAAGCAATTCAATGCAGGCTTTCTGGCTGTTACATCCTATCCACAATGGGTTGCTAACATCGTGCCAGTACCTAAAAAAGATGGCAAGGTCAGAATGTGTGTGGACTACCGGGATTTGAATAGGGCCAGCCCCAAAGATGATTTTCCGCTACCACACATTGACATTTTGATCGACAACACAGCTCAGCACAAAGTGTTTTCCTTCATGGATGGATTCTCGGGCTACAACCAGATTAAAATGGCCCCCGAGGACATGGAGAAAACAACCTTTGTTACACAATAGGGTACCTTCTGCTACAAGGTGATGCCGTTTGGACTGAAGAACGCAGGGGCAACTTATCAGCGCGCCATGGTGGCTTTATTTCATGATATGATACATCATGAGATCGAAG
This sequence comes from Vicia faba, assembly GCA_948472305.1. Taxonomy (NCBI): domain Eukaryota; kingdom Viridiplantae; phylum Streptophyta; class Magnoliopsida; order Fabales; family Fabaceae; genus Vicia; species Vicia faba. The sequence continues at coordinate 1,175,607,172 of OX451738.1, read as the reverse complement.
TTTACGTAGACGACATGATAGCTCGATCACAAACAGAGGAGGAACACCTTGAGCATTTACAGAAGTTGTTTTCCAGGTTGAAAGAGTACAAACTCAGGCTGAATCCAAGTAAGCGCACTTTTGGAGTTAGGTCTAGTAAACTCCTAGGGTTTATTGTCAGCAACAAAGGCATTGAGGTCGATCCAGCAAAGGTGAAAGCGATACAAGAAATGCCTGCTCCCCGTACTGAAAAGGAGGTTAGAGGGTTCTTGGGGCGCTTAAACTATATTTCCAGATTCATCTCTCATTTGACTTCTACCTGTGAGCCAATTTTCAAACTATTAAAGAAGGATCAGGTAGTCGAATGGAACAATGATTGCCAAGTTGCTTTTTATAAGATCAAGGAGTATTTGCTAGAACCTCCTATTCTGATGCCACCCGTCGAAGGAAGACCTTTGATCATGTATCTGACCGTTTTGGATAACTCAATGGGGTGTGTTTCAGGCCAGCATGACGAGTCTGGTCGAAAAGAGCATGCTATTTATTACCTTAGCAAAAAGTTTACCGACTGTGAGACTCGCTACTCACTGCTCGAGAAAACTTGTTGCGCTTTGGTATGGGCTGCTCGCCGACTAAGGCAGTATATGCTGACTCATACCACCTTGTTGATTTCCAAAATGGATCCTATCAAGTATATCTTCGAGAAGCCTGCTTTATCTGGAAGAATAGCTAGATGGAAAATGATCCCAACTGAGTATGACATCCAGTACACCACCCAAAAAGTTATAAAAGGGAGTGTACTAGCTGATCATCTAGCTCATCAAGCTATCGAAGATTATCAATCCATGAGATTTGACTTCCCAGACGAGGACATCATGAATTTGGACAACATTGAAGGTAACGGACCGTATGACGGACCTGAAAAGGGATCCCGATGGACCTTGTACTTTGATGGTGCTTCAAATGAACTTGGAAACGGTATCGGTGCGGTACTCATTTCCCCATAAGGTTGTCACACGCCTTTCACGGCTCGACTTTGCTTCAGCTGTACCAACAACATGGCTGAATATGAAGCTTGCATCTTTGGTCTCAAGGCTGCTATAGACTTAGGGATCAAATCTTTGATCGTATTTGGGGACTCGGCTTTGGTTATCAGTTAAATCAAAGGAGAGTGGGATACCAAGCATCCTAATCTTATCCCATACAAAGAACATGTCCTGACATTGTTGCCTCATTTCGAGCAAATTACCTTCGAGCATTTCCCGTGAGAAGAGAATCAGCTAGCAGATGCTCTGGCTACAATGTCTTCCATGTTTAAACTCAGCTGGGATAACGAGGCTCCCCAAATCACCATCGAGCGAATGGATGAACCCGTGCATTGTCAGGAGATTAATACCGAAGAAGTAGTGGAACAACCCTGGTTTCATGAAATCAAAAGGTATCTCCAGACCAGAGAATATCCCGAAGGAGCTTCCGTAAATGACAAGAAGTTCCTAAGGAAATTTGCTGCCAAGTTCTTCCTGAGCAATGGCATCCTCTATAAACGAAGCCATGATTGTGTTTTACTCCAATGTGTAGACAAAGCTGAAGCAGAGTTAATCATGACAGTGATGCACAACGGCACATTTGGCACTCATTTGAGCGGGCATACTATGGCTAAGAAGATCCTAAGGGAAGGCTATTACTGGTCTACCATGGAAGCAGATTGCCATCAGCATTCCCTTACTTGCCACAAATGTCAAGTATACACTGACAAGATTCATATTCCTCCGGTTCCTCTCAACGTGCTGACAGGTCCTTGGCCATTTGCAATGTGGGGCATTGACATGATTGGAGAGATCAATCCCACGGCATCCAACGGACGTCGCTTCATTCTGGTGGCTATTGACTACTTCACCAAATGGGTCGAAGCAGCTTCTTTCGCCTCTGTTACTAAAAATGTGGTTGCCCGCTTCATCAAGCAAAACCTCATATGCCGGTATGGTGTTCCCGACAGGATCATCACAGACAACGGTACAAATCTAAATAATACTATGATCACCGCATTGTGCGAACAGTTCAAGATTTATCATCACAATTCATCTCCCTATCGGCCGAAGATGAACGGTGTTGTTGAAGCTGCGAACAAAAACATTAAGAAGATCATCCAGAAAATGACAGTCACTTACAAGGACTGGCATGAGATGTTACCATTTTCTCTGCACGGATACCGTACGACGACACGTACTTCAACTGGGGCAACCCCATTTTCTTTGGTATACGGCATGGAAGCTGTCCTGCCCATGGAAGTTCAGATTCCTTCTCTAAGGATTATGAAGGACGCAGGTTTGAATGAAGATGATTGGATTCAGACCCGACTTGATCAACTCCATTTGATCGACGAGAAGCGACTCGCTGCTGTCTGCCATGGTCAAACGTATCAAAAACGGATGATCAAGGCTTTCAACAAGAAAGTCAGACGTCAAGTATATCAAGTCGGAGATCTCGTAATCAAGCGGATTATCCTGCCGCAAAGTGGTCCCAGGGGAAAATGGACTCCTACATACAAAGGACCATTTGTGATCAAGAGCATATTTTCTGGTGGTGCAATGATTCTGACCACCATGGACGGCGACAATTTGCCACACCCTGCGAACGCAGACATAGTCAAAAGATACTACGCATAAAATAACCCAACAAGTCGAAAACCCGAAAGGGCGGCTTGGGCAAAAAATGGGCATCCCGGTGGACCGAAAACCCGAAAGGGCGGTTCAGGCAAAAATTAGGGATAAAACAAAAAAATCTGTACACCCGGCAAGTCGAAAACCCGAAAGGGCGGCTTGGGCAAAAAGGGATTTCCCGGTGGATCGAAAACACGAAAGGGCGATTCAGGAAAAAGTTAGGGAATTAAAGCGTATGACTATGTCTCGTCAGATCACTCTAAGGATAATCTCTTCATCAACCAACTCCAAGCTTCTGATCAATCCAGTCATCAGCGGACGAAGCATTGAATGGACAGATATTCAGAGTTGTGAAGGCTATAGCAGAATGGGGATCCCATGGAATTGTTTCACATGGCCATCTTCCTTTTGTATAAATTTCTCAATTTTTACGACGACATCCTCTTACTAGGATGACTGTCTCCTTTGTACAAATGTACTCATAGAAAATTAATATGAATACTTTTCCAAATACAGAAATTTTCTTTGTCTTCTTTTGCTTTTCTACATTTATGATTTATTTTGAGAAACGTCCAATGTTTTGTTAAAAAGGCATATGCATTTGAACATAATCATTTTCCTTACAAATCAAGAAGGATGATTACTGATAGGCCGAAGGTACAGGTAGATATCTCGATGCCCTTTCAGAAGAAATCGCCAACATATCTAAAACTCCAAATTCCTCGATCCAGAACTTAATTCCCCAAACAGAGTTGAAATTCAGGATCCTCAGCAGAGAAAGCTTTCCCAACACTGATTTCCCCAGACAGAGAGCCTTCCAGAACTCAAATTCCCTCAGAGCTTCAGTATCCCCAGTGGAGCCTTAAATCTGAAAATCCTATCCCCAGCGAAGTCAAAGCTGTTAAACCTCAGCAGAGCTAAAGCTTCCAACTATCAATCCCCAATGGAACCAGATTAGTGAACCTTCTCTCCACAGAAATACTTCTGCACCAAACTAAGGATTCTCAGTCACACCTCGCCAGCTTGAGTCCACCAGATTCTGAACTCCCCAGTAGAGATCATCGAAATTCTCATTCCCCACAAGTCACCAAGGGATTCCAATCCCCTGCAGTGGTCCTAAGACCCCTCAACAATTGAAGACCTTGCATTCCCCAAGCAGAATGAAGACTCTCATTCTCAGTTCCTCACAGGAAATTCAGATATTCCCCAGTGAAGATCTCCTCAAGACAGGAATTCCCCAGTAGATTGGCATACAACCTAAGCTCCTGATTCCCCAACAGTGGTCCCAGGACTTCTCATCTTCAACGATCAAAAGATTCTTGCAGTTCCCCGCAGCAATCAAGGGTTCACTTTCCATGGCAGCAATCAAGATTCTTTTATCTCCAGCCATCCAGGATTCGTCTATCCTCAACAAAACAGCTCTTCAGCTTACATGCGCATTCATTTACATTCATTTCATAAACATTGATATAACATATATACTGCATCACACATATCATGCAACATAACTTTGTGTTATAACTAACATTTCATCCTTTTCAGGATAAGATTAAAAGGATATCATTAACAATTATTCAGATACAGTATGGATACACCCCAGACACGGCGGTCATTCTATTACTCATTCAGAATTTTAAGTCAGATACAGTACAGATACACCCCAAACACGGCGGTCATTATACTACTCATTCAGACTACAGCAATCAGATACAGTACAGATACACCCCAGACACGGCGGTCATTCTATTACTCATTCAGAATTTTAAGTCAGATACAGTACAGATACACCCCAAACACGGCGGTCATTCTACTACTCATTCAGACTACAGCAATCAGATACAGTATGTATACACCCCAGACACGGCGGTCATTCTATTACTCATTTAGAATTTTAAGTCAGATACAGTACAGATACACCCTAAACACGGCGGTCATTCTACTACTCACTCAGACTACAGCAATCAGATACAGTCTAGATACGCTCCGGACACGGCAGCCATTCTATCTCTCATTCAGATTCGCTTATCCGCCTCAAGGTTCAAAGCATTCCAAGCACGGATACCATTCTGACCCTTACCACAGCAGCTTGATTCTCCCCAGTGCGTTCGCCACGAAAGTCATTCTGCTAACTCATACAAAATCTCAACTTCAGATACAGTCCAGATACGCTCCAGACACGCTTGCCATTCTGTCACTCAGAATTTGTCCCCAGCACACAGTTGCTCCATACAGATATTTCTCTGTTACCTGGATACAATACAGATACACTCCAGACACGGCAGTCATTCTGATATTCATTCTACCATCAAGCACAGTTACAGCTCAGATACGCCTCGGACACAGAGGCCATTCTTTTGCTCATACAAACTCAGTCTCCAGATACAGTTCGAATGCATTCCAGACACGGATACCATTTTGATCCTCCTTCTTCTGACCAATCACATTGCAGTTCAACGAACATTCCAGATGGCATCTTTAAGCCCATCTCCAAATGGCATCTCTAAGCCCATTCCCGCATCCATTGTTTTGACGAGTGCAAATTTAAGGGCACTCTAGTGTCCAATCTCCTTTTACCTTCGAGACACGAAAGGCAAGCCTGCCAATCTAACTCTTCAGGTGCAAGAAGATTGAACAGGGGCAACTGTTATACCCCAAAATTTGCCCTCTCTTTCTTCAGGAAATCATCTTGGATTCTCAGAGTCCCTCTGAAACAAATCCAAGTCCTGAATTGTCATTTTTGCCCAAGCAAACCATTTATAAGAGCAAAAATGATCACACAAGCTCTAAAGACAATGCTTTTATCTTGAGAAAAATTAAATTCTAAACATTTGGAATTTTTCTCTAAAAAATGGGTGTTCAAGAAGAAAGTATCGCTTCAGAACTTCTGGACCAAACTCCAGATGGAAACGGTCAGAAGTTGCAAGCTTGGCTCAACACGGTCAGAATTTGGCTTTTCAGCAGCTACATCCACTCAGCCAGAATTTGCTAAAGGAATGCAAAAGAAGCAAGGAAGTCTGAAGGCTCCTTCAGAACATGCTGAAATCAGAAGATGAAAAGGTCAGAAGAGTAGATGTTACACTAATACAGAATCTCTAAATCCAGGATTTCCAGAAGCAAATCCAAGGAATGTGTCAGAAGGTCAGGAAAATCCCCAGAATTTGCTAAGACAACAGGAAGCCAAGACCAGAGCATGGTTTACGTTGTTCTTGGTAAAACAGAACTGCTGGTTCAAAGTTTTGTTTCTACTACCAGAATATTGGTATTGATAAGTCTTATCACTATTTAATGCTCATTAATGCTCCCAACCACTCCTGAACATTCATCCAAGTAATCCCTTCACGTGTGGCTTGGAAAACGCCTTTATGCAGGTTCTGGCATGGGTCTACGCGCCACCGTCCACCTAAGAGGTCACTTCTCTCCAATCCACGCCTGTTGTTCAAGCCTAGGCTGAAAGGCTATCTGTTATCACAACTTCCCAGGATTTTCTTTCAAAGAACAACTCAGCCTCTGTTGGCGCTTTAATGTTCAAGAAATCCACAAGAGCTTTGCCTATAAATAGAGAACCATTGTCCACTGAAAGAGGGCGTCCAAGAAACAGAAAAATTGCTAGAAGAGAAACAGAAATCTTTAGCAAAAAAGTGCTTTGAAACTCTGCCAAAATCTCCAGTGTTTCATAACTTTGAAGTTCTTACCTTCAAACTTCATCAAATACCCAGTTTTCTTTGTGAACTAAAGAACACCCTTTTTCAACTTCTGACCATATATACGCATACACCTTCATCTACCCTTTTCAAAAAGAACCTGTCCAGAACACCATCAGAGCCAAAAGCTAGCTCTCATCCACAAACTTTTCCAACAGCCAGGTAAGCACCTGCTGACCTTCATCACGCTGTTGAGCATCATCAGCTTTGCATGCTCAAATAAACATAATGTAAATATCATGTTGTTGTTGTTTGTGTTCTGAGGATCTTCATACCTCAGAACGTTTTTGAGTCAGCCTAGAACCTGCCTGTGACCTTGTTGGTTCCGTCCTCTGAAACACTTTGACATTTGCTGGAGCTGCTCCAAATATGTTTTCTATTTTGTGGAAAAATAACAAAATTGCAGATGTTCTGATTAGCACAGGGAGAAGCCAAGTGATGACTTTGACGTTAGCACATATGAAGCCTGTTTTCCTGTCAATAATATCAGAACTTCTGAGGGTTATTGTATTTCCAGCAGGATCAGAACTTCTAATTTCCCCACTAACAGGTTTCTGTTTTGCAGGTGCCAGAGTCAGAAGTTATGACTCATACAGTTTAACCAAAAGGTTGATCATCTGGCAGCGGGTCTGAGTCAAAACTTCTGATGACCTCTCAGCAGTGCGCTGGCTCCCTCTCTCTTTCTCTCTATCTTGTTTTTTTGCTATTTTCTTTTTTGTCTATTTTTCTCGTTGAACCCCCCATGTACAAATGTGTATCCCCACTCCCTAATTGTTATAATAGCGTAGGATTTTATATTTCCGCTTTTTTATTGCTAGTAATTAGGATGTGTATGGCAAGATAAAATCAATGAAATAGAAAATTCTAATTCAAAGATAAACTCTGGTATGCAATAAAACACACTTGCACACTAACACCCCTAGGGTTACACCCACTTGTTGCCTTCAAAAAAAATGGGCCATGTTACGCATGCAAAGTATCTTGGTAAAACAAACAAAATCAAAAGATCATAGTCCCTCGATGACGCTTTCGAAAGTTGCCTTACAAAAATGATCTTAGTCCCTCGAAAGAAATACTAAGATACTTTGCAACATTGCTATCATGGTCTATACGATGACCCGCGCCCGTCCCGTTTACATCCTAACACAAGGTTGTTCACCAAAAGCAATGGTGAAACAACACTGTTAAAAGGGTTAAAAAAACATAAGAAATATCTTTGAGTAAAATAGGGTAGACAACTCTTAGTTACTTGATCAAAAATCTTGCAAAACATCCTTGTTATTTTTCAAAACACACTCCACAACACAATTTCAAAACACCTTTCAAAACCACACACGAAGCACCATTTCAAACAATTGAAAATGTAAAGCAAGTAATCTAAGCAAGTAACTAAGAGCCCATGGATAACCATGGATATAAAGGGTGCTAATACCTTCCCTTTCTATAATCTACTCCCTGAACCCAAGAAAACATCTCAAAGGTTTTTCCTGTGCTTTTTAAACCTTTCCTTAGGATAAAATAAAAAGTCGGTGGCGACTCTTGCTCAATCGAAACATTTGCAAATACAAAACGCAAAATCCCAAGTCAGTTCTCCCACCGTATCACACCAGGCCATTGATTGACTTGACGCATTACAGTTAAAGTTGCCACAACGCTTTATTATTTTCAAAGGAATGAGAAAAGAGGGAAATAAAACCCAATAAACATGCAAAGTAAAAGCAACACTAAAAGTAGAGCAAAATAATGCATTAAAGAGATCCAAGGTATGAGGGTTGGTTATACAAAGGAAATGTACTAGCACCATATGTATCTATAATATTCTATAGGAACCTTTTGAAATATATATTTTTTGGTTAAAATTGGTTTGCTTGTAAAAGGTGTTGTTTAAAGAAATTTTGAAAATGCAACAACCTAATGTCGAGGTTTTGACTTAAAAGAGTGAAAGTTTGAAAATAAGGTTTTAAAGGTTTTAACTAAAGGAAAGCAAATAGGATAAACATAAACATGCAATAAATGCACAATGACATAAAGTCAACGACACAATCCTCCCTTCGATTTAACAAGTCAACAATAAAAAAATTAATACAAAAGTATAGGCACTAGAAAAAAGAGAACCCTAGAGAAATCCATTAAATCAAAATTATCACAACATCAGTCAAGGAATATCACGAAGAAATCAACTCAAATGAATAAGAAATAACAATGTCAATATAATCAACAAGAGACTAATTTAATGATACCAAGAAAATCAACAAGAAAATAACTAAAATATTAATTAAGCTAAGATACCATTAAAAGTCACAAGCTTTACTAAATTGATTTTAAAATAACACTAATTAATTCGAAATTATCTAATTAACTAAAATTTATTTAAAAAAAACCTAACTAAAGTGAAAATAATAAAGAATTTATAAACTCTTAACTAAAACAACTAAAATTGAAAGAAAAAGGGTGAACGGTTAGATCATCGGGGGGAGAAAACAGAATTCAGATGGGCTAATAGAACACGCCCATGTTTAAAATATTGAGAAATACAAAAAAACTAAAACTAAATAATAATAAAAATTGGGCTTACATGGACTGGGTCGGTCGAACCCGAGTCCAGCTCCGTTTTAACCAGAAGAAGTACCAAATTAGGATAACCCTAATGCCAGGTGCATCTTATCACAAAGAAAACCAAGTTATATTCTTCTTCATTTTCATGATTCAAACTAGAATTTCCTCACAAGAAAAATCATGATTCCTCTATTTCTATTTCCCATCGATTAACAACCAAAAAACAAACTCTGCTTTCTCAAACTACTTCTTCTGTTTCTTTTTTTTTTAACCGTCCCCACCTCTATTCTGATTTTCTCACTCACACAAACATCAACCAAGCTCTCAAGAAATGAAATCAGTAACAATAACAATCTTAAAGCAAATCGTAAAAAGGATTCAACACAGAAACTATGTATGTAGGTGGTGATTGCAGTAGTTCAAAAACGATGAGGGGAGGATTATAAATATCATTGTTAATCTCATAGTTAGAAGATTTATTATTTGATTAATCCATTAAAGTGGTTTGGCTAGGAGCTGCTGGTGAAAGCATGACTTGGGAGTTAGAGAGCAAGATGCGAGACTCCTATCCTGAATTGTTTGATTGAGGTAAATTTTCGAGGACGAAAATATTCTAAGTGGGGGAGAGTTGTAACGCCCGTAATTTAATTAATTATTTAATTAAATTATTTTTGGAATATTTGTGAAGTTGTATTATAATTAAATTGGATTTATTTTATTAAGTGGAGAATAATATTAGAGATATAATATTATGTGGTGAAATAATATTAAAAGTGTAATATTATTTAAGGTGGGCTTATTTTGGAAGAATAGAAGTAATAAGGGGGTGTGTTGGTTTTAAGTCCAATAAGGAATAATAGAATAATAGGTTTATTTTATTATTTGTTAGAAGGAAGAGAAGAAAGAAGCAGTAGAAGAAATAAGGATTGAGAGGAACGTGCAAGCTGCGTGAGAAGGAGGAATAACGGCAAGAACGTGAATCCAACTGGAAATTGCAGAGCGACCTCCAATCCAAGGTAAGGGTGGGGTTCTAACTCTATAATTGGGTTTATGATCATTGATATGTGGGGTTAGAGGTGATTTTTGTATTGTTCTTGAATTGAGAATATATGATTGATGTATGATGAAGATTGACGAATTCTGATGAATATTGATGTCTTGATGCTGTTAAAATGCTGTAAGATTATAGGGTAATTATGGTGATGAATTGTCTTGATTATATTAAGTTTTAGGGCTTAGTTATGGAACCCTGGTGAGATGCAGTAATGGAAAACGTTGAATGTAGCAGTAAGGAAAACGCAAAATTATGCAGGGAAGGGAAATGCAGAATTAGGCGTGAAGAACAATCAGAAGTTGTTGTTTTAGAACAATGAAACAATTAGGGAATAGCATTGGCCGTACTGTTCCTAATTAGGTTAATAACAAGCAAGAATCAAAATAGTAGGATGGAATGAAAAGTAGCAGTTCTGACATTAGAAGTATGTTGACTAGAGTTGAGTTAGATTAGTGCTATTTAGAAGTTTTGATGTTATACGTATGTTAGATAGAAATTGTGTTGCACTATTAAAGCATAGAGGTTCTGGTAGTAGGAGTTGTACTAGCCAGAAGATGTGGCTGATCAGAAGTTGTATCTGGTCAGAAGATGGCATTATTCAGAAGATGTGATGATCAGAAGTTGTATCTAGTCAGAAGATGGCATTAGTCAGAAGATGTGATGATCAGAAGTTGTATTTGGTCAGAAGATGGCATTAGTCAGAAGATATGATGATCAGAAGTTGCATCTGATCAGAAGTTGCATTAGTCAGAATCTGTACTAGTCAGAAGATGGGGTTAGTCAGAAACTGTGACGGTCAGAGGTTATATCTGGTCAGAGGTTGAGTCAGTCAGACATTGTGTTGATTAGAACTTATAATAGTCATAAGATTGTGTCGCCCAGAAGTTGTGTCATTAGAAGTTATGTATTTAGAAATAGCGTTGGTTATAGGTTGTGTGGCCAGAAGTTGGATGGCCTTTACGTTGTGTTGTGCAGAAAGATGAACGTTAGATGCTTAGAAGCTGTTGTTGAGCTATAACAGTAGAAATAGTGACGGTCATGATGTTAGAGTTGCAGAATGGCAGTATTGTTTTACTGTGGAATTAAAATATTGCTGAGTTATTAATGAGAAGTTATTAATGAATAACGATGTTTGATGATTTCTAAATAAATGACGTTTAATGAATTATTTTGATTATTTTGAGATGTATTTTGAGATGCTTTGAGATGATAATTTGAGATGCTTTGAGATGATAATTTGAGATGTTTTGAGATGAAATGATATGTTGTTAACTTAGGTGTTATCATTACATTCATGGTGGTGTCACATACATTGCATTTTTGAGATGGAGCTTATGCTCGTTGAGATGGCCTGGATTGGCAAATTTTGAGATGAAGGCTATGCCTTGTTAATGCCTCTATTAATTGGCAAATTTTTTTGAGATGCGAGTTCTGCTCCAATTGTACCACATGCATTTGCATAGTATTGAGTCGCATTATATGATTTCATAAAGAGGTGATTTTGATGTTGATGAATGACTATATATATATATATATACATGTTGTAATATTGTTGATTATGAGATGGGAAGTGGTGATGTTGTTGATCTAATTTAATATATCAATTATCATGCGCTTTATTATATTGTTAGATATCTCACCCCTTCTGTTTGAATGTTGCCCTTATGTTGGTAACGTGCAGGTAATTGAGAGTGAAGGATGTATACCTTTAATAGTTTGAGTCGGTGTTATTGCTCTGATATGTAACACTCGGGGGGGATGAACGCTTGCTGTTTTGATTGATGATTTTCAGTTGTTGAATTTTAATTCAATTATCATTAAATATGAGATGTTTTGAAGTCGATGTTTTGTTGTTAGAGATGTTATTAAGAATTCTGTTGCGTAGATGTTGATTTATTTGATTAAAGATGTTATGTTGATGGTTCATCCGATGTTTTAAAAAGTGTTATATATCCACGATGAAATGCAATGAATTTGTTAGAAGAATTTGTGACGTCCCGATTCATTTGTATGATTGAAATTTTATAACTCTGATTTATCTTGCATAATTGCTTGGTGTAGAATTGGGGTGTTACACCTTGTGATTTACCAGGTGAAGTCTCGCGATTACTTGAACCCCTACTTTAATGTCTCCCCCTTGATTCGGTAGCCAACACATCAGAATATAAAGTAGAAACTTGTGACTTACGCCTCAACTCCTTATTCAACATATTACTTTTAGCCAAGTCCATCGAGATGATACCATTCAGAGCAGAGTTAGACAAGGATAACCTAAAAGTCTCCCAAGAATTAGGCAAAGTACCATTAAGCCACAAACCTTGAATTTCATCATCGACAATTGATTTAGAATCCCTTGGAAAATGTTCAAGTGACCGGTCATTGGTGAACCATCACTATACCTCTGTAGCGGTGAAAATTTTGAGACCAAGCCCTTGATTGACTTGACTCATTACAGTTAAAATTGCCACAGCGTTTTATTATTTTCAAAGGAATGGGAAAAGAGGGAAATAAAACCCAATAAACATGCAAAGTAAAAGCAACACTAAAAGTAGAGCAAAATAATGCATTAAAGAGATCCAAGGTATGGAGGTTGGTTATACAAAGGAAAGGTACTAGCACCCTATGTATCTATAGTATTCTATATGAATCTTTTGAAATATATGTTTTTTGGTTAAAATTGGTTTGCTTTGTAAAAGGTTTTGTTTAAAGAAATTTTGAAAATGCAACAACCTAATGTCGAGGTTTTGGCTTAAAAGAGTGTAAGTTTGAAAATAAGGTTTTAAAGGTTTTAACTAAAGGAAAGCAAATAGGATAAACATAAACATGCAATAAACACAGAATGACATGAAGTCAACGACACAATCCTCCTTGGATTTAACAAGTGAGAAATAAAAAATTAATACTAAAGCATAAGCACTAGAAAAAAGAGAACGCTAGAGAAATCCATTAAATCAAAATTATCACAATATCAGTCAAGGAATATCACGAAGAAATTAATTCAAACGAATAAGAAATAACAATGTCAATATAATCAACAAGAGACTAATTTAAAGATACCAAGAAAATCAACAAGAAAATAACTAAAATATTAATTAAGCTAAGATACCATTAAAAGTCACAAGCTTTACTAAATTGATTTTAAAATGATACTAATTAATTCGAAATTATCTAATTAACTAAAATTTATTTTAAAAAAACCTAACTAAAGTGAAAATAATAAAGAATTTATCAACTCTTAACTAAAACAACTAAAATTGAAAGAAAAAGGGTGAACGGTTAGATCATCGGGGGGAGAAAACAGAATTCAGATGGGCTAATAGAACAGGCCCATGTTTAAAATAATGAGTAATACAAAAAAACTAAAAACTAAATAATAATAAAAATTGGGCTTACATGGACTGGGTCGGTCGAACCCGAGTCCAGCTCCGTTTTAACCGGAAGAAGTACCGAATCAGGATAACCCTAATGACAGGTGCATCTTATCACAAAGAAAACCAAGTTATATTCTTCTTCATTTTCATGATTCAAACTAGAATTTCCTCACAAGAAAAATCATGATTCCTCTATTTCTATTTCCCATCGATTAACAACCAAAAAACAAACTCTGCTTTCTCAAACTACTTCTTCTGTTTCTTTTTTCTTTTTTTAACCGTCCCCACCTCTATTCTGATTTTCTCACTCACACAAACATCAACCAAGCTCTCAAGAAACGAAATTAGTAACAATAACAATCTTAAAGCAAATCGTAGAAAGGATTCAACACAGAAACTAAAAAGGCACATTGCCTTGTAAATTTCTTGATGCAGGTTTGTATTTGCTATCTTTGTGCAAGTTAGGAACAGGTTTTGGGCTATAGTTTTGACAATTTGTGGGGTTGTTTTTGACAGGTTTCTTGGCATCATATGGACAACAGCCAGTGGACTGACTTTTTTTGCTATTTTGATGAAACTTCATTATTGAATTTCTTGCTAGAATAAAAAGTTGGTATAGTAGTGGTCCTCAAACTTGCATTTTTCTTGTTATTATATAGACACTTTTTTTTTGAATACAAATAAAAATGTAATTAACAAAATATAGAAAGAACTTATATATATTAAAATACAAATGAACTATATTTTTGAATTAAAATATAAATAAAATGAAAATGATATTAATTAAATAAAATGAATGATGATTAAAGCAATATGTATGATTTTTTTTTAACATTGGGTAACACAGTTGAAATTATGTCTTGTTTGCCAAATTCACAAAATGACTTCTAATATTTTTTGTTTTGCTTTTCAAACATAATCGGCTCTTGATTTGTAAAGAAAAGTTGTAGATGACGTAGGAGAATTATATGCAAAAAGAACCGTTCAAAAATGTCAAAAGTTGAAGAAATTATAATTTTTTAAAAAATTTGACTCGAGAATTGGCAAAAATAGGTCAAATCACTCGTGAATATTTGCTATGCAATGATGCAGATGGAATGTGGGATCTTAGATCAAAAATTAGAGTATGACAACCTCAATAACATCAATTTCTTGAACAAAAATAACTTATTAGCATACAAGTTCTCAAGTTTAGTCCAAAGAGAACGAGCTTGAGTTATTGTGCTCACATGATTCAAAATATTATCATCCATCCATTGATGAATATAGCCACAAAATTGTCTATGCAACAAAGTTCATTCTTCATCACTCTTTTCATCATTTTTTTCATTAGAGAGAAACCAGCAAGTGAAAACCTTTCACATAAATCAAATCTTCTATTTTTCCTTTCTAAACATGATAATTGGAACTATTCAAACTCACCATCCTAGATGTGTCCGTCTCTATCGTTACACAAATCAAACCACGACTATAGATACCACTTGTTGAGAGAAAATCCACAACTCAATGAAATAATCCAACAATACAAACTCTCCCAAATATCAAATACAACTTGGATACAATCAACAAACACACCAAATAACACAATACAATTTTAGCATGGAAAAACCTCTATTAACTAAGAATAAAAAACCACGGGATCCATATGCCACTTAAATCCTCCACTACTATCAAACAATGGGTATAATCAATATTTTCTCTAGTTAGAGGTATACATAAACATCATCAAGATCTACAATCAATCTTGAAATACAACAAGAATCAAGAGAGACAAACAAACCCAAAAACATCAAGAAATTCATACCTCACAAATGGAATCGACATACAGGCTCAGAAAGCTTAGAACCTGATCTCCACCTTTCAGAATATACTCATAGACTACACACACGTGGACTACTAACCCATATTTATTTGGGTCACTCTAAATAGAAGGGATAGTCCAAAAAAATAAATATCATCTTGTACCATATTTAAAACCTAATAATAAGCAATATCCTGCCCTATGGTCCAGTTTAGTTCTTGCATGGGTTAAGATTGAAGCATAAGAAAGAAAAAAAACTTTCAAATCATGAAATGTATGTAGGCGGTGATTGCAATAGTTCAAAAAGTGTCTTGTGTTTTAAAACATGAGTTTATGAACAAATTTGGGAAATTTAGCATGAAAAAGGAGAATCCTAGTAAAATTAAGTAAAAGTATATGTTTTCTTTCTACTCTGAAAATTTGTTCGTGGGTCTATACATGAGAAATCCAATGTCACTATCACATTTAATAGATTATGAACATAGGAAATAAAATTTTCTGTAAGAAATAGAGTTTCATATTTTGATTTCATGAAATATATCTAAATATATCTTGGAAAATCATCAGAACATATGAGAAATATGAGTTTCCATCCAACTAAATCCAAGTGGACTAATTCAAAGGCATGTAATGACTTAGTAGTGATATTAGGAAAAGAAAGGCTGCATTGCATATCTAGGTGGTAAGAATCACAAATCAAATATTAATTTAAAGAAATGTATGAGATAATTTACACATAGTATGAGTAACATTATAAAAATGGTGGCCTAATCTAGAATCCCAAAGATCAAAGGAAATGGTGGAAACGGAGTCGGCAGTCTTGAAACAAAAGTAACAAAACTCAAAGAACCAATCAATTTTTTTCTTCAATGCAATAACTCGTTTCATGTATTTTCCCCAATTATATGCAGAGACTAGGATTGGTTATGGGTTTTTAAAGGGGTGAAAGTAATACATATTTCTAAGGTTTTGGTTGGTATTTTGGTTAAAACGACGAGGGAAGGATTATAAATATTGTTGTTAATGTCATAGTGTTGTACCCCAACATTTTCCTTCCCATATTTTTCAAAACATTTCAAGAAAGATCCTCAAGTTGCTCAAGGTAGTCCAAGGGTTGGCCAGACAAACTCCCTCTTAAGGCAGTCTACCTCAAATTAGGGTTTCATGTTCCATCAAGATACTTAAGTAAAAGTGATCCCAAGTGCTCACAAATGTCCTAATATGTTGTCAAGATCATCCTTGTCAAGTTTCAAGCCTTACAGAGGAAGTTTTCTCAGTCAATTGCTCAAAAGTCCAAAATCGACTATGCTAGGGCAAAAGTCAACTGTGGCCTACATGCAGTCAAACTGCATGATTTTTGGTCAACATTCTCATTTTGAAGGATATTTCATCATTTGATCAAGGGTTGATCATGATTCATCAAGGATTGCTCATAATTCATCAAGACTCAAAAGTTGCTAAATTAGGGTTTTGCAGGAAAAGTCAACTCAACTTTGACCAAGCATAACTTTCTCATACTTAATGAGAAATGACTCATCCAAAGCTCATTTTTAAGAGGATGCAGTTTCCTAAAATCCATCTTCAAATCCCAAGTTCAAAATATGCACTCACAAGAAGTTATGAATTTGGACATTATAGGTCATTTTGAAAAAACAACAAAAACACCTTTTTTGTCAAAGCTTCATACATGAGAATGGAATATCAAAATGATATGATACCAAAAGGGTTGCTTAGAGGACATCTCAAGCTTTCTAAAAAGTCCAAGAACACCTCCAAAGAGTCAAAATTGAGGGAGTTATGCATTATTGACGTTGGCCTTTTTTGCAAAATTGCCAAAAGTCAACTATCCCTAAAACTTTAATTTTTGCCAAATAGGCCCAATCTTTTTTCACTTGTTTTGAGTTGGCATTATAGCCCACGTGCTCTAACCTTTTCCATTTGTCCATATCTTATTTTTATTATTTATTTTGGTTTTTATTTGAATTAATTCAATTTAAATCAAATTAAATCAAATAAAAATCCAAAGCATTGATAACAAGGGATTTTGTGCTTGTTTCAGGTTCCAATTACAGCTAGCATCATTAAAATCCGTGCAAAGCATTAGAGAGAACAAAAAGATTGAAAAAGGCCATGTTTGGAAAGATTTTAAAAGAAAATCAAATCAAATCCAAAATCATTGATGGAGAAGAATTTAGATGCAATTATCAACCCTAATGCCTTCACTCATACATAAGGAATGAGGCCAGGCCAAAAGGAAGGTTGGAAGCAGGCGTGAGAGCAAGAACAGAATCTTAAAAAACAAGAAAAAAGTGTGAGATCGAAATCCCACTTAGAGGCATTCTTAAGGCTCGTGACCTATTCCAATCGATTCCTGACACTTTTAGCAACCTAAAGCAATCAAGAACTAAGTCGTTCTCGTCCCAAATCGCACTGTAAGTCGTTCATAACCTCGCCCTGTTCTTGAATTCGCATATTGAAATTTAAGCATTGTTAACCTGAATTGATGGCATATTCTTAATCTATAGAGCATTTGCAAGCTTCCTGCATTACTCAATTTCTTTTATATGGTCTGTAACGAAATCCACCATTGTTAGGGTTTCAGACTTTGTTTTAGGGCTTTCGATTACAGGGACAATTGACCTTGATAAAAGATGCCATTGTGTTCAGAAGAAGGAGACGGTTCTAACCATGGCCTTGGTGGTCGTTTATATTACCTGTACGTGATTTTGAGGAATTGCATGGTTATAGTGACGGACATTGTCCGTGGGTATAGGTCCCAAAACTTTAGCCACGGTGCAGGGAAGAAGACGCAGACGTGGCCAGCTTCCATTGGCTTATTTGAATTTACGCGCAAAAATACCATTAACGCTTGTTTTCATATATTATTATTATTATATATTTTATGTACAATGAAAACAAAATAGCCCAGTGGTACACAGGCATATGCTTAAGGCGTTGGAATGCATGAGGTCAGGGGTTCGACCCCTGCCTCCAACATTTGTGGTTTTTTCTTGATTTATTTCAGGTTATCATGTGCATGTGCAATACCCAGAACCATGGTACACCCTCATCATCCACGCGCCAGATGGGCAGATGGCCAGATTTGGTGGTCACCATTGAAAGCACACCATAAACCCAGTCAAACGCAACACACAGGATCCTCAAAGTCAACATGGATCTTCATCATTTTGGGCCCAAATTCCTGCTATTGGCACCCCCTAATTTTAGGCCCATCTCTCATCTTTTTATTTATTTTATTTATTTTATTTATTCTATTTAATTTATTTGCAATTTATTTTATTAACAAAAAATTATTTTATTTTTATCAAAAAATCACCAAAAATATATTTATGTCCAAATAAATTTAGAATTTTATTTTTTTATCAATAAATCAATTAATTTAATTAGGTTATTTATGTTTTAGATAAATTTAATTTATTTTTCAAATAATTAAAATTAATTAGAATCAATATGTTTTTATTATTAACTTAATCATTTTATTGCTTTCCTAAAATAACAAAAACCCAAAAATATGTCATTTAATTATTGTTCATTAATTTATTTAATAACCAATTAATTTAGTATTTAAGTTTAAGACTTAATTTCTTTTCTTAAAAAATATTAAAAAACAACAATAACATTTTCTTTTAATTAGGAGGGTCAAAACCCTAGTTCTCGCATTCGATCTAATTTTCTCGCACGCTTTCTTTGTATCTAATTATTTTATCTGCTCCCGGTTTGTAATAATTAAATTAGGACATTTATTTATTTTTACCGCTTTTAATTTCAAAGAGTTTGTTTTTGGCTATGTAAATACCCGAAGCCTTGTAATAGCTTAGTTTAAATTCTGCATTTTAATTCTGCAAATTATTAACTGCTAGATATGTGAATAATTAGGGCTTACATGACAAGAATGAATGTTTAATCTTAAAACAGTTAGATCACCCTAAACATGTGCAAAGATAAATAATCTGAAATCAACACACTCGCACATGCGCACTCCTAGGGTACACCCCACTTGGTTGCCTTCATAAACGGTCATTGAGTATAGGTTGTTTTAGAGGTCACCCTCTTGTCTAAAAGATCATAAGTTGCCTCGAAATGGTTGCCTCAGATATTGTTGCCTTGGATAAATGATCTAAGACATTAGGGTTACCACTAAGACAATCTAACGTTGCTTTAGTGACTATATGTCCCTCTTTTGAATTGACTCTCAAACTCCAACGACAGTGCTACCTACTCACTAATTGTGGGATAGCATTGTCTAAAGGAAACAAACATAGAACGATTCTTTTTTCGAGTAGGTAGATTAGTTCTTAGATACTTGCTCAAATAAAACAAAACTTTTTCACACTTACACTCTTTTGCAAACAAGTTTTCAAAAACACTTCATTACACTCTTGAAGACAGAAGCAAGAGTTAAATCGAAGTTAAAACAAAAACTTTTCAAAGCCCACAAACACAAAGAAAACAATTTTGAAAACAATGAGCAAGTACCTAAGAGCCCGTAGATAACTACGGATAGAAAGGGTGCTAATACCTTCCCTTTCTATAATCTACCTCCGTACTCAGAAATATCTCGAAAAAAGAATTTTTCTGTGCTTTTTTCCTTTCCTTGTTGGATAAAATAAAAGTCGATGGCGACTCTTGCTTACCGCGACATTTTGCGAAAACAAACACAAAACGAAAACCAGCATTCCAAAAACACGTCCCGGTTCTGGCCACCGTATCACAGAACTGGCGACTCTGCTGGGGATGAATATAAGTGGGGTGTACCTTAGGATTAGTTCATATTGTTTTCAATTGTTTGATATGTTTGCTTTATTTTTGTGGCTTTGTATCGGAGTTACTATAGATTCTAACCCGGATCTGGAGATACCTTTTAGGTAAGTAGCAATAGAGTGTGAGGGAATTGTACAGCGTAGACCGATACGGTTGAAGTTGTAGCTACGTTAGTGTGACGCATTAGTTGGTACCGATATCCCTTGTGGCGCAATAAGGAGAGTATGGGGATGCTAATGAGTCATTAAGCATCAACTGACCTTAGAACCTATAATTGACCAACTTGGCCATAGAAAAGTAGCAGTATGCTACACTCATTGAGACCATACTCTCGCGATGATTCCGGACACAAGAAAAGGTTGCTAAACTGGAATTATGACCGATCGAGGATGGTCAGTGATATTGAGATCTTCTAGAACCCGGTTACTATTACTAGGACAGGTTGAACCAACTGAACTTCAAGAGGGTAATACCTAGACCCCATGCAAGCCTAAACGTAAGGCTGTTTGTGTGACTTGTGTTCCTTCAAACTTGAACTACTTGCACATTCTTGTTATCTGACAACATGAGTTCCTCGCAGGTTTTGTTTACAGTCCTTATCCAATAATTTGGATTTATTACAGGGTTTACTTACAGCACCTCACACTTTTGCTTAAACACATAGCATACACATCATAACATCATGCCATAACATTTCCTTAACCATTTCAAGGATCTCAAGGGTTTGTGATGCAGGTTATGGTAAATCAGACGTCTAGCAAGGGGCAAAGGGGATTTATTTTTCCTCTAGCCAAGGTTGTCTAGAGATCAAAATACAATGACTTGAGTCGGTGGCCATGAACCACTCGATATGGTGAGCTTGACTCTTGAGGAAGGACTCTTGAAGACACGAAGTTCCTTCAATCAAAGCTACAAAATTCAAATTCTAACAGTTTCTTGTTTACCCTGCGAGATCCTTGAAAACATTGCATACATATCATACATATCATTGCATAACAGGTCTCCTAGTACAGGTCTCTCATGTTCTCTCTGTTTATTTCAGCAATGGCTTTCCAACAAGAAAACCAATATCTTCAAACTCAAGAAGCTCAGTTCATAGACGTATTCCTAAACCTATCCAAGGGGCAGGAAGAGTTGAAAACACTCCTCGTTGGGAACTTGGTCAAGAAAAGTCCTGAAGACAATAAGGACGAACGGCTGAAACAACTGCAAGCTGAGTTAGGTGCCATGAAAACCCAGATACTGGGGAAGATGGCTCTTATCCAAAGCTTAGCCCGGGAACAAGAAGAGCTGAGAACCATTATCAGCCAGCTTCATTAAGACAAATACAACAACATGAAGCAAACAGTCGAGGCCGGGGACCAAGTCATTTATCAGCCTCCAAAAAGACAAGAGTTTGGTTTGGTGAAGAATGTACCTCTCCAAGTTGTTACTATCTCACAAGTCCAACAACCACCTCGCCAAAAGCAACGGGTTAATCAGAGCAGGCCAGATACGCCCAAAAGGCAGTTCACCGAGCTCAACATGCCGCTGTCTCAAGCTTTACAACACCTGTTGAGATTGAATCTGGTGACGTTAAGGGACCCTCCTCAAAATCCCTACATAAACTCCCCAAGGTACAATCCTGATGCTAGGTGTACATACCATTCCAACATCCCGGGGCATGATACTGATGATTGTTGGGCATTGAAAAATAAAATTCAGGACTTGATTGATAAAAGAGTGCTGGAGTTTACACAAGATGGACAGGCTGAGTTCTTCTACCATCTCTCCAAGGCACACCCTCTGAAGTGACAAGACCAGACGAGAAGACTTTTGTTCATTAGAATTTTCAATTTGTAATTTTCTTTTGATTGTTCAAACATTTATTCATGTCAAACTTTGTTACTTTATCAATGCATTGCATATGTCTGTTTTGAATCAATCCATTTGTATTCACTATATTCAAATTGCTTTCATTTTTGCGATGTTTAACTCTCGATTAAAACTCTAAGCCTTTAGAGGGAGGATGATGAAAATGATATCAAAAATCTCTACAGTATGCTTTTGAACAGACCCTGCTGACGATGTACAGGCATTGTTTCAAATCCTAAATAGTGGAATTATAAGGAAGATAATCCCTCGTCAACCCCTTTGAGCCAAAGAAGTAGGAGTTTTTTTTTCTTTTCACACAAATTAAAACCCTTAATCACAACCTGGGGCAGGGTAGTTTCTCAGTTAATTCGGGTGCACAATGAATGACATCAAAGACGTCCTTCCAAAATAAGAGACAGTGATGGTTCCGTATAATCGTAAGGACAGGCAGTCATTATCTCTCGAAATAAAAGCCCACTAAGTCAAAACCTATAAAGGAGACTTACAAAAAACTGGGGCATCCCGCTGACTGTAATCACAAAAAGAAACAGTTCAGGCAAAAGACAGGGATAATAAAATAAAAAAGAAAAGGTCCTACAAACTCTCAACAAAAATGGCTGCCTGTTCAAAATAAACTGTCAGTATCTGAACCATCACCGGAACATCAAGGATAATATTCCAGACTCAAACAGGATCTAAATGCACAATTAGCTGAGTTTGGGATCGAAGAACATCACGAAGAGCGGGTGGGTACAAGTAAATTTTGAGCCTTTATCCTTTGTTTCTTGAACCGTGAACCAGGCCACGTTATAAATCTTAAAAGTCCTAGCTGAAGCATGGGTTAGTTCGAAAGCATACTGTTACAAAAGGTATCCTGACTCCTGTAGGACTTGCTGTAAATCCTGAGTTGACATCATATTTTACAAAATTTTCTTGTTTTACTGAAAATGAACTTTCAAAAATTTCAAGACAGACATAAGCTTTGCATTCTTAAAATAACATTGTTTGCATATGACTATTTGCTCAACAGCAGATAAATTCGCACGACGAATATCTAGTGAACAAAAACCTTTTCAATAAAAAGGGTCACCTCAAGTGGAAAAAAGCACTTCCAACCAAGGGGCAGACATGATCATTGTCCATCATCTGGGACAGTCAAGTCAAGATTCAAGGAATCTCTCAAAGATGCCAAATAGCCAGGGGAAAATCTCCATCTGAATCACTTGGGGCATTGGACATGAATACTAGCAACGAATCTTGCATGATCAAATGAACATCTTCTGGTAGTATGGCAACATAACACTACCGACAGCAACACCTCCCTACACTCTGAGAGCGTGGACATAGTCAAAAAAGTACTACGCATAATCAAAGACCCGCTAGGTCGACTGGCCTAAGCAAAAATAAGGGCTTCCCGGCGAACCAAAAGGGTTCGGGCAAAAATAAGGGATGAAAATGAAAATTTTGTACACCCGGCAAGTCAAAAACCTGAAAAGGCGGCTTGGGCAAAAGAGGGTATCCCGGTGGACTGAAAACCCGAAAGGGTGGTCCAAGCAAAAGTTAGGGATTAAAGCGTAGGACTGTGTCCCTTCATCTCGTCACTTGCCTACCAGAAGAAGATTTGTCCTTTCAATCGGCAATTACCAAGCACCTCATAGGTTGGGATAATACTCGATCCACAAGGCCTACGCAGACACCTTCTTCCACAAAAACAGGGGCAAAAAAGTCTCGATGCAAAGCCATCTTCATATCCTCAGCACGCGTCCCAGTAACATTCACTCCCTGAAGAGTAGGAAAAAGAACAGTAATGTTAAATCTCCCCAACTGAGGCTCACAACCGCGAATGAGTCGGCAATATTCTCCCCAAGCAGAGTTTACCCATCATCAGCACTAGACGATTATCCCCAGCGGAGTCTGGAAAATCTTCCCCAATGGAGTTTGGAGAATCATCCCCAGTAGACTCTGGAAGATTGTCCCCAGTAGAGTCTAAAAGGTTATCCCCAGTGAAGTCGCAACTGAAAGAATATCCCCAGCGGAGTTCATTCCTTCCACAAACAGAAACTCAATCCCCAACAGGATTCAGTATCCCCAGCAACGATAATTCATCCCCAGCTGAATTTATCAGCGAAATCCTCAGCAGAGCATCTCTTCCCCACAGAGTAATCTCCTCATCAGTTTATTCCCCAAAGAAGTTATCCTCTCCTTCCGGTTTATTCTCACAATCATCTTCATTCACTATCCCCAGCGTAAGCGAAGAATTCAACTTTTTTCTCCAGCAGTAATCCGGGATTTATTTTCCCCAGCTAAAAACATCACATTTCTATACATCACGACATGCATACGCATCATACAACACAATCTCATTTATTTTGAGAACATCATTGCTTGATACATATCATGCATTACATACAGCTAACCTTTACCTTTCAGGAAAGATACAATCAGATTCTCACAAAATCCAAGCTATAAAGGTTTTTCCTCAGTTGAATTACAGACGAGTTCCTAAATCTCAGCAGAGATATTTCCTCAGTTGAATTACAGGTGAGTTCCTAAATCTCGGCAGAGATGTTTCCTCAGTTGAATTATGGACGAGTTCCTAAATCTCAGCAGAGATGTTTCCTTAGTTGAATTACGGACGTGTTCCTAAATCTCGACAGAGATGTTTCCTAAGTTGAATTACGGACGAGTTCCTAAATCTCGACAGAGATGTTTCCTCAATTGAATTACGGACGAGTTCCTAAATCTCAGCAGAGATGTTTCCTCAGTTGAATTACGGACGAGTTCCTAAATCTTGACAGAGATGTTTCCTCAGTTGAATTACGGACGAGCTCCTAAATCTCAGCAGAGATGTTTCCTCAGTTGAATTACGGACGAGTTCCTAAATCTCGACAGATATGTTTCCTCAGTTGAATTACGGACGAGTTCCTAAATCTCAGCAGAGATGTTTCCTCAGTTGAATTATGGATGAGTTCCTAAATCTTGATAGAGATGTTTCCTCTGTTGAATTACGGACGAGTTCCTAAATCTCAGCAGAGATGTTTCCTCAGTTGAATTACAGATGAGTTCCTAAATCTCAGCAAATATATTTCCTCAGTTGAGTACGAACGATTGAAGTTCCTAAATATCAGCAGGGATGTTTCCTCTGTTGAGTACGGACGATCGAAGTTCCTAAATATCAGCAGAGATGTTTCCTCCATTAAGTACAGACGATCGAAGTTCCTAAATATCAGCAGAGATGATTCCTCAGTTGAGTACGGACGATCGAAGTTCCTAAATATCAACGGAGACGACTCACCAGAAGAATAACGGACGCCGAAGCTCCTAAATTTCTACTTCTCTCAACAAAGACCAGACTTCCCCGGCGGAATCTTCCACAACAACAGGTATACAAGCTCTCGCTAAGGAATATCTTATGCGATCGACACTCCTTCAGATAGCATCTTTAATCCCATCCTCTCGTCATCAATTTCCAAATGGCATCTGTAAGCCCATTCTCGACATCACAAGACAATTACCACTTCATGCGAGTGCATATTTTTGGGCACTCTAGTATTCAATCATCTTCCACCTTCGGATCACGAAAGGCACGAAAGCCAATCTACATCCTCAGGTTTAAGAAGATTGAACAGGGGCAGCTCTTGTACCCCAAAATTTCCCCTCCCATATTTCTCAAAACATTTCAAAAAAGATCCTTAAGTTGCTCAAGGTAGTCCAAGGGTTGGCCAGACAAGCTCCCTCTTAAGGCAGTCTACCTCAAATTAGGGTTTCATGTTACATCAAGATACTTAAGTCCAAGTGATCCCAAGTACTCACCAATGTCCTAATATGTTGTCAAGATCATCCTTGTCAATTTTCAAGCCTTACAGAGGAAGTTTGCTCAGTCAATTGCTCAAAAGTCCAAAATCGACTGTGTTAGGGCAAAAGTCAACTGTGGCCTACATGCAGTCAAACTTCATGATTTTTGGTCAAGATTCTCATTTTGAAGGATATTTCATTATTTGATCAAGGGTTGATCATAATTCATCAAGGATTGCTCATAATTCATCAAGACTCAAAAGTTGCTAAATTAGGGTTTTGCAGGAAAAGTCAACTCAACTTTGACCAAGCATAACTTTCTCATACTTAATGAGAAATGACCCATCCAAAGCTCATTTTAAAGAGGATGCAGTTTCCTACAATCCATCTTCATCTCCAAAGTTCAAAATATGCACTCACAAGAGGTTATGAATTTGGACATTATAGGTTATTTTGAAAAGTCAACAAAAACACATTTTTTGTCAAAGCTTCATACATGAGCATGGAATATCAAAATGAGATGATACTAAAAGGGTTGCTTATAGAACATCTCAAGATTTATAAAAAGTCCAAGAACACCTCCAAAGAGTCAAAATTGAAGGAGTTATGCATTATTGAAGTTGGCCTTTTTTGCAAAATTGCCAAAAGTCAAATATCCCTAAAACTTCAATTTTTGCCAAATGGGCCCAATCTTTTTCACTTGTTTTGAGTTGGCATTATAGCCCACGTGCTCTAACCTTTTCCATTTGTCCATATCTTATTTTTATTATTTATTTTGGTTTTTATTTGAATTAATTCAATTTAAATCAAATTAAATCAAATAAAAATCCAAAGCAATGATAACAAGGGATTTTGTGCTTGTTTCAGGTTCCAATTACAGCTAGCATCATTAAAATTCGTGCAAAGCATTAGAGAGAACAAAAAGATTGAAAAAGGCCATGTTTGGAAATATTTTAAAAGCAAATCAAATCAAATCCAAAATCATTGATGGAGAAGAATTTGGATGCAATTATCAACCCTAATGCTTTCACTCATACATAAGGAATGAGGCCAGACCAAAATGAAGGTTGGAAGCAGGCGTGAGAGCAAGAACAGAATCTGAAAAAACAAGAAAAAAGTGTGAGATCAAAATCCCACTTAGAGGCATTCTCAAGGCTCGCGACCTATTCCAATCGATTCCTGGCACTTTCAGCAACCTAAAGCAATCAAGAACTACGTCGTTCCCGTCCCAAATCGCACTGTAAGTCGTTCATAACCTCGCCCTGTTCTTGAATTTGCATCTTGAAATTTAAGCATTGTTAACCTGAATTGATGGCATATTCTTAATCTATAGAGCATTTGCAAGCTTCCCGCATTACTCAATTTCATTTATATGGTCTGTAACAAAATCCACCATTGTTAGCGTTTCGTACTTTGTTTTAGGGCTTTCGATTACAGGGACAATTGGCCTTGATAAAAGATACCATTGTGTTCAGAAGAAGGAGACAGTTCTAACCATGGCCTTGGTGGTCGTTTATATTACATGTACGTGATTTTGAGGATTGGCATGGTTATAGTGACGGACATTGTCCATGGGTATAGGTCCCAAAACTTTTAGCCACGGTGCAGGGAAGAAGACGTAGACGTGGCCAACTTTCATTGGCTTATTTGAATTTGCACGCAAAAATACCATTAACGCTTGTTTTCATATATTATTATTATTATTATATATTTTATGTACAATGAAAACAAAATAGCCCAGTGGTACTCAAGCATATGCTTAAGGCGTTGGAATGCATGAGGTCAGGGGTTCGACCCCTGCCTCCAACATTTGTGGTTTTTTCTTGATTTATTTCAGGTTATCATGTGCATGTGCAATACCTAGAACCATGGTACACCCTCATCATCCACGCGCCAGATGGCCAGATGGCCAGATCTGGTTGTCACCATTGAAAGCACACCATAAACCCAGTCAAACGCAATGCACAGGATCCTCAAAGTCAACATGGATCTTCATCATTTTGGGCCCAAATTCCTGTTATTGGCACCCCCTAATTTCAGGCCCATCTCTCATCTTTTTTTATATTTTATTTATTCTATTTAATTTATTTGCTATTTATTTTATTAACCAAAAATTATTTTCTTTTTATCAAAAGTCACCAAAAATATTTTTATGTCCAAATAAATTTAGAATTTTATTTTTTTAATCAATAAATCAATTAATTTAATTAGGTTATTAATGTTTTAGATAACTTTAATTTATTTTTAAAATAATTAAAATTAATTAGAATCAATAGGTTTTTATTATTAACTTAATCATTTTATTTCTTTCCTAAAATAACAAAAACTCAAAAATATGTCATTTAATTATTGTTCATTAATTTATTTAATAACCAATTAATTTAGTATTTAAGTTTAAGACTTAGTTTCTTTTCTTAAAAAAATATTAAAAAACAACAAAAACATTTTCTTTTAATTAGGAGGGTCAAAACCCTAGTTCTCGCATTCGATCTAATTTTCTCGCGCGCTTTATTTTTATCCAATTATTGTATCTGCTCCCGGTTTGTAATAATTAAATTAGGACATTTATTTATTTTTACCACTTTTAATTTCAAAGGGTTTGTTTTTGGCTATGTAAATACCCTTAGCCTTGTTATAGCTTACTTTAAATTCCACATTTTAATTCTGAAAATTATTAACTGCTAGATATGTGAATAATTAGGGCTTACATGACAAGAATGAATGTTTAAAGCTTTTGAATTTCCCAGAGCTAACTCATCTTCTTCTTTACTCCAATCTTCCTCAGGCTTCAGACTGATTGTCCCATCTATCACAGTTATGGTGGGATGAATCCATCCTTTGTCAGCAGCTCTCCAAGCCTTTTTGTCCAGAGATTTTAGGAAGGCAATCATACGAGGTTTCCAGTAGTCATAATTAGTTCCATCCAGAATGGGTGGTCTATTTCCAAAAACTCCTTCTTTGTCCATAGTGCCAGAAAGTGATATCCCTAGATCTCACCCAGTAATACAGGCAGGGTGCCTGCTCTAATGCCAATTGAAATTCTGGCTGCAGATACTCAATGTCACGTTCAATGTTATGACACCGTATCTGACTTACTATATGACAGTAAATACAAAAGCAATAAAGAACACAGTCAATTGTTTACCCAGTTCAGTGTGCAACAACACCTACTCTGGGGGCTACCAAGCCAGGGAGGAAATCCACTATAAGAGATGTTAATTCAGGAATAAACCAACCAGTTTATCTCCTTCACTTAAGACCTACCCAATGCAATTCCAATCTAAGTACAACTTAAACCTGAGTTCCTACTCACTCCCCCTCAATCACAGCAGTGATACATAAACCAATTTGACTTAAGAATTGATGAAGACACTCTTCAAAAACAAACACTTGATTAAGCTTCACAGCTTTTTAATCAAGCAACACAATCACTCGTGCTTCACAGCTTTGAGTGATGCACACAACTAACTTGACTCTGCTTCACAGCTTTAGTCAAGGAACATTCAAACACTCTTTCTTCAAAGCTTTGAGTGCTACACAACCCTTACAATTGGAAACCTATTCCAAGGCACTTATCACAATGATAATTGCTTGGAGTACAATAATAAAATCTATACAGATTACAAATGATCTTCTGATCAAAATAAAAGGGATGCCTTGACAAACAGCAGCTCTGTTGAATATATAGCAGCTGCAACTTCAGTTAGGGTTTCCACAAAAACCTAGGGTTAATTCCGTTTGACCTAAAGACCAGGTCACAGGACTTTATTAACCAGGTTAGGGTTGAGCTAGGTTACCCCTCAGAAAACGCAGGATTCTGTTCAGGAAAGACTGAGTTATTTCCTGAAAAAACTCAGACTTATCCAATCCTGCAATCCTGTTAGTTCAGAACAGGATGTCATAACATCTGTTATGACATCTGAGAAAACCTGTCTACTGATTTAGCAAAATGTGATCATTTTGCAAAATGCTCAGATACACACTTATAAACATCAGTACTTGAATTACAATATTTTTCTGCAAAGGTACCTAATGAGTCAGTACAAACTAAACTAGAATGTTATGACATCAGTCATGACATTCACACATACACTTGGGATTTACCAAAAATGCAAGCCAATACCTAAACACCTACAAACTCCCCCTTTGGCAGATTTTTGGCTAAAGACCCTAAGCAATCAGAGATAGATAGCAGCAGAAATAAGTGACAGCAGAAAAATAGAATGTCAAGTACTAATTAAGTAAGTACCAAGTACCAAAATATTCTCCCCCTCTTTAGCCACAAATGGGCCAAAGATACATGTTCATAATGATTATACAGTTATCCAAGAACAATTAATAAGAGCAAAAAAAAACTGAACACACTTCCAAACTCCACCAGATATCAGCACCAACCAGCAACACCACCAAACAGCAACCAACCTTCAAGCACTATCATCAGATCCAGAGGGTTCGAGCTTCTTTTTTTTCTTGTGAGCAATGTCAGCATTCTTCTCTTTGTTTGATGTCTCAACATTCTTAGAGACATCTGGATTTGTTTCAGCATTTGAGCTTTCTTGGTTCAGAGGAACAGAAATGCCAGGAACTGAGTGGTTCTCGTTCAGAATTCTTGAAACAATTTTTGCTATTGCTTGATTAACATAGGCTGTCCCTTCCCTATTTGCAATTTCAGGGGGAACTGAAGAAGAAGGATGAGATGGATTACCAGAGGCAGAAGCTTGGGGCTTTCCTGCATGTCTTGTTCTCAACTCTTTGACCTTGGTGGGGTTAGTTCCCACTTTTCTACGAGAAGAGATCTCCAGAACGTCAGAGTCCAGACAAGAAGAGATTGTCCTAGAATCTTGATCAGAGGAAGAGGTTGAAATAGTCGTATTGGATGATGATGGTGTTTGAGACATTTTGACAGTCTTAGAGGACCAACAGCAACTGAGGAGAAATTTCTGATTGAGAGACTGGGTTTTGATGAGGAGACGAGAGGGGAAGGAAGCAAGGGAGTGTCTATTCAACTTCTTAAAAGAATAGTAGGAAATGAGAAAATACAACTTTAAACCAATCAAAACAGGCATAACTCCTTTGATCCTTGTTTTAAGCAAAATTAATTGCTACAATTCCTCATGTTGGCAAATACCCAGCTTACCCCTTAAGTTTTCAAATTGATTTGCATCCAGAGCCTTGGTAAAAATGTCAGCCAGCTGTAGCTCAGTGGCAACTTGTTCCAATTTGATTGTCTTCTCTTCTACAAGGTCTCTGATAAAGTGATGTCGTATGTCAATATGTTTGGTCCTGCTATGCTGAATGGGATTCTTGGATATGTTGATTGTACTCAGATTGTCACAGTACAATGTCATAACATCTTGTGTGACATTATACTCAGTGAGCATCTGTTTCATCCATATCATTTGAGAGCAGCTACTACCAGCTGCAATGTATTCAGCTTCAGCAGTGGAAAGAGACACACAATTCTGTTTCTTGCTGAACCAGGAAACCAGATTACTTCCCAAGAAGAAACATCCTCCAGAGGTGCTTTTTCTATCATCAGCACTACCAGCCCAATCAACATCACAGTAGCCAGTCAGAGCTGGTTCACAGCCATGAGTATACATCAATCCATAGTTGTAAGTACCACTTACATACTTCAAAATTCTCTTCACTTGATTGATATGACTGACTTTGGGATCAGCTTGGTATCTAGCACAAACTCCAACTGCAAAGGCAATATCAGGTCTGCTGGCAGTTAAGTACAACAAGCTTCCTATCATGCTTCTGTACAGACTTTGATCCACCTTAACCCCACTTGAGTCTTTGGAAAGCTTTAGATGAGTAGGAGCAGGAGTCCTTTTGTAACTTGCATTCTCCATACCAAACTTCTTTACAATATTCTTAGCATACTTGCTTTGAGATAAGAATATTGAGTCCTCCATCTGTGAGACTTGTAGTCCAAGAAAATAAGTTAGTTCTCCCATGAGACTCATTTCAAATTCAGCCTGCATCTGGTCAGCAAAGTGTTTAACCATATGTTCTGACATTCCTCCAAACACTATGTCATCAACATATATTTAGGCAACCATCAACTTCCCTCCATCAGTTTTGACAAAGAGAGTTTTGTCCAAACCTCCTTTTCTGTAGCCTTTGTCTGAGAGAAACTTTGTTAACCTGTCATACCATGCTCTAGGAGCTTGTTTCAGACCATATAGAGCTTTTCTCAATTTGTAGACATGATCAGGGTGGGTTGGATCCACAAAACCTTTAGGTTGTTCCACATAAGCTTCCTCATTTAAGTACCCATTTAGAAAGGCACTTTTCACATCCATCTGAAATAACTTGAACTTCAGAAGACAAGCAATTGACAACAAGAGTCTGATTGATTCCAGCCTGGCTACAGGTGCAAAGGTTTCATCAAAATCAACCCCTTCAACCTGGATGTATCCTTGAGCAACAAGCCTTGCCTTGTTTCTGGTGACAACTCCTTCAGCATCTGACTTGTTCTTGAATATCCATTTTGTCCCAATGATGTTAGTTCCTTCAGGTCTAGGAACCAGTTCCCAAACTTCATGTTGCTTGAATTGGTTCAGTTCATCTTGCATTGCACCAATCCAATATTCATCAGTTAAGGCTTCCTTGACATTTCTTGGTTCCATTTTGGACACAAAGCAAGAGTTTGAGATGATTTCTCTAGATCTTGTGATGACTCCACTATTGGGATCTCCTATGATGAGCTCTTTTGGATGATCCTTCTGAATTCTGATGGAAGGGTTCTTGCTAGCTTCCTTTGATTCAGATTCTGTTGTGGTGGAGTTGGGTAGGTCATTATGTTGGGTTGAAGTCTCAAAGAATGTCTCAACAGTACAAGGAATATCTATTTCTTCATAATAGTCATCAATTATAACATTTATTGATTCCATCATGGTTTTGGTTCTGGAGTTGAATACTCTATAAGCTCTGCTGTTTGAGGAGTATCCTAGAAATATGCCTTCATCACTTTTGGGGTCCAGTTTTCTTCTTTGTTCACGACCAGACAGAATATAGCATTTGCTGCCAAACACATGGAAGTACTTCACAGTTGGTTTTCTCCCTTTCCAGAGTTCATATATGGTGGATGAGGTTCCCTTTCTCAAGGTGACCCTGTTATGAACATAGCAAGCTGTATTCATAGCTTCAGCCCAAAAATACATAGGAAGTCTTTTGGCATGTAACATTGCTCTGGCAGATTCTTGTATGGTCCTGTTTTTTCTTTCCACAACTCCATTTTGCTGAGGTGTTATAGGAGAAGAAAACTCATGACTGATTCCTTCTGAAGAACAGAAGTCATCAAACTTGCTGTTTTCAAATTCCTTGCCATGATCACTTCTGATTCTGACAATACATCCTTCCTTCTCTCTTTGAATTCTCTTGCACAGTTCTCTGAAAACTTCAAATGCATCTGATTTTTCCCTAATGAAATTAATCCAAGTGAATCTGGAAAAATCATCCACAACCACATAGGCATATCTTTTACCACCAAGACTCTCTACTTGCATTGGTCCCATCAGATCCATATGGAGGAGTTCTAGAACCTTAGAGGTGGTCAGATGTCTTGACTTTGGATGTGACATCCTAGTCTGCTTACCAACCTGACATTCACCACAAACTCTTCCTTCATCAATTTGCAGTTTTGGAATCCCTCTGACTGCCTCCAAGGAGATAATCCTCTTCATACCCCTTAGATGAAGATGGCCAAGTTTTTGGTGCCACAGTTTCACCTCTTTTTCTTCTTTTGCAATGGAACACACAGATGAGAAATTAGTGTTCTCAGGCTCCCACAAGTAACAGTTGTCTTTGGATCTGACTCCTTTCATTACTATCTCTTGTTTGTCATTGATTACAAGGCATTCAGATTTTGAGAAATTAACCTTGAATCCTAGATCACACAGTTGACTGATACTAATGAGATTAGCGGTCAGCCCTTTCACCAGCAGTACTTCATTCAGACTTGGAACTCCAGGGCAGTCCAAATCACCAACTCCTTTGATTTCACCTTTAGCCACATCTCCAAAGGTCACAAAACTGGTGGTGTGAGGCTTAACATTATTGAGGAGGTTCTTGATTCCAGTCATGTGTCTGGAACATCCACTGTCAAAGTACCAGTCTTCCTTTGCAGAGACCCTCAGGGAAGTGTGAGCTATCAGTGCAGTAGCCTTTTTCTTCCATTGAGGAGCATGTGGTACCCTTTTAGACTTAGGTTTGACACCTGAGTTCTGATTAGGGTATCCATGTAATCTGAAGCAGAAGGGCTTTATGTGGCCATATCTCCCACAATGATGACATTTCCATCTTTGGTACCTTTTCCTCATATGTCTCTGTTCCTGATGTCGAGAGTTGTGTTGAGACATCTGTTTTGACATTTGCTTACCAGAACCAGATTTCGTTGCTTCCATAAATCCTAGTCCAGATTTATTTCCCACATTTTGTCCAACCTGAAGGATCTCTTCCAATTTGTCTGTTCCATTTGTCAACATCTTGACAGATTTGGTCATTTGATTCAGTTGTGAGTTCAGCAGTTGAACTTCTCCTTCTAGATGACTTATAGTTTCAAGGTTTGCCCTTTTTTCAGCCTCCAGCTTTATGATGAGTTTTGATTGTTTCTCATTCTGCACACAGACTTCAGTACTTCTGATACACAATTCCTTGTAAGTATCAGCCAGTTCTTCAAAAGTCACCTCTTCATCACTGATGTCACTTTCAGAGGTACAAACACCAGTTAAGGCAGTAACTTGTTTGGCAGTCTCTTCTTCAGAATTACTTTCTGAATCACAGTCAGACCAAGTAACTGTCATTCCTTTTTGTTTCTTAAGAAAGGTAGGACATTCAGCTCGAATATGCACATATCCTTCACAACCATGGCATTGAATTCCTCTACCTTGAATTCCCTTCTCTTTTGACCTTGGTCTTCTGCTGGAACTGTCAATGTTAGAGGGAATGTTATGAACATTAGACCTTGACTTTGGATCTATTCTTTTGATGAGTTTGTTGAACTGTCTTCCAAGCATGGCTACAGCTTCTGAAATGTTTTCTTCAACATCAGTGTTGGACATAAGTGCTATGCTCTTGTTCTTCTTGACACCATTATCAGTGATTCCCATCTCAAAAGTCTGAAGAGACCCAATAAGTTCATCCACTTTCAACTTGCTAATGTCCTGGGCTTCCTCTATGGCAGTTACCTTCATTGCAAATCTTTTAGGCAAGGATCTGAGAATCTTCCTCACCAGTTTTTCTTCTGACATCTTTTCTCCCAGTGCTCCTGAGGTCTTGGCAATCTCCAAGATGTTCATGTGAAACTCATGAATGGTTTCATCTTCCATCATTTTTAGATTCTCAAATTTGGTAGTCAACATCTGAAGCCTTGACATTTTTACTTTGGAAGTGCCCTCACGAGTAGTTTTGAGAGTGTCCCAAACTTCCTTGGCCAGTTCATATTGATGTACTAGTCTGAAAATGTTTCTATCAATTCCATTGAACAAGGCATTTAAAGCTTTTGAATTTCCCAGAGCTAACTCATCTTCTTCTTTACTCCAATCTTCCTCAGGCTTCAGACTGATTGTCCCATCTATCTCAGTTATGGTGGGATGAATCCATCCTTTGTCAGCAGCTCTCCAAGCCTTTTTGTCCAGAGATTTTAGGAAGGCAATCATACGAGGTTTCCAGTAGTCATAATTAGTTCCATCCAGAATGGGTGGTCTATTTCCAAAAACTCCTTCTTTGTCCATAGTGCCAGAAAGTGATATCCCTAGATCTCACCCAGTAATACAGGCAGGGTGCCTGCTCTAATGCCAATTGAAATTATGGCTGCAGATACTCAATGTCACGTTCAATGTTATGACACCGTATCTGACTTACTATATGACAGTAAATACAAAAGCAATAAAGAACACAGTCAATTGTTTACCCAGTTCAGTGTGCAACAACACCTACTCTGGGGGCTACCAAGCCAGGGAGGAAATCCACTATAAGAGATGTTAATTCAGGAATAAACCAACCAGTTTATCTCCTTCACTTAAGACCTACCCAATGCAATTCCAATCTAAGTACAACTTAAACCTGAGTTCCTACTCACTCCCCCTCAATCACAGCAGTGATACATAAACCAATTTGACTTAAGAATTGATGAAGACACTCTTCAAAAACAAACACTTGATTAAGCTTCACAACTTTTTAATCAAGCAACACAATCACTCGTGCTTCACAGCTTTGAGTGATGCACACAACTAACTTGACTCTGCTTCACAGCTTTAGTCAAGGAACATTCAAACACTCTTGCTTCAAAGCTTTGAGTGCTACACAGCCCTTACAATTGGAAACCTATTCCAAGGCACTTATCACAATGATAATTGCTTGGAGTACAATAATCAAATCTATACAGATTACAAATGATCTTCTGATCAAAATAAAAGGGATGCCTTGACAAACAGCAGCTCTGTTGAATATATAGCAGCTGCAACTTCAGTTAGGGTTTCCATAAAAACCTAGGGTTAATTCCGTTTGACCTAAAGACCAGGTCACAGGACTTTATTAACCAGGTTAGGGTTGAGCTAGGTTACCCCTCAGAAAACGCAGGATTCTGTTCAGGAAAGACTGAGTTATTTCCTGAAAAAACTCAGACTTATCCAATCCTGCAATCCTGTTAGTTCAGAACAGGATGTCATAACATCTGTTATGACATCTGAGAAAACCTGTCTACTGATTTAGCAAAATGTGATCATTTTGCAAAATGCTCAGATACACACTTATAAACATCAGTACTTGAATTACAATATTTTTCTGCAAAGGTACCTAATGAGTCAGTACAAACTAAACTAGAATGTTACGACATCAGTCATGACATTCACACATACACTTGGGATTTACCAAAAATGCAAGCCAATACCTAAACACCTACAACTTTATATAGTCATATGCATATTTTCAAAGAAATGTACTACTATTTTGTATGAAGTTCAGATAGCTCTGAGATCCAAGAAATTTTAAAATGTGAAAGACTTTAAGGTTGATAATAGTGGTGAAGCCTTCAACGTCTCAAGAAGAGGAAATGAGAGTAGAGGGATGTTTGAATCCATGATGCTTCATAATTCAAGGTTTAAATGTTTTATTTGTCAAAAAATCAGTCATTCAAAAAGGGTCATCCCAAGAGGGAGAACAATTTGTGAGGTATATTTCCAAGCACACGAAAATATTTGTTGTTCATAAGCATGTTTGATGATTTAGGTTGTTGTACTAGAGTTGAATATGGGGTGTTGAAAATTCTATAAAATGGGCTGGTTATGGCTAAAGGTTCTAAAATATGTGGGTTATATATTTAGATGGTTCCATTGCTATTAATCATGCATCATCAGCTAGTAAAGAACTTCATGACAAGAACAAGTTATGGTATATGAGTTCAAGGTATGGTAAATGCATGGATGTTGTTTTAGAGCATTTTACTGAGTTTAAACCAAGGATAAAAATGCATTTTTACGTTTCTACTATGGTGTTAGGAGCTGAGTTGCCACGGAGTTTCTAAGATAAGGGTGGTTCCAAAGCAGCTTACTTGATCGAAAGATTTTCATTCATAGGAATAGACTTCCAAACACCTATGGTGGGTTGGAATATGAAACATGTAGATTGCTTTAATTTTAAGGTCTTTAAAGTTTCTCCATTTGAGAAAATCAAGAATGTTCTTCTTGATGGTAAAGTTCTGAATTGTCTCTTCAATGGTATGGTTATTCAGAAGGTGAGAAAGGTGTTAAGATATGGGAAGTGGAACCCAGAGGATTAAAGTATATAAAAATAAGATATATTACTTTCACTGAGGCCTCTAATGGGATGAAGAGTAAATACCTGGAGATGAAGATATTAGAAACTATGCCGAATACGACTCAGTTTTGGATGGAGGTTTCTTCTAGGGAGACTAGTTCTAATGAGACAAATTTTACAATGACCTATGATTATCATTTTACTCGTGTTAAGCTAAGGAGGAAGATTG
The DNA here is from genome assembly GCA_948472305.1 of Vicia faba. Classification (NCBI taxonomy): domain Eukaryota; kingdom Viridiplantae; phylum Streptophyta; class Magnoliopsida; order Fabales; family Fabaceae; genus Vicia; species Vicia faba. Next base: position 1,175,569,624 of record OX451738.1, on the reverse strand, counting down.
TACCTTCTCAGGGATATGGTTATGCTTAACTTGGTTTTTATACTTTGAATGTGCCTAAAGGATTGCAAAACTTAGAAAAAGGGTCTTCAGAGAGGTATTCAAAAGCAAAGAGAGTTAAAGATGGTTGAAGAACCATATTTGTGAGCTTGTTAGATTACCTAAGTAGGAAGGGGTGGTTGATTGCAAGTGGATGTAAGTTGAACTATTAAGGTTTAATCGTGGTTTATACTTAATGAAAGTTGTTGAATAATGATTTCAACATTGAAGAGAGTAACAAGGTAGTTGATGTTTAAATTGACATTAACACCAATTTTAAGTCAAGGTGAAGATTAATGGAAGTGTGCCTCAATATATTAATAAATAAAGATAATGAAACATATTTTAATACAATCAAAAAATTAGAACTGCAAAAATTGCAAGGAAGTTAATGGAGGCGTCAAAGACATGGAGTCGGTGATGGTTGTGCAACTAAGGTTCAATGAGCTCTAGCGATTGAGGTTAGAGGTAATCAAAATCGAAAATGCCAGAGGTATAATTGTAGAGCCAAAATAATGGCCTTCAATGGTTAGGCTGCGACAATAGGTCAGCGGCTAATGTCTGACCACTGGCGGTGGTGGAGGTTCATCAGGTGATGACACCAACAAATCATTATGCAGAACATTTAAGTCGCAAATCTCTTATTGGGTCGGTTCGTGTTGCAAATTCATTTGGTGGCGGGCCGTGTTTTGGGTTTATTTCAGATCGATTATGTTTCGACAATTATAAATGTGTGTCTCTATCACTTTTGTTAGTTAGGAAAATAAGACCGAAGGAAAAAGTGGTAATCCTAATTGGAGAGTGTTGTACCCCAAAATTTTCCCTCTCATTTTACTCAGTAAATGTCAAGTGAGGTCCCCAATTTGCTCAAGGTTGCCCAAGAGTTGACCAGATAAACTCTCTCCTAAGGCAGTATACCCCAAATTAAGGTTTCTATTTTCATCAATATGGGTGGACCACAAAGGTCTCATATTCTCTCCATGGTCTTAATATGTTCTCAAGACCCTACATGTCAAGTTTCATGCCTTGCATAAGAAGTTTGTTCAGTCAACTGCTCAGATGCTTGGGAAATCGACTGTATTAGGTCAAAAGTCAATTATGGCCCATATACAGTCAAAACTCAAGATTTTGGGTTAACATCAACATTTTGAAGTTACTTCCATAATTTTATTAAGGGTTGATTATGATTCCTCAAGGAATGCTCCAAATTCATCAAAACCCAAAAGTTGCTAAATTAGGGTTTCTTAGTAAAAGTCAACCCAACTTTGACCAAGCATAACTTCTTCATACTTTATCATAAATTTTCCATCCAAGGTTCATTTTGAATAGGATGAAATTCCCTACAATTCATATTCATCACTCAAGTTCAAAATATGCACTCATAAAAATATATGAATTTCGACATTATAGGTCCTTTTGAAAAGTCAACAAAAACACCTTTTGGGTCAAAGCTTCATACATGAACATAAAAGATCCAATTGAGATGAAACCAAAAGTTTTGTTTAGAGGAAATCCTAAGATTTCTAAAAAGTCCAAGAACACCCTCCTAGGGTCAAAATTGAGAGAGTTGTGCATTGTCAAAGTTGGCAATTTTTGGAAAATTGTCAAAAGTCAACATTGATCAAATTTGCATTTTTTTCCAAAAGGGCCCATGTTTTCTTGTTTGAAACATGTTTCTAATAGGACCCACGACCACTGAGCTTTTCCACATATTATTTTATTATTTTTATCATTTATTTTGATTTTTTATTCATTTAAACCAAAATAAATCAAATTAAATGGTAAAATAATAAAAGCAAATCAAATCTTGGGATTTTTGTGCATATTATGAGTCCATATACAGTTAGCATGGCATGTAATTCGTGCAAGGATGATTTAGATTGAAAAAGTCATGATTGGAGTTATTTTGGAAAGAAATCATACAAGGCCAAAATCAAATCAAATCTTCATAATTCCTCAAGATACCATGAGATTTCTTCCATTATTTTTGACCTAAATTCCTCCTCTATATAAACACAACACCCTCATACACTAGAGAGCACGGAATTGGCTGCCCAAGAACACTCTCTAAAAACCTCAAATTTTGTCAAAACTAGTGCAAAGTCAAAACTGAAGATCCAGCCACTTTCAGTCCAAGCCATCAATTACAAATCATTCCTGAGATATCTAAGGGTAAGAATAGGTCGAAAGTCGTGGACATTGATGCTTGAAACAAGCATACTCATCTTCTCCAATTTTCTTTTCTTTCAAACATTCATATAATTAATTTCATGCATTGCTAATGTTTATTAACTGTCCAAATGAGTTCTTGTTGTTACGTAGAACAAGTTTGAATCACAAACAATAGCTTTGCTTGGTGGATGAGGCGCCTAACTGTGACCCAAGGGGCATGGGTTCATCACCCACCCCGTGCATTTTTCACTTTTTTGACTATTTTCTTTTCTAACCCTTTTCATTTATTTATTTTTCACTTGATTTGTTTTCTATCATTAATTTAATTAACATATAAAATCACAAAAAAATCATTAAATATTAGTTTTAGGCTTTTAATTAATTAAAATAATTTTTGACATAAAAGTTATTTTGATTTAATTAATATTGATTTTATTTCATAATTTACCTGTAAATTAATCAGAGTTAGGTTTTTAATTATTAATTCACACTTTTATTATTTTCCTAACAATTTACTGCAGATTCAGTATATCACCATTCCATGCGTCCATCATACGCTCACAAATCCTACCATTTGGATCATCCCTTAGTCCAGATCCAGCGTCCAACCACAACAGTCCATGGTGCACTCTCTGAAGCTAATCCACATGGGATCACACGCAAGGAATATGGGCCAACCAATTTGGACCTAACAATTTGGCAATGCACCCCCCAGTCTGCATTCTACCACACATGCCCAATCTTTTCTTTTTTTATTTTATTTCAATTCTTTTTATTGTTTTAATTTATTTATTTTATTTATTTTCTAAAAATCATTTTTAATCAAAACATAAAAATCAAAAAATCACAAACAATATTAGGATTAGTCTTTTTTTCATAAAATATTTAATTGCATTAATTAATTTAATTAGGAAATTAGGTTAATTCAATTTCTTTCATAATTTAAAATCAAATAGAAATTAGGTTTGTGCAATTAAATGTTTTCTCAAATAGAAATCCATAAGAACAAAAAAAAAATTTCTCTCAATTAGAGTTTTAGGTTATCTTTTCAACCGTCCTCGTATTTAATTCGCCGCACGCTTGTTAATTATTTTGCCATTATTTTGTAACTGCTAAGGGTATGTAATAGCTTTAAATTAGGGTTTTTATTTACCGCTTTTCCCCCATTTTTGGTTATGTAATTAATCCCCCTCCCCGAAGCCTTGTAATAGCTAGGTTTTATTTCCTTGCACTTTTAATTTCCGCAATCTTTAACTGTTTAGATGTATGGCTAATAGGATTGTATGGCAAGAATGTCTGGAAAATTAAAACGGTAGATCACCTAATGTGCAAAGATTAAATAACGGAAACAAATCATATGCACATATTCACTACTAGGGTTTACCTCACTTCGGTTGCCTTCGGTAAATAATCATTAAGCATAGGAGATTTTAGTGGTTGCCCTCCAGTCTAAAGAGATCAAATTGTCCCATTCAAATGTTGCCTCGAAAATGTTGCCTCAGAAAGATCTTAAGACTCTAGGGTTACTACTAAAGTTTTCTAACTATTGCTTTAGTGATTGCACTTGTCCCTTTCGAATGTCCCTTACAACTCTAACGACGGTGCTACCTACTCCTTAATAGTAGGATAGCGCTGTCTAAAGGAAATAGAACGAATAATCTTTTTTCGAATAGGTAGAATCTTAAGTACTTGCTCAACAAAAACTGTTTCACACAAACACCTTTTCAAAACAAATTTTCGAAACAAACTTCGTCACATCCTTGAGGACTGATACAAGGGTTATCACAAAGTAAAATATTTTCAAGACAAACACACACAAGAAATTTGAAAAATGAGAAAGTACCTAAGAGCTCGTAGATAACTACGGATTGAAAGGGTGCTAACACCTTTCCTTTCTATAATCTACCCCCCATACTCAGAAACATCTCGAAAAAAGGTTTTTTGTGTTCTTTTTCCTTTTCCATGATTGGATGAAATAAAAGTCAGTGGCGACTCTTGCTTAACGCGACATTTTGCAAACAAAAAAACGCAAAACGCAAACCAGTATTAACAGTCGGTTCTGCCACCATATCACAGAACTGGCGACTCTGCTGGGGATCAAAAAGTAGGGTATACCTTAGGATCTAGGTCATTAAAATTGCTTCTCTTGATTATCTTGATTGCTTTACTTTTGAGGGTCTGTTTGGGGTTACTATAGATCCTACACCCAGATCTGGGGGCACTCATTAGGTAAACAGCAATAGATTGTGGAGACTGTACAGCATAGACCGATATGGTTTAAGCGATGGTTGTGTTGGTGTGGCACTTTGGTTGGTACCGGTATCCTTCGCAGGGAAACGAGGAGAATACGGGGCCGCCGAGTGGTGTCGTGAAGCACTAACGGACCTTAGAACCTTAGTTGAACAAACTTGGCCATTAGAAAGTAGTGAGATAGCCGGCCTCAGTGTAGAGCTGAGAACTGGTTGATACTCGATGCTAGACTCATTGAGATCATACTTTCAGGATATTTTGGCTGCAAGAAAAGATTGAGAGCTGAAACAATGCCCGATAAAGGATGGTCAGTGATATTGAGAATCTCTAGAACCCGTTTACTTTTTAGGATATGTTTGAACCAACTAAACTTCAAGAGGGTACTACCTTTAACCTCATGCAAGCCTTAAACCTAAGGACTTAGTGTGACTTGACTGTGTTTGCTATATCTGTGTTTGCTATACCTGTGTTTGTTAAACCTATGGTTTATCATGACACCATGCTTCATATCATGGCACCCATGCTTATTGCACTAACCATTTCAAAGACCAAGGGAATTTATCTTTGTTTTGTTTTGCAGATCATGGCTTCTGTTCGTAGAAACACTATCTGAATCAGCTTTGTGAAGATACCTTCCCAACTCAAAGAGCTAGCATCAAGGGTTTCTGAAACTTCTACATTCACTAAGAGACATGGTCAACTTCTCCACCTGGTTACTTCAAACTTTGATGAAAAGATGATGAGTGTACTCTTTCAGTTCTTTGATCCCAAGCACCACTGCTTCACCTTTCTAGACTATCAGTTGGTGCCTACCTTGGAAGAATTATCTCAGCTATTGGATATACCTATTCTTGAACAGGTACCCTTCACAGGTCTAGAAGAAGTTCCTAAGCCATAAGTCATTGCCTCAGCTTTACATCTGAAATGGGTCGACATGGTATCCAACTGGGAAACGAGAAGCGGAGTCAAGGGTTTTCTAGCTAAGTTTCTGATAGATAAAGCCCAGCTGTTTTAGGATAATATGGATTTCTAGGCTTTTGAGGAGGTCTTGGCTCTTCTTATCTATAGTTTAGTTCTTTTTCCTAATCCAGACTCATTCATAGATGTGAATGCTATCAAGATCTTTCTCTCTCGCAACCCGGTGCCTACTTTGCTCGGAGATATTTTGCACACTCTCCATACTCGTACCATGAGGAGAAGAGGGATTCTTGTGTGCTGCATGCCATTGCTGTCAAGGTGGTTTATTTCTCACCTCCCTAAGTACATACTGAAGAATGAAGAAGGTCTGGTTTGGTCACAAAGGATAATGTCACTCGCTCATACGTATATTCTTTGGTGTTCTCGATCGATGGAAAACATTGTTATCATTGATCGTTGTGGGGAGTACCCTAATGTCCCATTACTTGGTACCAGAGGGGGTATAACCTACAATCTTTGTTTAGCTCTGTGATAATTTGGTCACACTCGAAAGGATGGTCCCGATGAGTTACTTATCGAGGGCATTGTATTCAACAATGAGGATGATATTCAAGAGTATCGACGGAGGTTCATACGAGCTTGGGGCATGGTAAATAGATCGAGCGTCAGGGCTTTGGGGCCAAAGACTTCCATTCCAATGGAACCTTATCTACAATGGGTACGAGCTCGTGCTCAGCAGCTTATGATGCCCTATGTGGCTGTTTTGCCAGTGATTGTGGAACCCACTACTGAAGAAGGCATTCCTTACACGTTTCTCTATCCTTACATGCCAACTGATCTTGGGGAATTACAAAGGTCTTGGATTCAGTTGATGAAAGAGTGGGATACTTACAGGGATCAATTCCATGCTCAGGAGAGGAAGGTTTTAGAGCTCACAAAGCAACTCCATGAGGAAAAAGGACTGAATAATTATCTCGGTGCAAAGAGGAAGCATCCATGGGACTTTTGATTTTTATTTCTAGTTTTAGATTTATTTTTAATTGTAACTCCTAAAAGGCATTTGAACTTCAGATTCAGCTAATAAAGTTTTTATTTATTTTGGTTTGCAAATTTAAATTTTCCAAAGTCTTTGAAATCATTGCATACGCATCCCATTATCATACACATCATTACGGGTGCCATTACAGGTTTCTCATCCCCTTCACTGTTTATTTCAGCAGAAATGTCTTCCGAACAAAGCATTAAGGACCTGCAGGCACAGAACGCCCAATTCCAACAAATGTTCATCAGTCTAGCAAAGGGACAGGAGGATCTGAAAGCCCTCATCCTAAAAGAGAAGAAGAAAAAGAAGAAGTCTACTGGTATTCTGAACATGGGCCGAAGGTTTGGAGAGCGGTTGAAGCGAAAGGTCGACCTGACCTCTTCATCTAAGGAAGGAGAGAACCAAGAAGGAGAGAAGGACCCTAGTCCTGCAGTCTCTGACAATGATACTGATTATAACGATGAGAAATATCCTCCTACTGAGGATAGATACAAACAGTTAGAAGATCGTCTGAGTGCCATGGAAGTTCAGAGGATACTTGGATTGGATTCTGAAGAATTGGGTTTGGTGTCGGGAGTGGTCATCCCGCAGAAGTTCAAAGCTCCAGTTTTTGACAAGTATGATAGGGTGTCCTGCCCAAAGCTCTATCTCCGTTCCTACGTCAGGAAAATCCAGCCTCACACCGCTGATAGAAATTTGTGGGTTCATTTCTTTCAAGATAGTCTGTCAGGGACTCAGCTTGAATGGTTCTACCAGCTGGAGAGAGCCAATTTCCGAAATTGGGAAGATCTGGCTGCTGCTTTCTATAAGCAGTATCAATACAATACCAACCTTACTCCTACTCGTACTCAACTCCAGAGTATGTCCATGGGGGGAAAGTGAAGGCTTTAAAGACTATGCCCAGAAGTGGAGAGACTTGGATGGAAGAGTCCAACCCCCGTTGTCTGATAGGGAGTTGGTTGATATGTTTCTGGGTATGTTATTTGGTCCATTATTTAATCATTTGATTGGTAGCTCGTCAGCAGGTTTCACCGAGCTGATTCTGACTAGAGAAAGAGTAGAAGCTGGGATCCAGAGTGGCAAGATCCAGAAAAATACCTCTTCGAGTACAGAAAAAAAGTCATTTGGTGGCAAGAGGGAAGCTAATGTTGTGCGTGGCCAGAAGGGGCGTAGCAAGGAAGACTACCACCAATCTATGGGGGCAGTGTTGATCTCTAATTCGGCACGCACACAACGACCACAACAATGAAACAATCAGCCAAGGGTGGAAAGACCTCAAAGGCAGTTCACCCAAATCAACATGCCATTGTCACAAGCATTGCAACACATTTTGAAGATGAAGCTGATTACGGTGATAAACCGTCATCCGAACCCGAAGACTTCCTCTCCTAACTACAATCCAGAGGTAAGGTGTGCTTATCATTCTGACAGCCTGGGGCACGATACTAACGATTGTTGGGCGCTGAAATACAAGATTCAGAATATGATTGATGCTAGGGAGATCGAATTCGACCCTCCTGAGACTCCCAACGTGATAACTTCTCCCTTGCCAAAACATGGCTAGGATTGAAAGCATTTTTGTTCATTTAAATTCTAAAGTTGTATTTTCTTTGCTTATTCGAACAATTATTGTCATGTCAAAATATATTATTTCATTAATGCATTACACATGCCTGTCTTGAATTAATTTGTTTTCATTATACTTAAATTTCTTTATATTTCCTTTTCGTGATATTCAACTCTCGACTAAAAAACTGTAAGCCTTTAGAGGGAGGATGACAAAAACAATACCATAATATCTACAGTATGCTTTTGAACAGACCTTGTTGACGATGTACAAGCGTTGTTTCAAATCCTAAACAGTGGAGTTATAAGGAAGATAATCCCTAGTCAACCCCTTTAGGCCAAAGAAGTAGGAGTTTTTATTTCACACAAATTAAAACTCTTAATCACAACCTGGGGCAGGGTAGTTTTCTCAGTTAATTCAAAGGTGCATTCAGTCACAATCTGCCGCTTCGTACACAATGAATGGCATCAAAGACGTCCTTCCGAAACAAAAGACAATGATGGTTCCCTATAATCATCAAGACAGGCGGTCATTATCTCTCGAAATAAAAGCCCATTATGTCAAAACCTATGAAGGAGACTTAAGAAAAAAACTGGAGCATTCTTCTGACTGTAATCACAAAAAGAAATAGTTCAGGCAAAAGACAAGGATAATAAAAAATAAATAGGTCCTACAAACCCTCAACAAAAAAGGAAATGACTGGCTATTCAAAATAATCTGTCAGTACCCGGACCATCACTGGAATATCAGAGCAAAGACTCAAACGGGATCTAAATGCACAATTAGCTGAGTTTAGGATCGAAGAACATCACGAAGAACGGGTGGTTACAAATAAAATTTGAGCCTTTATCCTTTGTTTCTTAAACCATGAACCAGGACACGTTATAACCCTTAAAAGTCCTAGCTGAAGCATGGGTTAGTTCGAAAGCATACTGTTACAAAAGGTATCCTGACTCCTGAAGGTCCATTACAAATCTTGAGTTGATATCACATCTTTGCAAAATTCTATTTTTTATATAAAAAAACTGCATTTTCAAAACTTCAAGACAGACGTAAGCTTTGCATTCTTAAAATAACATTGTTTGCATATGACTATTTGTTCAGCAGCAGAGAAATTCGCATGACGAATATCTAGTGAACAAAAACCTTCTCAATAAAAAGGATTACCTCAAGTGGAAAAACACTTCCAACCAAGGGGCACGGCAGGATCATTGTCCATCATCTGGGGCAGTCAAGTCAAGATTCAAGAAATCTCTCAAAGATGCCAAGTAGCCAGGGACAAATCTCCATCTGAATCACTTGGGGAATTGGACATGAATTCCAGCAACGAATCATGTACGATCAAACAAACATCTTCTAGTAGTGTGGCAACACTTACTACTATGGACAGTGACAATTCTCCGTACCTGGTGAACATGGACATAGTCGGAAAATACTACGCATGAACAAAGACCTGCTAGATTGACTGGCCTAGGCAAAAATTAGGGATAAAAACAAAAAAGATATGTACACCCGGCAAGTCGAAAACTTGAAAAGGCGGCTTGAGAAAAAAAGGGTATCCCGGTGGACTGAAAATCTGAAAAGACAGTCCAGGCAAAAGTTAGGGATTAAAGCGTACGACTATGTCCCGTCATCTCGTCACTTGCCTATCAGTAGAAGACTTATCATTTCGATCGGAAGTTACCAAGCACCTCATAAGTTAGGATAACACTCAACCCACAAGACCTCCGCAGGAACTTTCTCCAGCAGGTACAGGGGCCGAAAAGTCTTGATACGAAGTCATTGTCGTATCCTCATCATACGACCCTGTGACATCTACACTCCCCAAAGAGTAGAGGCAACCAAAGTTTTGATCTCTGCCTCCCCAAACAAGAGTTACTTTCCCCAACAAAGTTCCTTTAGAGAATTAACATCTATATTCCCCGACCGAATTTCATAATCGCAAGCGGGTCATAAAGTTTTCTCTCGAACAAAGTTTATTTCTCTGAATACAGAAGCTCAATCCCCGACAGAGTTTATCCCTTCAACAATGGAAGCTTCTCTCTCGAACAGAATCATTCCCCCGCAGAGTTGTTCTCAAGCAGAGCCTCTCCTCGGCAGAATATCCGTAAACAAGGGGCAAATCCCCAGTATAGTCATCTCCGGTTCACCATCTCCAGTGGAAGTAGAAGAACCACTTTTTCTACGACGGTCAGGAACTCAATTTCCATTACTCTCCAACATAAGTCAGGGATTTATTTTCCCAAACTCGGACGTGCCAGAATAGCATTTCATGTTCATATATCATGACATACACATACATATTGCATACGGAATAATCTCATTTATTTTGAGAACATCATCATACAATGCATTTCATGTATCATATACGATTAATCATGTACCTTTTTAGGAAAGATGGTTATCATCAACAACTTCCAGCAAGTTCAATATTAGCTCCTGAAACTAAACAGAGTAATTATCTGCACGATCAAATGCAGCTTTACACGGGTTCGTCACAAAGCAATCTTACACGGGTTTCTCCTAAATGCAGCTTCACACGGGTTTATCTTGAAAGATCTTACACGGGTCCTTTCTCATACATTTCCTTCTGAAGTTTCACACGAACTCATCCCAAAGTAACCTTACCCAGGTTCCTCCTGAATTTTTACACGAACTCATCCCCAAGTAACCTTACCCAGGTTCCTTTTGAAGTTTTACACGAACTTATCCCAAAGTAACCTTACCCAGGTTCCTTCTGAAGTTTTACATGAACTTATCACAAAGTAACCTTACCCAGGTTCCTCCTGAAGTTTTACACGAACTTATCACAAAGTAACCTTACCCAGGTTCCTCCTGAAGTTTTACACGAACTCATCCCAAAGTAACCTTACCCAGGTTCCTTCTGAAGTTTTACACGAACTTATCCCGAAATAACCTTACCCAGGTTCCTCTTGAAGTTTTACACAAACTTATCACGAAATAACCTTACCCAGGTTCGTCCTGAAGTTTTACACAAACTTATCACAAAATAACCTTACCCAGTTTCCTCCTGAAGTTTTACACAAACTTATCACAAAGTAACCTTACCCAGGTTCCTCCTGAAGTTTTACACGAACTTATCCCAAAGTAACCTTACCCAGGTTCCTCCTGAAGTTTTACACGAACTTATCTCAAAGTAACCTTACCAGGTCCCTTCTGAAGTTTTACACGAACTTATCACAAAGTAACCTTACCCAGGTTTCTCTTGAAGTTTTACACAGACTTAGCCCAAAGTAACCTTACCCAGGTTCCTGCCGAAGTTTTACACGGACTTATCCCGAAGTAGCCCTACCCGGGTTCCTCCTAAAGCCCTACACAGACTCATCACGAGCAACCTTATCCAGGTTCCTTCTGAAGTTTCACTCAGACTTATCCTGAAGCAACCTTACCTAGGTTCCTTCTCGGTTCAGATGCAGTTTTACCTAAACTCCTCACAAAGCAACCTTACCCAGGTTCCTTCTCAGTTCAGATGCAATTTTACCCAAACTCCTCACAAAGCAACCTTACCCAGGTTCCTTCTCGGTTCAGATGCAGTTTTACCCAAACTCCTCACGAAGCAACCTTACTCAGGTTATTTCCCATAAGCCCTACTATTCAGGTTCCTTCTCATAACCTTACCATCCATGTTTTTCTTCTCTTATCTCCAAACAGCAGTCACAACACTGTAAGACCTGGACCTGATCAAACACGATCGGTTTCACCTTTCCCTAGTAGGTCACGATGCAGCCTATACACTGACCAGATATGCAGTTCACCTCCGGAGTTAATTCCCTAGTAGAGTAACAGACAACTGAAGCTCCTAAAATTCTATTTCTCCCAAGACAAATACCAATATTCTTCAACAGATTCCTCCTCAACGACAGGAGCAGGGATTCTCATCAAAGAAATATCTCAGGAAATCAACATCCTCTAGATGGCATCTTTAAGCCCATCTCCGACGGTACTCCATCACGTCTTGGATGGCATCTTGAAGCCCATCTCCGACAATTCTCTAGCAACTTTCAAATGGAATCTATAAGCCCATTCCCGATATCACAAATCAAGTATCACTTCATGCGAGTGCAAATTTCTGGGCACTCTAGTGTTCAATCATCTTCCACCTTTAGATCACGAAAGGCAGACGAGTCAATCTACATCCTCAGGTTTAAGAAGATTGAACATGGGAAGTTGTTGTACCCCAAAATTTTCCTCTCATTTTACTCAACAAATGTCAAGTGAGGTCCCCAATTTGCTCAAGGTTGCCCAAGAGTTGACTAGACAAACTCTCTCCTAAGGTAGTATACCCCAAATTAGGGTTTCTATTTTCATCAAGATGGGTGGACCACAAAGGTCTCATATGCTCTCCATGGTCTTAATATGTTCTCAATACCCTACATGTCAAGTTTCATGCCTTGCATAAGAAGTTTGCTCAGTCAACTGCTCAGATGCTTGGGAAATTGACTGTATTAGGTCAAAAGTCAAGTGTGGCACGCATACAGTCAAACCTCAAGATTTTGGGTCAACATCAACATTTTGAAGTGACTTCCATAATTTTATCAAGGGTTGATTATGATTCCTCAAGGAATGCTCCAAATTCACCAAAACCCAAAAGTTGCTAAATTAGTGTTTCTTAGTAAAAGTCAACCTAACTTTGACTAAGCATAACTTCTTCATACTTTATCAGAAATTTTCCATCCAAGGCTCATTTTGAAGAGGATGCAATTCCCTACAATTCATCTTTGGCGCTCAAGTTCAAAATATGCACTCATAAAAAGATATGAATTTTGACATTATAGGTCCTTTTGAAAAGTCAACAAAAACACCTTTTGGATCAAAGCTTCATACATGAACATGGAAGATCCAATTGAAATGAAACCAAATTTTTTGTTTATAGTACATCCTAAGCTTTCTAAAAAGTCCAAGAACACCCTCCTAGGGTCAAAATTGAGAGAGTTGTGCATTGTCAAAGTTGGCAATTTTTGGAAAATTGTCAAAAGTCAATATTGATCAAATTTGCATTTTTTCCAAAGGGGTCCATGTTTTCTTGTTTGAAACATGTTTCTAATAGGACCCACGACCCCTGAGCTTTTTCACCTATTATTTTATTATTTTTATCATTTATTTTGATTTTTTATTCATTTAAACAAAAATAAATCAAATTAAATGGTAAAATAATAAAAGCAAATCAAATCTTGGGATTTTTATGCACATTATGAGTCCATATACAGCTAGCATGGCATGTAATTCGTGCAAGGATGATTTAGATTGAAAAATTCATGATTGGAGCTATTTTGAAAAGAAATCATACAAGGCCAAAATCAAATCAAATCTTCATAATTCCTCAAGATACCATGAGATTTCTTCCATTATTTTTGACCTAAATTCCTCCTCTATATAAACACAACACCCTCATACACTAGAGAGCACGAAATTGGATGCCCAAGAACACTCTCTAAAAACCTCAAATTCTGTCAAAACTAGTGCAAAGTCAAAACCGAAGATCCAGCCACTTTCAGTCCAAACCATCAATTACAAATCATTCTTGAGGTATCAAAGGGTAATAATAGGTCGAGACTCATGGTCATTGATGCTTGAAACAAGCATACTCATCTTCTCCAATTTGCTTTTCTTTCAAACATTCATATAATTAATTTCATGCATTGCTAATGTTTATTAACTGTCCAAATGAGTTCTTGTTGTTACGTAGAACATGTTTGAATCACAAACAATAGCTTTGCTTGGTGGATGAGGCGCCTAACTGTGACCCAAGGGGCATGGGTTCATCACCCACCCCATGCATTTTTCACTTTTTTGACTATTTTCTTTTCTAACCCTTTTCATTTATTTATTTTTCACTTGATTTGTTTTCTATCATTAATTTAATTAACATATAAAATCACAAAAAAAATCATTAAATATTAGTTTTAGGCTTTTAATTAATTAAAATAATTTTTGACATAAAAGTTGTTTTGATTTAATCAATATTGATTTTATTTCATAATTAACCTGTAAATTAATCAGAGTTAGGTTTTTAATTATTAATTCATACTTTTATTATTTTCCTAACAATTTACTGCAGATTCAGTACATCACCATTCCATGCGTCCATCATACGCTCACAAATCCTACCCTTTGGATCATCCCTTGGTCCAGATCCAACGTCCAACCACAGCAGCCCATGGCGCACTCTCTGAAGCTAATCCACATGGGATCACACGAAAGGAACATGGGCCAACCAATTTGGGCCTAACAATTTGGCAATGCACCCCCCAGTCTGCATTCTACCACACATGCCCAATCTTTTCTTTTTTTATTTTATTTCAATTCTTTTTATTGTTTTAATTTATTTATTTTATTTATTTTCCAAAAATCATTTTTAATCAAAACATAAAAATCAGAAAATCACAAATAATATTAGGTTTAGTCTTTTTTTTCCATAAAATATTTAATTGCATTAATTAATTAAATTAGAAAATTAGGTTAATTCAATTTCTTTCATAATTTTAAAAACAATTAGAAATTAGGTTTAATTAATTTGCAATTAAATGTTTTCTCAAATAGAAATCCACAAGAACAAAAATCTTTTTTCTCTCAATTAGAGTTTTAGGTTATCTTTTCAACCGTCCTCATATTTAATTCGCTGCACGCTTGTTAATTATTTTGCCATTATTTTGTAACTGCTAAGGGTATGTAATAGCTTTAAACTAGGATTTTTATTTATCGCTTTTCCCCCATTTTTGGTTATGTAATTAATCCCCCTCCCCGAAGTCTTGTAATAGCTAGGTTTTATTTCCTTGCACTTTTAATTTCCGCAATCTTTAAATGTTTAGATGTATGGCTAATAGGATTGTATGACAAGAATGTCTGGAAAATTAAAACGGTAGATCACCTAATGTGCAAAGATTAAATAACGGAAACAAATCATATGCACATATTCACTCCTAGGGTTTACCTCACTTCGGTTGCCTTCGATAAACAATCATTAAGCATAGGAGATTTTAATGGTTGTCCTCCAGTCTAAAGAGATCAAATTGTCTCATTCAAATGTTGCCTCGGAAATATTGCCTCGGAAAGATCTTAAGACTCTAGGGTTACTACTAAAGTTTTCTAACTATTGCTTTAGTGATTGTACTTGTCCCTTTCGAATGTCCATTACAACTCCAACGACGGTGCTACCTACTCCTTAATAGTAGGATAGCGCTGTCTAAAGGAAATAGAACGAACAATCTTTTTTCGAGTAGGTAGAATCTTAAGTACTTGCTCAACAAAAACTGTTTCACACAAACACCTTTTCAAAACAAATTTTCGAAACAAACTTCGTCACATCCTTGAGGACTGATACAAGGGTTATCACAAAGTAAAATATTTTCAAGACAAACACACACAAGCAATTTGAAAAATGAGCAAGTACCTAAGAGCCCGTAGATAACTACGGATAGAAAGGGTGCTAACACCTTTCCTTTCTATAATCTACCCCCCGTACTCAAACATCTCGAAAAAAGGTTTTTTCTGTTCTTTTTCTTTTTCCATGATTGGATGAAATAAAAGCCGGTGTCGACTCTTGCTTACCGCGATATTTTGCGAACAAAAAAACGCATAATGCAAACCAGTATTAACAGTCGATTCTGCCACCGTATCACACAGAGATAAAAATAAAAATTCTTTGGAATGTATTCTTTGAAATTGGGATATCTTTGGAGTTATTTTAAGAGGATTGAGAAACACTTCTAAATACGTTCAACTTGTGTGATTCATATACGAAAAATAAGAGAGATTGAGAAATACTTGGATATCAAATAAGGTTTATTCTTGGGAAGTTGAGAAGCTATTTTCTTGTTACTCATTTGTAATCTCTTGTAACAATTTTTAAAAGTATATTAAATAAGAGAGTTACCTCTCTCCTAGAATATGTCAGTTTGATCGAATTAGATAAACAAGTTCTTTGAGCACTATCTTTCATCTTCCTCTTAGTTTTATGGATGTGTTTACACTTTTTGACAGGTTAATTTTTCTTGAGACCATTTATTTTAATTAATATTGTTCTTTGTACCACACATTATTATTTTTTGCGTGAGTAATATTATTGTTAGATTTTCACAAGAAAAATATCTTGATGTAGTTGAACCTTTATTAAATAGAAAATTTCTTAAATTAAATTCCTTGAACACTTGATTTTGCATATTACATTATGTCATCTATTTATAGTATATCTACAAATTCATTAACTCAACTATTATATTTCTCATTTACGAACAAAAAAAAAAAAACTCTTCATGTTGTTCCCCTACTTAGTCTTCAAAAACTTAACATTCAAGATCCAACATTTGATCATTAAAACTTAATACTTTCAAGAACATCCCCAAAAAATCAGCATTTAACTTTAAAAATAGATATCAATATACAACAATAGAATTAAAAACCAATATACATGGTAGATTTTTTATAAAATGCATACAGATATTGAATGCTATATAACAACACAAAGAAAAAAGAGAGAAAAAATAAAAATTAACATTTACCTAATAGAGAGAGAATGAGATAGAAAAAATTCTTTTATTTGTTCAAGAATTTAACAAGTTGTCATTTTGGTGATATGCTTTGTGGTTATTGGCTTCTATAAAATGGGCTAAGTGAATTAAACTAGTTATGCGCTTGAACACATTTCAGATTAGATGATATTACATAAACCTCTTGTTTTTTAGTTTTAGGAATACACCCTTCTTAATACTACACATACCTCCCTTCTTCTCTCTAACCAATTTTCAATGTGGTTTTTAATTTTTGAAAGTCCATAGTGATTAGCCAGCTCCTCATAAATTTTCCTTTATAGCATTTGTTGTTTTCAAAAAATAACTTTAAAATTATAATTAAAAAAAGAATAAGTGTAATTTTTCTCTCTTTCAGAATTATTATCTATTCTTTTTTTAAAAACTAGTTGTTGATATTTGTTAATAAATATATGCAAGGAAGCATTGCTCTCTGATCAAGTAGCGAAAAAATGAAAAAGTTATATATATATATATATATATATATATATATATATATATATATATATATATATATATATATATATATATATATATATATATATATATATATATATATATATATATATATATATATATATATATATATATATATATATATATTGTGAAATATTGATACCTTTGAAATAAAGTATAATAAGATTCTTTAAGACAAGAAATTCACAAAGATAGAAAATATGGAAAAAGAAGAAGAACAATAAGGATTGGTTATAATTGTTATTCTTTATTTTCTCTTAAATCAATATTACAAGTACATAAGAATAACAAATAACTCTCTCAGCCTAAATTAGGATTTGCACTATGCAATGATGAGAGACTAGTATGCTATTTATAATAAATCTAACATACTAAACTAATGAGCTTTTTCACAAATTTCCATTACAAGCTAACTTAAACAATTTGACATAACAAACAAGCCAAATTCGATGCTAACAATCCTAGCATTCTTCCACCACTGCATGCTTGACCCTTCTTCGACTACATCATACAATACTTCGACACCAGCATGTGAGCAACCTTCGACTGAATGCTGCAACTCTGTCTAACTGTTGAAACCAAAAAGCTACCTTCGACCAACTAGAGTTCGATTCCAATATCTCACAAATCTCCACCTTGGAACAAACTCTATAACATCAAAGAGCAAACTAGTTTTCTTCATGCAGCTTTACCAACTACATACAGTGGAAAAACTTGCAACTTGGCAATGTCTTGGTGATCATATCAGCAGCATTGTGATTTATCGAAACCTTCAGCACCTGGACTTCTCCACGCTCGATTATCCCTCTGGCAAAATGCATCCTCACATCAATGTGCTTAGTTCGCGCATGATAGGTTGAGTTCTTCGACAGGTGTATTACACTTTGACCATCACATTTAACAGTGATAAATTGACCTTGAAATTTCATCTCCTTAGCAAAGCCTTCAAGCCACAATGCCTCCTTCATAGTTTCAGTGAGGGTAATATATTATGTTTCAGTGGCTGATAAGGCAACAAGCTTCTAAAGTGTAGCTTTCCAACTGATTGTTGTTCCAAACATAGTGAAAACATATCCATAAATAGATTTTCTAGAATCTATACAACCTACATAATCAGAGTCAACATAACCTTCGATTATTGCTTTACTATCTTCACCCAAGGCTCCACCATAAATTAAGACTCTATTCAGAGATCCATTTATGTACCTTAGAATCCACTTCAACGCTTTCCAGTGAGCCTTTCGAGGATTCATCATGTACAAGCTTACAAGACTTACTTAATATGCTATATCGGGTCTAGTACAGACCATAACATACATAAAAAAACCTACTATGTTAGCATATGGGATGCTATTCATATAAGCTCTTTCGACCTCAATATTGGGACGCTGATTTATACTCAGCTTGAATTGAGGGTTTGTTGGAGTCACAACAGGCTTTGAATTCGACATACCAAACTTGTCGAGAATCTTCCGTAGGTATGTCTCTTGAGATAAGCATAATTCCGACTGCTTTCTATCTCTTCGAATGTCAATCTCAAGAATCTTAGATGCAGCTCTCGGATCCTTCATTTCGAACTCCTTATTGAGTTCAACCTTCACCCTCATTACATCTTCGACATTGTTGTTTTATATGAGAATATCATCAATATAAAGCAAAAAAATAACAATGAATTACCAGGACAAAATATGAAGTAAACGCGGTGGTTAAACTGACTTCTAATAAAACTTATGTGTGTCATGAACTTGTCGAATCTTCTATTCCATTGTCGAGGAGATTGTTTCAGCCCATATAAAGATCTATTCAACTTTCACACATAATCTTCCTTTTCCTTTACGACACACCCTTCAGGTTGCCTCATCAGGATTATTTCATCTAGATCACTATACAAGAACGCAATCTTCACATCCATTTATTCCAGTTCAAGGTCGAACTGTGCCACCATGACAAGCAACATTTGAATGGACACGTGGTTCACAGCAGGAGAAAATAGATCATTGAAGTCGACATCTTCTTTCTAAGTGAAACCCCTTGCAACCAACCTTACCTTGTATCTTTTCGACGCCACTTCTTCGATTTCTTCCTTAAGTTTTAAAATCCATTTACATCTGACTAACTTTGCTCCAGCAGGTTTCTTGATCAGTTCCCAAGTGTTGTTATCATGAAGATATTTCATCTCATCATCCATGACCTTTAGCCATTCAGTCTTATTTTGACTCCTCATAACTTCCTTATGGTCTCTAGGTTCTTCGTATAGAACCTCACTTTCCAGATCACTATATCACACGCATAACACTCCTTTTCCACTCTATATTCACTCCCAAAATGACTGCAAGTAAAAACAGTAACAACACAAAACGCAGCAAGCTTGCACATTATCCATTGAGACCAAAAGCCCTCTAACGGCTTTATGCTTCAAATGTCCATCATGACCTTGCTCCTCTTACTCTATATAAGCTCTTATTCACTCTTATTGCTCCCCACACTCTGATTTTTGCAAGCTTGGCTCAACACCATTTTCTCTCAAGAAGCTTTATCTTCAACAAAATTTGTTTAAGCTCCTTTCAAATTCTTCGTGCAAGTTGCTCGTTCTTCATTAATCCACCTCCATTGAAGCTCAAAGTGAAGATCTATAGGTTTTTTTTTCCAAATCAGAGGCATTGAGTGAATTTATTTTTTACTCCTTGAGGTAAGTTTCCATGAACTTTGCATCATCATTTCATCATGAATTTACAATGTAGATCTTGTTCTTATCATGCTAGTTGGTCGGATATTAGATCTGATGTATCAATTAATTGAGTTTTCTGCCTAATTCTTGCTCAATAAGTTGCTTGAAAATCTATGGATCCACTATTTTCGTGCTTAGTTTTTGTTTAGATCTTGCATCATTTGGTGAATCTAAGAGCATGTGCGCATTCCTTGCATTTTTGTGATGAGTTTTGATGTTTGGATCAAACAATTTGGTTAAGAAACGAGTGAGATAATTGAATCTGAAAATAGTGTGATAGAATGCTTATTTGGAATCGTGTTCATGTAGTGATCTCCGCGTTTCTTTTTCTCTATGATCCATGCATCTTTTGATGAATTTCTTGATCCTATCATGTTCTACTCTTTGAGATCTTGATGTTTGATGTTTATACTTTGCGTTTTCATGGAGAAATGAGGGAGAAATCGTAACCTGAACATTGCATGATATGCCTGTAAAAATGTTAGGGTTTTAGGCTACAGGACAGGGACGAAGAGGTGGCGTGTTTTGATTCGTGCAGGCATAAGGCTTTTTACAACGCGTTTTGATTAGATTAGGTGTAATAGATTTGTTCATTATTTGAATTTGATTCAATTTTAATTGATTTCTTTGATTTTGTTTTAATTTTTTATTTGACTAAAAAATTGTCACAAAAATATTTTAGACTATATTTTCAGTATATTTTTATATTCTGAATTTTATTTCATATTTTCATCATTTTTGCATGATTAAATCATTCAATTAGCTTAATTAGGATTTTAATCATCTTTTAGGTTTTAAAATTTTATTTTCTAATTTTCATCAATATAAAAAATTTATGAAAAATATTTTGAGTTTCCTTTTGAGTCTAATCCATGAAAATATTTTTGGTTTATTTTTTTAGAAATTTTTGGCATACTAATTAAATCAATTGGTCAACTATGCTATTATTTTGCTAAATTTTGTTGCATTGTTCAAATACTTTCTGTTTTAAATTTTTATTTTAAGATAAAATTCCATAAAAATATATTTAATATTCCTTAGATATTAATATATGCTTTCATGATTTTTAATTGAATTTACAATATAGTTTTATTGTTCGCGTTAATTTTAAAATTTAATTGTTGTTTTTGAGTTCTTCTCTTGCTTAAGCCTAAAGAAACACATAAACCTCTAATTCCCTTTACTTTTAAAAATCAAGAAAAATATGCTTCGTATTTTTGGATGACTCAAGGTTACAAAAATTATTTTTTTGATTTTTTATCCCTGATTTTACATTCTCTTTGGAATAATTTTGTTAAACCTCTCTAGTCTGGGCATTTTGCTAGCTAGTCTTGATCATTTCAATTCCTTTTCACTTTTTCAAGTCAATCTAAGACTTTAAAATTATGTTTCTGACTTTTACAGATCTTTAGGAAGTTAGGATTTAATTAGCATAATTTTACAAGTCCTTTTCCTATTTTTAAACTAATTTTGGCTTAGAGGCATGCATAGGATTTTATCTTGACCAAATGTTTGTATTTGATAACTTGTGTGCATAGTTTTAAGATAATTTTTGGTATATTGTATGCTAATGAATTGTTTCTATTGTGATTCATTTCTCCCAATTTTCTCATGCCTCTAACTTCTTTTTCTATGATTAATAGTTGTGTGCTTCTTATAGCTCTCCCCTTGTGTATTTTGTGCATGATCTTCTTGCATTTTTGTGTGATGCTTGTTTAATTTCTTCTATATGCTTTGTGATACTGATTTTCATGCTTTGACCCTCTTCTAAGGCATGTCCCCTCTTTATTTAACCCCCTTCTTGATTCTCCTTTTGCTTTAGGGTTGATTTAGGGTGTTGTTTTGACCTAGTTTATATGCTTTGGTGTTTGTACCATGATCTTCATGACTAATTTAGTTTTATATTGATTACTTGATATGTTTTGGGTGTATAACATGTCCATGTTTACTTTCTCTTCTTCAAATTACTTCTTTCATCTCACATGATTGCTTGTTAGCATTGTATGAGGACTCACGTCCATTTAGGGTTTTACAACCAACTTTCCTTGTATGATTTGATTGTGAATCTTCCTCAAGTTTAGATGTATGATGATGAAATTCACATGTATTCAATTCTAAATTGTATGCTATTTCATCTCCTTCATCTCATCTCATTTTCTTATTCTCCCTCGATTGCTTATTTTTGCTTTCTACTTCTTCTTCTCCACTTCTTTTGGTGTGTTTAAGAGTTTCATCTCTTGTATGTGTTTTGTCACATAAATGTTATGTTTTCTTGAGGTATTGTCATCTTCATTTTGGTGTTTTATCATCTTTCTCATGCTACTTGATGTCTTTCCCTCTTGATGCATACATGATATTTTACCATCTCATTCTTTGTATGATGTTCTATCATCACATCTTTGCATGATATTTTGTCATCCTTGTTAGATTTTTTGTAATCTATAATTGATACATGCTTATTGATGTTTTGTCATCTTTGTGTGTGATGGTTTTTCATCACTCTCATTTCTTTATTTGCCCATCCTCTTGTATGCTCCCCAAAGGATTTTCAATTCACTCTTATCCAAGTTTGAATTGAATAGACTTTAGGCTTGTATCCATGTATGACAATATTAAGTAGATATTTTCCTATTTTATCCTCAACTATAGGATACACTTTGCATGAAAACTTTAGGGTTATTTTGTTAGTCTTCCCTTAGTCTTTGTCTTTCTCTTTTGCATCTCATTAAGACTAAAATCTCTTTTCCTTTCAAATTCTCAAAACACTTAATAATTACTGTTGAGAATCGCATCTTTGTTAAGTATGAGAAATGATAAGCGAGTTTCTTCTCGATCTTATTGTTCTTATATTCTTGGTTTTGGGTGTGGTTCAAGTCTCAAAGACTCCCTTCATGGATAAGTGGAGAAGTGGTTGATATCTCTCTCTTGAGGTCAACTAGCTATTATACGCAACAAAAATACCAACCAATTCAAACTCCTCTTTTATCTTCGGACTTTCTTCTTTTAAAACCTTTTTCAAAAGGGCATGCTTCGCCAGCATTATTTATAAAAAACACATAACAAATGGAAACTATTGAGCCGAACTACGACGCTCTGATTCTTTAAAAGGGATATGTAGGCATCTGGTCACGGGACTCAGCCGAGCGAAACTTTGTAAATATTTTTTTCTTTTCCCGTGTTTTCTTTTGCATGCATTCTCTCTTTGCATTTTCCCTTATAGCATTAAGCTTTATACATAGACTAGATACACTCTTAGATTAAAACAGACTTAAGCGGATCATGTGGACAGACGTGAGGGGTGCTTATACCTTCCCCTTGCGTAACCGACTTCCTTACCCTTTTTCTCTTGGTCGTGAGACCATGCTCCTTTTCGTATGTCAGGTTTACTCAGTGTTTCTTTTCCCTCTCCCGAGATAAATAATATTAATGACGATTCTTCTGTTCCTTTTTGCTTCCATGTCACACTTCGATGGAAATCCCAAACGCGACACCTCCCTATCTCAATATTAACAAAGACCAAAATATTAAGAAATAAGTCAATTTTGCATGCACAATTAACTCATTGAAAATTCTACTTGGATGGTTTGAGAAACTCAAACCCACCCTATGTAAAATCAAAGAAGGTTTGGCTATCATAAATACTTGAATCATTTCTCTATGAAATACAAGAATATTTTCAATATGGCTGACAAATTATGTTTTATTCTATTATAGATTGCAATGCCTACTTCAAGAAATCATTGTTTATAGTTGGTGAAATCGGTGGGAACGATATTTCCAAACATATGGCGAAGCATAAAACTGTTATAGAAATTGGAGAAATAGTTCCCTTTATAGTTGAAGCAATTATTAGCACCACAAATGTATGTTTCATCACATTTAGTTATTGAAATGATCACTCAATAAATTAATAATCAAAGAAAAATATCATTGATTGGATTGTCTACATGAATAAATTTGTCAATAACGTTGTTTCAATTTTTGATGTTAGGTGTTAATTGAAGAAGGAGCTGTGGAGTTATATTTTATTAGTGTAATTGTTTTGTGATTTTCACATCCCAAAACTAAAATATTTTATAAAATACATACTACTAATGAAGATAAAATATCTTTTAAAATTGACCAAAGGTAATTAATTTTTCTAGTATTAAGAGGTTGATTTTGTAATTCCAAGAGATGAAGTTCAAATTATATATGATACACTTGTAAAATAATCATATATGATACACTTTTATAACATTGACAATCAGGTAGTAATAGCAAAATAGGCGATTCAACATGTCCAAACTCTTATGGGTATTGTAGAGTGTACTTAATATCTTCCTAAAAAAGTATCCAAGGCCAGATAAATCAGAATGTTTCCCTAAATATTCAAAACAGCTTTGGACGGAGAAAGTCAGGCTAAAGAATTCTACTTGGGTGCAATGACCACGGAGAAAATAGAACTCGTTCAAAATTGGTTGGTTTTCAATTAAGGTCAAATTCCTTTCTATTATGTAGGTTTCTTAATTTTTAAAGGAACGTCCAAATAGGTTCACTTTCAAGATAAAGCACATTAAATAAGGGTAAAATTGACTTCTTGAAAAGAATCTCTTTTATCGATCATATGAAGAATGCAAATGGTAAATCTATCATTCATCATATGTTTGGTTTATTCATTTCATGCACACTTAAGGCAAAAAAATATTCTAGATTTGTTAAAAAAAATCATTCGGAGTGGATGTAACACCTGAGACCGACGAAGTCGGAGAGTGGTTGTTGATGCACAAGGCATGACAGTGAGCGGTTGTTAGAAGTTTCTAGGCAAAAACCAAATTCATATTAGAGGAATTCTGAAGTTGTGCAGGTATGAACAACATGGTTAAAGAAAGGATTAATTGGTACTACTTATACCAACAAGATGCATCTTCTTTTTTGAATCCTAACGGTTGTATCCCAATTTTCCCCCCTAAGATTCCTCTATCATCTCATATCAAATCAATCACGACAAGATCACACTAGGGTTTGGTTCTTCTCCCTATGTTTAGGTTTGATCATGAGAAATCATCAAACACATTAATTTATATATTGAGATCATCTATGCTTTGTTGATTAACTTTTAACTAATAAATACAATGAATGTTTGCTCTAATTGATGATATTATAGGTAAGGGCACAACACATTTCATCAGGTTGATTCATAGGTTCATGAGTTTATTTTCATGTCTTCTTCAACAAAGCTTTATTGAGATTCAAGCTTCATCATTGAGAATTATTTAAAGTAATATCATGACAAGGTCTACTATGATTTATCATGCCTCAATTTGTCAAAGAAAATCAAAAGATGCAAGATTTGATTGAAGAAGTTTGACCTAATTGGACAAGTTCTTGATTTCTTGATCACAAGTGCATAACTCTCTCAATTCTTAACTTTTGGAGTTGGTTTTTGTTGCTATGAATTCTTATTATCATCCACAATAACTTCTATTCACATGGCAAGAGTATTTGTGCAAGAAAGTTTGTCAAAATTGAAAGGGGGATTCAAGTCATTTTGGTGCTCTAGGAGCTAGAGTTTTGAACTTCTAAGGACTATATCTTGCTCATATTTTAGTATTTTTGAGTGATTCCAAAGACATGCTTCTCTTTAAATAGTTATAAACCAATCACTTCAAATTTTCCAAAAAAAAATTATGTGGAAGATGCCTAATGATGAAGAAAGATTACAAGTCCTCTAGATAGGCCATCAAATTCCCTTATGTGACTTCAAAAGATCATAACTTGGTCAATTTTTATCTCCTTGAACCTATTCTTTTTCCACAATTATCTTAAGGGTGTGAACTTCAACTATTATTTTATGTGCAAAGATTGAAAGTGAGTGGAAGATGCCCTAAGATTCCAAAAGATTATAGGTCACCTCATGAATTTTCACCAATTTTGCAAGGCCATAACTTTTTCAATACTTGGTATTTTTGAGTGATTCAAGTTTCACAATGCTCTTTGGGATATCTACTTCAAGCTAGCATCATTGATCAAAGCTCAATTTTGGAAGAAAGTCTTGGTTGAAATCAAAACATTATAGGTCACTTTTGAAGAAAAACTTAGAACTTTTCTAAGTACAAAAAGTCAACATCTTTTTCTCAATTTTGACTCATCACAACTTTTAGCTCACGCATCCAATTGATCTCATTCTTTGCACATTATAAAGTTTGTGACCTTATCTTTCAAATACTTCAAGAATCATGCCTTAAGGCTCCCTAAATTATACACACCATGAGTTCAAAGACAACCACTTGAAACTGATTTTTCCTCCAAGTCAGAATTTGAAATGCACAATTCAGCTTCTAATCACTAAATTTTTGTGTGTTTTTACTTCTAATCATGTTTAACAATCTTCCAGAAAGGATTAACACCTTGAAACACAAGTTTTGGTTGAGTTTTGAGCAAAATAGGAGTCACGCTTTTCATGTTTGCAATTTCACACGAATTTCCTCCAAACTTCAGCATTCCACATGCTTGAGAATCCCATTTGCTTCCCTATAAATAGAGGACCTTACTCCTCTCATTTCCTCAAGCTTGAACAACTAAAATCACCCTGCCAAACCTCCTGCATAACTAACTTTTATGAGTTTTTGAATTTCTATTTTCTCCACTTTTCAATCCAATTTCTTCATTGATCTTTCATCCTTAAACTTCTCTAAAGCTAACAGAAGAAGAATCAAGCCTTGAGGTGTCCTAAATCGTTCTAACCAAGTCCAGTTTCAGAATAATTTTCAGCTTCTTCGTTCAGGTAGAATTCTCAATTAAATTGAACCAAATAAAGCCCTATTCTACTCTATTCATCCTTCTAATTCTCACACTTCTTATAGTTTGCATTTTCATTGAGAATTGAGAGAGATACTTGGGATTTTCGTGCTCGCTACTTTTTCTGGTTTTCTTCAAAATTCAGCCTTGTCGAGTTTATATAAATTTGGCATGAGGGTACCATTAGAATCATCTTGAAGAGACGAATCTAATGGTACCGGCCTGGTTCTCTAATTTTACAGTTTGTGGAACCTCAAATCTAGGGCGTCTGGAGGTTGAAGATGACTTACGTGTCGTGCTTCAACCAATGATGGCGTGCCACGCTATTTTTTGAAAAAAATGTAGTGTATTTGCTTTACTATGCGCGTGTCTCAAGAGCCTTGGATCTGATTACTTTAGTGAGTCAAACTCCATCCAACGTGCCATATTTTAAGTTGTTTTTATTTAATAAAGATTGATTCGGTGTGAAATCCAATAAAGTCCATTACATGCACAACGCTCAAGATTCACTAGATTTGTTTACTAACGCGTTTTGACAATGATCAGATGGCCCATATATTTTTAGTTTGTTATTTTATTTTCTGATTTTTTTTATATTTTAATTGATTTAAACTTCAAAAAATCATAGAAAATTCATTTTTGACTCAAAAATTATGAAAAAATTCACAAAAATATTTTTAAATATTCTCTTTCTGACTTTTATTTTTTCATAATTTTATTTATAGATTTGATATTTTTTTTTAATAATTTTTCCTTTATTTTGACTTGTTTCTAATTATTTAAAAATAATTTTTGATGTTTTTAAATTCTGAAATTTTTTATAAAAATCATTTTACTCATTTCTGACTTTCTGAATTTTTCTAGAATTTTATCTTGACTTCTACTATTTTTGATCTTTTTTTCACTTATTTGAGTGATTTTAATTAGTTTAAAAATAATTTTTTGTTTTAAAAAAATACCAAATATTTTATAAAAATATTTGAGATCATTTCTGATTTTTCTATGGATTCTTTAAATTTTTATTTGATACTTTGAATATAGTTTAATATTTTTCCTTTTATTTTCATTTTAAAATCAATTTAAAAATCATTTTTCCCTTTTATTTTATTCATTAAATGCATTTTTTTTAATATATTCTGGCCGTGTGATTGTTGAACTCACCCTGATATGGCCGTAAAAATTAAAGAAGAAGTTTTAAAGCAGATTAATGTCGGTGTTCTTGTGACATCAGTGTACCCTCAATGGATTACCAATATTGTCCCAGTATCAAAGAAAGATGGAAAAGTTCGCATGTGCGTGAATTATAGAGATTTAAACAAAGCTAGTCCAAAAGATGATTTTCCATTACCACATATTGATATGTTTATCGATAGTACAACAAAATTCAAAGTATTCTCGTTCATGGATGAATTTTTCGGATATAATTAAATTAGAATGGCTCTTGAGGACATGGAAAAAATTACGTTTATCACACCCTAGGGAACATTCAGTTATAGAGTGATGCCCTTCGGGTTGAAGAATGCTGGTGCAACGTACCAGAGGGCTATGACAACCTTATTCCATGATCTGATGCACAAGGAAATTGAGGTATATGTTGATGATATGATTGCTAAGTCCCAGACTGAAGAAGGGCATGTAGGATATTTGTTAAAATTGTTTCAGCATTTAAGGAAGTATCGTCTCTGCTTGAATCCAAATAAATGCGCCTTTGATGTCTGATCAGTGAAATTGTTAGGTTTCATTGTCAGCCAAAAAGGGATTAAAGTTGACCCTGATAAAGTCAAAGCAATTCAAGAAATTCCAGCGCCAAGAATTGAAAAGCAATTAGAGGCTTCCTCGGGCATTTGAATTACATTTCCAGATTTATTTCCCATATGACTGCAACGTGTGAACCGATCTTTAAGTTGTTAAAGAAAGATTAAGGTTGTGTATGGACAGATGATTTCCAAAGGGTATTTGAAAGTATTAAAGAGTATCTGCTTGAACCTCTTATCTTGCTCCCGCCTGTTGAAGGAAGACAACTAATCATGTATCTGACAGTGTTAGATAATTCTACATGCTGTATTTTAGGACAACAAGATGAAATGGGGAAGAAGGATATTCCATTTATTATCTCAGTAAGAAGTTTACTGACTATGAGTCATGGTACTCTATGCTGAAAGAGACATGTTATGCTCTGGCCTGGGCGGAAAAACAGTTGCGACAATATATGTTGAATCATACTACTTGGTTGATTTCCAAAATGGATCCAATTAAGTATATTTTTGAAAAGCCTGCTCTTACTGGGATAATTCCCGTTGGCAGATACTATTATCTGAATATGATATTGAATACCGTACTCAGAACGCTATAAAAAGTAGTGTGTTGACGAATTATCTTGCTCACCAACTGGTGGATGATTATCAGTTTATTAAATATGATTTCCCTGATGAGGATGTGATGTTTTTGAAAGTAAAGGATTATGATGAATCGTTTCTTGAGAAAGGTCTAGATCTTGAATCTCGTTGGGGTTGATAGAGCTGTGAATGCTTATGGGAAAGGAATTGGTGTTGTGATTATCACTCCCCATGGATCACATATTCCATTTACTTCAAGGTTGGCATTTGATTTCACTAATAACATGGCAGAGTATGAAGCTTGTATCATGGGACTCAAAGAGGCTATGGATCTCAGAATCAAAATTATAGATATGTATGGTGATTCAGCTTTGGTAATAAATCAGATTAATGGAGAATATGATACTCGTCACCCTGGGTTGACTCCCTACAAAGATTATTCTAGAAGATTATTACCTTTCTTTAATAAAGTTGAATTCCATCCGTGATGCGGTGGGATAACTGACTCGAGGTTTTGTGTTTTATCGCAAATGTTGCGGTTAACAAGAGTCGCCACCAACTTTTCTTTTATCCAAAAGGAAAGGTGAAAAAGCACAGGAAAGACCTTTGAGATTGTTTCTTGAGTTCGGGGGGGGGGGGGGGGGGTAGATTATGAAAAGGGAAGGTATTAGCACCCTTTTCATCCATGGTTTTCCATGGGCTCTTAGTTACTTTCTAAATCACTTGCTTTTGTTTGAAATTGTGTTTTGTGTGGTTTTGAAAGTATTTTGTAAAAGAGGCCATTGTTTAGGCAATATTTGTAATGATTCTCGTTCGTAAGAATGTATACAAAGATGTTGATCCTTTTTTGAAAATGTTTTCAATGTTTGTAAGATGTTTGAAAATGTGTAGGTGTTTGTTTTTGAAAATAGCAAGGATATTTGTTTTGAAATGGAGCAAGTAATTTGGAGCAATCTACCTACTCAAATGTCTTTCTTGTTCATTTTCTTTTCCTTTGACATTGTTGTCTTACCATTGATTTGGTAAGCAACCCTATCTTTGAATGTAAGCGGGACAGGCGTGGGTCATCATCGTATAGCCATGATTAGCAATGTTGCAAGGTATCTTAGCATTTTTGAGGGACTAAGATCATTTTTGTAAGGCAACTTTGAATAGCGTCATCGGGGGACTATGATCTTGTATTTGTTTGTTTTTGCTAAGACACCTTACATGCGTAATATGGCCATTTTGTATAAGGCAACCAAGTGGAGTAACCCTAGGGGTGTTTTGTGTGCAAGTATGTCATTTTCATGCTTGATTTTGTCTTGGATGAGGGTTTTCTATTTAGTTGATTTTATCTTGTCATACGAACCCTAATTACTAGCATGTTATATAAAAGCGATAAATTGCGAAATTTAAAGATTGCTACGCTATTACAACATTTGTGGGAGGGGGTGTATACAATTTATAAATGGGGATTGCAATAATATAAACCTAATTAATCTATTACAACAAAATTGAATATGTACAAATATTGGAATAAATAATATACAAGATAAATTAAATATGCAAAGATGGATGAATGTAAAGAAGATTTTGTTTGGTTTTTTTATGTGGAAAAAGTTTTAACCTAAACCTAATAAATAAATCAAGATTATCTCAAATTAATTAGGAAAATAAATTATTTTTTAGAAAAGATTTTTTTTTGTAAATCCTAATTCTATTTGATTAAAAGAAAATAAATTTCCTTAAGAAAAAGTAAGTATTTTTGCATTTTTTGTCTTGAAAAATAATATATGGTATTTATGATGTATCTTTGGTCCCTTTTTTTTTTATACTAAAATAATATATTTAATAGGTGTGAAGAAAAAATAAATATTAAAATAGTTATAATTTAATTTACAAGTTTATTATAAAAAAGATAGTATATAACTTAAATAAAAATATTTTTTGTGAGAAAAAATAAAATAAAATAAGCTAAAATATAAATCTATCATTTTTATATTTTTTATGATTTTTAATATTGAGAAAAATATATTTAATAAAATAAAAAATGAAAATAAAATGAATAATAAAAATATAATGGGCCAGGGGTGCTGCAAGCAAACAGGAGGTAGCATGTTAGAAAAAATCACAAGGCCCAAGATTCAGAAGCCCACGCTGCAAAGGGACAAAAAATGGAAAAATGTGAGAAAAAATTGCAAAAGGCAGGTGCCAAGGCTTGAACCCATGACCTATGGTATTTTTGCGCGCTGTCTTACCACTGGGGTGGCTGTACATCCGTTTATAGAAACGCAAAGATAAATATATATTAGAAAACGTCCCCTGAAGGCAACTTCATCTTCAACCTTGAGCCATGGTTGGACCACCTGTATCTCTCTCATTTCTCCATGAAAATAGAAAGTCCAAACATGAAAATTATAGGGTTTCTTCCCACGAGTTCAACCATCTAACTTATGTAAACTAACAATCAAAGATCAAAGCTAATTTTACTTGCCCTAATTTGAAACCTAATTTTTACAGAAATTTCAAATAAAAAATTCTCTATACACAGTTAAGATAAATGAAAACTATGAACATGGTTAGCTTCAGGGAAAGGATATTTACATTTTTCTTTCACAAATCAGGAACAAAGGATGCTTGTATGAAGAGATAGAAGTTTGAGTTTTTACCTCTTTCAGTTGAGATCGTGAATGGAGTTTGAGCAAGTTTTGAGAAGGCCTGAGGATCTGTTTAGCTTGCCTGGACCTCCCTGAGTGTATTCCAATCCTTACCTTGTCTTGAAAGTCTCTGAATATCCCTACTCAAGTCAAACTGCAAGCTTGATATTTTAAAATGGTGGATGGAGGAGGAGGAGTTACAGTGAGGGAAAAGGGGTCTGGATCACCTGGATATGAAGTATACTAAGTGTTCAAGTGGTTAAAACTCAAAACGCACGAGTGGTTTTGGAGATGGCTGTGTAAAATGAAAAACTATCAAGCTATGGAAGATTTTCAATGTCAAATTGTTTGGGAGAGTTTATGAGTCTTAGCCATCGCGACTTAGGTTCCAATACACTTGTGTATTAGTATGGAAGAGGTTAGACCTCAAGCTTTCTCAAGATTTCTGAGTTATAGCCTTTTGGATCTATTACTTGCTTTTGAAGAAAAGTGAGGAGACAAGTCCCTAAGTTTGTACAAGCATGGTCTGGTTTGGTAGAGGTTTCAAGCAAGTTACTTTTGGTTTTGGCTTTTCTTGTGTGCAGAGAAAACAGGTGCAAGGCTCAAGGAGTGGAGAATTGTAAAAGTTATGCTTTATCAAAATGGAAATGGCACCTTTGTGCCAAAAATGGAATTGTTCTTGTACAATGCATTCAATGCTTGGCTAAAAGCTTCCAAAAACTGTGAAAACATTTAATTATGGAGTGAAAGTCAAGTTAGGAGCCTGCAAAGTAAGATTTGTTCAGCATGCTTGAGGATTTGAATTTTGTTCTTCATGAAATGACTTGAAATCAAAGTGATAAATCACCAATTTCATCTCTTCGATTCTCCCTACTCAAGAATGATCTCAAGGAGTTCTTGGACATTTTGGAAAGATTTAAATGTTCTCTACAACCCATATTTGAAATGATTTTGGAAATTCCCTTTGTAACTATGTGAAAA
This sequence comes from Vicia faba, assembly GCA_948472305.1. NCBI lineage: Eukaryota > Viridiplantae > Streptophyta > Magnoliopsida > Fabales > Fabaceae > Vicia > Vicia faba. Next base: position 1,175,537,152 of record OX451738.1, on the reverse strand, counting down.
ATTGTCATGAAGTTAGGTAAAAAATCTGCCTAATTAGGGAAAAATTTCACTAAGTTATTTTGGTTCAAGAGCATGTATTCACAAAATTATATCTTGAGATGCAAGAATTTTTATGAGAAATTGTGTGAAGAAAAGTTGTAGATTTCATGGATATCTACAACTTTCATGTTGGAAGTTTCCTTTGAATCATCTTGTATCATGGTGATAATTTGGCTCAAAGTTGAGAAAAAATAAGAAATTTTCTATACTTAGAAAATTTTCTAAGTTAAAATTTTTCAACTTTTCAAAACCAAATCTTAAATCCTTGGTTTCTTGATGAACAAGTTTCACATTTTGACATGTTTTGATGAATTATGATCTTTGGCACTTGATTTTGACCAAAAAGTTAAAGTTTGACTTTTCAGTATACAATTGACTTTTGATCAGTTGACTGCAAAATTCATCTGTTCTTCAGCATAGTCAGCCTCTTCTTCGTCAGACCCCAGACTGTGGTCCCCTTCTTTTGTCTTCTCTTCCTGATTGTCCCCCTCATTTGACGGAGTTGGGAATTCCATAGCTCACTTTGATGGTTCTCTGAATCTCCTTCCCAAATTCAGGACACTCACTGGTTTCTTTGTCCTTTTCTTCTTGTCTTTGAGAATGAGAGTTTTCAGGTCCTCTTGTCCCTTAGCTAGAGCCAGAAACATCTGCTGGAATTGAGAATTATGTGCTTGAAGATCTTTAATATTCTGTTCGAGAGCCATCTCTACTGAAATAAACAGTAAGCAGATGAGAAACTTGTGTGGGGAAAACTTGTCATGATATGATGCATGATATGTGGATGCAATATTTTCAAGGATCTCGCAGGGTAAACACAAGAAGATGTTAGAAGCTAAACTTTGATCACAACTTTGATTGGAGAACTTTCTATTGTTGAATGTCCTTTTACGAGAATCAAGCTCAACCTGTCAAGTGGGTCATAACCCTTGACTCAAGTTATCGGGCTTTGGTCTTTGACGGTGTTTGGTTAGAGGAAAATAAATCCTCTTGCCCCTTGATAGATGTCTGGTTCATCATGACCCCTGCATCAGAGACCTTTGAGATCCTTGAAATGGTTAAAAATGCTATGGTATGAAGTCATGATGTTATGTACGAGTATACACAAAAAATAAGTCGTTATGTACAAATAATCATATACACACAAAGCAGACAAGTCCTTAGATTTAGGCTTGCATGGAGTTTATAGGTAAGTACCCTCTTGAAGTTTAGTTGGTTTAACCTGTCCTAGAAAGTAAACGGGTTCTAGGAGATCTCAATATCATTGATCTTTCTTTATTGGGCATTGTCTCAGCACAATCAATCTTTTCTTGCAGCCGAAATATCCCAAAAGTCTGATCTCAATGAGTGTAGCATCGAGTATCAACCAATCTTCAGCTTTACAACAAAGTCGGCTATCACACTACTTCCTAATGGCCAAGTTGTTCAATTAAGGTTCTATGGTTAGTTAGTGCTTCATGACACCGCTCAACGGCCTCGTATTTTCCTCGATTCAACATAAGGGATACCAGTACCAACAAATGTGTCACACTAACGTAGCCATTGCTTCAACGATATCGATCTACACTGTACAGTTTCCATAATCTATTGCTACTTACCTAATGGTGTTCCCATATCCGGGTAGAGGATCAAAAACCCAAACAAGGACCCAAAATGTAAAGCAAGTAAGTCAAACAAGGAAATCATTTTTAAAGGTGATCTAGCTCTAAGGTAACCCCACTTTTAAGCAATTGTCTCCAGCAGAGTCGCCAGTTCTGTGATATGGTAGGAGAACTGACTTGGGTGTTTTGCATTTGATCGCAATTGTTGCGGATAGCCAGAGTCACCACTGACTTTTCTTTTATCCAATAAAGGAAAGGGTGAAAAGAAAAGGAAAGACCTTTAGAGATATTTTCTTGAGTTCGGGGGGTAGGTTATGAAAAGGGAAGGTGTTAGCACCCTTTTCATCTATAGTTATCTACGGGATCTTAGTTGCTTGCTAGATCACTTTGAAGAAAATTCTTTGTTTGAAAATGTGTTTTGTGATGGTTTTTGAAAGTATTTTGAAAACGCCTTTATTTCGGCAAACTTTGTGATGATTCTCGTCTCTATAAAAATGCGCATAAAATGTTAGTTTTGAAAATAGTTCAAAGAGATGTTTATTTTTGAAGATGTTTTGAAAGTGTAAGTGTGGAAATTGTTTTAGTTTGTGAGCAAGCAACTACGAGCGTCCTACCTACTCAAAAGGTCTTTGTTTTTTTCCTTTTCCTTTAGATGTTTCTATCTTACCATTGATTGGTAAGAAGCCCCATCGTTGAATATGAAGGGACGGGCATGGGTCAATCGTATAGTCATAGAAGGCAACTTATGAGACGTTTTGTCAATTTTCATAAGGGACTGGATCATTTACCAGAGGCAACATCGAGGGACATCGATCTTTTTTTATCGAGGGTCTTTGCTAAAACGCCCATATTCGAGGGACATGACTATTTTCTGAGGCAACAAGCGAGGTTACCCTAGAGGTGCACATGTGTGAATAGTATGTTTGATTGCATACATTTTAGTCTTGAATTAGGATTGTCTACTTGTTGATTTTAAATCTTGCCATACACACCCTAATTACTAGCATTTTATATAAAAAGCGGTAAATTGGGGAAAATAAATGTCCTACACTATTACATATTTTGGGGATGGGGTATACAAATTTACAAATGGGGTTGGAAAGCAATAAAATTCCTAATTATTACAACCATATTGAATAGAAAGAAAAATGTTTGAAGCATATGTCCTTCGATTCACACACCCCTTTTGCTTTCTTTCGTTTGGGCCTGCAAATCAGTGCGTATCGAAACATACACCCTTCGATTCACACCTTTTTTGTTTTCTTTCATTTGAGACTATAAAGCAGTGTGTTCGAAGCCTAAGGCTTTGTGTCGAACCATGCTGTTATTTTTTACTCTAACATTGTTTTATGGTCTGTACAGGTTAGTTCTTAACATATAATTGACAAGAAAGAAAGACAAACGAAAAGTTAGCTTTGAAGGCAAGGTTATTTACATATTATGCTTGAAATGAAGGGTTTAAATTCAGGAAGACTAACCTTGAATCTGGAGTTGGTGTTTTGAACTTTGAGTTGCTGCCCTGAATATTCTTGAATTCGAAGGAAGGAAAGAACCTGAGTTCGAAGGATAGAAAAACTTGGATTCGAAAGAGAGAACAAACAAAGGTGTTGTAATTTTTGGTTCTAGGTTTAAGAGTGTTTTAAGTGTTCTTTCCTCTATCTTTTTTTCTTCTCCTCTTATCCCTTTGACTTGCCAAAAAGCCTCTCTTTGTTTTTCAAAAAGCCCTCTCCAAAATTCCCTCTAGATGTGTTGTGAAACAGTTTATTTATATAAGAGTCTTACCGGGGTTTTGGGAGGAAAAACAAATAAAATTTGAACAATTTGGGTATGCTATCTTCATAGCCTTTTTTGATGCAGCTCTTGTATGCTAATTTGGTGCAAATATGGGGTTGAGATAATGCAGGCTTGAACTGATTTGCAGCAGTTTTGGAGTGTTGTAGCAGCTTGGTATGGGGTTATTTGATAGCAGTACAATATACTGTTTTTTGACATGGTTTTAGGCTGTTATGTGGACAGTACAACAAACTTGAGCTTGGCATCAAATAGGACTTTGTTCAACAGCCTTCGACCAGACTCATCAAAAGACAAAACAATACTTGTTTCCACCAATTGTGTGTCCTTCGAATGGACCAATTGTATGTCCTTTGAATGGACCATATTCTATGTTCTTCGAATCCGCCAATTGTGTGTTCTTCGAATGGACCATTTGTATGTTCTTCGAATCCACTAATTATGTGTTCTTTGAATGGGTCAATTGTATGTCCTTCAAATGGACCATATTGTATGCTCTTGGAATCCAATTGTATATCCTTCGAATGGACCATTAATTGTATGTCTTTCGAATCCACCAATGTATATTCTTCAAATGGACCAATTGTATGTCCTTCAAATGGACCATTAATTGTATGTCCTTCAAATCCAACAATGTATGTTCTTCGAATGGGCCACCTACAACCTTCAACCAAACTTATCAATAGACAAAACAATATTTGTTTCTACCAATTGTGTGTCCTTCTAATGGACCATATTCATATGAATATGCCACTTTGAGCATGCAAGATGATCTCATTGGCATAGTTAAAATGAAAGAATTTATGGATTTCTTTCCTATCAGTAACCATCAGTTGATTAAGTGGTCGAAAGTTCAAATGTCCAAACCTCAAATTGTAATTCATAGTGTAGAAACTATATGTGTCGAAGAGTTTAGAGGTAGATCAAAGCAATCATGAAGAAAGCCATTGCCTTGTGAATCGAAGCAAGCATGAAGGAAGTCATTGCCTTGTGGATTGAAGCAAACATGAAGGAAGTCATTGCCTTGTGGATCGAAGCTTCTTCTTCGATTTTCCCAAATATGCCAACCACTCCTTTCGATCAGTTATGTAGCCTGAACCAAATTTTGAATTCAACCTAGTTACTTGCATCTGCACACTCTTTTTGTCTGCTTTGTACTTGTGCAAATTTGAGCTTTTGGAAATCTTTGTGAGAAATGTCTTGAGAAAAAGAGAGGACAAGTTTTGGGGTACAACAGCTACCTTGTGCAATTTCTGCCTAGAAACCTTGTAGATATGAGATCATCCTCTCATTTCCTACCAATCACCTCAGTGATAAAATACAATCACAAACCAGTGACTAGAATTAAAACCATAAGATTACACTTCTAATAAAAAATAATACTCAAATCTTTACTTAAAAGTTCATGAGTGAGAATAATACTTAGCTTTGCTTAAAAGCTTTAAGCTAAGAACAATAACTTGTCAAACAATCAAGTAACAATCAACCAACCTCACTATATCAAAAGATACATGGGTGACTTACAAAAACACAAGAGACTCTCAAAACCTAAGACTCTAGACTTCCCCTAATTTTACGATTGTGAAAGACTTAAAATATATTAGGTCTAGGTTTCTCTTTAAATACTTCTCAGTAGTCCATGGATTTTGAAATCTGCACCAAAATATTTCTTGATCTACAAGCTGAGGATTGCACCAATTATGCACAAAAATCTCCTTAAATCTTGGAACAAAACATCAAGTTTCCTAAATTGTATCAACATCTAATTTTAGAAACTTATGTACAATTGAAGATTAGATCACTTGTTCCAGATTAAATATTCTTGACTTGCGTAAATCATTGAGATATATTCAAAAGAAATATCACAAAATCAATTCAAATCTGTCAATAATTAAAACAGTCTGTACTGATATTCTAGTACAATATATCACAACATTTGTCTTCAATGTAACCTCACACTCTACTGTATCAGTTTGGTCAAGATGTTATGACATCTTGCTTAATATCTGTCATGAACCATGTTTTAGCAAAATTGATGTCAATCCTAAAATCATAGATCTAAGACAATTGGCTGACAAAAGTTAACAAGAAAAGAATGATCTCAAATTGATTTGTTGGAGATTATTACAGATTTCCATGAGTGGGCACCGAATCCATGCATGCTTTGTGCCGATACATGAGATGTGTTTGTTTTTTAAGCGTATTGATAGACATGAAATGATGCATGTGATGACTGATCAATACATGTAATGAGTGGTTGGATGTGTGCCAATGGACATTGGGATTTTGGGATAAGTATGTTATGTAAAGTTTGGATTTCATTGGAAAATGACCTATTAAAGTTTGTGCTTTTTGATTTGTGGATGCGATGGGGGATGCCCCATAAATTGGTATGCATGGTTCGATGCATGATGCATGTTATGATTGAGGATTATGCTATGATTTATTGGACTCTATGATGAGCGCAAATTGTATTTACGTTGAATACAATAATAGTGACCGTAACTACAATATGCTAACAAAAATGTCTTTAAGGTTATGATATCAAAAAAAGGATAATTTGAAATAACCTTTTAGGCAGGTATATATAACACATGTTCTTTAATGAAAGGTGTTGAATCCTCTGCCTATAATACATGTAATGTGTAGTGTGATTCTGATATACTAGAGAGTGTGGTGGGTGACTCATCCTTACAATATAGAGACATGGTTATCTAACTTAGTGAAACTTAGAGCTACATTCTCGGTTATATGAGAATAATCTTATTGGAATTGAGAGCTTACTCGATGACTCATGTCCTATAATATATGGAGAATATGGTGAACTCACTCTCACGTTTAACACGTGTTTGACCTCGCCTAACCTCTTAGTTGTCCTCTATGGACATCCTTCGAGGTGGGAGACGAATAGATCGAGAATATTACTACTAGATCTCGGATCATAATATAACAATTCAAACCTCTTTTTTACATTCTCTTTTTGAGCAAATAATAATATTTATTTTGTTTTTATAAATAATTGTAATTACTAACCAATAATTCTACTCTCTTTCAATACACAAAAATTGACAACATAAGAAGCTCACATGAACCCCTTGAAAAGGTTTCATAAACTATATAATTCTACTTCTTCAATTCATTTCAGAAATTTCTCTCTTTCCCTTCCCAATTCAAACCTAGTTAGTGTTAATGCCGATTCTACCAGTGTATCAAATTTGCAATATCTCTTGCAATTATGTGCCAAAACAAATTCTTCCATGGCTGGAAGAACATGTCATGCTCAACTCATTCGTATTGGATTCCAAACTGACATATTAACATCAAACATGCTGATTAACATGTACTCTAAATGTTCATTAGTTGATGATGCTCGTAAAGTGTTCGATGAAATGCCGCTTAAAAGCGTTGTTTCATGGAACACAATGATTGGAGCAGTAACCAAGATTTCTGAGGAGCAAGAAGCACTCATGTTGTTTATTCAAATGCTAAGAGAGGGAACATTGTTTAATGAGTTTACTATTTCCAGTGTTCTCTGTGAGTGTGCTTTTAAATGTGCTATACTTGAGTGTATGCAGTTGCATGCTTTTTCGATTAAGGTTTCTGTTGATTCGAATTGTTTTGTTGGGACTGCTTTGCTTCATGTTTACGCGAAATGTTGTTTGATAAAAGATGCGAGTAGGATGTTTGAGAGTATGCCGGAAACAAACGCGGTTACTTGGAGTTCGATGCAGGCGGGGTACGTGCAAAACGGGCTTCATGAGGAGGCGTTGTTGCTTTTTCGTGATTATCAGTTGATTGGTTTTGAGCAGGACGTGTTTATGATATCGTCTGCTGTTAGTGCTTGTGCGGGTCTTGCAAGTTTGATTGAAGGGAAGCAAGTGCATGCTGTTTCTTGTAAGTCGGGATTTGGTTCGAATATATATGTTTCTTCGTCTTTTATAGATATGTATGCGAAATGTGGTTGTATACGAGAAGCATACCTTGTGTTTCAAGGTGTGGAGGTGAGAAGCGCTGTTTTATGGAATGCTATGATTTCTGGGTTTGCTAGACATGCTTGTGCGCTAGAGGCTATGATTTTATTCGAAAAAATGCAGCAGAGAGGCTTCGTTCCTGATGATGTAACATATGTATCTGTACTAAATGCGTGCAGTCATATGGGTTTGCATGAACAGGGGCGTAAATATTTTGACCTCATGGTTAGACAGCATAATCTTCAGCCGAGTGTTCTTCACTACTCATGTATGGTTGACATTCTGGGTCGTGCGGGACTTGTTCACAAGGCTTATGAATTGATAGAGAGAATGCCGTTTAGTGCAACTAGTTCTATATGGGGTTCACTCTTAGCTTCTTGTAGAAATCATGGAAATATTGAGTTTGCTGAGATTGCAGCCAAGCATCTGTTTGAAATGGAACCTGATAACGCAGGAAACCACATCTTGCTAGCAAACACTTACGCAGCAAATGGAAAGTGGGAGGAAGTTGCGAAAGCAAGGAAGCTTCTTCGAGAGAGTGAATTGAAGAAGGAGAGAGGTACAAGCTGGATTGAAATTAAGAACAAGATTCATTCGTTTACCGTTGGCGAGAGAAATCATCCACAAATCAAGGAGATTTATGCTAAGTTGGATGATTTGGTGGAAGAGTTGAAGCAGTTGAATTACAAGGTTGATACCAATAATGACCTGCACGATGTAGACGAGAGCAAAAAGCAGATGCTTTTGAGGCACCACAGCGAGAAACTTGCTGTCACCTTTGGATTGATGTGTTTGCCAAGTGATATACCTATAAGGATTATGAAAAATCTTAGAATTTGTGGTGATTGCCATAGTTTTATGAAACTTGTGTGTAAGTTTACAAGCAGGGAGATTATTGTTCGGGATACAAACCGATTTCATCACTTCAAAGATGGTTCATGTACTTGTGGAGATTTTTGGTGAACCTGTGGATTCTGATATGTATAGTTCTTTCATTTAACTTCAAATAACGGGAAGTTTCGCATCCTTTCCCGCTTTCTTAAACAACGTCGAAGAGATTTTTAGAGGAAGGTTTGACATTGGTAATCATCAATTCTATCCGTTGTACATTACATAGCTATTTTATTTTATTTTTTATGCAAATGGTTGTCTATTACAATTTATCAAAAATTCTAATTACATTGTTTTGCCGGAGTCTGATACAAAAATCGCAAATCATTATGTGGATCATGTGCTTGTTTTAAAGCTTATGGACATTTTTGTTCCAGAGGATCAACGCCAACGTGAGTATTTGATGACTATTCTTCATCGTATTTATGGAAAGTTTATGGTTCATAGACCATTTATAAGAAAAGCTATGAGCAATATATTCTATCGTTTTATATTTGAAACACAGAGGCATAATGGTATTTGGCCTTCATTATAGATAGTTTTGCATTTCCTATGAAAGAGGAGCATAATTTATTTTTTTAGGGCTCTTATACCACTTCATAAACCTAAATGTATTTCATCCTATCATCAGAATTTGTCTTATTGTGTTGTTCAGTTTTTTGAGAAAGATGGAAGGTTGGGTGATCCTGTGATAAAGGGTTTGTTGAAGTATTGGCCTGTTACAAATTGCCATAAGGAAGTTCTTTTTCTTGGTGAATTAGAAGAGGTTCTTGAGTCAACTCAACCCCCTGAGTTTGTAAGATGTATGGCTTCTCTTTTCAGACAGATTGGTCGATGCCTTAACAGCCCTCACTTTCAGGTCTGTTGTCACTGCCATATACAATTTTTCTTTACTACCTTAAACTTTGCATTTGCAGCTTCAAGTATTTGTTTTATTTTTGTGTATACTGTAAACAGTACAATGATGGATATTCTTAGCTTTAGAGGGTTATTTGTAAAGGAAAAATGATTCATTATTTTCTTTTGACTGCTCTCACTGTCAATTGAATCCACAACAGGTTGCGGAACGAGCACTCTATTTCTGGAGCAATGAGCACATTATAAAAGCTTAGTGGCTCAGAATCGAAGTGCTATATTGCCAATAATCTTTGATGCTTTGGAATATAACATGAAAAGTCATGAAAATTATAGCTTTGGATGTTTGCTTTTCTTTGCCCAATGGGTTTCATCCAAATTTGGACATTTGAGAATAATGTTCAAAAACAATACATTTGCACGATGGTTCTTTGGTTTTTTTGAAAGTGAAAGTTTTGCTCAAAATGAAGGCAATTCATGTCTTGACTTCTAAACAAAAGTTGTAGATCCCTATCATAAAATTCATGATATAAGGGTATTCATGATATGATATGCCAATAGAGGTTAATGTAAAAGGTTTTAATGGCTAAAAAGTTCATTTAAGTTTAATTCTATAATACTTTGTCAATTCATGATATTATGTACTATTATGATAAACTTTTATCAAAATGTTTTTTTTTTTTTAAAAATGATTGCTATGATTACTTTTTCAAAAATAATAGATATTATTTTAAATTTATTTTTATAAGTTAAAAGACTAATTTTGATATCGATATCTTAATATTTATTATTAAAAAATGTAACTTTATTTTAAAAAATTTAAATTTATATATTTCAAAATAATTAAAAGTTATTCAAAATAGCTTTAAATGAAAAGGCAAAGTTGAAAAGAATAAAATAAAAAATATCACAGACTGTAGCAATACACTGTTACTAGGAGTATCATTTAAAATTAATCTATAAATGAAAGTTGATAAATCATACACAGAATAATTAATGTGATTTTTTGAGATTTTAATAATTGGAAAAAAAAATCACAGCAAATAATAAAAATATCTAAATTACTTTTTTTATAAAAACTGTTAAAGTAATTTCTTGTTTGAAACTTATCTGTAAAAAATTTATTAAAAAAATCACAAAACTATAAAATATTACTATAAATCCATCTAATTAGTTAATGTTATGCCATTACTTATATCCTTTTTCAAATAGTAATGCCTATGATGTTATTAAACAAAACCAAAAAAAAAACGTCTCTAGTGTAGTGGCAGGTTTATTGTGCTGAAAATCAATCTAACATCATAATTTTAATTTGATTAAGCCAGGTAATTTGTTTTAATTTATTAGTTTGATAATATTTATTCTAATCCCTTTCACAAAAAAGAAAATCATAACTCTCATTTTTGTTTCGCAGACACAACACAATGCATATTTAAAACCAACTATTTATTTCCTGTTCTGAACTGGGTCAGCGTTTGACCTGAATGTAATATTCCAAATTTGTCCTACCCTTTAATAAGGACCATCTGGCTTATGTATCATCGTATACATATCTTTCATTAGGTCATTTTGCACGTCATGCATCATTAATCAATAAGTTCATCAATCAAAAGATGTTTGAAGCTAGGGTTTTAATTCATGAACTCCTTTATCAACAAGCTACAAGGACACCTTCATCATGGGCTTTTAAGCCATCAAGGTGCATCTCAAGGAATCACAGGGTTTTGTGATCATCATCACTCATATGCTTCTAATTGTTTCTATCTACAAGGTTTTCCTCATGACAATTGCTTCAAGATCATTGGTTGTCAATCGAGGTGCCTTTGCGGAGTGAAGTACAAGGTTTAAATTATGGTATAAAGGTGATATTATAGATGTGTAATACAATCAAGGTATTGTTATTCTATTGCTCATATAGTCGAGACATGGTACAAGACGTGGATTGTAATCAAGGCGTCATCTTTCAAATTGTTTGTTGCTTGTCATGCGAGCTAATTTGGGTTGAGGTTGGTATGGATTTGAGAACGGAGTCAAGGTTTCATTGATTTCTGAGATAATTCAAAGTACTCATTCAAGTGATAACTTAAACTCAAAGTTTGATCAAAGTTATCAAGATTGGGTTCATGCAAGATTGAATGTTTTATGTGAATTTCTTGATATTCAAATAACAAAGGCATACTTCAAAGTACAACTAAAAGACAAACTTGGTAATTCAAAGAGAAGAACGTTATGATCATTTGGATTTGGCATCAGATTCAAAAGCTCACAAGGAAACAAGATCCATACATGTTCAGTACCTACCAATTACATACAAGTTTCTGTTTCAAACATCATACCCAAATACCATACTATATCAAACTTCAACATCATCAAGGATCCATCAAATTGCATTCATAATTTGTTCAAAGTGAATCAAGGCACTTTAACTTCGATCAAAATGAATTCAAATTACAAGGTTCTGATGTATCAAGTTATCATATCATTTCTATCTACGTCCCTATCACTTGTCATCTTTATTCAAGTTCATTTTCTAAATGTTCCCTAAAAAAAAGAAAACTCTAAATTGCCAAGGCGATCTCCATGTGCTTCCTATCCTTTTTTCTTATTGCAACTGCGCCAAGCCAGCATTCCACGACTTTCCCTGAATCAAAACAGGGATAGCTTTGTGTCAAAACTAATAACAAAATAGGTGTTAAAAGAAAAACAGTTGACAATTATCAACCTAAACAGTCATTGTGCACACATACAACCCCTGCAAATTGAATTCACAACAATTAAAACAAAATTTCCCAGCCCTGCACAAGCCCTGTAAATTTCAGAAAATAACTAGATCCAAAAACAGAGTAGCAGTATTAATCTCCAACTGTTTTTCTATCAGTATTAACTTCCAACTATTTTTCTAATCAGTAACTAATTAACTTGTGATGGAAAACCAACTCAACAATAAATAACAGATTAAACCAACTTCTAATCTCTTAATTGTCACAACATAATTCCTAAACTAACTCTAACAACCTCCTAACCAATTCCATAACTTGTTAGAAAATGTGACGGATCTAGAAGGGGGGTTGAATAGATCCCTTTGAAAATTTTGCTCTTTTTATAAAATTGTTTTTATCAGAGAGCTACAGCCCTGAATCTGATCATCTAAACTTTATGTATTGGAAAGATCGGATATGCAAACCAATTTAATGAAAATGATGAGAATATAATCACACTAGAATTGAATATGATGATCGCTTTTAGCAAGTTTTAACAAGGTGTAAGTTATTACCAATTAGTTGCGGAGAAGATAAAGCAAATTTGTAAGTTGTAAATTCACCAAACACTTGGTGTATGTACTACACAAGGTTTGGTTATACTCAAATTTTAGTGATTATAGCGATTCAAATGAATGCTATATGAGGTGTAAAGTTTTAGTTTGTCACTACAATTATTTTGTATGAATGAGAATTGATAACTCACAAATTCAAGCAGATAGAAATAAAATGCAGAAAACTAAAATGGACACAGTGTTTGTTAAGGCAGTTCAGCCTGTCGTCCTCGCGTGGGCTACTCTGCCCCCAATTCTAGAATCTAGAATTAGAATATGAAATTAATTTTGCAATGTTTGTAAGAGAATATACAATCACCATAATTCAAAGTCACTTGATGAATCTTATATGTTGCACTCCTCTTCCCTTGATTCTAGATGAATCAAGTATGCCAAATCTTGAACAAAATCTTCTTCTACTTTGAATGATTTTGAACCCAAGAAATTGGCCCCAAATCCTTCTTCACAATCCTCCGGTTACCGCTACCCGATTGAACACCCCACGGTATTCCAATCCCTTAGCTCGGCTGAATTCAATGAAGCAAAGACTTGTGATAAAAAACCCCAATTTTGGAGGACAAAACCCCAATGGTTTTATTCAAGAAAAAACCCACAAAGATCTCTACCCAAATCTGAAATTGCACTTTCAATTCGGACGTTATCAACACAATCCCAAAAACTTGATCAACAAAACTGATTGTGTGTAGTTGTTGATAGTTGATGAGAGGTTGAAGATGAAGAGATCTCTTGTGTATATCTTTCACTTTTTCTTGTTGTTGTAGAAAATAAAGGCCAAAACAATATATAAGTGATTCCCATGATGTAACAACATAGCAGAAAAAATGAGACAATATAGCGATGCATCGGCTCATGCAGGGTGTACAGAAGGCGCGCGCCTTCCCGAGCGAGAGAGGTTGAAATTCCTTCAGTTATGTGCCGACTCATTGTCTGATGCATCGACTCATGTTTTCCCAGAACTATGCGTCGATGCATAGAGAAGGCGTACGCCTTCCTGAGCGAGAGAGGTTGAAATTCCTTCAGTCATATGCCGACTCATTCCCTGATGCACTGACTCATGTTCTCCCAGAACTATGCATCGATGCATATAGAAGGTGTGCGCCTTCCCGGACGTTTCCAAGCCAAAATCTTCTTCTTATGAGCCGACCTAAGGTTCCATGAGCCGACTCATGCAGTCTGTTTTGAGAAAAATGCTTATTTTTGATGTTTCTCACTTGCACCTGTTTGAAGCATGACATATTTGCACAAATAGGTTTTTCACAAGCATTAAAACTCAGTTCTTTCACTTTTTCCCTCACATACTCCCCCTTTTTGATGATGGCAAAAACCGCAAATATGAATCGTCTCAATGGTTGCAAATCAACCTTGCGAATCATCCAATCATCCTCCCCCTGAGATATTGCATATTTATGTTGTGGCTTTGTATTCCTTTCCTTCTCATCTTTTGACAACATCAAAAAGAAACAAGGACATGTATTAAGAGAACCAAAAAACATAGAGTGACCAATATTTTACAACTTTGCAAAAAGAACACAAGCTAACATGCACACAATATGAAGCAAGTGCAAACGAAAATAGATGCAATAACCATTAAAGTAAAACAATACGATGTTCATTGTTACAAACCCCAAATAAAACAAAAAGTAGTACGGGAAGTAAAACAGTTTAGTACAAAACCATGGTAATATAAGCATAACAACCAAGAAATAAAGTGCCAAGCATTGACTAATGTTATTGTTCCTCATTTTCTTATGGTTGGTTTGGTGGAAAGCGAGCCATGAAAGCCGACTGAAAGTTTGCCAAGTTTGTGTTTTGTGTTTCCATCATTTCATGAAGAGTGTTATATCGGTGTTCTTGGAGGCTAGCATAATCATTAAACTGAATGTTTAGAAGGTTGACTATTCCAACAAGATTGTTAATTCGTTCATTTGCTAATACCATGTCTTCATGATGGTGGACGTGCATTTCCTCAAGTTTGCGCATCACCTCGTCATAGGATCTATGAGGCTCATGGTCATCTTTTCCTTCATCAGTTTCTTCGTCCTCTTTCGCACTTTCTTAATTCTCAGTACCAACTTCACCGCCCTTAGCATCTTCCATTTCATCATCATATTCAACATCTTCATTTCGAAGCATTACTGAGTTTGACTTCATATAGTACTTGTACTTACCAAGCTGGGGATTCCATTGATGACCCATAAGTGCGAGAGTTTTGGAGGTAAAATCTGAATCCAGCAGAATAGGTGTAGGTGAAATAGCAGTAAGATCAAGGTTTGCTTGACTTAGAATTCCATGAATGAATGATGGATACCCCAGAGCAGATCCTCTAGGGGAATCCCTCAATGCAAATAACCGGCTAGTGATGTAATACGGCCAATTAATCTTAATTTTGTTTAGAATAGCCCAAATTAACATAACCTCAGGTTAATCAATACGGGACAACCCACCCTTTTTGGGGCGAATTATCCTTGACACAATCCATTGCATAATTCGAGCTAGAGGAACCAATTGACCTGTTGTGACAGTTTTTGGAAAAGCACTACTTTGCACAAAATTCTCAGGATATGGTCGTTTTAACATGGAGTTCAAGGCATGTTTGAAGTCATAGTCTGCAGGAAGCTTAGTGTCGGTGATTTTAACAGTATCAGTGTCAACAGGGAACAACTCAAAAGTTTTCCAAATTTCACCATCTACCTTGACAACCTTATTTGCAATTCTGTATGAAAATTGGTGATCAGAGAATTTACCTTGTATAACCGCATAGAATACCTTGACGAGTACCTCGTTGTAGTCTCCATCCAACTCAAGGAATGGAAACACGTTTTGATGGTCCAACAATTCCACCACATCTGAGATATGCAGGCGTTTGAGAGTGTTACGGAAGGCACAAAATTGCCTAACCAACCTTCTTCTAGCAAACTTTTCATCATATTTTTTAGTTAGATCATAAGGAAGAAGTGATAGAGGAGTAACCCGAGTTTGATTTGAAGAGCTACCTATGATACTTCTTTTCCTTGTTGCCCTAGAAGCCATGGATGAAGGTTTGGAGAGATTTGGAGTTGAAATGACACAGTGGGTTTTTAGGGTTTTGAGATAGAGAGAGAGGCCAGATGAATGCTAGCAAGAGGTAACAACAACACAGCAAATGGATGCATGCAAATGGAACCACACAATACAAACTAGGATATGATAGGCTACCAAACAGCGACGCGTCGACCTATGCAGGGATGCATCGACGCATTCTAGTAAAATAAGCGTAAATATGTTTCTCAATCAGGCATGCGCCGACCTATCAGAGTTATAGGTCGGCTCATGTATGTAAAATTTTGAAATTTCTTGTATTTCATGGCATGTAGGTTTTGTAGACATTAATTGAGCATAATAAACAAGTACGCATGCACAGAAGAAATAACACACAAAGCATTTAATCATTTCATAGCACCAACATTTAAGCAAAATGATCACTAACGAGAAAGAGTAGGAAGGATATTACCGAACATATTTGAATGACACGATGCCCTCACATGTCGCCAGCCCAAGATAATATTCACGAATCATAGAGACACAAAGATAAATAAAGGGAATGCAACTCATTGGAGTTGTGATCTATCCGAAATATCAAGGACACCGAGTTCCCTACGAATATGAAAGAATGATTCAGTCGCTAGCGGTTTTGTAAAAATATCGGCAAGTTGATTTTTGCTATCAACATGCTCAAACACGACTTCACCTTTCTCTACATGATCCCTAAGGAAGTGGTGCCTAGTTTCAATATGTTTAGTGCGCGAGTGTAGAACTGGATTTTTGGTTAGATTTATGGCACTTGTGTTATCACAAAATATTAGAATATGATTAAGTTTTAAATCATAGTCGAATAATTGTTGTTTGAGTCACAAAATTTGAGCACAACAATTACCCGCCGCAACATATTCTACCTCAGCCGTTGACAAAGCAACTGCAACTTGCTTTTTGCTATGCCAACTAACTAAGGAGTTTGAAAAGAAGTGATAAGTTCCACTTGTGCTTTTCCTATCCAATTTTCAACCTGCAAAGTCGGAATCGGAATAGCCAACCAAAGAAAAATCACTACCCTTGGAGAACCAAAGTCCATACTTAAGAGTACCACAATGATACCTAAGTATACGTTTTACAACTTTTAGATGACTCTCCCTAGGACAAGATTGATATCTAGCACACATGAAAACACTAAACATAATGTCGGGACGAGAAGCGGTAAGATAAAGAAGATATCTGATCATACCTCTATACCTTTTTACATCAACCGGCTTACCATGTTCATCCCAATCTAGGCTAACTACGGTAGGCATTAGAGTGTCAATAGCTTTTGAGTTTTCCATATCGAAGCGCTTGAGCAACTCATAGCAGTACTTCGTTTGGATAACAAAAGTTCCTTCCTCGAGTTGTTTGATTTGAAGACCTAGGAAGTAGTTTAACTCCCCCATCATGCTCATCTCAAATTCACCCTGTATCATTTTAGAAAATTCCTTGACTAAGGTGATGTTAGTAGACCCAAAAATGATATGATCTACATAAATTTGCACCAAGATGGAGTGATTTCCTTGGCGCTTAATGAAGAGGGTTGTATCAACCCTCCCTCTAGAGAATCCCTTTTCTAGTAAGAACTTGCTAAGCCGATCATACCAAGCCCTAGGGGCTTGCTTAAGACCGTATAAGGCACATTTAAGTTTATAAACATATTTAGGAAACTCGTGATTTTCAAATCAGGGAGGTTGAGATACATAGACTTCTTCATTAATATAACCATTTTAGAATACACTCTTAACATCCATTTGAAATAGCTTAAAGTTTTGTGAGCATGCATAAGCTAATAACAAGCGTATAGCCTCGAGTCGGGAAACCTAAGCATAAGTTTCCTCATAGTCGATGCCTTCCTCTTGGTTATACCCTTGAGTAACAAGACGTGCCTTGTTGCGAGTTATGATTCCGTTTTCGTCAAATTTGTTCCTAAATACCCACTTAGTACCAATTATTCGATGGTCTCGCGGAGGGGGGACAAGGTCCCAAACCTCATTTCTCTTGAATTGGTTTAATTCTTCTTGCATTGCCAAAAACCAATGTTCATCGAATAAAGCTTCTTTAGGGTTTTTAGGCTCAATTTGAGAGACGAATGCAAAATGATAACAAAAGTTACTTATCTTAGTCCGTGTAGTTACTCCCTTTGATATGTCTCCAAGAATGTTTTCAATGGGATGATCCTTGCTTTCTTTCCACTCCAAAGGAGGATTTATTTCATTTGTTGGTTGAGTGTCTTCTTATTCTTTGCTAGACACATGATCCATCTCCCTTTTTTCTTTCTCAAGAAGGGGCTCATTACTCTTTTCATCTTGATCATTGAGTATCCTTTCCGAAGAAGCACCTACACCATTAAAAGAAATACCCTTTCCGACCATTTTTGGACATGATTCATCAAAGGAAACATGCACGGATTCTTCTACAATTTGTAACCTTTTATTAAATACCCTATATGCTTTACTAGATTGAGAGTATCCGAGAAAGATACCTTCATCGGCTTTTGAGTCAAATTTGCCAAGATTTTCTTTGCCATTATTTAATACGAAACATTTACAACCAAAGACATGGAGATGAGAAATATTTGGTTTTCTACCTTTCAAAAGTTCATACGGTGTTTTATTGAGCATAGGATGCATCAAGATCCTATTTAGAACATAACAAGCCGTATTAATGGCATCGGCCCAAAAGTATTTTGGAAGACCATGTTCATTGATCATAGTTCTCCCAAGTTCTTCTAGAACACGATTTTTACGCTCAACAACTCCATTTTGTTGAGGTGTTCTAGGAGCAGAAAAATTATGATCAATGCCATTTCTTTCACAAAATTAATCAAAAAATTGATTTTCGAATTCACCTCCATGGTCAATTCAGATGGTAACAATTTTTGTATTCAACTTGTTTTGAGATAATTTGGAAAAAATTTCAAAAGCATAAAAAGTTTCACTTTTGTTTGCTAAGAATATCGTCCAAAAAAATCTAGAGTAGTCATCAACTATAACGAAGCCATAATAATTTCCACCTAGACTTTTAATTCTAGATGGTCCAAATAAGTCCATATGGAGGAGTTCAAGTGGTTTCGTTGTAGAGATGGCATTTTTGGATTTAAAAGAGACTCGTGTTTGTTTACCCATTTGACAAGCATCACATAGGTGATCTTTTGAAAATTTGATTTTGGGTAAGCCAATCACAAGGCTTTAGATATGATTTTGTTTAGCAAATAAAAGTTAACGTGTGCTAATCGCCTACGCCAAAGCCATGAGTCTTCACTTATGGAGACTAAGCATTTAGCACTTGTTAGGGACACATCATTCAAGTCAAGCATATACACATTGTTTACCCTCAAGACCTTAAACACATCCTCTTTCTTATCATTATGTTCGATTATGCAATCATCCTTTAGAAAAGTAATTTTATAACCTTTGTCGCATAATTGACTAATGTTAATAAGATTGTGTTTAAGACCTTCAACTAATAGGACATCTGAGATAGTGGTGGATAATGGATTACCTACACTAACTTTACCGAGTATTGCTCCCTTATTGTTATCACAATAAATAACAAATCCTTTCTTCTTTGCCACAAAGTCAAAGAATAGCGAAATGTCACCTGTCATGTGTCTTGAGCAACCACTATCGAGAAACCATCTTTTCTCAAGAGCCTCAAGACATTCCACCCGAAAAATCAAACATGGGAGATAGGTACCTGTTGTACCCCAGTTTTTGCCCTAAGATTCCTCTATCATATCATATCAACTCGATCATAACAAGATCACATTAGGGTTGGTTCTTCCTCTTTTTTCCTATCTTTAAGTTTGCTCTTGAGAAATCTCCAAGCACCTTGGTTGTGTATTTTGTATATGTGTTGTTGACTAACTTCTAATCAAAATACAAAAAATATTTGTCTTTGTCTTTGTATATTTTTGTTTTGTAGGTACCAAGTCGAAGCATCTGACAAATAAGGATTTCTAGTATTATTTTCCTAAAATCTCTATTTTGCAAAGAAAAAGAATTAAAAATTTTCATTTTTTTCACTGATGCAATCGATTTCTCTTAAAGTGCAATCGATTGCACATAGTGTATTTTGCGCCATTTTTGAAAAAAATACACTGTGCAATCGATTTGCACTGTAGTGCAATCGATTGCACAACGTGAAAATTAAAAAAAATCAGCATTTTAAACTTGTCAAATTTTGGCTCCAATTTTCCTTCACTTTTGAAAGATGTATCATTAATTCAAATTTTAGTTCCAATCTTTCATTTTTAAAAAAAGAATTATCATTAATTCAAATTTTGGCTCTAATATTTGAAAGAATTATCATTAATTCAAATTTTGGCTCTAATTTTTGAAAGAGTTATCATTAATTCAAAATTTGGCTCCAAGAATCAATTACCAAATTACAACTAATCCCAATCCTAAAACTCTATAAATAGAGCTCTCATTTCATTCAAATTTCAAGCTTTTGATAGCCAAATCCACCTTGCTAAAAAATCTCTCAATTCTCTCCATCTACCAAATTCACTCAAAGCTCCATTTTCAAAAAGTTAGTAAGCTTTGCATTGAAGATTACTAATCTTTGAGCTAAACCTTCATCCAAACACTTTTTCTCCATCAATTCTCTACATCCAAGCTTGGTCAATTGATTCTTGTGGTTGAATTGAAGCAAATTCTTGAAGTTGTTTTGATAATTCTCTAGATCTACCTTTGGTAAGTTGGATAATTCATCTTTCACAATGTGATCTCTTGGTGATCTTTGGGATTGATTCTTTGAGCATTATTTTGTGATTTCAATGGTGTTATTTTCTCATAATTTGATGGAATTTTCGTGCTCAAGTGGATCCATGATCATAAGGTGTTTGATGGAAAGTTTGAACAAGAAATTGCCCTTTTAAAATGCTGTTTTTGCTACTGTAACTGTGTGCAATCGATTTGCACTGTAGTGCAATCGATTGCACAGAAGCAATTTTGAATAATTTTTAGAAAACTGTACTGTGTAAATCGATTTACACAATAGTGCAATCGATTTACACAGGGATAGAATGCACTTTTTTGCCTTGTTTTGGGGCAGATTTGATCCAAAATGCTTTTTCTACTCACTCCTTTTGATTGTTGGTTTGGATTGCAATTTTAAATGTCCAATTTGTCTTTAAACTCAATGGACTTTGTGATGTAGATGAAGTTGGATAAATGTTCATCAATTCAAATCTACCTAAGAGTGAATTATTTAATTCATTTTTGGTGCTTTGGATTAATGATATGTTTAGTGCTTTAATCCATCTAGAGGAGTGGTTGAATTTAAAGATGAAAGAATTTTGAAATGGTGATCCAAATTAGCTTATCATTCCCCTCCCTCTTCATCTTATCCCTTTCTTTTTTAATTGTGCTACATGTTAAGGGATGGTGATCTCTATATCATTTATCCAAACATGAAGTACATAGATTGCTATTGACCGGCCTCAAAATAGGTGTGACTTCTACATAAGTCCACTTATGATTGCTTAACATAGAGCTAAATTTTGTCCTGATTCGAATAAATGATCATTCGTGGCCCAAACTTATGATTGCCAGCCCAAGTATGTTAATTTGATCTATTTGATCCAATAACCTTGAGATTCATTGTGTGGAGGCTTTGGTTCTACCAATCCTCTAATAGATCTACAACACCTTTGGTCAATGCGGATCACTTAAACATCGTTGATCATTACATGTTGCCTTGTGAGAATTCCAAAATGGATGATATACTTGACAAAAAGCAAATGCAACTTGTTGTGTGGAGGCTTTGGTTCTACCAATCCTCTAATGAGTTCCAAATGTAAGTTTCAAGATGGTCATCCAACTAACCACTAATTACTAACAATTAACTTTACTTTACGCTTTTATTTTCATGCTTTGTGTACCATTTACTTTTAGCATTTTACATTTCATGCTATTTTCATCTTTGCTCACTTGAGCATTTACTTTTATGTCATTTTTATTTTGCTCACTTGAGCTTTTCTTTCTTTTTAAAGACACCTAATAATCAACATGAACCATAAAAATCATTAATGATACTTGGACTACATGGTTACTATCCTTTGCATTATGGAGTGATGGACTTCTTGGACTTAGGATTGGAAACTTTGGCCTATCTTGGAGACTTTGTGACTTTATTTGATATTTTGTCTGGAGTTCTTGAGGTTTACCTCAAGACATTGGGTTGTTTGTTTATTTTGTGTGCAGGTTATTGAGATTACGATCTTTATTTGTAATCTGGAATTCACCCGTATACAGCCGTTACTCTGCCCAATTTTTGCGAAGACTTAAAACACTTGAAGTTTGGTTCTTTCAAGAGGTCTAGTACCTTTGCTTGCTTGGTTTCAATCCGAAGAATGGGAATTCTATATTGACTCATAATGTCAAGTATTGGCTTCTTGTTGGTTAGATGGTTCTTATCCCTGGCTTTTACCTTATGCTTTAGGATAGCCTCTTATTCTCCTCCCATCTTCTTTAATTTCAAAAATCTTCTCCCTCCTTTAAAAAAAAACTCTTCTTGTTTTGAAACTTGAAACATTTTCATAATAAACTTGGACTTAGGTCCATGCATCTTCGAAACACTTTCATAAATAAATTTCAATCAATTTAATAATACCTTGACCTTTTTTTGTGAGAAGACTAAAAGTCAATCAATCTCATTTCAAACCATTTTTCCACTTTGGCTTTTATCTTTAAACTTTTCTCAAAAGATTAGACTCTTGTCAATCCATGTAGTGATGCAAACAACTATACTTCTATAATATGTAGTGAAGTGAGATATTTTCCACTTGGGTGTTGAGTGAGAAATTGTTGATTTTAAAATCCAAGCCATATCCTCCACTTTGAGATGATGCAAATTCTCCTTTCTCATGATTGTGGGTAGTAAGTATGTTTTTCACACGGACAATTGCGATGATGTCTTATCTCATAAAATCAACCAACACACTTGTGTTTCAAATTTTTAAAAGAGGAACTACGTGTACCCTGATCCCCTATTGCACGAAAGGTGGTACGTAGGCACTAAAGGTTCGCAACCGCGGCGGGTGCAAAAATCATAAAAATATTTCTTTTCTCACCTCCACCATCCATTTTATATACAACACATTTTTATAGCCAAAATATACAGATTTTTTCAAAGAGGTTCCTGCGGAGTACCGTAGATGTTTAGGGTGCTAATACCTTCCCTTTGCATAACCAACCCCCTTACCTTGAATCTTTCCCCCTCTTTTTGGGTTATTCACTCTTTTCCCATTCCTTTGGAAACAATAAAGCGCGGTGGCGATTTTAATTTTGATTTGTATAAAGTCTAGTCAATCCAATGGCTTAGTCTTGCACATTTCTACCGCCACAGAAAAATGGCGACTTCACTGGGGATAAGATTGACCTCTTGCTGGTCCATCCCTAAGTGGGTTAAACCTATCTTTGTTTATATCTGTATATGTGCTATTGTTGTTTATGTGTTATATTTTGTATATATGTTTGTCTGGATTTTCCTGGTTTACAGGGTGCTTGGTGATTACTCATAAGTCATATACCCGGAATTGGGCAAACTTTAAGATAGGACGGGCGGTATAGTCATGTTAACTTTGAGGGAGTAATCCTAAAAAAGGAGGCATGAGATCCCTCACTCAGTGGAGGCCCCTTTGACTGTAGTATCGTTTACCGAGTAATCGGGAAGACGTACTGCTTTCGACCTGGGAGCCTGCCGAAGCTGAGGACCGTAGATTACCTAACCCCTCTTGGCCTTTTAGGTGTAGTGCGGAAGCTATAACAGAGTAATCCAGAAGTAGTTGTCACGCGATACTACGCTCAGACGAGTCTTTCTTGAGAATATTACTAATTACCGAGTTAATCGAGAAGTTGGTAATATCCGAAGGAAGGATGTAGACTCTGAGAACCTCTAGAACCTTGTTCGACAGGTGATAACTTTTTAGACCAATACCTTATGGGTAGTACCTTCGACCTCATGCTCGTGACGTTGAACCTATGAACCCTATATGTGTGATCTTGTGTGCGATTGTTGCATCATGCATCCATGCACTCATAAGCATCTTTTGAAAAAAACAATATTTCAAGGGATTTAAAGGTTGACTATTTGTGAATATCTCAGGTACTTTTAAACCATGGATTCTGGAAAGAGAAAGACCGGGAAATACAGTTTCAAGGATCCTAAGATAGATGAGTGAATTAGTCTAATTCCCTAGATCGAGTGTTCTGCAGACTTTCGGAAGAAGTATGGATCCATTATTCCTCTCATGAAGCTGAAGATGAAGGAGGGTTTTCTCTCAACTTTGGTTCAGTTCTATGATCCGGTGTATCACTGCTTTACTTTTCCCGATTATCAGTTGATGCCAACACTGGAAGAGTATTCCTATCTATTGGATTTACCTGTTACCGATCGCGTTCCTTTTACTGGTTTGGAGGGTGAGCCAAAACCACATGAGATTGCTGCTTTGATTCATCTGGGGAAGTCTGAGGTGGAAGCTCATATGACTACCAAAGGAGGGATTAGAGGATTACCAGCTCAGTTCTTATTGGAGAAATCTCGTTACTTTTCCAGGATGAAGAGTACGGTTGATTTTGAGGCCATCTTTGCTTTACTCGCCTATGGATTATTCTTATTTCCTAATGTGGGCAGGTTTGTCGACATTAACGCTATCAAGATTTTCATGATTGGAAACCCGGTTCCTACACTGTTGGGTGATGCTTATTACTCTGTTCATCTTCGGAATTCTTATCATGGGGGAATGATTATCTGTTGCGCGCCTTTGTTGTATCGATGGTTTACCTCTCATATGCCTCAGTCTGACGCTTTTTGGGATGTCAAGAAGGAACCCCGTTGGGCTCCTAAGATCATGGCACTTACTCACTCGGATATTGATTGGTATCATCGAGCTTACTAGGATGCGGAGATTATTGACAGTTGTGGTAGTTTCCCCAATGTGCCTCTTCTTGGTACAAAGGGAGGAATTAACTATAACCCTGTTCTTGCACGGCGACATCTTGGTTATCCGATGAGGGATAAACTGAACAATATTCATCTGAGTAGTTTCTTTCTGAAGGAAGGAGAAGACCACAGGGAAGCTAGGGAGAAGATTGCGAAGGCCTGGCGTCACATTCATAAGAAGAGTAGGAAGGATTTGGGACCTAGGGGTGTTGTTTCTTTGGAGCCATATCTTCAGTGGGTCCGATCGAGAGCCATTCAGTTGAAGATGCCGTATACTCGGGAGACACCCATGCCTGATTTGTTTGTGAAGGCCACTCCTCCCTTATTAGATGATCTAGAAGAGCTGCAGTTTGCTTTGGTTAGGATGCAACAGGAAAGGGATGCTTGGAAGAACAAGTTCCAGACT
This sequence comes from Vicia faba, assembly GCA_948472305.1. Lineage (NCBI taxonomy): Eukaryota > Viridiplantae > Streptophyta > Magnoliopsida > Fabales > Fabaceae > Vicia > Vicia faba. The sequence continues at coordinate 1,175,512,261 of OX451738.1, read as the reverse complement.
TTAGAGAGTTCCTACAGAGCAGACCTGAAGGAGAGAGATGATTTGATCGAGATCCTTGAGAGTCGAGAAGTAGAGTCTATGGAGAGGCAAGGAGATTTATTTTCTCCTAAGCCTCAAACAGGCGCTGTTTGTTCACTTCCTGATTCAGATGATTGGAAGGAGGTTGCCATCAGACACGGGGAAGAAAACCAGAGGTTGAGAGCTCAGATTGCCAGGCTCACAGGGAAGCGCGTTCGTACAGATTGATCTCTATCAGTTCCTTTTCTCAGGATTTTAGATTGTATTTTCATCTTGTACTTGGGATCATTGAAACTTGTAACCCATTTCGAAGTTATTATAATAAAAGTTTTCAGTATTTCAAATGCGTTGTTATTTTGATGTTTGCAATATGTCTGTAAATCTTAAATCCCTTGAAATATTAAATGATAAAATAATAATAATCATATACATTGCATATCATGCATCATATTGCACATGTTTTTGCATTTGTTATACATATCCAGGTGCCTTACCCAGCTTCTTTACTTCATTCAGCAAGCTGACTCATCACTACAACACTCGGGCTAATTTCAAAAAGAAGATGGACAACTTAGAACAGGAGAATCGCGAGCTACGCAAAGAAGTTTCTGCTTTGAAGGCTGGCTTGGCCAACTTGACTACTCTGATGGAAGCTCTGGTGGTTGCTCAAAATCAGCCACCGAGTGTTTAACCTCAACCAACAAGGGCAAGTACTGAAGTTCTGACTGTTCCTGTATCCGCTGCTCCGGCTGTTGTTCAAAACCGTATGCCTCAGGGTTATCCGTGGGGAATGCCAGAGAATTTTGCACCTGAAGGTTTCAATCTGGGTCCTCAAGATGCTCCAGTGGTTCCAAATGTTGTTACTCCTGCACCTCCTGTGGTGCATACTGTTCCTGCTGCACCTCCTTCGGTGAATTTGGTTCCGTTTGTTAATGAAGATGTGTGTCGTCCTTTCCCTCCTCCGAGTGAAGACTTGGGTCTTTATGACAGAATGGATGATTTCCAAGAGCAGTTTGATAGAATGCAAAGAGAGATGAAGGCTCTTAGGGGAAAAGAGTTGTTCGGGCAGAATGTGAATGAGTTGTGTTTGGTCCCGAATGTTAAAGTGCCTGCTAAGTTCAAGGTCCCGGAATTTGAGAAGTACAAGGGCAACACTTGCCCTCGTGCTCATTTGGTGATGTATGTGAGAAGGATGTCTACCCATACTGATGATCAGCGTCTACTGATTCATTTTTTCTAGGATAGTCTGATCGGTGCTGCGTTGAAATGGTACATGAGTTTAGACAACGTCAACATCCATACTTTTAATGATTTGGGAGAAGCATTCATTAAACAATACAAGTATAATATGGACATGGCGCCTGACCGTGACCAGCTTAGGGCCATGGTTCAGAAAGACAAAGAATCATTCAAAGAGTATGCGCAGAGATGGCGCGAAGTGGCTGCACAAGTGATTCCGCCCATGGAAGAGAAAGAAATGACCAAGATTTTTCTAAAGACGCTAGGAGATTTCTACTACGAAAGAATGGTAGCAAGTTCCCCAAGTGATTTTACAGAGATGGTAGGAATGGGTGTCCGCCTAGAAGAGGCAGTAAGAGAAGGCCGTTTGACAAAGGGTGAAAGATCTGGAGGTGTGAAGAAGCCATCTTACGGGTTTACAAAGAAGAAAGAGGGGGATACAAATGCTGTTATGCAAGAGAGAAAGGTAAACGCTCCTAGAAGGAATTATCAGCGTCATCAGCAAGTCGCCTCAGTTACTCCTGTTATGAATGCCGCTCCAACTATCGTTGCTTATCAGAGACCATCCCAGCAGGGGAATCAAGGGTATAATCAGAGAAGGGAGAACTATGATCCTATTCCCATGAGCTATGCAGAGCTATTACCAGCATTGGTTCAGAAGAAGTTGGTCCAGACACGACCACCTCCCGCTGTACCATCACCATTGCCGTGGTATTACAAAGCAGACCAGACGTGTGCCTTTCATCAGGGAGCACCAGGGCATAGTGTTGAGAATTGTTATCCTTTGAGGACTGAAGTGCAAAGGTTGTTGAAGTCTGGAATTTTATCTTTCAAAGACGTGGGACCTAATGTGAAAGACAATCCTCTACCCAAGCACGGGGGAGTGAATGCTGTGAATATGGTGGCCGATTGTCCAGGCGACTTTCGAATTTTTGACATTAATCTGGTTAGAGGGGATTTGATGAAGATGCACGCAGATCTCTGTAAATTCAGTTATTATACGCATGACCATACTGATTGTGCTGTTTGTAGTACAAATATACAGGGTTGTGAGAAGATAAAGGCTGATTTACAGGAGATGATGGATGAGGGCCTCATCCACATAATCAGGCCTAGGACAGAGTATAAAGAGGAGGTGAATATGGTTTTTGGATGCCCTGGAGTTTAAGGATGATTAGCCTTCTCAATTTATTAGCATTTTTACTGCTTTCTCATTTGCAATTTTTCTTGTTTATCATTGCACTATTTACATGTAAGAACTTGTTTGCATTTGAATGTTTAATATTAATACAATGAGTATGTTTGTCTTGAAGAAATTCATTCGTTTCACTCGTATTTGTTTTCAATTTTAAATTGCTTTATGATACCAACTTGTTACCCATTCTCTTTCCTAGGTAGAGATTGGGAGGAGGATGATGATATTAAAACACAAATTTTCTGGTTGTATGCTTTTGGATAAAACCCTGTTGACGATGTACAGGCATTGTTTCAAATCCTCAAACACTGGAGATATAAGGGAGTGAAACCTTTGTTAACCCCTTTCAGCCTTGAAGTAGGAGTTTCTTTTTCTATTCAGAAAAAACCATCATTTTTTTAACCCGGGGCAGGGTAGTGTTCAGTTAATCTGATTGAGTATTCGGATCTCATCAAGAGTGCGCATCTAAGGATACAACAATGGTTATCTCTCGAAAGGTTAAGGAAAGACAAAACCGCAATGGTTAATCATCACTTATCAGGAGGGCGCGTCAATTGATAATATCTTAATGGATATCTCTCTCACACTAGGAGATCACCAGATGATGATACAACAATGGTTATCTTTCATCTACCCAGAAATGGGGCAGTCATAATTCTTCCAACTAGTCATAAATGACTCGAAGTCACGCGACATGTTCAAAAAGAAATAAGAAAAAGATGATACGAATAAAAAATGATGATGAAAAAAAAAGAGACAAAAAGCCCCGCTAAGTCGGAACTTGAAAAAACAAGTCGCTTAGGCAAAAGTCAGGGCATCCCGCTGCACTTCAGAGTCAAAGTCAAAAGGAATTTGTCCAGAAGGCAAGGAAGAAATGGAAAGCGTGAAATGGGATAAAGGATTACAATGTGAAATCCTCAGCAAATAACAGAGTCGCGTGACAAGAAACCCAAAAGAAGCAGGAATGAGTGACTTGCATGTCCGAAAGAAAACCTTGTTTGATTCCTCAACCATCTCGAAATCTCTTTTGAGAGATGAATGTTCGTGTCAAGTTAACTGAACTTAGGACCGAAGAACATCATGAAGGGGGTAGGCACCAAATAATTTTGAGCCTTAAATCTTTTTTTTTCTAAAACCGTGAACCAGGCCACGTTACAACCCTCAAAAGTCCTAATTGAAACAGGGTTTATTTCGAAAGCATACTCCAATGAGATAGTGTTTCCTGACTCCCATTAATTTTGCTAAATTATTGTGATTGGTATCATATTGCTTTTGTTATCTTTCGTACAAAAATCCATGTCGCATCCTGGCTAGTGATTCGCTCACAAGGTTTTGCAACATCTTTTCAAATAAAATCTTCAAGACTTACATAATTGTTGCATTAGAATTTTCATTCTTAGAATAAACATTTTTCTTCTTGTAAAACAACTGCTTGATATCATGGAAGTTTACATTTGAGTATCAGCAAAAGGCATGCCAAGAAGAGTTGCGGAGCAAAGAGGATGCAACATTCATCCAGTCTATGGCAGTTACGTCAAGATTCAACAAATCTCTATAAGTCATTTGATCAGAAAGGTTACCCTAAAAGCATGCATCCAAAGGCAAGTTGCGAAAGTTACCTTGATCAACACGGTAAGCTTAAGACACCAGATTGGTTTCCAAGGGAATATCCAGATTTCGTCAAGATAGCTACTATGTCTACCCCAAGCCGAGAATCTTCCTCAAGCAGGATTGTTTCTTGTGATCTGTTTTGTAGATGTGTGTCTGGCTTCCTCTAACAATTAATGATCAATTAAAGGGTTTCCTACAGGATGTGTTATGGTATTGGGTTTATGATCCCATTTTTCCAGTCTTGTTGCAGACTTCTCCAGCTGAGTGTGATTCTTTACCCGGCCAAGTGGTGATCAAACAGAGGTTAAAAAGAGCTATGAATCCTTTGCTCATTTGATGGAGTTATTTCTCCCTTTTGTGTATTTAGAATTGATATGAAATCTCTTGTAGAGCATTGCTCCCTCCAATTAGGACATTATTGTTGTTATGTGCTTCCCAAGTAGCTAGACAAGGGCAGTATATTTTCTAAGAAGTGTTGAAATGGTTATCAACTTTTTGGGTTTTCTCCCTCCATGTGCTAGGTTTGACTTAAAATCCCCATAATTTTGACTTCTTGCTATGATGTTAACTTCTTGATTCCCCATGAAGGTTTTTCTCAAGTCATTTCGCTGGTTTATGCGCAATCTTTGTGTGTTTCTCAGATAGTTAAAGACGATATCAGTGGGTGCGAGATACAGTCTTAGGTTTGTGATCCCATGATCCCCGGCCAAGTCTTGGTTCGCTTTTGATTTTGGTTTTACATGGTCAGAAGCCTCTGTCCCAGGTTCCCCAGTGAAGTTTTCCCTTATATGATAAAATGTTTTATTTCCTTGGTGTGCTAAGATATCGCTCTTTTTGCAGTATTGGCATTAATGTTGACTTCTTGATTTCCCAGGAAGACTACACCAGGGCATATTTTGTTGGAATGGGTTTGGTTGATATGAAGATTCAATCCAGTATTTTCCAGTGAAGGCCTTGTTTATTTGATAGAAGTCCTTTTTCCCCAGTGAAGAACGTATCTTGGTTTCCCCTCGATAATGTGGTGTCGACCTCCCCAATGAAGTCAGCATGAAGTCCCCGGTAGATGTCTCGATGATGAAGTATTGTCTCCCTTAGTGAAGTCCGTATGTTTTTCTTCCTTCAAAGTGGGCCTGATTTCCCCAGTGAATGTTTTGACAATTTGGTTTCCATTTGCCTTATTCACAATCAGTATTGAAATCCCCAGTAGGAGTACGGACTGTGAAACATTTGTTTTCCAAATGGAAGTCTGTGTGTTATTCCATGGGAAGGTTATCCCAGGGCATCTCTTGTTGGAATGAGTATTCATGATGAAAAGTTTTCAATCCTCAGTTTTTTTCTCTCCAGGGAAGTGGGTTTGAATTCCTCAGTGAGGTTTGGTTGTCTCGGCGTCAGTCTGCTTTATTTGAGACTAGTTTTGCAATCTTCGGTAGGCACGTTATTTTTGGAAAACTGGTTTCTCTGATGAAAACGGAAGAAAGATGTTCTATCCCGGTATCTGTTTGATTTAGCTACATCCGGATTATGTTTCTCCTCAGTGAAGTTAGGACAAATAATAGGTTTGGTTTCCGTAGTTGCTTTTACCTTTCTTGGATTGATCTTTCTGGTTGAAGTTTAGCCCAATGTTGTTGGTACCTGGGGCAGTTTTGTTCGATTATGTATCCTTTTACCAGCATATTCACGATATCACTCATATATTCATACATGCATCATGCATTGTTACAAATCATTTTTTATTGAAATTGTTTTCAAACCTTCTTGCAGCGCTCCTTGCTTAGTTGGATTTGGTTTTCCCTCTTGAGTTTATTTCTCAAAGGATGTATCTTCTTTGGCCGTCTTGCTTCAGTTTGTTTCTAATTGGATTCATGATTGCACGAAAATATTATTTACTCTGGATTTCTGAGGACTTTGAGCTTTGATTTGTGCATTTATTTTGCACGAGAAGACTTTATCTCTTCAGCAGGAATAATGTGGCATTTCCCCAGAAAGTCATATCTCATTTCCCCAGGAAGTCATATCTCATTTCCCCAGGAAGTCATATCTCATTTCCCCAGGAAGTCATATCTCATTTCCCCAGGAAGCCACATTTCTATCCCCAGAAAGTCGTTTCTTTTTGCAATCCTCCATGATAACAAGAAACAGGTATCTTTGTTTTAGCAACTCGTGCTTCCCTGTACAAGTCTACATAACTTTTTTTGTTATTTCCTGTATGAGTGGTTAGCTTGCAGTCCGTCGTCAGTTTACGCCAGTGGATGGCAAGACTTTCAAATTCACAGAAATTGCTCGTTGAGAAATCTTTGCAAGTGGAAGTCTCTTTATTTGAGACAACTTACATATTACCCTTTCCAGGCGGAATTCCTTGGTTAAGTAAGAAGTTGAGACTCGTTCTAGGTGAAACACCAGAAGTTTGGGGAACATATGATATTTTCAAAATCTACCTTCAGTGAACGTTGGTAGTGCATCAGCAGTGAACGTCGGTGTTTCTTATCTTTTTGCTATCATCAGTGAACGGTGGTGGTTCCTCGTCAGTGAACGGCGATGGTATGATATTTTCAAAATCTACCTTCAGTGAATGTTGGTAGTGCATCAGCAGTGAACGTCGATGTTTCTTATCTTTTTTCTATCATCAGTGAACGGTGGTGGTTCCTCGTCAGTGAACGGCGATGGTATGATATTTTCAAAATCTACCTTCAGTGAATGTTGGTAGTGCATCGACAGTGAACGTCGGTGTTTCTTATCTTTTTGCTATCATCAGTGAACGGTGGTGGTTCCTCGTCAGTGAACAGCGATGGTATGATATTTTCAAAATCTACCTTCAGTGAACGTTGGTAGTGCATCGGCAGTGAACGTCAGCGTTTCTTATCTTTTTGCTATCATAAGTGAACGGTGGTAGTTCCTCGTCAGTGAACGGCGATGGTATGATATTTTCAAAATCTACCTTCAGTGAATGTTGGTAGTGCATCGGCAGTGAACGTCGGTGTTTCTTATCTTTTTGCTATCATCAGTGAACGGTGGTAGTTCCTCGTCAGTAAACGGCGATGGTATGATATTTTCAAAATCTACCTTCAGTGAACGTTGGTAGTGCATCGGCAATGAACGTTGGTGTTTCTTATCTTTTTGTTATCATCAGTGAACGGTGGTGGTTCCTCGTCAGTGAACGGCGATGGTATGATATTTTCAAAATCTACCTTCAGTGAATGTTGGTAGTGCATCGGCAGTGAACGTCGGTGTTTCTTATCTTTTTGCTATCATCAGTGAACGGTGGTGGTTCCTCGTCAGTGAACGGCGATGGTATGATATTTTCAAAATCTACCTTCAGTGAATGTTGGTAGTGCATCGGCAGTGAACGTTGGTGTTTCTTATCTTTTTGCTATCATCAGTGAACGGTGGTAGTTCCTCGTCAGTGAACAGCGATGGTATGATATTTTCAAAATCTACCTTCAGTGAACGTTGGTAGTGCATCGGCAGTGAACGTCGGTGTTTCTTATCTTTTTGCTATCATCAGTGAACGGTGGTAGTTCCTCGTCAGTAAACGGCAATGGTATGATATTTTCAAAATCTACCTTCAGTGAACGTTGGTAGTGCATCGGCAGTGAACGTCGGTGTTTCTTATCTTTTTGCTATCATCAGTGAACGGTGGTGGTTCCTCGTCAGTGAACGGCGATGGTATGATATTTTCAAAATCTACCTTCAGTGAACGTTGGTAGTGCATCGGTAGTGAACGTCGGTGTTTCTTATCTTTTTGCTATCATCAGTGAACGGTGGTGGTTCTTCGTCAGTGAACAGCGATGGTATGATATTTTCAAAATCTACCTTCAGTGAACGTTGGTAGTGCATCGGCAGCGAACGTCGGTGTTTCTTATCTTTTTGCTATCATCAGTGAACAGTGATAGTTCCTCGTCAGTGAACGGCGATGGCATGATATATTTTCTCTTCTACCTTCAACTATTGAGTTGGTAGTTTACCGTCATCTGTGAGTCGGTATATCTTCTTCTCTCTACCTTCAGTGAATGTTGGTAGACATCGGCAGTGAACGTCGATGCTTGTTATCCTCCTCTCTGGTTCTATTCTTTTGGTCCACCAGTGATTTATTTTCCTGGTGGGGTTGCTCCTTTGTTTCTTCATTTTTGTGGCATACCCAGTGTTACTTTGCGTCTCTTTTTTTCTGTTCATATGCATCCATAATTATAAGCATTGCAGGGCATCTTAGAGACAAAAATAGGGTTTGTTTTATATTTAAGTATCTTCAATCGCGTCGACACGAAGATTTGTAACCTTCGTATCTTCGGATAGAAGACACTTAAATAAGGGCAGTTGTTGTACCCCAATTTTTTCCCTAAGATTCCTCTATCATATCATATCAACTCGATCATAACAAGATCACATTAGGGTTGGTTCTTCCTCTTTTTTCCTATCTTTAAGTTTGCTCTTGAGGAATCTCTAAGCACCTTGGTGTGTATTTTGTATATGTGTTGTTGACTAACTTCTAATCAAAATACAAAAAATATTTGTCTTTGTCTTTGTATATTTTTGTTTTGTAGGTACCAAGTCGAAGCATCTGACAAATAAGGATTTCTGGTATTATTTTCCTAAAATCTCTATTTTGCAAAGAAAAAGAATTAAAATTTTTCATTTTTTTCACTGATGCAATCGATTGCTCTTAAAGTGCAATCGATTGCACATAGTGTATTTTGCGCCATTTTTGAAAAAAAATACACTGTGCAATCGATTTGCACTGTAGTGCAATCGATTGCACAACGTGAAAATTAAAAAAAAAATCAGCATTTTAAACTTGTCAAATTTTGGCTCCAATTTTCCTTCACTTTTGAAAGATGTATCATTAATTCAAATTTTAGTGCCAATCTTTCATTTTTAAAAAAAGAATTATCATTAATTCAAATTTTGGCTCTAATTTTTGAAAGAGTTATCATTAATTCAAATTTTGGCTCCAAGAATCAATTACAAAATTATCACTAATCCCAATCCTAAAACTCTATAAATAGAGCTCTCATTTCATTCAAATTTCAAGCTTTTGATAGCCAAATCCACCTTGCTAAAAAATCTCTCAATACTCTCCATCTACCAAAATCACTCAAAGCTCCATTTTCAAAAAGTTAGTAAGCTTTGCATTGAAGCTTACTAATCTTTGAGATAAACCTTCATCCAAACACTTTTTCTCCATCAATTCTCTACATCCAAGCTTGGTCAATTGATTCTCGTGGTTGAATTGAAGCAAATTCTTGAAGTTGTTTTGATAATTCTCTAGATCTACCTTTGGTAAGTTGGATAATTCATCTTTCACAATGTGATCTCTTGGTGATCTTTGGGATTGATTCTTTGAGCATTATTTTGTGATTTCAATGGTGTTATTTTCTCATAATTTGATGGAATTTTCGTGCTCAAGTGGATCCATGATCATAAGGTGTTTGATGGAAAGTTTGAACAAGAAATTGCCCTTTTAAAATGTTGTTTTTGCTACTGTAACTGTGTGCAATCGATTTGCACTGTAGTGCAATCGATTGCAGAGAAGCAATTTTGCATAATTTTTAGAAAACTGTACTGTGTAAATCAATTTACACAATAGTGCAATCGATTTACACAGGGACAAAATGCACTTTTTTGCCTTGTTTTGGGGCAGATTTGATCCAAAATTCTTTTTCTACTCACTCCTTTTGATTGTTGGTTTGGATTGCAATTTTAAATGTCCAATTTGTCTTTAAACTCAATGGACTTTGTGATGTAGATGAATTTGGATAAATGTTCATCAATTCAAAGAGTGAATTATTTAATTCATTTTTGGTGCTTTGGATTAATGATATGTTTAGTGCTTTAATCCATCTAGAGGAGTGGTTGAATTTAAAGATGAAAGAATTTTGAAATGGTGATCCAAATTAGATTATCATTCCCCTCCCTCTTCATCTTATCCCTTTCTTTTTTAATTGTGCTACATGTTAAGGGATGGTGATCTCTATATCATTTATCCAAACATGAAGTACATAGATTACTAGTGACCGGCCTCAAAATAGGTGTGACTTCTACATAAGTCCACTTACGATTGCTTAACATAGCGCTAAATTTTGTCCCGATTCGAATAAATGATCATTCGTGGCCCAAACTTATGATTGCAAGCCCAAGTATGTTAATTTTATCTCTTTGATCCAATAACCTTGAGATTCATTGTGTGGAGGCTTTGGTTCTACCAATCCTCTAATGGATCTACAACACCTTTGGTCAATGCGGATCACTTAAACATCGTTGATCATTACATGTTGCCTTGTGAGAATTCCAAAATGGATGATATACTTGACAAAAAGCAAATGCAACTTGTTGTGTGGAGGCTTTGGTTCTACCAATCCTCTAATGAGTTCCAAATGCAAGTTTCAAGATGGTCATCCAACTAACCACTAATTACTAACAATTAACTTTACTTTACGCTTTTATTTTCATGCTTTGTGTACCATTTACTTTTAGCATTTTACATTTCATGCTATTTTCATCTTTGCTCACTTGAGCATTTACTTTTATGTCATTTTTATTTTGCTCACTTGAGCTTTTATTTCTTTTTAAAGACACCTAATAATCAACATGAACCATAAAAATCATTAATGATACTTGGACTACATGGTTACTATCCTTTGCATTATGGAGTGATGGACTTCTTGGACTTAGGATTAGAAACCTTGACCTATCTTGGAGACTTTGTGACTTTATTTGATATTTTGTCTGGAGTTTTTGAGGTTTACCTCAAGACATTGGTTTGTTTGTTTGTTTTGTGTGCAGGTTATTGAGATTACGATCTTTGTTTGTAATCTGGAATTCACCCGTATACAGCCGTTACTCTGCCCAATTTTTGTGAAGACTTAAAACACTTGAAGTTTGGTTCTTTCAAGAGGTCTAGTACCTTTGCTTGCTTGGTTTTAATCCGAAGAATGGGAATTTTATATTGACTCATAATGTCAAGTATTGGCTTCTTGTTGGTTAGATGGTTCTTATCCCTGGCTTTTACCTTATGCTTTAGGATAGCCTCTTCTTCTCCTCCCATCTTCTTTAATTTCAAAAATCTTCTCCCTCCTTTAAAAAAAAACTCTTCTTGTTTTGAAACTTGAAACATTTTCATAATAAACTTGGACTTAGGTCCATGCATCTTCGAAACACTTTCATAAATAAATTTGAATCAATTTAATAATACCTTGACCTTTTTTTGTGAGAAGACTAAAAGTCAATCAATCTCATTTCAAACCATTTTGCCACTTTGGCTTTTATCTTTAAACTTTTCTCAAAAGATTAGACTCTTGTCAATCCTTGTAGTGATGCAAACAACTATACTTCTACAATATGTAGTGAAGTGAGATATTTTCCACTTGGGTGTTGAGTGAGGCATTGTTGATTTTAAAATCCAAGCCATATCCTCCACTTTGAGATGATGCAAATTCTCCTTTCTCATGATTGTGGGTAGTAAGTATGTTTTTCACACGGACAATTGCGATGATGTCTTATCTCATAAAATCAACCAACACACTTGTGTTTCAAATTTTTAAAAGAGGAACTACGTGTACCCTGATCCCCTATTGCACGAAAGGTGGTACATAGGCACTAAAGGTTTGCAACCGCGGCGGGTGCAAAAATCATAAAAATATTTCTTTTCTCACCTCCACCATCCATTTTATATACAACACATTTTTATAGCCAAAATATACAGAGTTTTTCAAAGAGGTTCCTGTGGAGTTTCGTAGATGTTTAGGGTGCTAATACCTTCCCTTTGCATAACCAACCCCCTTACCTTGAATCTTTCCCCCTCTTTTTGGGTTATTCGCTCTTTTCCCATTCCTTTGGAAACAATAAAGCGCGGTGGCGATTTTGATTTTGATTTGTATAAAGTCTAGTCAATCCAATGGCTTAGTCTTGCACATTTCTACCGCTACAGTACCCAACATTCATTGGGTCCTTGAGTGTGATTTAAACATTTGTTGCCTTTGGGGAACCATTGGTATATTCCTTTAGGAACTAAGAATCTCCTAAATTGACATTTACTAATGGTATGTCCCTTCTTGAAACAATATAGGCAAGACATATCTAAGTGAGGTCTACTTTTGCTATCTTGATCCCTTACTTCATAGGTATATTTTTGATAGGTATTAATCATACTTTTCTGAAGTTTGAGCGATCGATAATAAACGTAATCTTAGGTTGTAAAGCTTTGTCTAGTTTGGCTTTGAGAGTTCTAACTTCTTTTTGCCAAATATGACAAGTTTCACATCCATGCCATTTAAACCAAGGTCTCTCTTCTTTTTCACATTTTCCTTCAATATTTTCTATCATAGATGCTTTAAGAGCTTCTAATTCCTTTTTGGAATCGGAAACCTTTTGTTCTAGATATGAAAATATTTTCTTGTTTGAGGCTAAGCGTTTGAAAGCTTCCTTAGCCTCTTGATGTAAAATACTGAAGGAATTTAACAATTCTAAATAAGATGTTTCATCAACATGATCATACTTAGCATGACTTACATTATTTTTCTTATGATGATGAGCCATGAGACAAAGGTTGACCATTTCTTCTTCATCACTTGAGAAACCTTTACTTGAGGAATCATTATCGCTCTCCCAAGCAATGTATTTTCTTCTAGCTTTGGTTGGTTTCTTTTGATTTTTGGTCTTGGCTTTGTCTTTCTTCAAATAGGGGCAATCCGGCTTGTAATGACCGGGTTTGCCACAATGGTAGCATGATCCTCGTGACTTAGGCTTCTTACTTTCATCTTGCTTGCTTGGTTGAGAATGGCGTCTATAATTGATGAGATTATTATCCAAATGTTGAATTTCGTTTTTCCGGAGAAATCTATTGTATTTTCTTACGAACAGACCCATATCCTCATCCGGACTCTCATCGTCATCACTTGATTCACTTGCACACGAAATTGAGGTGGATGACTTGGAGCTTGAAGCCTTTAGTACTATAGACTTCTTTTCCAAGTCCATTGACTTTTCCTTCTTTTCTTTCTTTTCATGCTTTCTAAGGCTTATGAGCTATTTCTCATGTTCATGAAGCTTACCCCATAGTGTTGTGAGATCCAAAGTATTTAGATCATTGGCTTCCTTAATTGCCGTAACTTTAGGTTGCCATTCCCTGCTAAGACATCTCAAAATTTTGTTAGTAGCAACAAAATTGGCAATTACATGACCAAGTGTATGCAAGCGATTCATTATATGAGAAAATGTATTTTGCATGTCGGCGATGGTTTCACCTTGCTCCATGCGAAAGAGATTAAACTCTTGCGTCAAAGTATTGATTCTAGCCAATTTTACATCGTTTGTGCCCTCATGGGTGACTTGTAAAGCGTCCCACATTTCCTTAGCCGTAGCACAATGTGAGACCCGAAAATACTCATCAACTCCTAGAGCTGCTATGAGCATGTTTCTTGCTTACCAGTCATAGGCATAATTTTTCTCATCTTTTTCATCCCATTGTGCTTCCGGTTTAGGAACGGTTATCCCGACAACATTTTGCATAATTATTGCAACTGGCCCATCTTGGATAACCTTCCATATTTTCCTATCAACAGACATGATATGGACACACATACAATCTTTCCAATAGCTATAATTTTCACCTGTGAAAATGGGTGCTCTAGTGTACGCCCCTTTTAGATCACAATCCATTTCTAAAAGTTGTATGTGAAGCATTGGACAAACCGGCGCTCTGATACCACTGTTAGACGATGTGACGAATCTAGAAGGGGGGTTGAATAGATCCCTTTGAAAATTTTGTGCTTTTTATAAAAAAATAATTTATCAGAGAGCTACAGCCCTGAATCTGATCGTCTAAACTTTACGTATTGGAAAGATCGGATATGCAAACCAATTTAATGAAAATGATGAGAATAGAATCACACTAGAGTTGAATATGATGAATCTCTTTTAGCAAGTTTTAACAAGGTGTAAGTTATTACCAATTAGTTGCGGAGAAGATAAAGCAAATTTGTGAGTTATAAATTCACCAAACACTTGGTGTATGTACTACACAAGGTTTGGTTATACTCAAATTGTAGTGATTATAGCGATTCAAATTAATGCTATATGAGGTGTAAAGTTTTAGTTTGTTACTACAATTATTTTGTATGAATGAAATAATTGATAACTCACAAATTCAAGCAGATAGAAATAAAATGCAGAAAACTAAAATGGACACAGTGTTTGTTAAGGAAGTTCACCCTGTCGTCCTCGCGTGGGCTAATCTACCCTCAATTCTAGAATCTAGAATTAGGATATGAAATTAATTTTGCAAAGTTTGTAAGAGAAGATACAATCACCACAATTTAAAGTCACTTGATGAATCTTATATGTTGCACTCCTCTTCCATTGATTCTAGATGAATCAAGTATGCCAAATCTTGAACAAAATCTCCTTCTACTTTGAATGATTCTGAACCCAAGAAATTGGCCCCAAATCCTTCTTCACAATCCTCCGGTTACCGCTACCCGATTGAACACCCCACGGTCTTCCAATCCCTTAGCTCGGCTGAATTCAATGAAGCAAAGACTTGTGATAAAAACCCCCAATTTTGGAGGACAAAACCCCAATGGTTTTATTCAAGAAAAAACCCACAAAGATCTCTACCCAAATCTGAAATTGCACTTTCAATTCGGACGTTATCAACACAATCCCAAAAACTTGATCAACAAAAATGATTGTGTGTAGTTGTTGATAGTTGATGAGAGGTTGAAGATGAAGAGATCTCTTGTGTATATCTTTCACTTTTTCTTGTTGTTGTAGAAAATAAAGGCCAAAACAATATATATAAGTGATTCCCATGATGTAACAACATAGCAGAAAAAATGAGACAGTATAGCGATGCGTCGGCTCATGCAGGGTGTACAGAAGGCGCGCGCCTTCCCGAGCGAGAGAGGTTGAAATTCCTTCAGTTATGCGCCGACTCATCGTCTGATGCGCTGACTCATGTTTTCTCAGAACTATGCGTCGACGCATAGAGAAGGCGTGTGCCTTCCTGAGCGAGAGAGGTTGAAATTCCTTCAGTCATGCGCTGACTGATTCCCTGATGCACCGACTTATGTTCTCCCAGAACTATGCATCGACGCATAGAGAAGGCTTGTGCCTTCCCGGACGTTTCCAATCCAAAATATTCTTCTTATGAGCCGACCTAAGGTTCCATGAGCCGACTCATGCAGTATGTTTTGAGAAAAATGCTTGTTTTTGATGTTTCTCACTTGCACCTGTTTGAAGCATGACATATTTGCACAAATAGATTTTTGACAAGCATTAAAACTCAGTTATTTCACTTTTACCCTCACATAACTAACTTCTAACTGACAATGCCAAAAAGGATTGAGCTCAGAAAACTCAAAAAAATATAGAAGGGAATGGTGAAGTCTGAAACAATGATGGTATAAAATCAGAGAAGGAAAAGTATCAGATATGACAGCTTATCAAAATTTCATCAGTTAAATCCTCACCATCCAAATCTCTAACTAACTCTCCTAATCTATGGAAGATCTCTTTCTCATATAACCAACTCTAATAGAATATATAAACGGATTCTCACCGGATTCATGCTTATTCTTCAACTTCTGGGAAGAGTCACCATTCTGTAGAAGATTCTCTTCTCTCTTTGTTTCATCTATGTGCATCAACAATTCATTTTCACTGATTCTCCAAATACCTCTCTCCTCACTCTTCCATCTTCAACCTTCATTCTCACTCTCGATTCTTTCTTTGCAACTCTCCATCAATTCTACATCTTCTTCATCACCTCGCTTCAAGCATCTTCAAACTTCATCTTATCGGAACTCAACCTTCAATTCGTTGCAATCTCGACCTCAATCATCATCTGAATCATAACTGCTTCATCAAGCTCCCATCGTCCACCTTCACTATAGTTCCTAATTCACATCGTTTATGCAATAGGCACGACAACAATATCACAGTTTTGATCAACATTGCATCAACACTCGTTATCATCACGCTTTATCATCTTCATTCCTCAACAGCAATACGCATATGTTTACCCTCGAATTTTGGTAAACAACCGCTGATCTTCCAAATCCTTTCACGGATCCAGTTACTTGCGAGATCGATCAGATTGATCTCAGGACATGAGTGTCTTTATTAATCTTTTAACTTGATTATTGTATTTAACATGTTTTGTATATGAAGAAAAATGGCTTCAAATGTCAAATTAAAATGCATAAAAAGTGAAAGTAAAATTACTTCTAAACTTGAAATGGTAAAAGACTTAAGTAAATTTTACTGGAAATTCTGCAGAAAGTAAATGCATTTATATTAAATAGGTGTATCATACGTACATCCTCAATAAACTCGTTTCTCTTTAAAACTTGGTACTTTGAGTAATTTCTGAGTAATTTGTACAAAGATGTTCACCACCTAAATCGAAATACTAAAGCCACTATTTATACTACTTAGACCCTAACGGTCTTCTACATGAACTAATGCCACATTTCTGTTTGCATGTCTTCGACGAACTCAAAGCCTTCTACCCGTTCTTTCAGATAAGATCAAAATATTTGAATTTGAATCTCCTTCTTATCTTGAGCGCCAATATCTAAAGACGGTCGAACGAAAAAATGTTTGAAACCTTAGCCATATTTCGAATAACAATCTTTATTTAATAATTTGAATTGGTAAACCTTTCCAACGAATTTTACTCAATTCGAATCTCAACCTTTACGGCTTCAAATAAATAAAGTAGTGGAATATTCTGAAGTATATTCAAGTCTAACTTTAAAATCCTTAGTCGAAATTTCCAGCTAACAAATTTCCCCCAAGAAATATTCATTTCGAAACAAGAAATGTATATTTTTTGCAACCTCTTCAAAATTTTGACTCCCTGAACATGTTGTCAATCTTTCAACTACTCTGACGTCATCCTCATGATGATCTTTAATCTCAAAATGTCAAATCACAGCATGGGTATCTATAAATTCCATCATTAGCTACAATGACTAGTTCCTGTATTGGAACTCACAAAACTGTTCATCAGCATGCAGGATCATGCTACACGTGTCCCACTAACCTGAGAATTTTAATTTCTCTTTCATCAAAACGGTTCACTTTCTTCCATATAAATAATATTGTAATCTCTTTTTCCTTTTTTCAATCTTATTCAACCTTCAAGCTTCTTCTTTCTCAAATCTTCAGTAAAACTTTCTTAACAAATTTCTTTTCTTGTCTGCATCAATGGCGTCTCAAAGCAAAACCAAATCTGAAAAGGGTAAACGAAAGAAAGACAATGCTGCATCTAAACCCCTTCTTCAAATATCAGCACCATTAATGATTGGGAACCAGGAATTCATCCCAACACCATCTTTGAAGAATGAACAAATAGCCATATATTCTTCACATGTATTGATTCCTTTTACTCTTGCCTCTAAAACATTAGGGTTTATGGGTCCAGTCCTTGATATAGAGAAATTACCTAAACTTAAAAAGTTTTTTCCAACTCACCATTCCATCAAACCCATTGCTAGCAAGACTAATGTAGTCATTAAAACTAAGGCAGATGATGAACAGGATGTTCAAGAGAACCTTCCCCAGGAAGAAAAAGAACTGATAAAAATTCCTTTAAATTTAGACTTCGTTACTGAAGTATTATGCCCCTTTAGATCAGGTCCGTTGAAATACGACCAAAAGTACTTAGGTTGGTTAGCTAGGGTAGAAAAAGTAAAGCTAACTACCTGGAAGGAATTAGGGATTTTCGACTTGATTCATCTGTCGAAGTATGGTCCTGAATATTGTCAATTGATGTTGACAGCTTCGTTGTACTTCTGGGACAATACTTTTAACACGTTCCACCTTCCTTGTGGTATGGTCACCCCAACCCTTTTCAACGTCACTGCCATCACCGGGCTTCGACCCACTGGAGAGACTTTCAATCCAACAATCGATAGTGAGGACACCATTGATTTCAGCAAAACCTCTCCAACATATAACAATTATACGGATCATTACATAGTATTGTACCCCAAAATTTGCCCTCCCATATTCTTCAAGGTTTATCAAGAATCATCTCCAATTGGTTCAAGATTTCTCAAGGATTGCACAGTCCAAATGCCTCCTAAGCCAATCAAAATTAGGGTTTTGGTTCTCTCAAGGAATTTGGGGTTTTCAATGGCTCAATCAAATCCCATGGGTCTATATACATTCTCAAGCATCTACATATCAAGTGTCAAGGCTCACAGAGGCAAATTGCACAGTCAAAAGCTCCATTTGCTTCACAATCAACTGCAGGGGTAAAATGGTCATTTTGCAGTCAAAAGTCAGAATTTTTGGTCAACATCTTATTTTAAGCTCATAATCATCATTTGATCAAGTCTTGATCATGATTCCACAAGCATGGCTCAAAAATCATCAAGGATGCAAAAATTACTATTTTTGGACAGTAGAAAAGTCAACTGTATCTTGACCAAGGCATAACTTTTTCATGGTTCATCATAAAAATCCCATCCAATTCTCATTTTGAAGGGGATGACATTTCCTACAACTCATCTTCACATTCCAAGTCCAATAAATGCTCTCACAAAAAGTTATCAAGTTCTACATTATAGGTCAATTTCAAAAGTCAACAAAAATGCACTTTAAGTCAAAGACCATAACTTGAGATTGGTAAATCCAAATGACATGGGACCAAAGGCATTGGTTAGAGGACTTCAAGACCTTTCCAAAATGTCCAAGAACATGTTCATAGGATCCAAATTGAGCAAGATATGCATTGGAGAAGTTGGGAAATTTTTGTGAATTTGCAAAAGTCAACTTTGCTCAAAACACTTTGTTTTTGCTAATGGGCCTCAAATTTCTTCTTGCAACATTGTCCAAGGCCTATGCACGACCCATCAAGCTTACATTGAATTATTTTCTTATTTTTATTAATTAATTGGATTTTTAATTGATTTTAATTCATTTAATTAATTTAAAATGTAGGAAATTTAAAGATATGATTTTTCAATCTTTTGGTGAAGCAAAGATGACCAATATATGCTGGAGATTTTGTGTGCCAATCAAGGATGTCAAAAACTCCAAATTTAGCAACTTTATTCAATCAAAAAGATTGAAAAATATTTGATTTTCAATCAAATATTGAAACCATAATTCCATGGATTTCTTGGCAAGATTATAACCTAATTCCCTTCCATTATATATACAGAAGCTAACCCTAATGCATTGGACGTGAAAATTGCTGCAGAAAGCCATAGCCAATATTGAAAAAAATTAAGAAAACTTGAAAACTGTTTTACAGGTTCCAACGTGATTCAAAGCTTTTTCTTGTTTCTAACACCTTGCAGGAACTCCCAGGGACCTTTTGCAATCAAAATCACATGCCAAAGCTCAAGAAATCACCATTCACAGACCCACGGTTTGCTTAACTTTTTCAGAATCGAAACTCATGATTCATAAGCATTTGATGTGATTTATAGTTTGTTTTGTATTGCTTGCATCCATACAAAGCTAATAATATTAATTAATTAGATTATAATGCACAGAATCGTGAATTGCCATTAACGAGTTTTAGGGTTCTTGAGTTCTTGAATTAGGGCTTTATTACTCAGGCAAAATTGGGACCTCTAAGACCCATGGTTGAGACCGTCAGGACGAGACGAATGCATTGAGCCCATCGCGCCATATTTATATTTAGTGTACGCCTAATCGCTATTATTCGTGGATGCAGGTTGTGGGGGGTTAAAAACCCCCGCTATCTATTTGTTCTTTTTGCAGGCAAACGAGGAAGAAGACTGCATGTTGATACGTGGTTGGTTGGTTTGAAAAAAAGCGCGTGTTTTGTTTTTGTGCAGCATTGAATTGATTATTTAATATTATGTTTATTGATCATTATACTAACAGATGCGAGCAACTGGCCTAGTGGAGCATGCGTTGTCCAAGAACCATTGGGACCTGGGTTCGATTCCCAGGTACACCCAAAACTCCATAATATTTTTCATAATGTGATCATATGCAGGATTCTCAACGCGTTTCACCATAAACCTCACGCTTCAGCATGCCATGTGGCCATAATCATAAATCCAAAGGCCAAAAGATGATGAACACCATGTTCCTGGTCAACCCTGCGCCTAGGCAATCTCCAAAGTCAAAGTAGGCCTGCACATTAATGTGCCAGATTTCCAATTAACACCTCCTAAGGGCCCAGCACCCCCCTGGTTTTCTTTATTCTTTTTTCTTTTCTATTTCAATTTCTATTTAATTATTTTTATTAATTATAGTTATTATTATTATTATTTAATTAACTCACAAATTATTATTTTCCTAATAAATTCAGTAAATATTTATATTATTATTATTATTATTAATCTCACCTTTTAATTATTTTTGTAAATAAATTCTAATTAATTAGTTTAGTTGTTTTAATTAGGTAATTTTGACTTTTTTTACAATAAATAAAGCAAACTTAGAATTAGGGTTTTTCTTTTGACAATTTTAATTATTTTTATTTTATTTTCATTAAGACCTAAAAAACTAAAAAATATTTTTTTCTTGTAATTATTTGATTAATTAGTTATTAGGTTTAATTTGAATTAATTGCAACAAAAAAGGACCAAAATTCATTCTTTTCACAACAAAAGGGTCAAAACCCTAAGGACGTCCCCGATTTAATTTCTGTGCGCGCACTTTATTATTTTGGTTATATTTATGTATCTGCTCCGAGAATGTAATAGATAATTAGGACTTTTATCGCTTTCTTTTATTTTCTCGCATTTTATTTTTAAGGGTTATGTTTTTGGCGATGTAAATACCCGACGCCTTGTAATAGCGTAGATTCATTTTCCGCAATTTATTTTCCGCACAACTATTAACTGTTAATTATGCATGACAAGACTTGTATGAAAAATAAAATCAACCCGTAGCTCACAATGATGCATGCAAAGACAATTTAACATGAAACCTGACACACGTGCACATGCCACTCCTAGGGTACGCCTCACTTGGTTGCCTCGAGGTGGTCATTAAGTATAGGGTGTTTTAGAGGTCGCCCTCCTATCTAAAGATCCAAGTTGCCTCGAAACGGTTGCCTCGGATAAAAGGATCCAGGACATTAGGGTTACCGCTAAGGCGTCCTACTATTGCTTTGGTGACCACACATGTCCCTATAATCGAATTGACCCGAATAACTCCAACGACGGTGCTACCTACTTCTCAATAGTGGGATAGTACTGTCTAAAGGACTCTTACACAACTTAATTCCTTAGAGTAGGTAGATTTCTCCTGGGTACTTGCTCTTTCAAAAAACAAAAACAACTTTTCGCACTCACACTTTCAAAAAGTTTTCAAACAAACACTTCATACACTCTTGAGGACTGATACAAGAGTTACCTAGAAGTTTTCAAAACGAAACTTTTTCAAAACCCACATACACAAGAAAAGCAAACTCTTTTGAAAACATAGTAAGCAAGTACCTAAGAGCCCGTGGATAACCACGAATAGAAAGGGTGCTAACACCTTACCTTTCTATAAATCTACCTCCCGAACCGAGAAACATCTCGAAAAGGAATTTTGCTGTGCTTTTGTCCTTTCCTTGTTGGAGAACATAAAAGACGATGGCGACTCTTGCTTACCGCGACATTTCGCGAACCAGCATTTCAAAACAGCTAGTTCTATTTCCACCGATCACAGAATTGGCGACTCTGCTGGGGAATCTTTATAAGTGAGGTGTACCTTAGGATTAGACCATTTTTATGTTTTCAATTGAATGCCTTGATTGCTTTAATATTGTGGGCTTGCATCGGAGTTTCATAGATCCTAACCCGGATCTGGGGGATACCCTTTAGAAGTAGCAACAAACTGTGAGGGAACTGTGCGGGGTATACCGACATGGTTGAAGCAGTTGCTACGTTGATGTGGCACTTTGGTGAGTACAGGTAACCCTTGAGTCAAGTCAAGGAGAGTACGGGGCCGCCGCGTGGTGTCGTGAAGCATCAACTGACCTTAGAACCTTACTTGAACATCCTGGCCTCTTTAGGGGTAGTGAGATGACCAACTTTGGTGCAGTCCGAAGTTGGTAGATACTCGATACTACACTCATTGAGGGTTGTTTTCTTGGAATATTTTGATCACCAGTTCAGTGGCTAAATCAAAACAATGAACATAGAAAACAACCCAATGATATTGAGCTCCTTAGAACCCGGTTACTATTCATAGGACAGGTTTTGAGCCAACCAACTTCAAGAGGGTAGTACCTAAACTTCACGCTGGCCTGAAATCTAAGGGCTCTTTTCTGTGACTTGTGTGCCTTCAAACTTGAACTACTTGCACATTCTTGTTATCTAACAACATGAGTTTCTTGCAGGTTTTGTTTACAGTCCTTAATTTGGGCTCATAACAGGGTTTACTTACATCACTCCACGCATAGCATAACATCATAACATCATACCATAACATTTCCTTAACCATTTCAAGGATCTCAAGGGTTTGTGATGCAGGTCATGATGAACCAACTGTCTAGCAAGGGGCAAAGGGGATTTATTTTCCTCTAGCCAAGGTTGTTTGAAGATCAAAACATGACAACTTGAGTCAGGGGCTATGACCCACTCGATATGGTGAGCTTTGACTCTTGAAGAAGGACTCTCAATAACATGAAGTTCCTTCAATCAAGCTTCCAGATTCAAATTCTAACAAATTTCTCTGTTTACCTCGCGAGATCCTTGAAAACATTGCGTACATATATCATACATATCATTGCATCGCAGGTTACCCTTTACAGGTTTCTCATATTCTCACTGTTTATTTCAGCAATGGCTTCCCAACAAAATAACCGGGACTTTCACGCTCAAGAGACTCAGTTCAGGGAAATCTTCCTAAGCCTATCCAAGGGGCAGGAAGAGTTGAGAACACTCCTCATGGGGAATTTGGTCAAGAACAGTCCAGAAGACAGTAAGGACGAACGGCTGAAACGTCTGCAGGCTGAGGTAGATACAAGGACCCAGATGTTGGGGCAAATGGCCCTTATCCAAGGCTTAGCTCGGGAGAAAGAAGAGCTGAGAACCATTGTCAACCAGCTTCGTCAAGACAACGACATGAAGCAAACGGTCAAGGCTGGGGATCAAACCGGTAATCAGCCTCCAAGAAGACAGGAGTTTGGTATGGTGAAGAATGGACCTCTCCAAGTTGCTACTACATCGAGGGTCCAACAATCACCTCACCAAGAACAACAGGTTGATCAGAGCAAGCCAAGCAAGCCCAGGAGGCAATTCACCAAGCTCAACGTATCACCGTCTCAAGCTTTACAACGCCTGTTGAGATTGAATCTGGTAATGCTAAGGGACCCTCCTAAGAATCCCAACACTTCCTCTTCCAGGTATAACCCGAGTGTGAGATGTGCATATCACTCTGACAGTCCAGGACATGACACCGACGACTGTTGGACTCTGAAGAACAAGATCCAGGACCTGATTGACGAAGGAGCATTGGAATTCACCCAAGGTGGTCAGGCTGAGTTCTTCTACCATCCCTCCAAGGTTCATCATTTGAAGTGACAAGTCCTGAGACGAGAAGACTTTTTGTTCATTAGAATTTTCAATTTGTAATTTTTCTTTGCTTGTTCAAACATTTTGTCATGGCAAACTTGTTTATTTCATTAATGCATCGCATATGTCTGTTTTGAATCAATCCATTCGTATTCACTATATTCAAACTGCTTTCATTTTTTGTGATGTTCAAACTCTCGATTAAAATTCTAAGCCTTTTGAGGGAGGATGACGAAAACGATACCACGATCTTTACAGTATGCTTTTGAACAGACCCCGCTGATGAGGTACAAGCATTGTTTCAAATCCCAAACAGTGGAGTTATAAGGAAGATAATCCCTCGTAAACCCCTTTGAGCCAAAGAAGTTGGAGTTTTTATTTTCGAAAATTAAAACCCTTAATCAAAACCTGGGGCAGGGTAGTTTTCTCAGTCAATCTAGGTGCACAACGAATGGCATTAAAGGAGTCTTTCTGAAACAAAAAAAAAACAGTGATGGTTCTGTATAATCATAAGGACAGGCAGTCATTATCTCTCAGAAATAAAAGCCCAATAAGTCAAAACCTATGAAGGAGACTTACACAACTGGGGCATCCCGCTGACTGTAATCACAAAAGAAACAGTTCAGGCAAAAAACAGGGATAATGAAATAAAAAAGAAAGAGGTCCTACAAACCCTCGACAAAAAAGAAATGACTGCCTGTTCAAAATAAATTGTCAGTATCCAAACCATCACTGGAATATCATAGCAAAGACTCAAACAAGATCTAACGCACGATTAGCTGAGTTTAGGTTTGAAGAACATCACGAAGAGCGGGTGGGTACAAATAAAATTTGAGCCTTTATCCTTTGTTTCTTAAACCGTGAACCATGCCACGTTATAACCCTTAAAAGTCCTAGCTGAAGCACGGGTTAGTTCGAAAGCATACTGTTACAAAAGGTATCCTGACTCCTGTAGGGTTTGCAGTAAAATCTTGAGTTGACATCACATTTTACAAAAATTCGCTTGTTTTATTAAAAACTGCATTTTCAAAAACTTCAAGACAGACATAAGCTTTGCATTCTTAAAATAACATTGTTTGCATATGACTATTTGTTCGAACAGCAGAGAAATTCGCACGATGAATATCCTGTGAGCAAAAACCTTTTCAATAAGAAGAGTCACATCAAGTGGAAAAACACTTCTGTTGTACCCCAAAATTTGCCCTCCCATATTCTCCAAGAAATTGCCAAGCCAAGTCACAAGATTCCCCAAGGGGTTGCACAGTCAAAGAGCCTCCTATACAGTCAAAACTAGGGTTTGTGTTCTGATCAAGAAAAGGAAGTTTTCAAAGGTCCAATCAAGTCTCACATGCCTACAAATATGGTCAAGTATCCTCATATCAAGTTTCAAGACATTCAGCTCAAAATTGCACAGTCAAAACCCTAGATTGCACTACAGTCAACTGTAGGGGAAAAATGGTCATTTGACAGTCAAAAGTTCAAATTTTTGGTCAACATATCATTTTGAAGCCACAAACATCATTTGATCAATGCTTGATCATGATTCTCAAAATTTGGGCTCAGAAATCATCAAAGATGCAAAAGTTTCCTTATTTGGACAGCTGAAAAAGTCAACTGAAATTGACCAGGGCATAACTTTCACATGGATTATCAGAAAAATTCCATCAAAAGCTCATTTTGAAGAGAAAGACATTTCCTATAACTCATCTTCATACTTCAAGTCCAAGAAATGCTCTCACAAAAAGTTATCAATTTCAACATTATAGGTCATTTTCAAAAGTCAACAAAAAGGGACTTTAAGTCAAAGGCCATAACTTGAGATTGGTAAATCAAAATGACATGGGACCAAAGGCATTGGTTAGAGGACTCAAAGACCTTTCCAAAATGTCCAAGAACATGAGAAAAGCTTAAAAATTGAGCAAGTTATGCCTTGTGGAAGTTGGGAAATTTTTGGATATTTTGAAAAGTCAACATTACTTCAAATGACCTAAAATTGCTAATGGGCCCATTTTTCTTCCAAGATTCATCATTCTAAGCATGTGCACGACCACTTGGCCCAAAGGGAAGTATTTTCTCATTTTTTATTTATTTATTTGAATTTCTATTAATATTAATTCATTTAAATCATTTAAATATATGAAAAATATCTAATTCACCCTAACCAATCTTTTTATACATGTTTTAGACTTAATATTTCGTGCTTAGCTAAATGGGGAAAGAATTGGTTTGATTTGAGCCTAATTGACACAAAGAACACATGAAAAGATATGAAAAAGATCCTTAAGAAATCAAATATTGAAAACCATTATTGCATTGGATTTGATTGGTTTTTGTTGCCCTAATGCACTTACTACATATGCTAGATGAGAACCCTAATCATGATAGACTGAAAGCTGCGCCCAAAACTCCCTTGACAACTTGAAAAATTTGCAAAAAAAGTCAAAACTGTAAACACCTCTGCAAGGCGATTCAGGTCTCAAAACTTGGTTCAATAGCTTCCTCAGGCTTCACTGATCACGTTCCAATCCATATCATCCATCAAAGCATCAAGAATTGGTAACGAGAACCTTCCCTGTACAGAGAAAAAGTCACGATCGTCTTTTTAATACTAGGCATTCTCATGGCATTCTAATTATGGATTTATATTCATTGTGATGTTTTAAAGCTAACCATGATGTTTAATTTGATTATCATGCTGTATATTCGATTGTGCCATGTTTGCTTTTTAGGGTTTGCAGGTTTTTGAATTAGGGGTTTCCACACAAAGCAAAATTGGAACACTACAGTATCACCATTCGAATCACCGCGCTTGGACGAACAAGAATCTACCCTCGCGCCTAATTTATGTTTAGAGATGGCTTAATCGCTATTTTCTTGAAAACGGCCTAAAAGAACATTCCTAAAACCGTTGCCTCATGTTTTCTATTTCAGAGATAGTGAGGAAGACGAAGCCATGTCACACACTGATTGGCACGTTTGAATGTTTCGCGCGTTGAACCACTAATCATTTGCTTTTCTTTTATAATATTTATTGTTTATTTATTAATCAAACGCGTTGAGTTGGTCTAGTGGCAGGCAATGATGCTGGTAACACACGTGACCTGGGTTCGAACCCCAGGTCTTGACATTCTTCATATTGTTTTGCGTTCAGTAATTCTGTGCAGGCTCCACATTGAAAGCCACCATATTCCATCACCATCAAGCCAGCCACGCGTCTAGCATATCCAGATCAAAGGCTCAAGGTTGCTGAACACCATAAGCGCTGGTCAACATGTCCGTAGACCACCTGGAAAGTCAAACGGACCCAGGGTTTTTGGGCCAGATTATTCAAAGTCCTACCTCACAATTGGGGCCTGAACCCCCCCGGTTTGCAATTCTTTTTATTTTTTTTCTTATATTTTATTTTTAAATTATTGTTTATTTGTTTTATAGTTTTGCTTTAATTAATTATTTTCATAAAATATAAAAACCTCACAAAAATCAGAAAAATGAAAAACATAATCAATATTTTACTTTAATATTTTTATAAATAAATTCACATGTAACTATTTAGTTTTAATTAGGTTGTAATTTTAATTTCTTTTAAATAACAAAATACAAAAAATGTAGAACTAGGTTTAATTAATAAATTTTATTCCTTTCAATTTTTCTTTTTTTTTCATAATAATAATATTACTTATTTTATTTTCATAATTAAATTGTACATAAAAAACTTAGGTTTAATTTAGGTTAAATTTTAATACTTTCATAATAAATTTAAAAACCATTAGAATTAGGGTTAGTTAATTTTAATTAATTCTTTTTTTCTTTTAAATCTTAAAAAACATAAAAATACCAAAAAAACATTTTCTTTTAAATTTTAATTTTAATTCCTTTAATTTTTGCAAAAGGGTCCAATGCCCATACTTTTAATTGTTTAATTTCGCATATTTATTTTTATTTCATTTAAATAACTATGTACCTCTCCCAAAGCCATGTAACTAAACTTCTCGCACTTTTATTTCTTTTGCTTTCTTTATTTTCCGTCAAATCGGGTCCGGTTTAATTTTGGCGATGTGGACCTGCGCCATTTGTAATAGCTTTAGATTTATTTTCTCGCAATACTTTTTAACTGTTAAACAAAGCATGCAAGAATGAATGGACTTAAATAAAATCAAGCGTAGAACACCAATAAACATGACAAGACAAATATCAATGAAAACGACACACGAATCACACACACCACCCCTAGGGTACGCCTCACTGTTGCCTTTCGAAAGGTGATCGTCGAGTAGAGGATGTCTTAGTAAGTCCTCATGATCCGGGAACCTGGCATGAGGGTAGCTTCTAAGGTGTCTTCCCATTGCTCCGGTGATCACCATGTCCCGAACCTCGAATTGACCCGAACACCTCCAACGGTGGTGCTACCTACCTCTCAATGGTGGGATGGCACTACTTTAAAGGACATTTACACAGACGAATTCCTTAGGGTAGGTAGACGACTCGTGGATACTTGCTCTAATTCAAAACAAAACAAATCAAAAATACTTTTCACACCAACACATTTTCAAAAAAGCTTTCGAAAGCAATTTTTCAAACACTCTTGAGGACCGATACAAGAGTCGAACTGGAATTTTCAAAGAAACTTTTTAAACCCACAGTTGAAAAGCAAACAAACCACTTTTGAAAACACAAATGAGCAAGTATCTAAGAGCCCATGGATAACCATGGATAGAAAGGGTGCTAACACCTTCCCTTTCTATAATCTACCTCCCGAACCGAGAGCAATCTCTTTAAGGAATTTTTCTGTGCTTTTGTCCTTTCCATGTTGGAGAAAATAAAAGACGGTGGCGACTCTTGCTTCCGCGACATTTCGCGAACCAGCGTTAAACAGTCAGTTCCAGATCCACCGATCACAGAACTGGCGACTCTGCTGGGGAATAAACTTAAAGTGGGGTGTACCTTAGGATTAAGATCACTGTGTTTTCAATTGTCTTCTTTGCTTGCTTTACTATTGTGGGTTGCATCGGAGTTTCATAGATCCTAACCCGGATCTGGGGATACCCTGTTTAGGTAGCATAAGCTGTGAGGGACCTGTCCGGTGTAGACCGACACGGGTGAAACAGTGGCTACGTTGGTGTGACACCTTGGTCTGTACCGATATCCCTTGTGTCGCAACGAGGAGAATATGGGTCTTCTAAGGAGTCGTTAAGCACCAACAACCTTAGAACCTTAATTGACACAACTTGGCCTTTAGAACAGTAGCAGTATGCTACGCCCATTGAGGCTAAACTCTCGTGATGGTTCTGGCCGCAAGAAAAGATTGCGATGCTGGAGTTATGACCGATTGAGGGTAGTCAATGATATTGGGATCCTCTAAGAACCCGGTTACTTTTGATTAGGACAGGTATGAACCAACGAACTGAAAGAGGGTAGTACCTAGACCTCATGCTGGCCTAAACTTTAGGGGCTTGCCTTGTGTGACTTGTGTGCCTTACCATGTTTTCCTTTGTATCTGTATGAGGTGTGCTTTATCATAACATCATAGCATCATGAGCATTGCATGCATCCTGCATAAGGACTGACCATTTCAAAGACAAGAGGGTTTCACCTTTGCTCTGTTTTGTAGGACATTATGATGCCTGTGCGAAGGAACACTATCCGGTTCAACTTTGTTCGTTCACCTGAGTTGCTTGATGAGTTGGTTAGCAGAATTCCAAATACCACTTCCTTCATTCAGAGGCACGGTTCTCTTCTCAGCTTAGTCACTGCAAGGCGGGATCAACAGTTGATGAGTGTTCTGACCCAGTTCTATGACCCTCTGTACCAGTGCTTCACCTTTCAAGACTTCCAGCTGGTCCCTACCCTGGAAGAGTTCTCTGATCTGCTTGGTATCCCTATCTTGGATCAGACTCCCTTTACTGGTTGGGAAAAGACCCTCAGGCTTGAGGATGTTGCTGCAGCTCTTCCTTTGACCCATCAAGAGGTAACAGACAACTGGGAGACTAGAAGCGGAGTTAAGGGTTTCTTGGCCAAGTTTCTGATTGGTAAGGCTAACAGTTTCTGGAATGACTTGGACTTTAGGGCATATGAA
Organism: Vicia faba; assembly: GCA_948472305.1. Taxonomy (NCBI): domain Eukaryota; kingdom Viridiplantae; phylum Streptophyta; class Magnoliopsida; order Fabales; family Fabaceae; genus Vicia; species Vicia faba. The sequence continues at coordinate 1,175,482,629 of OX451738.1, read as the reverse complement.
GACATTTTGGCTCTCTTGATCTATGGGTTAGTCCTGTTCCCTAATCCTGACAACTTCATCAATGTCACTGCCATAAGGATCTTTATGTCCCAGAATCCTGTGCCCACTCTCTTGGGTGACATCTTGCAACAACTTCATGCCCGTACTACCCGAAGATGAGGAACCTTATGGTGTTGTATTCCTTTGTTGGTGAGGTGGTTTATTTCACACCTTCCCAAGTTCGTGCTGAAGAACCAAGAAGGAAGAGGTTGGGCTCACAGGTTAATGTCTCTCACCGACAAGGACATCATTTGGACTTGCAGAGGTTTGGACGAGATAGCTATTATTGATCGATGCGGGGAATATCCTAATGTTCCTCTGATTGGTACCCAAGGGGGGATCTCTTACAACCCATGTCTAGCACTCCGTCAGTTTGGAAGAGCAAGAAGAGCAGGCCCCCATGAGATGTTGGTGCCTCACATCAGTTTCGAGTTTCAGGTGGATAGTGACGAGCTGCGTCGTAGGTTCATCAAGGCTTGGGACAAAGTTCATAAAGCTGACCCACAAGAGTTAGGTCCAAAGACTTCTTTACCTATGGAAGCCTACTACAAATGGGTTCGCATCCGTGCCCAGAAGTTAGGTATGCCGTATGAAGCTGTCAGACCCGTCATTCTTGAGTGTCCTGACAAAGATGGTATTCCTCCTACTATCCTTCCTCCTCAGATGCCTACTGATTATGAGACATTGAAGAGATCTTGGTCGCAACTGCGAGAAGAACGGGATTCTTACCGGGAAAAGTTCAACGAGCAGGAATCAAAGATCCAGAAGCTGACAAAGCAGTTAGAGAATGAGAAAGCTCTGAATGCCTACATCCGTACTGAGAAAAGGAGACCATGGGATCAATAAGGAGCTCCACATGTGCTTTTACAGTTTTATTTCCTTTTCAGTATTTCCTTTCATGTAACGCCTAAGGGCAGCTTGTTGAACAGTTTAAATTTCAAAGTGAATCTAATGAAGTGTGTTCCTTTTTGTTTACAAAGTTGATTCCCGATTGTCTTTGAAAACATAACTCATACACATTTCATACATCATGTGCATAGCAGGTTTTTTTTCCTCTTTTCAGGTTGCTTACAGTTATTCGCTGTTTATTTCAGCATCATGAATCCCGATTCGTCAGCAACTGAGACAACTATCAAGGCTCTTCAGGCGCAGAATGCGCAGTTTCAGGAATTAATCATGGGCTTGGCTCAAGGCCAGGCAGAATTGAAGGCTATGCTCCTGAAGAAGGAGAAAAAGAAGAAGAGAAGAACTGTTCTGTTCAACTCGGGCCGAAGGTTTGGCAATACTCTGCAGCAGGGAGAAGCTGGTTCTTCTGTTGACAAGATTAGTCCTCAGACAGAAGCAAGGGTTCCTAGTCCGGTAGTCTCCGACAACGAGACTGATTTTGATGAAGAACAGTACCCTCCTGCAGAAGACAGATACAAGCAACTGGAGGACAGGTTGAAAGCTATGGAGGTTCAACAGGTACCTGGGCTGGATTTTGGAGATCTGGGATTGTCAACTGGCGTGATTATCCCCCACAAGTTCAAGGCACCATCCTTTTCTAAGTATGACGGGGCATCTTGTCCCAAGCTGCACTTAAGGTCCTATGTTCGGAAAATGCAACCGTACTCTGCGGATAAGAATTTGTGGATCCACTTCTTCCAGGAGAGTCTTTCAGGGACTCATCTCGAATGGTTCTATCAGCTGGATGGGACCAAGGTTCGTAACTGGGAGGAGTTGGCTACTGCTTTCTATAAGCAGTATCAGTATAATGCCGACCTTGCCCCTACACGTACCCAACTTCAGGGTATGTCGTTAGGTGCAAGTGAAGGTTTTAAAGAGTACGCTCAGAAGTGGAGGGACCTGGCTGGCAGGGTGCAGCCACCATTGACTGATCGGGAGTTGGTAGACATGTTCTTGGGGACCCTATCTGGGCTGTTTTTCAACCATCTGATCGGGAATTCTTCTGCCGGGTTCACTGATTTGATTCTGACGGGAGAAAGAATTGAAGCTGGGTTAAAGTCTGGAAAGATTGCGAAGGGTGCATCATCTAGTACAGAGAAGAAACCCTTCAAGAAGGAGTCTAGTGCCGTGTATGGTTCCAGGAAATCGGAGAGACCTGATCGCCGCCAATCTGTCAGTGCGGTAATGATTGCTAAGCCTGCTGCCGCTTCTCGGCCGACCAATCCTCAAAGGGCTGAAAGACCCCGGAGAGAGTTTACCCGGTTAAACATGACCCTATCGCAGATCCTGCCACAGTTGCTATCCACCAATTTGGTGACTGTCAAGGAGGCGCCAAAGTTTCCAAATACTACCTCTCCTAAGTACAACCCGAATGCTCGTTGTGCTTACCATTCAGATAGCCCGGGGCACTCCACTGATGACTGTTGGGCGTTAAAGAATAAGCTGCAGGACCTTATTGACGCCAAGGAGGTACAGTTTGAGGCATCTGAGAAGCCTAATGTGGTGACGGCTCCCCTACCTGCTCATGGAGTAAATGCTATTGGGGACGAAGACGAAGTGGACGATGCTGAGTTTGATAGCTGGATCTACCCGGCAACCGACGGCGGATCTAACAATTGGAGTGCAAAGGACAACCTATCTGTTTCTCTTGTTACTAAGTAATGAATTCCTATGTTTTGGTATTTGTAATAAACAATAATAAACTCTTTGGCCCGGTGTCTTACCCGAGGCACCGTGGTATCATTTGTGAGGGCATATAAATTGTCATTTCATATATCATGAATGAAAATCTTGGACATATTTTCGCATTGCAAATATTGTGCTCCTTTTCTGTCTTTCTTTCCTTTACATATATTTCAAAACAGCTGTATTTACACACACACACTCACTCATACAGGTTTCAATCCACTCTGGATCTCACTGATAACGACTCTGCTACTGCCAGTTATGACTTCGAAAATCCGATCAACTTAGCCGAAGACGAAGGTGAAGATGATTGCGAAGTGCCTGGCGAGCTTGCAAGACTGTTGCTTCAGGAAGAGAGGGCAATTCAACCCCATGAAGAGCCAGTGGAAACCATAAACTTGGGTACAGAGACAGACAGGAAAGAGGTAAAGATTGGTGCCAACCTAGAGCTCAGCGTGAAGCAACGGTTGGCTCAAATGCTGCATGACTATATGGAGATCTTTGCCTGGTCCTACGAAGACATGCCTGGGTTGGATACCGATATCGTGGTCCATCACTTGCCAACTAAGGAAGACTGTCCTCCCGTTAAGCAAAAGGTCCGTCGGATGCGTCCAGAGATGTCTGAGAAGATCAAAGCCGAGGTCATGAAACAGTTTGATGCTGGGTTCCTTGCAGTGACTTCTTACCCTCAGTGGGTTGCTAATGTGGTGCCGGTACCTAAGAAGGACGGTAAGGTCAGAATGTGTGTCGACTATAGGGATCTGAATAGGGCTAGCCCCAAGGATGACTTCCCCTTACCCCACATTGATGTCCTTGTTGATAATACGGCTCAGCACAAGGTGTTCTCTTTCATGGATGGTTTCTCAGGTTACAATCAGATCAAGATGGCACCTGAAGACATGGAAAAGACTACATTTTTTACTCAGTGGGGCACCTTCTGTTACAAGGTCATGCCTTTTGGAATAAAGAACGCTGGGGCAACCTACCAACGCGCCATGGTTGCTTTGTTTCATGACATGATCCATCATGAGATAGAAGTGTATGTTGATGATATGATCGCAAGGTCCCAGACTGAGTAAGAGCACCTAGATCATCTACAGAAGCTGTTTGACCGGTTAAAACTGTACAAGCTGAGATTGAACCCTAACAAGTGTACCTTCGGGGTAAGATCTGGAAAGTTGCTAGGCTTCGTGGTCAGTGATAAAGGAATACAAGTGGACCCTGCCAAGGTCAAAGCTATTCAAGAGATGCCAGTTCCTAAGACAGAGAAGGAAGTCAGAGGCTTTTTAGGACGCCTGAATTACATTGCTCGATTCATCTCACATCTGACTGCTACCTGTGAGCCAATCTTCAAGCTGCTGAAGAAAGATCAGGTAGTACGATGGAATGATGAATGTCAGGCCGCTTTTGACAGAATCAAGGAGTATCTCCAAGAACCACCCATCCTTATGCCACCGGTTGAAGGGAGACCTCTGATACTATACCTGACAGTGCTCGACAACTCAATGGGGTGTGTGCTGGGGCAGCATGACGAGTCTGGCCGAAAAGAGCATGCCATTTATTACCTTAGCAAAAAGTTTACCGACTGTGAGACCCGATACTCACTGCTTGAGAAAACTTGCTGCGCTTTGGTATGGGCTGCTCGCCGGCTGAGACAGTACATGCTGACTCATACCACCTTATTGATCTCAAAGATGGATCCTATCAAATACATATTCGAAAAGCCTGCTCTGTCTGGGAGAATTGCAAGATGGCAAATGATCTTGACGGAATACGACATTCAGTACACGACCCAGAAAGCCATCAAGGGAAGTGTATTAGCAGACCACCTGGCACATCAAGCTGTAGATGATTATCAGTCAATGAACTTCGAGTTTCCAGATGAGAGCATCATGATTGTGAGGTACCTGGACCGGATGAAGGACCTGAACCAGGATCCCGATGGTCTATGCACTTTGACGGAGCCTCCAATGCTTTGGGAAGTGGTATCGGCGCCATCATCATATCTCCACAAGGTACTCATACTCCACTCACTGCCCGGCTATGTTTCAACTGTACCAACAACATGGCGGAGTATGAGGCGTGCATCATGGGTCTTCAAGCTGCGATCGATCTAAGGATCAAGTTTCTGAGTGTCTTCGGAGATTCCGCTCTCGTGATCAATCAGATCAAAGGAGAGTGGGATACGAAACATCCAAACTTGATTCCTTACAGAGAATATGTGTTGACCCTGATCCCCCACTTCACTGAGATAACCTTTGAGCATTTTCCAAGAGAAGAGAATCAGCTGGCGGACGCGTTAGCTACAATGTCTTCTATGTTCAAGGTCAAATGGGATAATGAGGCTCCCCGGATCATCATCTGGAAACTGGACGAACCAGCATACTGTTGTGATCTCGAAACTGAATCGGTAACTGAGAAGCCTTGGTACCATGAAGTTAAGAGATATCTGGAAGCTCAGGAATACCCTGAAGGTGCATCTGTCAATGATAAGAAATTCCTGAGAAGGTTCGCAACCAAATTCTTCCTTAGCAACGGCATCTTATACAAGCGAAACCATGATTCAACCTTACTGCGTTGCGTGGACAAAACTGAAGCAGAAAGAATCATGGAAGAGCTACATGAAGGGACCTTTGGTACGCATTCCAGTGGACACACAATGGCTAAGAAAATCCTACGGGCAGGATATTACTGGTCCACAATGGAAGCTGACTGCTACCAACATTCCAGGACATGCCATAAGTGCCAGATCTACGCAGACAAGGTGCATGTTCCTCCGGTTCCTCTGAATGTTCTGACTGCGCCTTGGCCGTTTGCAATGTGGGGTATAGACATGATCGACGAGATTAAACCTACGGCATCCAATGGGCATCGCTTCATCCTAGTGGCGATTGATTATTTTACGAAGTGGGTCGAGGCAGCTTCCTATGCTACGGTAACCAAGACTGTTGTGGCACGGTTCATTCGACATAATCTGATCTGTCGGTACGGCGTCCCGGAGTGAATAATTACAGACAACGGTACCAATCTGAATAACAAGATGATCGCTGAGCTCTGCGAATAGTTCAAGATACAGCACCACAATTCTTCTCCTTACAGACCGAAGATGAATGGGGCTGTAGAAGCAGCGAATAAGAACATCAAGAAGATCGTGCAGAAGATGACAGTAACTTATAAAGATTGGCACGATATGTTACCGTTCGCTCTACATGGGTACCGTACCTCCGCTAGGACGTCAACCGGGGCAACTCCTTTCTCTTTGGTTTATGGCATGGAGGCAGTCTTGCCGATCGAAGTGCAAATACCCTCTCTCCGGATAATGAAGGATGCAAATCTGAACGAAGAAGATTGGATCCAGACACGACTTGATCAGCTCAACCTCATTGACGAAAAGAGACTTGCTGCTATCTGTCATGGTCAGACGTATCAGAAACGGATGATCAGGGCATTTAACAAGAAAGTCAGACCACAGGAATATCGAGTTGGGGATCTGGTAATCAAGAGAATCATCCTTCCTCAAAGTGATCCAAGGGGCAAATGGACCCCTACGTACAAAGGGCCATTTGTGGTTAAGCATGTGTTCTCAGGAGGAGCAATGATATTAACCAACATGGATGGTGACGACCTTCCTCACCCCGCCAATGCAGACATAGTAAAAAAATACTACGCATGAAAAAAGACCCGCTAGGCTGACATGCCTAGGCAAAAATTAGGGCTTCCCGTCGAACCAAAAGGGTTCGGGCAAAATGAAGGGATGAAAATGAAAAAAATCTGTACACCCGGCAAGTCGAAAACCTGAAAAGGCGGCTTGGGCAAAAATGGGTATCCCGGTGGACTGAAAACCCGAGAGGGCGGTCCAGGCAAAAATTAGGGATAAAAGCGTAATACTATGTCTCATTGGATCACTTTGCATCCAGAATCCGGTATCGGCATCAAGTTCAAACGGCATCGATCAGTCAGCTTCACCTTCAACCAAGGTCATCAAGTGATGAGACGCTCAGAGTTATAAAGGAAATAGCAGAGTTGAAACCCAGTGGGATCATATATTTCACACAGCTGTTTTATTTTCTTTTGTACAAAATTTGTATAAATTCTTTTGTTCGGCGGCATTCTCTTACTAGGACGTCAGCCTCTTGTAAATAAAACGCCTATTCACAGGCCATTCAAAATCAATACAAATATATTTTCAATTAAAATGCGCCAAATATTTTTCCTTTTTCTGTTTTGTTTTGCGAAGAACGTCCAAGGTTCAATCTGTGATATATGCATTGACAATAATTTGCTAACTCATAAATATTTGCATACGAAACAAGGAATTAATTGCAGGTGACACTAGAAACAGGGGCAATAAAAAGAATTGTCTAAGCAATCTAATTGTTTTGTCCTCCAAGGTACCAAGGTAGGTTCAGCTAAAGAACATGACCGGTACACCTTAAATCCCCAGAGAGTAAGTCAGCAGTCAATACACTCTCTCCAAGATATATCATCAGCAAATCTCAAGGAAGTTGGGCATCCTCCAGCAGATCCCAACACCCCCCAGCAGCATACATATATTCTTAACAAGCACCCCCAGCAGTCTTGGTCTAAAGACTGTTCCCCGGCGGTATATCAACATTCAAAAGGAATCACTTCCCCAGCATATCAAAACTTCCCCATGAGAGTCCAATCCAGTTCCCCAGGAAATTTGGAATTCATATCCCCCCAAGCAGTAAGCTTATCCCCAGTAGATTCTGGAAGCTTATCCTCGCAGAGCACGAACGCGTCGCCCGGCTTTATTTAAAGAGTTATTTCCTTAACCGGATATAACTGGGTTATCCTCAGCCAAAAGCCACGGAAAGAACGTCGTCGACAGAATCATCTTATCCCCAGCGAAGTCTATCAACACTTCCAGCACAGCAAGTTATCAACAACTCAGCAAGGCATCCTCTCTCCCCCACAGAGCATTACTCCCAGCATGGTCGCTAGAGTATTTTTCTCCCCGCAGAATCTCCCATTTGCCAAGTTTATTCCGCAACGGAGTCATCTTCTCCTACCGGTATTCTTGCAACTATCATCCCTAGCGGAAGCAAAGATTTATTCTTCAACATCATCCCAGGATATGACTTCCCGGCACCCGTCAAGGATTTACTTTCTTAGACGAAAACATACATTCATAAAACATCACATACATCATTATAGCATGCATAGACGCATCATATCATACAAAGCGCATTCATGTTGAGAACATCATTGCTTGATCCATATCATACATTGCATATGACTGACCTTTACCTTTCAGGAAAGATGCAGTTGAAATTCTCAATCATAGTTCAAGACCTAGACCGGTTCAGTTAATCGACTTCGAAGATTTCTTATCCAGTCCCAGGCCTTCTCTAGTCCAGCTAAATCGACTCCCAACAGATTTTTCTGATAAAGACTCAGTAGAAGTTATCCCAGATTATGATTTCAGATGTTCCCCTCTCCGACGGTGAGTGTGAGGTGATAGTCTACTATGGTTCCCTCTCCGACGGTGAGTGAGGTGGTAATTCCTTTTCAGATGTTTCCCTCTCCGACAGTGAGCGTGAGGTGATAGTCTACTATGGTTCCCTCTCCGACGGTGAGTGAGGTGGTAATTCCTTTTCAGATGTTTCCCTCTCCGACAGTGAGCGTGAGGTGATAGTCTCCTATGGTTCCCTCTCCGACGGCGAGTGAGGTGGTAATCCCTTTTCAGATGTTTCCCTCTCCGACGGTGAGTGTGAGGTGATAGTCTCCTATGGTTCCCTCTCCGACGGCGAGTGAGGTGGTAATCCCTTTTCAGATGTTTCCCTCTCCGACGGTGAGTGTGAGGTGATAGTCTCCTATGGTTCCCTCTCCGACGGCGAGTGAGGTGGTAAGTCCTTTTCAGATGTTTCCCTCTCCGACGGTGAGTGAGGTGATAGTCTCTTATGGTCCCCTCTCCGACGGTGAGTGAGGTGGTAATCCCTTTTCAGATGTTTCCCTCTCCGACGGTGAGTGTGAGGTGATAGTCTCCTATGGTTCCCTCTCCGACGGCGAGTGAGGTGGTAATCCCTTTTCAGATGTTTCCCTCTCCGACGGTGAGTGTGAGGTGATAGTCTCCTATGGTTCCCTCTCCGACGGCGAGTGAGGTGGTAAGTCCTTTTCAGATGTTTCCCTCTCCGACGGTGAGTGAGGTGATAGTCTCTTATGGTCCCCTCTCCGACGGTGAGTGAGGTGGTAATCCCTTTTCAGATGTTTCCCTCTCCGACGGTGAGTGAGGTGATAATTCCTTTCAGATTATAATTTCCTATAGTTCCCTCTCCGACGGTGAGTGAGGTGACTCCCTTTGAGATTATAATGTCCTTTGGTCCTCTTCCTGATACTGCGAAGATGGTAATTCCTACCAAGATTTTCTCAACGAGCGTTGTTGAAGTTAAAGTCACCCAAGGTTCTCTGACCATTCATGCTAAGGCGGTAACCATCCCTGGTTCATTCATCATCTTGTGAAGCTCCAGACTCAGCTCCTGTAACCAGTCAGGACACATCTATATCAAGCATCTGAAATCAATTCCTGCAACGTGTCAGGTACTCATTTTTTCTTTTGCAAATATGCAGGTTCTCGCTAAGGAATCTCTTACGCGAACAACATCCAGATGGCATCTATAAGCCCATCATCCTATCCAGCAATCTCCCAAATGGTATCTATAAGCCCATTCCATCACTGCTACTATGTGAGCGCAAATTTCTAGGGCACTCTAGTGTTCAATCATCTTCTACCCTCGGATTACGAAAGGCACGTCAGCCAATCTGCATCCTCAGGTCTAAGAAGATTGAACAGGGGCAACTGTTGTACCCCAAAATTTGCCCTCCCATATTCTCCAAGAAATTGCCAAGCCAAGTCACAAGATTCCCCAAGGGGTTGCACAGTCAAAGAGCCTCCTATACAGTCAAAACTAGGGTTTGTGTTCTGATCAAGAAAAGGAAGTTTTCAAAGGTCCAATCAAGTCTCACATGCCTACAAATATGGTCAAGTATCCTCATATCAAGTTTCAAGACATTCAGCTCAAAATTGCACAGTCAAAACCCTAGATTGCACTACAGTCAACTGTAGGGGCAAAATGGTCATTTGACAGTCAAAAGTTCAAATTTTTGGTCAACATATCATTTTGAAGCCACAAACATCATTTGATCAATGCTTGATCATGATTCTCAAAATTTGGGCTCAGAAATCATCAAAGATGCAAAAGTTTCCTTATTTGGACAGCTGAAAAAGTCAACTGAAATTGACCAGGGCATAACTTTCACATGGATTATCAGAAAAATTCCATCCAAAGCTCATTTTGAAGAGAAAGACATTTCCTACAACTCATCTTCATACTTCAAGTCCAAGAAATGCTCTCACAAAAAGTTATCAATTTCAACATTATAGGTCATTTTCAAAAGTCAACAAAAAGGGACTTTAAGTCAAAGGCCATAACTTGAGATTGGTAAATCAAAATGACATAGGACCAAAGGCATTGGTTAGAGGACTCAAAGACCTTTCCAAAATGTCCAAGAACATGAGAAAAGCTTAAAAATTGAGCAAGTTATGCCTTGTGGAAGTTGGGAAATTTTTGGATATTTTGAAAAGTCAACATTACTTCAAATGACCTAAAATTGCTAATGGGCCCATTTTTCTTCCAAGATTCATCATTCTAAGCATGTGCACGACCACTTGGCCCAAAGGGAAGTATTTTCTCATTTTTTATTTATTTATTTGAATTTCTATTAATATTAATTCATTTAAATCATTTAAATATATGAAAAATATCTAATTCACCCTAACCAATCTTTTTATACATGTTTTAGACTTAATATTTCGTGCTTAGCTAAATGGGGAAAGAATTGGTTTGATTTGAGCCTAATTGACACAAAGAACACATGAAAAGATATGAAAAAGATCCTTAAGAAATCAAATATTGAAAACCATTATTGCATTGGATTTGATTGGTTTTTGTTGCCCTAATGCACTTACTACATATGCTAGATGAGAACCCTAATCATGATAGACTGAAAGCTGCGCCCAAAACTCCCTTGACAACTTGAAAAATTTGCAAAAAAAGTCAAAACTGTAAACACCTCTGCAAGGCGATTCAGGTCTCAAAACTTGGTTCAATAGCTTCCTCAGGCTTCACTGATCACGTTCTAATCCATATCATCCATCAAAGCATCAAGAATTGGTAACGAGAACCTTCCCTGTACAGAGAAAAAGTCACGATCGTCTTTTTAATACTAGGCATTCTCATGGCATTCTAATTATGGATTTATATTCATTGTGATGTTTTAAAGCTAACCATGATGTTTAATTTGATTATCATGCTGTATATTCGATTGTGCCATGTTTGCTTTTTAGGGTTTGCAGGTTTTTGAATTAGGGGTTTCCACACAAAGCAAAATTGGAACACTACAGTATCACCATTCGAATCACCGCGCTTGGACGAACAAGAATCTACCCTCGCGCCTAATTTATGTTTAGAGATGGCTTAATCGCTATTTTCTTGAAAACGGCCTAAAAGAACATTCCTAAAACCGTTGCCTCATGTTTTCTATTTCAGAGATAGTGAGGAAGACGAAGCCGTGTCACACACTGATTGGCACGTTTGAATGTTTCGCGCGTTGAACCACTAATCATTTGCTTTTCTTTTATAATATTTATTGTTTATTTATTAATCAAACGCGTTGAGTTGGTCTAGTGGCAGGCAATGATGCTGGTAACACACGTGACCTGGGTTCGAACCCCAGGTCTTGACATTCTTCATATTGTTTTGCGTTCAGTAATTCTGTGCAGGCTCCACATTGAAAGCCACCATATTCCATCACCATCAAGCCATCCACGCGTCTAGCATATCCAGATCAAAGGCTCAAGGTTGCTGAACACCATAAGCGCTGGTCAACATGTCCGTAGACCACCTGGAAAGTCAAACGGACCCAGGGTTTTTGGGCCAGATTATTCAAAGTCCTACCTCACAATTGGGGCCTGAACCCCCCCCCCCTGGTTTGCAATTCTTTTTATTTTTTTTCTTATATTTTATTTTTAAATTATTGTTTATTTGTTTTATAGTTTTGCTTTAATTAATTATTTTCATAAAATATAAAAACCTCACAAAAATCAGAAAAATGAAAAACATAATCAATATTTTACTTTAATATTTTTATAAATAAATTCACATGTAACTATTTAGTTTTAATTAGGTTGTAATTTTAATTTCTTTTAAATAACAAAATACAAAAAATGTAGAACTAGGTTTAATTAATAAATTTTATTCCTTTCAATTTTTCTTTTTTTTTCATAATAATAATATTACTTATTTTATTTTCATAATTAAATTGTACATAAAAAACTTAGGTTTAATTTAGGTTAAATTTTAATACTTTCATAATAAATTTAAAAACCATTAGAATTAGGGTTAGTTAATTTTAATTAATTCTTTTTTCTTTTAAATCTTAAAAAACATAAAAATACCAAAAAAACATTTTCTTTTAAATTTTAATTTTAATTCCTTTAATTTTTGCAAAAGGGTCCAATGCCCATACTTTTAATTGTTTAATTTCGCATATTTATTTTTATTTCATTTAAATAACTATGTACCTCTCCCAAAGCCATGTAACTAAACTTCTCGCACTTTTATTTCTTTTGCTTTCTTTATTTTTCGTCAAATCGGGTCCGGTTTAATTTTGGCGATGTGGACCTGCGCCATTTGTAATAGCTTTAGATTTATTTTCTCGCAATACTTTTTAACTGTTAAACAAAGCATGCAAGAATGAATGGACTTAAATAAAATCAAGCGTAGAACACCAATAAACATGACAAGACAAATATCAATGAAAACGACACACGAATCGCACACACCACCCCTAGGGTACGCCTCACTGTTGCCTTTCGAAAGGTGATCGTCGAGTAGAGGATGTCTTAGTAAGTCCTCATGATCCGGGAACCTGGCATGAGGGTAGCTTCTAAGGTGTCTTCCCATTGCTCCGGTGATCACCATGTCCCGAACCTCGAATTGACCCGAACACCTCCAACGGTGGTGCTACCTACCTCTCAATGGTGGGATGGCACTACTTTAAAGGACATTTACACAGACGAATTCCTTAGGGTAGGTAGACGACTCGTGGATACTTGCTCTAATTCAAAACAAAACAAATCAAAAATACTTTTCACACCAACACATTTTCAAAAAAGCTTTCGAAAGCAATTTTTCAAACACTCTTGAGGACCGATACAAGAGTCGAACTGGAATTTTCAAAGAAACTTTTTAAACCCACAGTTGAAAAGCAAACAAACCACTTTTGAAAACACAAATGAGCAAGTATCTAAGAGCCCATGGATAACCATGGATAGAAAGGGTGCTAACACCTTCCCTTTCTATAATCTACCTCCCGAACCGAGAGCAATCTCTTTAAGGAATTTTTCTGTGCTTTTGTCCTTTCCATGTTGGAGAAAATAAAAGACGGTGGCGACTCTTGCTTCCGCGACATTTCGCGAACCAGCGTTAAACAGTCAGTTCCAGATCCACCGATCACAACTTCCAATCAAGGGGCACGGCATGAGCACTGTGCATCATCTGGGGCAGTCCAGTCAAGATTCAAGGAATCTCTCAAAATGCCAAATAGCTAGGGGCAAATCTCCGCCTGAGTCACTTGGGGCATTGGACATGAATTCCAGCGACGAATCTGGCATGATCAACGAAGATCTTCTGGTAGTATGACAACATGACACTACTGACAGTGACAACTCCTTACATCCTGAGAGCATGGGCATAGTCAAAAAAAAAATACTACGCATAATCAAAGACCCGCTAGGTCGACTGGCCTAGGCAAAAATAAGGGTTTCTCGGCGAACCAAAAGGGTTCGGGAAAAATAAGGGATGAAAATAAAAAAAATCTGTACACCCGGCAAGTCAAAAACCTGAAAAGGCGACTTGGGAAAAAATGGGTATCCCGGTGGACTGAAAACCCGAAAGGGTGGTCCAGGAAAAAGTTAGGGATCAAAGCGTACGACTATGTCTCATCATCTCGACACTTACCTACCAGAAGAAGATTTGTCAAATCGGCAGTTATCAGCACCTCCACAGGTACCTTCTCCCGCAGAAACTGGGGCAATAAGAGTTGTCCAAACTGTACAAGCTGCTCTGTCCACCAAGGTACCAAGGTAGGTTCGGCTGAAGAATGTAACCAAGATATCTCCACTCCCCGGGAGTAAGACAATTCAGAAATACTCTCCCCCAAGCAGAGTTGGTCTCCCGTCAGCCCCAAAAGGGAACAGTATCTCCAGCAAGTCAGCAATACTCTCCCCAAGCAGAGTTAGGCTACTGTCAGCCCCAAAGAAGTTGGGTATCCCCAGAAGATCTCAATATTCCCCAGCAGAGTATACAAATATTCCTCAGCAAGCATCCCCGGCAATCTTAATATTCCTCGACGAAATATAAGATTGTTCCCCGGCGGAATACCAGACACCCCAGTAAAGCCACTTCCCCAGTGCAGTTCAAAAGTTTCCCCAGGAGAGTTGAACCATCTCCCCAGTAGATTCTGGAAGCTTATCCCCAGTAGATTCTGGAAGCTTATCCCCCGTAGATTCTGGAAGCTTATCCCCAGTAGATTCTGGAAGCTTATCCCCTGCAGAGCACAAATATTGCTCCCCGACCATGTTCAAAGGTTATTCCCCACCAGAGCCTATAACTGGGTTATCCTCAGCTAATTACAATGGAAAGATCGTCCTCAGCGAAGTTCTTCCTACCCCCAGCGGAGTTCATCCAAATCCCCAACAGAGCTTATCAACGGAATCCCCAGCAGAGTTATCGTCAAATTCTCAGCGAAGTATCTCTTCCCACAGAGTAATTCCCCGTAGAGTAATATCTTTATCAAGTTTATTCCCCAACGGAGTCGTCTTCTCCTACCGGCTTATCCTTGCAATCATCATCCCCAGCCGAAACGAAGAACTCTACTCTTCAACATCAGCCCAGGATTCAACGAACTTCCCGGCATTCGTCAAGGATTTATTTTCCTAGACGAAAATACATTCATAAACATATCGCATTTCACAGCTCCTACATGATAATGTGCATACGACACGATCTCATTTATTTTGAAGAACATCATGACACATGCATGCATATACGCATCATATCGCACAATCTCATTTATTCTTGAGAACATCATGACATCATGCATTTCATACATCATGACACTGCATACAACTAATGTTTTGCCTTTTCAGGAAAAGGGCAATCAGAAGATATTACCATCAACTTTTGAAGTTCCAGATTCGATACCTGTATCTAGCAAGGGCATATCTGTGGACGATTGATTGTAGATTCGATACCTGTATCTAGCCAGGGCATATCTACATGAAGAGTTTAAAGATCAATACCTATATCTAGCCAGGAAGTCATCTTTCATTCTCAGGTCAGAGGTCTACACCTGTATCCATCCAGGAAAGCTATCTCTACCAACCTTTTGAAATTCCAGATTCGATACCTGTATCTAGCCAAGGCATATCTGTGGACGACTAATTCCAGATTCGATACCTGTATCTAGCCAGGGCATATCTGTGGACGACTAATTCCAGATTCGATACCTGTATCTAGCTAAGGCATATCTGTAGACGACTAATTCCAGATTCGATACCAGTATCTAGCCAGGGCATATCTGTGGGCGACTAATTCCAGATTCGATACCTGTATCTAGCCAGGGCATATCTGTGAGCGTTTGTTTGTAGATTCGATACCTGTATCCAGCCAGGGCATATCTGTAAGCGACTGATTAGAGGTTTACGCCTGTATCTAGCCAGGAAAGCTATCTCGATCAACTTTTTGAAGTTCCAGATTCGATACCTGTATCTAGCCAGGGCATATCTGTGAGCGATTGTTTGTAGATTCGATACCTGTATCCAGCCAGGGCATATCTGTAAGCGACTGATTAGAGGTCTACGCCTGTATCCAGCCAGGAAAGCTATCTCGATCAACTTTTTGAAGTTCCAGATTCGATACCTGTATCTAGCCAGGGCATATTTGTGAGCGATTGTTTGTAGATTCGATACCTGTATCTAGCCAGGGCATATCTGTAAGCGACTGATTAGAGGTCTACGCCTGTATCCAGCCAGGAAAGCTATCTCTACCAACCTTTTGAAGTTCCAGATTCGATACCTGTATCTAGCCAGGGCATATCTGTGAGCGACTGATTAGAGTTCTACGCCTGTATCCATCCAGGAAAGCTATCTCGATCAACTTTTTGAAGTTCCAGATTCGATACCTGTATCTAGCCAGGGCATATCTGTGAGTGATTGTTTGTAGATTGGATACCTGTATCTAGCCAGGGCATATCTATAAGCGACTGATTAGAGGTCTACGCCTGTATCCAGCCAGGAAAGCTATCTCTACCAACCTTTTGAAGTTCCAGATTCGATACCTGTATCTAGCCAGGGCATATCTGTGAGCGACTGATTAGAGGTCTACGCCTGTATCCAGCCAGGAAAGCTATCTCGACCAACCTTTTGAAGTTCCAGATTCGATACCTGTATCTAGCCAGGGCATATATGTGGACGATTGATTATAGATTCGATACATGTATCTAGCCAGGGCATATCTACATGAAGAGTTTGAAGATCAATACATGTAACAAGCCAGGAAATTATCTTTCTTTCTCAGGTACGCAAGTTCTCGCTAAGGAATCTCTTACGCGATCGACATTTCCAAATGGCATCCATAAGCCCATTCCCGACAAGATTCTGTCACACTTCCAGATGGCATCTATAAGCCCATCCCCCTATCCATCATCTCTCCAAATGGCATCCATAAGCCCATTCCCGAAATCACACTGTTGACACTACACTATGCGAGTGCAAATTTCTGGGCACTTTAGTGTTCAATCATCTTCCACCTTCGGATCACGAAAGGCACACAAGCCAATCTACATCCTCAGGTCTAAGAAGATTGAACAGGGGCAACTGTTGTACCCCAAAATTTTCCCTCCCATATTCTTCAAGGTTTATCAAGAATCATCTCCAATTGGTTCAGGATTTCTCAAGGATTGCACAGTCCAAATGCCTCCTATATACATTCTCAAGCATCTACATATCAAGTGTCAAGGCTCACAGAGGCAAATTGCACAATCAAAAGCTCCATTTGCTTCACAATCAACTACAGGGGTAAAATGGTTATTTTGCAGTCAAAAGTCATAATTTTTGGTCAACATCTTATTTTGAGCTCATAATCATCATTTGATCAAGTCTTGATCATGATTCCACAAGCATGGCTCAAAAATCATCAAGGATGCAAAAGTTACTATTTTTGGACAGCAGAAAAGTCAACTGTATCTTGACCAAGGCATAACTTTTTCATGGTTCATCATAAAAATCCCATCCAATGCTCATTTTGAAGGGGATGACATTTCCTACAACTCATCTTCACATTCCAAGTCCAAGAAATGCTCTCACAAAAAGTTATCAAGTTCTACATTATAGGTCAATTTCAAAAGTCAACAAAAATGCACTTTAAGTCAAAGACCATAACTTGGGATTGGTAAATCCAAATGACATGGGACCAAAGGCATTGGTTAGAGGACTTCAAGACCTTTCCAAAATGTCCAAGAACATGTTCATAGGATCCAAATTGAGCAAGATATGCATTGGAGAAGTTGGGAAATTTTTGTGAATTTGCAAAAGTCAACTTTGCTCAAAACACTTTGTTTTTGCTAATGGGCCTCAAATTTCTTCTTGCAACATTGTCCAAGGCCTATTCACGACCCATCAAGCTTAAATTGAATTATTTTCTTATTTTTATTAATTAATTGGATTTTTAATTGATTTTAATTCATTTAATTAATTTAAAATGTAGGAAATTCAAAGATATGATTTTTCAATCTTTTGGTGAAGCAAAGATGACCAATATATGCTGGAGATTTCGTGTGCCAATCAAGGATGTCAAAAACTCCAAATTTAGCAACTTTCTTCAATCAAAAAGATTGAAAAATATTTGATTTTCAATCAAATATTGAAACCATAATTCCATGGATTTCTTGGCAAGATTGTAACCTAATTCCCTTCCATTATATATACAGAAGCTAACCCTAATGCATTGGACGTGAAAATTGCTGCAGAAAGCCATAGCCAATATTGAAAAAAATTAAGAAAACTTGAAAACTGTTTTACAGATTCCAACGTGATTCAAAGCTTTTTCTTGTTTCTAACACCTTGCAGGAACTCCCAGGGACCTTTTGCAATCAAAATCACACGCCAAAGCTCAAGAAATCACCATTCACAGACCCACGGTTTGCTTAACTTTTTCAGAATCGAAACTCATGATTCATAAGCATTTGATGTGATTTATAGTTTGTTTTGTATTGCTTGCATCCATACAAAGCTAATGATATTAATTAATTGGATTATAATGCACATAATCGTGAATTTCCATTAACGAGTTTTAGGGTTCTTGAGTTCTTGAATTAGGGCTTTATTACTCAGGAAAAATCGGGACCTCTAAGACCCATGGTTGAGACCGCCAGGACGAGACGAATGCATTGAGACCATCGCGCCATATTTATATTTATTGTACGCCTAATCGCTATTATTCGTGGATGCAGGTTGTGGGGGGTTAAAAACCCCCGCTATCTATTTGTTCTTTTTGCAGGCAAATGAGGAAGACGACTGCGTGTTGATACGTGGTTGGTTGGTTTGAAAAAAAGCGCGTGTTTTGTTTTTGTGCAGCATTGAATTGATTATTTAATATTATGTTTATTGATCATTATACTAACAGATGCGAGCAACTGGCCTAGTGGAGCATGCGTTGTCCAAGAACCATTGGGACCTGGGTTCGATTCCCAGGTCCACCCAAAACTCCATAATATTTTTCATAATGTGATCATATGCAGGATTCTCAACGCGTTTCACCATAAACCTCACGCTTCAGCATGCCATGTGGCCATAATCATAAATCCAAAGGCCAAAAGATGATGAACACCATGTTCCTGGTCAACCCTGCGCCTAGGCAATCTCCAAAGTCAAAGCAGGTCTGCACATTAATGGGCCAGATTTCCAATTAACACCTCCTAAGGGCCTAGCACCCCCTGGTTTTCTTTATTCTTTTTTCTTTTCTATTTCAATTTCTATTTAATTATTTTATTAATTATAGTTATTATTATTATTATTTAATTAACTCACAAATTATTATTTTCCTAATAGATTCAGTAAATATTTATATTATTATTATTATTATTATTATTATTATTATTATTATTATTAATCTCACCTTTTAATTATTTTTGTAAATAAATTCTAATTAATTAGTTTAGTTGTTTTAATTAGGTAATTTTGACTTTTTTTACAATAAATAAAACAAACTTAGAATTAGGGTTTTTCTTTTGACAATTTTAATTATTTTTATTTTATTTTCATTAAGACCTAAAAAACTAAAAAATATTTTTTTCTTGTAATTATTTGATTAATTAGTTATTAGGTTTAATTTGAATTAATTGCAACAAAAAAGGACCAAAATTCATTCTTTTCACAACAAAAGGGTCAAAACCCTAAGGATGTCCCCGATTTAATTTCTGTGCGCACACTTTATTATTTTGGTTATATTTATGTATTTGCTCCGAGAATGTAATAGATAATTAGGACTTTTATCGCTTTCTTTTATTTTCTCGCATTTTATTTTTAAGGGTTATGTTTTTGGCGATGTAAATACCCGACGCCTTGTAATAGCGTATATTCATTTTCCGCAATTTATTTTCCGCACAACTATTAACTGTTAATTATGCATGACAAGACTTGTATGAAAAATAAAATCAACCCGTAGCTCACAATGATGCATGCAAAGACAATTTAACATGAAACCTGACACACGTGCACATGCCACTCCTAGGGTACGCCTCACTTGGTTGCCTCGAGGTGGTCATTAAGTATAGGGTGTTTTAGAGGTCACCCTCCTGTCTAAAGATCCAATTTGCCTCGAAACGGCTGCCTCGGATAAAAGGATCTAGGACATTAGGGTTACCGCTAAGGCGTCCTACCATTGCTTTGGTGACCACACATGTCCCTATAATCGAATTAACCCGAATAACTCCAACGACGGTGCTACCTACTTCTCAATAGTGGGATAGTACTGTCTAAAGGACTCTTACACAGCTTAATTCCTTAGAGTAGGTAGATTTCTCCTGGGTACTTGCTCTTTCAAAAAACAAAAAAAACTTTTCGCACTCACACTTTCAAAAAGTTTTCAAACAAACACTTCATACACTCTTGAGGACTGATACAAGAGTTACCTAGAAGTTTTCAAAACGAAACTTTTTCAAAACCCACATACACAAGAAAAGCAAACTCTTTTGAAAACATAGTGAGCAAGTACCTAAGAGCCCGTGGATAACCACAGATAGAAAGGGTGCTAACACCTTCCCTTTCTATAAATCTACCTCCCGAACCGAGAAACATCTCGAAAAGGAATTTTGCTGTGCTTTTGTCCTTTCCTTGTTGGAGAACATAAAAGACGGTGGCGACTCTTGCTTACCGTGACATTTCGCGAACCAGCATTTCAAAACAGTCAGTTCTATTTCCACCGATCACACATAGGAACCAAATATGAAGTCAATGATCAAGAGCACATTGCTTTCCTTGCGTTGTGGCTCTCAAGGTGTGTTCTCTGCTGCAATTCCCTCCAAGTTGCTAGGAGATTCTTGACCCTTACTAATCAATTGCATGCCAGTCAAAACATTTACTTGAGCGAATTGATTCTCGTCGAACTCTATGAAAATCTTGGGGAGGCTTCTTCGAGACTGAAATAATTCGATCCCCAAACCAACATCCTCCTAGATGGACCTTATTGGCTGTTGCAATTGTGGTTGAATTCCACATTCGAACCTTCTCTTTCAACCTACAGCACTATTAATGAAGCTGATCCTGAGGCCGAGAATATGACTATTGAAGGAACCTGACTAGTTCGACTGACCCTTGACGAAGGAGGGAAAAACTTCCAAGATTGCTTCACCAGACACCTTATGATGTTTGCGAGGAGGCACATATACACTCCTTCGATGGCTCCTTTTGCTGTGATAAGTCATGGCCCATAATGGTTTACTAGACCATTATTGAATCTTTCGACTGAGCAACAGGTGGAATCCCTTCAAATCTGGGTAGCCTTTCTTACTCCTAGACTTCTCCTTACCAGGATTATGCCTAAGAAAACCCAGAATATTCTGCTCACCTACCAGCCAAACTTCGTAGCAAGACAATTTGGTCTTTTCCAGATTCTACCAGAACCATTATATCATAACAAGAGTGGTATTTGCCACAGAGGGATGAATTTCAATAATTTCGAAGCCGAAAGCATTATTAGCAAATTCATAGGCCTTTTTCACATCACTTTTATGCCCTTTACCCCTTCATACTACTGCACTAAAGACTTTGAAGACTGGTGGCAAGAATATTATTCTTCCAGCATGTGCGGCATCAAAGACTTTCAAAAACATCTAACAAAAGCCTTTGCTTCTGTGCAAGACAAGACGAAGAAAGGTACGCAACGACACATCAAGGAGATCCAGGCATTCCAAAAATACTTTGAAACATTTTACAATCCCACTGATCTTGGTCTAACCATTCGAGACGCATCTGTGACCTTGAAAGAAAAATTTACAGCAAAACTCCCACGTCTGCGCATACCTTCATGTGTCAAACCTGAGGACAAATATGACTTGGCTTTTCAATTAGAGCCTCCAAAATTTCCCAGATTTCCTACAGCGGACTTCGCTTTGGCCTGGTATCCACCTTATCCACCATGGTTATCGGTGAAAGAGGATTTTAAAGTCATGAGGCAAGATGCACTTAAACTTGAAAAACGAGTGGTTGCGACCAAGCATAGTTTGTATAGTTTCAAAGGATTCCTTCATCTGGATTTAAAACATGTCAGGATGGACACTCCAGAAAGTGAAGGTTTGGAAACCATGGACTCCTTGGTTACTTCGAATTTAATTCTTTTCTTCGAAATAATCTTTAACCCTCGCTCCCTTTACAGCTATTGAGAGAAAGCACACCAAAGTGGTGAAGGCTACTACATCGACAGGGTCTGCGCAAGCAGCCCCAATACCAAAGCCTTCGACAACTAGCATTCCTGAAGCGGCTAGAGAAGTTAGCAAGACCAACAAGGTAAGCTTATACTTTTTACTTATTTTTTACCTACTTGTTGAATCATGCATTGATTTGTGGTTTTTTATTTTTGTTTCAGGATACCGGAAAACCTACACTTACTCCAAAAAAGAGAAAACTAATAAGCAGGTCCACCTCGACACCTGAAAAAACCAACACCATGCCATCTGCAGACCTTACCAAAGCCAAAAAGAAGAAGAAAATAAAATCCTCCACTGCAGGTTCTCCTTCGAAGGAAACTTGTACCAAAAACCAACTCCTTCCAAGTCCAAAAATGAAAAAAGATAGTGTGGCCTCACTTGTAGCCCGAGTACTTGAAGAAATTGAAAGTGATAACTCCAGCCCTGGGGCTGAGGGAACAAAAGTAATAACTTTTATAAATTTTTTTTAAAGTCAACTTTCAAATCAATCAGATTTTAACCCATGTTTCATTTCGCAGGAACAGCCAATCACCCTTAGTAAATCTCCAATTCAACATGGGGTTCCTCACAGCGGCAGCACGCCATCTATCTCACTTTCCTCAGTGAAAGTCTCAAACAAAGGCTTAACCACTAATGTGCACATGAAACATCTCCAAACAGAAGACCTGATTCTCCTCAATCACCGCAAAAATCGAAGCGACAAACAATAACAGACAAACAAACTAATACTGCTGCTCAAGGGGAACCTATTCAAGCCAGTTCAGACGATACTCCATCTGCTGATGCTTCTCCGAAGGATAATAGGGGGAAATCTGATGAAGAAGAATCTAATAGTGATGCCAATGAGTGTGTTGATGAAGATAACGTCATTCCACATGAAGATACCAACATGGATGATACTGAGGACCAAGACCAACAAATCCAAAACATTCCAACTTCATCTGAAGCTGAGAATCCTACAGCAAAACCTTCCAACTCCAAAGTTACTGAAGATGCTCTTCCTTCCGTCGAAGAAATGGAGATTTTAAAGAAGACGAACCCTATGCAGTATATCAGACTTTTTAGATCCAGAAAGGACTTAATGACAGAAAGTTCTTTCCCCAGCCTAACTACTACTTCAAGTGATACTTCGACTGACGAATCCAATGAAGCATTGCTTCAGAAAATCAAAGACACAGTCTTTGGGGCAGATTTATTTGAACTGGTGAAGACAAACGTAACTGCAGGTATCGTTATGAGGAAGCTTATCCATAAAGTCGATTTGGGGAAATGTCCCCCTGAGATTGCTGAGGTTCTGATTGATTTGACCATGCTTATCAATAACTTGGAATCTGACTTTCTCAGAGAGAAAGATGTGGATTCCAAACTCACAGACAAGAAAAAACTTCAAGACTTGAAGTTGGCGCAAGATTTTGAGTTATCAGATAAGGTTGAGAAGCGCGAGAAAGCCAAAGAACTTTCCCAAAAGGAGAAAGACAATATTTCTTCTTCTATTGCCCTCTGGAGAAAACAGATTGAAGAGCTGCAGAAGAAAATTTCTGAGGCTGAAAACGTCATCAGACTCTCGAAGCAGAGAAAAATGATGGAGCCAGCGAAGAGATGAACCAAAGAATCCAATGTATTGATGAAGCTAGGAGCTTAGAAGGTGAAGTAACTGCTCTTCGAACTGCAAAAGCCTCCATTGTCTGCAGGCTAGGCTTCTCTAGGGCCAAATATGATAAGATGAAGACCAACCTACCTTTCTGATAACTTGTATTTTAACCAATTTGATTCTTGTTTTTTTGTATATGCCAAAGAGCCTTATGCTGTAATTTCGAACAAATCCAGTTTGGCACTCCAATACCATGTTTGGCCCTGTTACTTGTTATTTTATCTTTGTTACTCTATCAAAATCTTTAGATCTTGAATGAAAGGCTTATATTTTTTCAAATACTGACCATTAATTCTTAAGATCCTCTTGTCTTCTTCCAGTTCCTCAATTTTATAGGCATTATTAGTAAAGGTTCTGATGATTCAAAATGGGCCTTCCCAATGTGGGGACCATTTTCCTAACGACTTATTTTTCCTATCCATTAGCAAAATTACTTTCCAAACCAAATCATCATTCGAAAAGATTTTACCCTTAACCCTTTTGTTGTATGCTCTGGCTACCCTTTCTTTTTGTCTTCTCAAGACTTCTAGAGCATACAGTCTTTCTTCGTCCAAATCTACTAGTTCATTCATCATTGCTTCGCAATAGAGATCTGAAGGAATCTCATTTTGCCTTTGAATTCTGACTGATTGTATATAAATTTCTACTGGTAAGACTGCATCATGCCTAAATGTTAGACGAAATGGAGTTGTATTCGTTGCTTCTTTGGGAGATGTTCGACATGCCCATAAAGCTTGATCTAGGGTTTTGTGCCAATTTTTTTGGCTTTCTTACCACATGTCTTTTGATTAGCCCTATGATCACCTTATTAGCTGCTTCAACTTGCCCATTGGCTTGTGCATAATAAGGTGTCAATGTTAACAATTTGAAACCCATTTCTTTAGCAAACTCCTGCATCTTTCGACCAGTAAACACTGATCCTTGATCAGTTGTAATGGTTTCTGGGATTCCAAATCTATACACAATATGCTTTTGTATGAATTCGATAATGACTTCTTAGTCGACATTCACTAGAGGTATTGCTTCTATCCATTTTGTGAAATAATCTATTCCTACCAAAATGTATTTCTGATTTTTTGACGATGATGGTTTTATTTCGCCAATCAGATCCAATTCCCAACCCCTAAAAGGACATGGCTTGATAATTGAATGAAGTTCACTTGCAGGAGCATGTTGAATTCCTGCATGAACCTGACATTCTTGGCATCCTTTGGCAAAATCTATACAATCTTTCAAGATTGTAGGCCAATACATACCATATCGAAACATCAGCCACTTCATCTTGTAACCTGCTTGATGTGCTCCACATGCCCCACTATGTACATTGGATAGTGCTATGTAAGCCTCACTTTCCCCTAAACATTTTAATAAAACTCCCTCTGGGGTTTTCTTAAACAATTCGTTGCCTATTAACACATAACTCAAGGCTCTATATTTTACTTTTCTTTCTGCATCCACTGTTGGATTCTTCAAATAGTTTATTGTTGGACTTCTCTAATCTGTATATGCTAAACTATCTATGGCCAAAACCTCAAAATATGCATCATTCACATAACCTAGCCTTGAATTCTTTAAATCTGTTGGAGAAAGTTTAATTGATAGTACCTTACCACGTACTTCAATTAGGCCTTCTAGTATTTCCTTTGACACTTTATATCCTGAAGCTATCTGAGCCAGATCATTTGCTTCTTGATTCTTTAGTCTGGGGATGTGCTTGATGTCTACGCATTCAAACTTTCGAAGCTGCCTATTTGCCATCACAAAGTAGAACATCAAGTTTTCTTTTATGCACTTGTATTATTTGGTAATTTTCTTGATTACTAACTCAGAATCTCCCATTATTTCGACTCTAGTTGCCCCCAATTCCAATAAAGTCTCCAGTCCTGCTATGAGTGCTTCATACTCCGCTTCATTGTTTGAGCAACGAGAACCAGTTATCTTATACTTGAGCTTTGTTGGAATTTGATCTAGAGAAATAATCAAGATTCCAATCCCACTTCCATTTTTATGTGCAGAGCCATCAAAGAATAATTTCCACGGTTCTGGTTCCATAAAGTTTTGGGATATTTCGACACTGCATGGTCGATAATGAAATCAGAGACTACTTGCCCCTTCATTGCTTTCAAAGGCATGAAAGTTAAAGAGTACTCCATTAAAGCCAAAGCCCATTTACCAATTCGACTGTGCAAAATTGGTTTGGACAACATATGTTTAATAACATCAAAGTGTGAAGAAACAAAAACATCAACTGACTTTATATAATATTTTGATTTTGTACATGAGAAGTATAGACAAAGACATATATTTTCTATATTTCTATATCTAGTTTCAGTGTCATTTAAGACCCTACTTAAGTAGTAAATGGCTCTTTCGGCACCATTATCATATTCTTGGGCCAACATGCTTCCAATTGTTTTGTCTGACGCTGAAATGTACAATCTCATGCATTTGTTTCTTCTTGGAGGCGAAAGAATTGGTGGATGCACCAAGTATTGCTTGATTCTTTCGAATGCCTCCTGATGTTCTTCGTTCTAGATAAAGGCCTCTTGTTTTAATCGTAAGAGTGGGGAAAAGGCTTGAGTTCGACCACTTAGGTTGGATATAAACCTTCGTAAGAAATTTATCTTCCCTAAGAGTGATTGCAACTCTTTCTTTGTTGATGGCGCCTTTGCCTCCAAAATTGCCTTTGTCTTGTTTTGGTTGATTTCTATACCCTTCTTATGGACCACAAAGCCCAGAAAATCACCTCCCTGCATAAAAAATGCACACTTAAGGGGATTCATTTTTAGGCCATGATTTCTCATTCTTTCGAATGATTGTCGAAGGTGATCTAAATGGCTTGGCCCTGATATAGATTTCACCACTATGTCATCAATATAAACCTGCATAAAGGTCTCAACGAAATCATGGAATATTAAATTCATTGCCCTTTGATAGGTTGCCCCAACATTTTTTAGGCCAAAGGGCATAACCACCCATTCATAGGTGCCTATTGCGCCAGGGCATCGAAACGCTATCTTTGGCACATCTTCTTCTACAATAAAAACCTGGTTGTATCCTAAATAACCATCTAACATACTAAGGTATTCATAACCAGCAGCAAAATCTACTAACATTTCAGCCACAAGCATTGGGTATTCATCTTTAGGAGTAGCTGAATTTAAATCAAAAAAATCTATGCATACTCTAAGAGAACCGTTTTTCTTAATTACATGAACTATATTAGCTATCCATTCAACATACCTTGTGGTCCCGATGAACTTGCAACATAGGAGTCTTTTGACTTCCTCTTTTATTTTGGACAGGATTTCTGGCACGAATCTCCTTGGCCTCTGCTTGATGGGCTTCTTGCCATCCTTTATTGGCAGCTTCAATTCGACCAGTTCCCTGCTTAAACCATGCATTTCGTCATAGTCCCAGGCGAAACAATCTTTATATTTCTTGAGCAATTGGATCACTTATGCTCTTACTTCTGGGTTCAATTTCGCGCTAATGTACGTTGGCCTCCTTTGAGTTCTATATCCTAGATCCACTTCCTCGAGAGGGTCTTGCGTTAGCATCTTCGTGTTGGATGCCGCTGGATCCTTCTCGAATCCCAAAGGCTCATTGTCATAAATGGAATCAAGCCTTTGGTCTTTGTCTTCGACAAGTGTGTCTTCTTCAGGTGGTTCAGGTTTGAAGAAAATTCCTGGCCCCTTGTTGTGAATTCCTTCAACCTTGGCTTCAACAGCCATAATTTTAACTTCGGCTTCCAAAGCCGTTTTCATCCTATTTTTAGCCAAATAGGCCGAAATCTTCTTGAAGTAAGAAGACTCAGACATGGACATGGTCTTTGTCTTCCCATCCAGTTGGCCTCATTCCTGGGACTCCAAACACGTCTTCGTCAGGTCCCATGTTTTCCTTGTCCCAATAAAATCCATGTGTTGGGTGAAGGGTAAGGAAATACATTGCATTATTACTTGGTGCTGATGCACCTTCCGCTGCAGTGCATGGCCTAATGTTGGCCAAATTCCTGTCGAAATTCCTTCTATCAACATGATTAACCTCAACCATAAAATAACTTTGGTCTTCTTCTATGTTTTCGACAATCCCATCATCTCTCCATATTGCCACCCTTTGGTGCATTGAGGATGGAACTGCCCCGATTCCATGTATCCATTCACGGCCTAGAAGAAGATTATAATTCTTTGCCGCAATTACCATGAACATGGTGGGTCTTGTTATGGTACCTACAATTAATTCTACTTGGACCACTCCTAGAGTTTGTCCAATTTTTCCTTCATAGTTTGACAACACCATGTTGTGTGGTTTGATGTCGGTGTCGAACATCCCAACCCTCTTCAATAGGAATTGAGGCATCAATTTCACTGCTGCCCCACCATCCACCATAACTTTGTTGATGCCCACCTGTTCAATTTTATCCCTAATAAATAAAGGCTTAAGGTGGTTTTTCATACCTGCATCCGGCCTTTCGAAGAAGGCG
Organism: Vicia faba; assembly: GCA_948472305.1. NCBI lineage: Eukaryota > Viridiplantae > Streptophyta > Magnoliopsida > Fabales > Fabaceae > Vicia > Vicia faba. The sequence continues at coordinate 1,175,454,757 of OX451738.1, read as the reverse complement.
TTCTGCTCTTCAACGACGCCATTATTCATGACATAGTAACATACAGGTTTGTGTTTTGTCATTTCCAATTCGTCAGCCTCTTCAGAGTCTTCGACCTCAGTAACCTGGTCGTACTCATGTGGTAAGACATAAACCACATTGTAATTTATTTGCAAAGAAGATTCTCCATCGGAATTGAAGCTATCTGTTGACATATCTTCATCATCTACTGGCCCATTGCTGGCCAGTTCGTTGCTGTTCCCTTCGCCAGGGACCTTCATCTTGGTAGGAGAGAAAAGTTTACTCCTTGTTGGGGACTTCTTTTCCATTGCTGGGACAGTCGAAGTTTGGTAGGTGCTTGAATCGCCAACTTCCTTGTTTGTAAGCTCCCTTTGGGCTTTCTTGTTTCGTTGGTGTCTCCTCCATTGGGACCTAGACATGGGGTTCTTCCCCTTGTAGTTCTCCGACACATTAGATTGTTGCTTGTTGGAGTGAAACTTCCTCCTGAAGGCCCATGCAATATGTCCACCTTCTTCGAAGCTTCTCCACTTCGACTTTCCTTTGGCTTCAGTTCTGTTTTGTCCTGCTTTCAGCCATTTTCCTGTTGGCATGTTTGCTGGGGGCTTAAATGTTGCCCGTTTGCGTGCCCCAGGGTGTGGGCTATCTGCCCTTTTGGGGATGCCTCTTGCATTATTGATGTATCTTTCCCTATTCCAGCTTTGATTGTTCCAACACTGAGAGTATGAAATCCTTTTGTAAGCTTCAACAGTTCTTCTGTCATATAGCGCGTTGCACCATGGGCACATAAGAACTTCTGAACCTGTTTTGTGACAACGAACTAAGAATCCCATGAGACTCTTTCCCATCTGGGGGTAAGGTGAGAGTTCCTTCTCCCTTTTCCAGTTGTTTCTGGCCTTCTCCTGATAGACCCTTTGGTAGGTAGTAGTCGCTCCTTGATCATTCAGGATGCTGCACCTTGAGCACACAAGCCCCTTTGGGTTCTTCGAGTGACAATGGAATAAGTAATCCACCAAACTCACCTTTTGGTCGCCTACCTTCATCTTTTCATTCTCCATTTTGAGTCGCTTTTCTATCAACTCCATTTCTGGGGAGAATTGGTTCAGGTCCACCATGTTCACTTTGAATTTTGGACCCTTAGCAAGTTTCATTCCTTCGAACTTGACCCTAAGACCATCAATAGTCCTGGTCTTCATTGCACTCTTCATTGCGCCATCAGTAGCACTTGTTTCCTTCTCTGCCATGAGATCATCAAAAAACCTTGGCTTTAAGGCTTTGTCACACCCCTGGTTTTGTTCTGGTTGCAACCCTTCGACTCCAGCAATGTCCACCATGTTGATGGCAGCAGGCTCAACATAATTGGTCTCGACAACCTGCATAGGGTCAGCATCAATTCTCATTTGAGGTTTGGGTTTTTCCCCAAACTTCAGCCTTCCATCCTGAATTGCTTTTTGTATCAGATCCCTGAAAAGAAAGCATTATGAGGTTTTGTGGCCTAAGAAATTATGATACTTATAGAAACCCCTTTTCGTCTATTGTTCTAACGGAGGAATTTTAGCACCAGGGGCACTATCATCTGGCCATCTTTAACTAGTAAGTCGAAAATTTCATCACACTTGGTGATGTCGAACGTATAAGATTTTCTTGGAAATTTGTCGCTCCTTTCTGGTTCGACAGAATTTTTCCCATTCGCAGGAGTCAACATTTTGCAAGGGTACGGTGGTCCTTGCTTCAACTCTGCAAGATCTATTTCGTGCTCTTCGAATTCTGAGAAATCCTCTTCGACTTCTATTTCGTATGAGCAGGCTTCAACATAAGCCACTCTTTCTTTTCTATGACTTTGTTTTGCCCTAGCCTTTTCGATCTTCAAACACTCAACTTGTCGAACCCTATCATCCAATTGCGCCATATCCCTCAAATAATGGGGATCCAATTTTTTCCTGATAGAAAAGTCCAAACCTCTTGTTGCCATTTTGACCAACTCGTGTTCTGGCACTTGTGTGAAGCATCTTGCCTTCAACAAACGGAATCTGTTGAGGTAATCGTCTATGGGCTCACTAAATTTTCGCTTGACATTTGCCAATTCGCTTAGACTAATCTTGGTTTGTCCTACATAAAATTGTTCATGAAATAGCCTCTCCAAACGAGTCCAATCATGGATGGAATTCGCCGCGAGGGTGGTGAACCAAGTAAAAGCATTTTTTGTCAGCGAAGAAGGGAAGTATTTAATCCTTAGATTTTCATTATTTGCTATATCTCCCGCCTCTATAAGGTATCTGGCGATATGTTCTATGGTAGATTCGCTAGTATCACCAGAAAAATTGGTGAATTTGGGTACTTTCCATCCCCTTGGCAATTCAGTTTGTTGAATATATTCTGACAAATGGGATGTATAATTTGGTCTACACAAGTTTACCCCATTTCGTGCCATAATCCTTTCGACTAAGGCTGCTAGGTTATTGTTTCCCACCATAACATTCTATCGACAACCCTGAAGGATTTCATCAGCATCTTGGTTTCGATTCACCAAAACTACCCTTCTCCCTGGTTCGTCCCTAGGGATAGCCTGTTGGGGTCTGGGTGGTTCCTCCCTTCGAATTGGTTGTTGGACTTCGGCTTCAGGGTGAATCAAAGGTTGGGCCTGGTTTATGGTTGGCTCTTCTTGGAATATGATGCCTTGATTCTCCCTTACCCATGTGGGCTGTGGGGGTGGCTGTCGAACTGCTTCTCTGGGTGCACCAAAGAAATCTGCAAGATGCCCTATTTGCGCTGCCATCTGTTGGTTTTCTTGGGCATTCTGCAAGTTAGTTTGTGTAGTGCTTTGAATTAAAGGGTTGAAAATTGTACCCATCAGTTGGGCCAATACGCCCAATATCTCGTGGTTGTTATCGTCCATTTGTTTCCTTATGAATGCTTGTGTATTTGTGGTGATAACAGGTATTTGGATTGGCTGCGAATTGTTTCTAGCCATATGGTTTATCCTAGACCCTGATCCTTGCAATGGTGATAAAGTAGATGTTACGGGACATGTGTATGTCGATGTATTATTTTGAAATCCCGTCATGAACAAAGTTGGCATGACATATATAGGATATGATGTTGGGATTGTAAATCCTGGTGGAAAAGATCTAGACATACCTATCAAAGGCCTGGGTGTTAATGGTGGATTTTGATTGGCCATAGACACAATGGTATGTTCGTTATGGGTGTTTGATGATATAGTTGAAGCGTTTGTATTTTGGGGTATAACTGCAGCGCTTGTTGTCGAAGGGATCATTGCAGTCCCTTGACTCGCCGCCATCACTTCGTTTGTATTCGAAACACTGGTATTTCCTCCCACAGGAGGGTGAACTTGTTGCGCATCACTAGTGGGTGGGTTAGACATTCCCCTAATATGTTGTCCTTTTGGTCTAGGATTTGTATTGTTGGCTAGTTTTCCACTTCTCAATCTCATGCAATAAACAAGTTAAAACTAAGATGGATAAATACACAGGTCCCACTGGGTGTGCCAATTTGTTTACCCTTGAATTTTGGTAAACAACCGTTGATCTTCCAAATCCTTTCACAGATCCAGTTACTTGCGAGATCGATCAGATTGATCTCAGGACACGAGTGTCTTTATTAATCTTTTAACTTGATTGTTGTATTTAACATGTTTTGTATATGAAGACAAATGGCTTCAAATGTCGAATTAAAATGCATATAAAGTGAAAGTAAAATTACTTCTAAACTTGAAATGGTAAAAGACTTAAGTAAATGTTACTGGAAATTCTGCAGAAAGTAAATGCATTTATATTAAATGGGTGTATCATACGTACATCCTCAATAAACTCGTTTCTCTTTAAAACTTGGTACTTTGAGTCATTTCTGAGTAATTTGTACAAAGATGTTCACCACCTAAATCGAAATGCTAAAGCCACTATTTATACTACTTCGACCCTAACAGTCTTCTACACGAACTAATGCCACGTTTCTGTTTGCATATCTTCGACGAACGCAGAGCCTTCTACACGTTCTTTCGGATAAGATCAAAATATTTGAATTCGAATCTCCTTCTTATCTTTAGCTCCAATCTCTGAAGACGGTCGAACGAAAAAATGTTTGAAACCTTAGCCATATTTCCAATAACAATATTTATTCAATAATTTAAATTGGTAAACCTTTCCAACAAATTTTACACAATTCAAATCTCAACCTTTATGGCTTCACATAAATAAAGTAGTGGAATATTCTGAAGTATATTCAAGTCTAACGTTAAAATTCTTAGTCGAAATTTCCAGCTAACAACATAACAAATCATAAGCAGGAACGAAACTTTCATGACTAAGCGAAAGAAGAACGAAGAAGAAGAAGAACATCAAAGGAATTGATACCTGATAATAATGTCAGAATCTCCCCTCTGGTTTTCTAAAGCTAATCTTCGCCAAGCTACCGGTTCAGGTTTGATTTCTCTCGACTTCTTTGTGTCCTTTTTTACACAAGTACGACTGAGCATAGAGAGCACTTGATTTAGCTTTAGGTTCTTTTAGAGATTCAAATTCGAGAAAGATTCAGAAGGATGATGGTAGTTGTAGAAACGGTATGGACAAAGATCGGTGAACAGAGAGATTAGTGGAGAGAATGCATTCACTGTGAAGCTTCGAAGGACGATTGATGAGAGTCGGGGTTTGAAACGGAAACAAAGAGACGAGGAATCGAATTCGCAGTGGTAGCGAAGGTGACGATCCACAAAGCAATCAGAGGAGAGATAATGGTGATGGAGTGAATTGGAGAGGATATGAATACCTTGAGGTGGACGAAGAACGTTGAGGATGATAATGTTCATGACAAAGATTTGAGATCGGGGTAAAGAATCAGAGAAAGCCACCTCACTGTTTGAGCTTGAAAGGATCTGAAGCCCAAGAGTCACAACATTGTGAACCCTACTCCCTTTTCTATTCGTTTTTTTATTTTCCTTTTGTTATTTTTTTTTCTTTTAATAGAATAACTGAAGTAAAAAACTAAGAATGTATATAGAAAAAGAAAGGATTGGGCCATTGATGGTGTGTGGACCGAAATTTCTCTCTTAGGGTCCATGCCATGTTTTTTGGAGTGAATGGTTGAGATGAACAAAAACTATGGTAGGCTGAAAGAAGTTTCGCTGGGCCTCGCGGTTGCTCACCCCCACTAGGCATGTGTCACTTTTTTTTAAAGCTTAATATGAACACTAAAACAAAAAAAATTTGATTCTGGACCATTGATGAGTTGGGCCTAGCGCCTGATTTCTATACTATACCCCTGGAATCAATTTGATACTCCTATTTCCTTTATTAAATTTAGGATTTTTCCTTTTAATTTTTCTATGAAAAAAAGTGCAAAAATCAATAAAATTTGCTAGTTTTCTTAATCAATTTTAGGAATAAACTCTCTAGTTTTTGGTAGGTTTTTTCCATGATAAAATAAAAATAGTAGAATATAATAGAAATTTTTTTAGGAATTAATTCTTTAGTTTTTTAGAATTTACCTCACATAAAAGACTAATAAAAAAATAATACTATTTCTTTTAGTTTTTATTCATATTTTCATATCGTCGTGCTTCGTTATTTTTGACGCATTTGTTCATTGTGCAAGGTACATTCCTTTTGCTTTCGATCATGTAACATACAAAATTGTTATGTGACAGAAGCATTTGGCTTATTCTTGCTTCTGATGCGACACGCCTTATTTTTTATCGTCTTGAAAAATTCATATCATATTATATGTTGTCCTGATGCATATGATATTTTATGATGCTCTGTGCAGGAACTTTTGATTACGCGTTGCATTCACAACATGTGTTTGCCTTGATCTTAGTTGGATATTATTTATGACTTTGTCTGTTTTTAGGTGAAGCTTGATCGATGCGTACTCCTTGCTTCTCCAATGCTTTCGTTCGCTTTCGACGATTGGTTTGCTTGTGGTAGTCACTGCTACTACCTTTGTATTTCTCCACACTTTATTGCATTTCTTTACCGCTATTCTGAAGATCATGAAAAGTAGGGATTTACTTCTTTCCTTTCCATGAGAATTAGGTTAGAGATTTATGACGGGGGTCTCTGTTGCTGATCATGTCAGAAACCCCTCTAGTTTATTTAAAGACCCGTTTAGGGCAATTCCGCATTGTGTGCTTTCTGTTTTCTATTTGTGGTTGTTTAAAACCCTCCCTTAGAAGTAGGTATTTTGCACGTGTGTTTATATTTGTTCCCGTATATGTTACAGACGATAAGTCCTCAAAAAGAGGCGAGCGGGGAGGGTTAGTAATCAACACCCGCAATTTCATTTGTGTCATCCTTAGCTTATAACGCACCACGATGCTTCAGAGTTGTGCCTGCTCTTATGTATAGAGTCATCAAGTGGGGAAGGGTTTTGCAATCAAACCCCCACGCTTTGTCTGGAGTTCACATTGGCCGATGCTGACACTTCGTGATCGTTCATATTATCTTCTATCGCCTACCTCGATCTCCTATATCTTAGTTAGGTGTGCAGTCGCTTTGGACATCACATTTTTGTTTTACATCCTACTCTCGCTTGTTTGTCTCGAGTGATACACTTCCCTTGGCTAAAGCATTTCACTTCTTTTTTTAGCATTTTATGTGTGTGCTCTTTCGAGCTTGTTTGTTTTATCCTTGTACATACCATGTTCCCTTAGAATACGCTTGTTCCTTTCGGATGAAAGTTAGACCCTAGGTGGAAAACCATGCATACTAACATTAGGTAGAGATTTCCCTTTCATACTTGATGTAGGGCCACCATTGTATGATAACATTAGGTTTAGAAATAGGCTAGTTCCCCTTAGACTCTTTTCTTCCCTTTTTGCATCCTTGCATCTAAAACTAAAACTTCCTTTTCTTAGCAAATCATAAAACATGCTGACCATACTTAAACCCTTTTTCAAGGTAACAAAACACAAACCAATTAAATGTGGCATCTTTCCTTGAGGGCGTAACTCAAAACCATTTTTAGTAAGGACATGTTAATTTACTTCTGTGCCAACGCGTGAGTCTCCAAAGGTCGAGCTGCGGCAGAAGGCGAAATTAACATTGTTCATAAAAAACACAAAACAAATAGAAACATGTGAGCCGAAATACGATAACTCTGATTCCTCAAAAAGGATACGTAGGCATTGGGGTAGGGCCCAAGCGAGCACAACTTTATTTTCCCTACATTATTTTCTCCTTTTTTTCACATGCATTCTTCCTTAGTAGTTAACAGTAAGCATAGTTTAAACACACCTATAAGATAGAAAACAAGAGTGGATACCATATAGTACTACGTGTGTGCGGGGTGCCAATAACTTCTCCTCGTGTAACAGACTCCCTTACCCGATCTCTCAGTCGCAAGATCGTGACTTCTCCCTTCTCAGGTTTTCTCGATGTTTACATTTCCCTCCATGTGGGATAAAATACGTTCGATGGTGTTGTACCCCAAAATTTTCCCTCCCATATTTCTCAAAGACATTGCAAGAAAAATCTCCAAGTTGCTCAAGGTTGCTCAAAGATTGACCAGACAAGCTATCTCCTAAGGCAGTCTATCCCAAATTAGGGTTTCACATTGCATCAAGATCCTTGAGTCCAAGTGACCCCAGGTGCTCACCAATGTCCTAATATGTGCTCAAGATCATCCATGTCAAAAGTCAAGCCTTGCAGAGAAAGTTTACCCAGTCAATTGCTCAAAGGTCCAAAAATCGACTATGCTAGGGCAAAAGTCAACTGTGACCCAAATACAGTCAAACTTCAAGATTTTTTTGTCAAAATTATAATTTTGAAGTGTATTTCATCATTTAATAAAGGGTTGATCATGATTCATCAAGGATTGCTCAAAATTCATCAAGATTCAAAAGTTGCTAAATTAGGGTTTTGTAGGAAACGTCAACCCAACTTTGACCAAGCATAACTTTCTCATACTTTATGAGAAATGACCCATCAAAAGATCATTTTTAAGAGGATGCAATTACCTACTATCCATATTCATATCCCAAGATCAAAAAATGCACTCACAAGAAGTTATGAATTTGGACATTATAGGTCATTTTGAAAAGTCAACAAAAACACCTTTTTTTTGTCAAAGCTTCTAACTTGAGAATGGAATATCAAAATGAGATGAGACCAAAAGGGCTGGTTAGAGGATATCTCAATATTTCTAAAAAGTCAAAGAACACTTCCAAAAGTTCAAAATTGAAGAAGTTATGCATTGTTGAAGTTGGACTTTTTTGCAAAATTGCCAAAAGTCAACTATCCCCAAAACTTCAAATTTTGCCAAATGAGCCTATTATTTTTCACTTGTTCTGAGTTTCCCTTATGGACCACGTGCTTTAGACTTGGCCATGTGTCCATATCACATTTTTATTAATTATTTTGATTTTTATTTGAATTAATTTGATTCAAATCAAATAAAATCAAATAAAATCCAAAGCATTGATACCAATGGATTTTTTTGACTGTTTCAGGCTTTAATCACAGCTAGCAAACCATCCCTAATTCGTATCAAGGCATAAAGGTACAAAAAGATTCAAATCAAGCCAAAATTGGAAGATTGTAAAAGGAGATCAAATCAAATATCAAAGCATTAATAGAAGAAGATTTGGACAGCCAATTCAAACCTAATGCATTGAGTAATACATAAAGGTCGTGTGCAGACCAAAACAGGGGTTGGAAATCAATTGTGGAGGCAGAACGAAAGTTTCAAAAATCAAGAAAAAGCTTGAGATCGAAATCAACCCTAGAGGCAGTTTCAAGGCTTGATATTGGTCTCAATCTCTTCCTGTCCATCTCCAGAAGCAAAACCAATCAAGACAACGCGCTTTCAACCCCTCCCAAGCTCTGTAAGTCCCTCACGGATCCGCCCCATTCTTGAATTCGATTTGTATTATTCTTGCATCTATAACAAAAACTAATTGCATATTCTGATTCACCATGCCATTTGCAATGTTTTGGTATTATTTGATTTCATTTATCTGACCTGTATCAAGATCCACCATTGCTAGGTTTCTTTGTTCGTTTTTAGGGCTTTCTTTTTCAGGTGAAATTGGCCTTAATGGTGGTTATGGCTGTGATCAGAGGGATGAGACGAGGCTAACTAGGGTATTGGATTCCATTTATATAGCCTGGAGACGATTTTAGAACGAAGCTACGCTTTTAGCTGCGGATAAAAATCCGCAGGTAAAAGTTACAGTCTTAGAGGACAGGGACGAAGACGTGTCGTCCACCCATTTGCCCATTCAAATAAATCGCGTGCTTTTTTTATTTATTTTCTGGCCATTTGATTTTGTTTTATATATTATATTATACTTGCATTATTATAACAAAAACAACAACGCGCTCCAGTGGCAGCCACGTTGGCCTTAAGGACCCAAAGGCTGGAGGTCAGGGGTTCGATCCCTGCCTCCAGCATATTGCATTTTCTTGTTATTTTTCAGGAAATCATGTGTATGATTAAGCTTGAGATCTACCATAGACGCTCACCATAAAAGCGCCAGATGGCCAAATGGCCAGATCTGGTGGTCAAGCTTGGAAGGCGCACCATAAGCCAATCAATGCGTCTGCACAGGATCACCAAAAGTCAATTGGATCAGCTGTTATTGGGCCAACAAAACTGCTTTCCACACATTCCAAATCTCAGGCCCATCTCTACCCTTTTTTATATTTTTGTTTATTTAATTTAATTGCTTTATTTTATTTAATTAATTTCTAACCAATAACAAGTTTTCTTTTTTTCAAAAAATCACAAAAATAGTTTAACCCCAATAAAAATTCAGAACTTTATTTTTTCTTTAACAAATTTTAACTAATTAATTAGGTTTTTATTTCTAGAATAACCTTAATTTATTTTGTAAATATTTAAAATTAATTAGAAATCATTAGGTTTTAATTCATTTAATTATTTTAATTTCTTTCTTAAAATATCAAAAATTCCAAAAATATGTCATTTATTATTTTTTATTAATTAATTTATTTAATTTCTAATTTAGTATTTAATTTAGGATTTAATTTCTTTTCTTAAAATAAAAACAACAAAAACAGCATTTTCTTTTAAAAGGGTCAAAACCCTAATTCGCATTCGATATAATTTCACTCGCGCGATTTATTCTTCTTTATTTAATTATTGGTGTATCTGCTCCTGGCTTGTAATAAATAATTAGGACATTTATTTATTTTTCCACTTTTAAATTTCAAAGGGTTGCTTTTGGCGATGTAAATACCCGACGCCTTGTAATATTTAGTTTAAATTCCGCATTTTAATTCTGTAAATTATACAACTGCTAGATGTTTGATAATAGGGATTGCATGACAAGAATGAATGCTTAATCTTAAAATGGTTAGATCACCTTAAACATTTGCAAAGATAAAAATAACTGAAAACGACACACTCGCACATGCGCACTCTTAGGGTACACCCCACTTGGTTGCCTTCGTACACGGTCATTGAGCATAGGTCGTTTTAGAGGTCGCCCTCTTGTCTAAAAGATCATAGTCGCCTCGAAATGGTTGCCTCAGATATTGTTGCCTCAAACAAATGATCTAAGACATTAGGGTTACCGCTAAAGTGTCTTAACATTGATTTAGTGACTGTATGTCCCTCTTTCGAATTGACCCTCAAACTCCAATGATGATGCTACCTACTCAGTAATAGTAGGATAGCATTATTTAAAGGAAGTTAGCATAGAACGATTCCTTTTTCGAGTAGGTAGATTAGCTCTTAGATACTTGCTCTTTCAAAACAAAACTTTTTCACCCTTACACTTTTACAAACAAGTTTTCAAAAACACTTCATTATACTCTTGAGGACAGAAGCAAGAGTTAAATCGAAGTCAAAACAAAAACTTTTTCAAAACTCATAAACACAAAGAAAATAATTTTGAAAACAATGAGCAAATACCTAAGAGCCCGTGGATAACCACAGATAGAAAGGGTGCTAATACCTTCCCTTTCTATAATCTACCCCCCGTACTCAGAAACTTCTTGAAAAAGGAATTTTTCTGTGCTTTTTTCCTTTCCTTGTTGGATAAAATAAAAGTCAGTGGCGACTCTTGCTTACTGTGACATTTTGCAAAAACAAACGCAAAACACAAAACCAGCATTCTAAAAAATAGTCAGTTCTTCCCACCGTATCACAAAACTGGCGACTCTGCTAGGGATGCTTATAAGTGGGGTGTACCTTAGGAATAGTTCATATTGTTTTCAATTGCTTGTTTTGTATGCTTTATCTTTGTGGGTTTGAATCGGAGTTACTATAGATCCTAACCTGGATCTGGGGGACACCCTTTAGGTAAGTAGCAATAAACTGTGAGGGAACTGTACGGCGTAGACTGATACGGTTCAAGCAGTAGCTACGTTGGTGTGGCACTTTAGTTTGTACCGATATCCCTTGTGGCGCAACAAGGAGAATATGGGTCTTCTAAGGGGTCATTAAGCACCAACTGACCTTAGAACCTATAATTGACCAACTTGGCCATAGAACAGTAGCAGTATGCTACACTCATTGAGACCAAACTCTCGCGATGATTCCGGCTGCAAGAAAAGGTCGCTAAACTAGAATTATGAACGATCGAGGGTGGTTAATGATATTGAGATCCTCTAGAACCCAGTTACTATTTCTAGGACAGGTTAAACCCACTGAACTTAAAGAGGGTAGTACCTAAACTCCTTGCCAGCCTGAAATCTAAGGGCTATCCGTGTGACTTGTTTTCCCTTACCATGTTTGCTATCTATGAATACTTGTAATGTGTTTCTATCATGACATCATGCATCATGACATTGCATGCATATTGCATTGGACTAACCATTTCAAAAACCAATGGGATTCATCTTTGTTCTATTTTGTAGGTCATGGCATCTATGCGTAGAAACACTATTCGGATCAACTTTGTGCAGATTCCCACTCAGCTTAGAGATTTGGTTGCAAAGGTTCCAGATACTTCCTCCTTTATCAGAAGACATGGGCACCTCCTCAGTCTAGTCACCTCCAAGCTGGATGAACATATGATGAGTGTATTAGTCCAGTTCTTTGATCCATTGTACCACTGCTTTACTTTTCCGGACTACCAGTTGGTCCTTACCTTGGAAGAGTTCTCTGATCTACTCGACATCTCCATTCTAGAGCAGGCCCCATTTACTGGTTGGGAGAAAGTCCTTAGGCCGGAAGAGATTGCTTCAGCCCTCCATCTGACAAAGGCTGAGGTAATGTCTAGTTGGGAAACTCGGAGTGGGACAAAAGGCTTTTTGACTAAGTTCTTGGTTGGTCGGGCTAATCAGTTCTGGGACAGTTTAGAATTTCAGGCTTTTGAAGACATCCTGGCTCTTCTCATTTATGGTCTGGTTCTGTTTCCAAACTCAGATTCCTTTGTTGACGTGAATGCGGTGAAGATTTTCATGTCCCATAATCCAGTGCCCACTCTCTTGGGTGATATTCTGCATACCCTGTATGCCCGTACTGCTCGGAAACGGGGAACCCTTATGTGCTGTGCACCATTGCTGGCGAGGTGGTTTATTTCTCACCTCCCCAAACCAGTTTTAAAGAACAAGGAAGGCATGGGTTGGGCCTATAGGATTATGTCCCTTGCCCACACGGACATCATTTGGACTACTAAAGGCATGGAAGACGTAGCTATTATTGATCGCTATGGGGAATACCCCAATGTTCCATTGCTAGGAATCAATGGAGGGATCACCTATAATCCTTGTCTGGCCTTACGATAGTTTGGGAGAGCTAGGAGGGAAGGACCTCACGAGTTGCTGATGCCAAGCATTGTATTTGACTTCCAAGGGGATAGTGACGAGCATCGCCGTAGATTTATACGAGCCTGTGATTGGGTGCACAGGTCTGATCCGCACGAGTTATGTGTGAAGACTTCTCTTCCGATGGAACCATATCTCTGGTGGGTTCGTACACGTGCTCAGAAGCTAGGGATGCCCTACGAAGCTGTCTTGCCTGTGATAGTTGAGAGTGCTGATGAAGAAGGGGTTCCTCCTACCATCCTCCATCCATACATGCCTACTGACATTGGGGAACTAAATAGGTCTTGGATCCAACTAAGGGAAGAGCGGGATACTTACAGAGAAAAGTATCACGAGAAATAGCGGAAGATCCTGAAGTTGACAAGGCAGCTGGAGAACGAGCAGATCCTCAACGACTATGTCAGCACCAACAGAAAACGACCATGGGAGAGTTGATGTCTTTTGATATTTCTAGTTTTGATATACTTTTCAGTTTTTCTTTTTGTAACGCCTTAAAGGCATTTGTTGAACTTTTGAATTCAAGTACTATCTAATAAAAGTGTGTTTCATTTTGGTTTACGAATTTGAATCCTTAAAAGTCTTTGAAATCATATAATACACATATCATTCCCATGCACCTCATTACAGGTACCCTTACAGGTTTCTCATCTTCTTCGCTGTTTATTTCAGCACATCATGTCTTCTGAAACATCAACTGATCAAGCCATCAAGGCTCTGCAAGCTCAAAACACCCAGTTCCAGGAAATGTTCATGAGCTTGGCCAAGGGTCAACAAGATCTGAAGACTCTTATCCTGAAAGATAAGAAGAAGAAGAAGAAGACGGTCCTTCTGAATATGGGTCGCAGATTCGGAAACAATTTGCGGGAAGAGGTTGACTTGACTCACTCATCTGGAGGGGGAGAAAACCAAGAAGAAAGGAGGGCTCCTAGCCCTGTGGTTTCTGACAATGAGACTGACTTTGACGAAGACCAGTATCCTCCGGCTGAGGATAGGTATAAGCAACTCGAAGACCGGTTGAGCGCAATGGAAGTCCAGAAAGTCCCTGGTCTGAACTTCAGAGATTTGGGTTTATCATCTGGGGTGGTGATTCCCCACAAGTTTAAAGCACCAATCTTTGTTAAATACGACGGGGCCTCCTGCCCGAAACTACACCTCCGCTCGTATGTTAGAAAGATTCAACCATACACTGCCGATAAGAACCTTTGGATCCACTTCTTTCAAGATAGTCTTTCAGGGACTCAACTTGAATGGTTTTACCAGCTGGAAGAAGCTAGTATCCGTAATTGGGAAGACCTTGCTGCTGCTTTCTACAAGCAGTACCAATACAATGCCGACCTCGCTCCCACGCGTACCCAACTTCAGGGTATGTCTATGGGTGCGAGCGAAGGTTTCAAAGACTACGCTCAGAAGTGGAGGGACCTTGCTGGAAGAGTACAACCCCTTTGGCGGACAGGGAGTTAGTAGATATGTTTCTGGGGACCTTGTCTGGTCCATATTTCAACCATCTGATTGGAAGTTCATCGTCCGGGTTTACTGAGCTGATTATGACCGGGGAAAGAATTGAGGCCGGTATCAAGAGCGGTAAGATACAGAAGGGTGCTTCGTCAAGCACTGAGAAGAAGCCTTTTAAGAAGGAATCCAGCTCTGTTTACAACTCAAAGAGCCATAATAGACCTGAGCGCCACCAAGCAGTCAATGCGGTTGTTATATCAAGACCTGCTGTTCCCCTCAGTGCAACAATCAGCCAAGGGCCGAGAGGCTGCAAAGACAATTCACTCAGCTTCATATGATCCAGTCTCAGATTCTGCCACAGTTGTTAAATACCAACTTGGTGATTCCGAAGGAAGCCCCGAAGAATCCCAATACTACATCACCCATGTACAATCCGAACGCCCGTTGTGCTTTTCACTCCGATAGCCCGGGGCATGATACAAATGACTGCTGGGTTTTGAAGAATAAGGTGCAGGACCTGATTGATGCTAAAGAGATTGAATTCGAAGCGCCTGAAAAGCCTAATGTTATGACTGCTCCGATGCCCAAGCATGGAGTGAATGCTGTAGATGAAGACTCGTTTGTGGTTTCTGCGAAAGACATTGTTACTCCATTGATGACTGTGAAGAAGAACCTTCTGTTAGCCAGTTTATTTCCAGGCTGTAGCGAAGGTTGTCATCTGTGTTCCGTCCTACCTACTGGTTGCCATCTTTTGAAGTCAGGTATCCAATGCCTGATGGATAATAAAGAAATTTTGTTTGAGAATACTTTTGTTCCTTTGGTTCCTATTGAAGAAGTTGCTATAATCACCATTTTTGACAATTCTTCCAAGGCTTCCTCGAGAAAGCCTGTTAGAATTACACCTGTTCCGAGAATTGCACCGTTGATCATTACCATTCTAGGGCATATCCCATATACATCAGATAAAGCTGTCCCTTGGCACTACGGGGCTGACGTGTATTATCACGGGGTTAAACAAGACTTGAATGCTGAAGAGGCTGATACTGACATTAATAATATTGTTGGATCTAGTAAAGTCACCCGCAGCAAAAGACTTTTCTCCCCTGAGATCTCTCCACCAACTGTTCGGAAGCCTGTTGTTATTACACCTACCAGTACATCTGCTACTGTCCCTGTTCATGTTCCAATCCTTACCCCTGTTGCCGAGTCATCCGAAACTCGGGGCAAAGGAATCACCGGTGAGCCTGCCCGGATGGAGGCACCGAAGAAGATTACTGTTGAAGCCTCTAGACAAGAGATAGAGGAAATTTTGAAGATCATCAAAAAGAGCGACTACAACGTAGTCGAGCAGCTGGGGCAAACCCTGTCCAAAATCTCTATGTTGTCTTTGTTGCTATGCTCGGAAGCCCATGCCAAGGCTCTGATTGCCTTCCTAAAAATTGCGCACGTGCCACAAGAAACATCCGCTGATCAGTTCAAAGACTGTGTGGCTAGTCTGACTGCTGATAATGGTTTGGGTTTCTCCGACGCAGACTTGACTGCTAAGGGGAAGAATCACAATGACACTCTACATGTTTCAATCGAGTGTAGGGGCACTACCCTAGCTCACGTATTGGTAGATACCGGGTCATTGTTGAATGTTTTACCCAAGAAAGCGTTAGACCGGTTGGACTGTGAAGGGTTGGTGCTGAAGCCGAGTAACATTGTGGTTAGGGCCTTTGACGGGTCCAAGAGGATGGTACACGGAGAAGTGGATATTCCAGTTAAGGTTGGTTCCTAGGTTTTTGCATCTACATTCTATGTGATGGACATTCGGCCATCTTATTCTTGTTTGCTGGGTCGCCCGTGGATCCACAAAGCCGGGGCAGTAACTTCTACGCTCCACCAGATGCTGGAATACCCAGTGAAGGGGAAAATTGTTACAGTACGAGGAGAAGGAGAGTACATGGTGAGCCACCTCAACTCCTTTCGGTATGTGGAAATGGACGGGGAGTTCATTGAAACCCCGTGTCAACATTTTGAAGAAGTCCCCCAAACGCTGCCGTTGACTGAAACTGTTACTGAAGATCCTCCAATGAAGATGGCTTCCCTCAAGGATGCCCGGGCTGTTATTGAGAAAGGTGGGTGTGAAAATTGGGGTCAACTCCCTGATGTTGCACATAAGACTAACAAGTTTGGTTTGGGTTTCACTGCAGAAGCTCAAAGGGATGTTCGGCGTGCGCGGATTGGAGGACCTCCCCTGTTTATCAGCAATTCAGGAGTGAATGCCATTGAAGACGATGTTGAAGAGTCTGAGTTTGACAGTTGGATTTACCCAACGGCCGATGATGGATTAAGCAACTGGACAGCAAAAGACTTCGTCCCAATTTCTTTTATTACCCAGTAATGAGACATTTGTTTTGTGTTTGTAACAAACAATGTTTTAAAACTTTACGGCCCGGTGTCTTACCCGAGGCACCGTGGCTTTGTTTGTAAGGGCTTTAAATATGTCATTACCATATATCATTAATAAAAGCATTGGACGTTTCTTGCATTTCAAATTTTGCGCTCCTTGTTTTTCTTTTTTCTATCTTGCAAAACAACTATTTTACACACTCACATATATAGGTCTACATCCATTCTGGATCCTACTGATAACGACTCTGCTACTGCCAGTTATGACTTCGAAAGTCCGATCAACATAGCCGAAGACGAAGGTGAAGATGATTGCGAAGTGCCTGGTGAACTCGCTAGACTATTACTTTAGGAAGAGAGGGCCATAGAGCCACATGAAGATCCAGTGGAAACAGTAAATCTGGATACATAAGAAGACAAGAAAGAGGTCAAGATCGGTGCAAATCTGGAGCTTAGTGTGAAGCAACGGTTGATTCAGATGCTGCGTGACTACGTTGAGATCTTTGCCTGGTCTTATGAAGATATGCCTGGGTTGGATACCAGTATTGTGGTTCACCGCCTGCCCACTAAGGAAGACTGTCCTCCAGTGAAACAAAAAGTTCGCCGAATGCGCCCAGAGATGTCTGAGAAAATCAAGGCTGAAGTGATGAAACAGTTTGACGTCAATTTTCTAGCAGTTACTTCTTACCCGCAGTGGGTTGCCAACGTGGTTCCTGTGCCGAAGAAGGATGGTAAGGTTCGAATGTGTGTTGACTATAGGGATCTGAACAGGGCGAGCCCCAAGGATGATTTCCCTCTACCTCATATCGACGTTCTGGTTGACAACACCGCACATCATAAGGTCTTCTCCTTTATGGATGGTTTCTCCGGTTATAATCAGATTAAAATGGCTCCCAAAGACATGGAGAAGACAACCTTTGTCACGCAGTGGGGAACCTTTTTCTACAAAGTCATGCCTTTTGGATTGAAGAATGTTGGGGCAACGTATCAGCGCCCCATGGTCGCTTTGTTCCATGACATGATCCATCATGAGATTGAGGTATACGTCAACGACATGATTGCAAGATCCCAGACTGAAGCGGAGCATCTTGACCACCTTCAGAAGTTATTTGACAAGTTGAGGTTGTACAAGCTGAGGTTAAACCCGAAAAAGTGCACCTTCGGGGTGAGATCTGGTAAACTACTGGGTTTCGTCGTAAGTGATAAAGGTATTCAGGTGGATCCTGCAAAGGTGAAGGCTATATAGGAAATGCCAGCTCCCCGAACAGAAAAAGAAGTCAGAGGCTTTCTGGGACGTTTGAACTATATTTCCCGATTCATCTCACACCTGACTGCTACTTGTGAGCTAATCTTCAAGCTACTGAAGAAAGATCAAGTGGTAAGATGGAACGATGAATGTCAGGCCACTTTCGAAAGGATCAAAGAATATCTCCAAGAGCCACCCATTCTGATGCCTCCAGTTGAAGGGAGACCTTTGATCTTATACTTGACAGTACTCGATAATTCAATGGGGTGCGTGCTAGGGCAGCATGACGAGTCTGACCGAAAAGAGCATGCTGTTTATTACCTTAGCAAAAAGTTTACCGACTGTGAGACCCGATACTCACTGCTTGAGAAAACTTGCTACGCTTTGGCATGGGTTGCTCGCCGGCTGAGACAGTATATGCTGACTCACACTACTCTATTAATATCAAAGATGGATCCAATCAAGTATATCTTCGAGAAGCCTGCCTTGTCCAGAAGAATAGCAAGATGGCAGATGATCTTGACTGAGTATGACATCTAATACACGACTCAGAAAGCAATCAAGGGAAGTGTGTTGGCAGATCATTTGGCACATTAAGCAGTGGATGATTAACAGTCTATGAACTTTGAATTCCCGGATGAGAATATCATGATAGTAATCGACTGTGAAGAACCTGGACCGGATGAAGGACTTGAGGAAGGATCCCGATGGTCTATGTACTTTGATGGAGATTCAAACGCTTTGGGTAATGGCATTGGCGCCATGATCATATCTCCTAAAGGCTCTCATGCTCCATTTACCGCCCGACTATGTTTCAACTGCACCAACAATATGGCTGAGTATGAAGTGTGCATTATGGGTCTTCGAGCAGCAATTGACCTAAGGATTAAGTTCTTAAGTGTATTCGGAGATTCCGCTCTCGTGATCAGTCAGATCAAAGGCGAGTGGGATACGAAACACCCAAATCTTATTCCTTACAAGGAGTATGTATTGACGTTGCTTCCACATTTCGAAGAGATAACCTTTGAACACTTCCCTAGAGAGGAGAATCAGTTAGCGGACGTGCTGGTTACGATGTCTTCTATGTTCAAAGTCAATTGGGACAACGAAGCTCCCCAGATTATCATTGAAAGGTTGGATGAACCTGCACATTGCTGTGACATTGAGACTGAAGAGGCAACGGATAAACCCTGGTTTCATGAGGTGAAAAGGTATCTTGAGGCTCAGGAATACCCCGAGCGTGCATCTGTTAATGATAAGAAGTTTCTGAGGAGGTTCGCGGCGAAGTTCTTCATCAGTAATGACATCCTTTACAAGCGTAACCATGATTCGACCTTACTGCGATGTGTGGATAAGAACGAGGCAGAAAGGATTATGGTAGATTTACATGAAGGTACTTTCGGAACTCATTCCAGTGGACACACCATGGCAAAGAAAATCCTTCGGGCAGGATATTATTGGTCCACAATGGAAGCCGACTGTTATCAGCATTCTCGGACATGTCACAAGTGCCAGGTCTATGCTGATAAGGTGCACATACCTCCAGTTCCTCTGAACGTCTTGACAGCTCCGTGGCCTTTTGCAATGTGGGGCATTGACATGATCGACGAGATCAGACCTACAACGTTCAACGGGCATAGTTTCATCCTGGTATCTATTGATTACTTTTATGAAGTGGGTTGAAACAACTTCCTTTGCTACCGTAACCAAGAACGTCGTGGCACGATTTATTCGACACAATCTAATCTGTCGATATGGTGTACCAGAAAGGATCATAACAGACAATTGTACAAATCTCAACAACAAGATGATCAGCAAGCTCTGCAAGCAGTTCAAGATACAGCATCACAACTCTTCTCCCTACCGGCCGAAGATGAATGAGGTTGTTGAAGCGGCTAATAAGAATATTAAGAAGATTGTGCAGAAGATGACGGTGACATATAAAGACTGGCACGAGGTGTTACCATTTGCTCTTCATGGATACCGCACCTCAACGCGAACGTCAACAGGGGCAACACCTTATTCCTTGGTATATGGTATAGAAGCCGTATTGCCCATTGAAGTTCAGATACCCTCTCTTTGGATTATGAAGGATGCAGGTTTGAGCGAAGATGATTGGATTCAGACCCGACTTGATCAACTGAACTTAATCGACAAAAAGAGACTTACTGCTATTTGTCACGGTCAGATGTATCAGAAGCGGATGATCAAGGCATTTAACAAGAAAGTTAGACGACAAGAGTATCAAGTCGAAGATCTGGTGATCAAGCGCATCATCCTACCTCAAGGTGATCCCAGGGGCAAATGGACCCCTACCTACGAAGGGCCATTTGTGGTTAAGAACATTTTCTCAAGAGGAGCTATGATTCTAATCACCATGGATGGTGACAACCTTTCTCACCCCGTCAATGCAGACATAGTGAAAAAATACTACGCATAATCAAAGACCCGCTAGGTCGACTGGCCTAGGCAAAAATAAGGGCTTCCCGGCGAACCAAAAGGGTTCAGGCAAAAATAAGGGATGAAAATAAAAAAATCTGTACACCCGGCAAGTCGAAAACCTGAAAAGGCGGCTTGGGCAAAAAAGGGTATCCCGGTGGACTGAAAACCCGAAAGGGCGGTCCAGGCAAAAATTAGGGATCAAAGCGTAACACTACGTCTCATTGGATCACCTTGCAACCAGACTTCGGTATCGACTATCAAGCTCGAACGACATTAATCAATCTGATCTACCTTCAACCAAGAAACAAAGTGATGAGATGCTCGAGGATATAAAGGCAATAGCAGAGTTGGAACCTAGTGGGATTATTCACATAGGTGTTTTGTTTAGTTTTTCACAAACTATGTAAATTCTATTATTCGGCGGCGTTCTCTTACTAGGACGTCAACCTCTTGTACAAAAACGCCTATTTACAGGCCAAACTTCAAAGTCAATACAATTCACTTTCAGAGAAATTTCAAACTGTTTTTTCCTTTTTCCGTTTTGTTTTGCAAAGAACGTCCAATGTTCATTTTTGATATATGCATTTGACATTAATTGCTTCTCATGAATATTTACATGCGAAACAAAAGACGATTGCTTGTAATATCAGAAACAGGGGCAAATAAGTTTGTCCACGCTTTACAGTTGCTCTGTCCACCAGGTACAAAGGTAGATTCAGCTGAAGAATATGGCTGAAGTACATTCGCTCCCCAAAGAGTAAGAAAAGGACAATAATGTTAACTCTCCCCAGCTGAGACTTGCAACTGTGAATGAATCGGCAATATCATCACCAAGCAGAGTCTATCTACCATCGGCACTAAAAGGTCTTAATATCCCCGGCGGAGTATAAAATATCCCCAGTGGAGTCTGAAAATTTTCCCCAGCGCAGTATGAAAAAAGCTTCCCCAATGGAGTGTGGAGAATCATCCCCAGTAGACTCTGGAAGATCATCCCCAGTAGACTCTGGAAGTTTGTCCCCAGTAGAGTCTACAAGGTCATCCCCAATGAATTCACAACTGAAAGATCATCCCCAGCGGAGTTCATTCCTTGCACAAACGGAATTCAAATCCCTAACAGGATTCAGTATCGCCAACAATGGTAATTCAACCCCAGCGGAATTTATCAGTGGAATCCTCAACAGAACATCTCTTCCCCACAGAGTAATCTCCTCATCAGTTTATTCCTCAATGGAGTTATCCTCTCCTGCAGGTTTATTCTCACAATCATCTTCGTTCTCCATCCCCAACGGAAATGAAGAATTCAACTCTTTTCTCCAGCAGCTATCCGGGGTTTAGTTTCCCCAGCTAAAAACATTACACTTCCATACATCATGACACATGCATATACGCATCATACAACACAATCTCATTTATTTTGAGAACATCATTGCTTGATATATATCATGCATTACATACAGCTAACCTTTACCTTTCAGGAAGGATGCAGTTAAATTCTCATAAAATTCAAAGCTATGAAGCTTTTACCTTAGTCGAATTACTGACAAGTTCTTAAATCTCAACAAAGTTTTTCTCAGTTGAATTACAGACAAGGTCCTAAATCTCGACAAAGTTCCTCCGTTGAATTACAGACGAGTTCCTAAATCTCGACAGAGAAGTTTTCTCAGTTGAATTATGGGCGAGTTCTTAAATCTCGATGAAGATGTTTCCCCAAGTCGAATTACTGACAAGTTCTTAAATCTCAACAGAGTTTTTCTCAGTTGAATTACAGACAAGGTCCTAAATCTCGACAAAGTTCCTCCGTTGAATTACAGACGAGTTCCTAAATCTCAGCAGAGAAGTTTTCTCAGTTGAATTACGAGCGAGTTCTTAAATCTCAGCAGAGATGTTTTTCTCAGTTGAATTACAGACAAGGTCCTAAATCTCGACAAAGTTCCTCCGCTGAATTACAGATGAGTTCCTAAATCTCAGCAGAGAAGTTCTCTCAGTTGAATTACGGGCGAGTTCTTAAATCTCGATGAAGATGTTTCCCCAAGTCGAATTACTGACAAGTTCTTAAATCTCAGCAGAGATGTTTTTCTCAGTTGAATTACAGACAAGGTCCTAAATCTCGACAAAATGTTCCTTTGTTGAATTACAGACGAGTTCCTAAATCTCAACAAAGAAGTTTTCTTAGTTGAATTACGGGCGAGTTCTTAAATATCGACGAAGATGTTTCCCCTCAGTTGAATTACGGGCAAGTTCCTAAATCTTGACATTTCAGTTGAATTACGGGCAAGTTCCTAAATCTCAACAAAGATTAGACTTCCCCAGCGGAATCTTCTACAACAACAGGTATACAAGCTCTCGCTAAGGAATATCTTATGCGATTGACACTCCTTCAGATGGCATCTTTAAGCACATCCCCTTGTCACCAATCTCCAGATGGCATCTGTAATCCCATTCCCGACATCACAAGGCTGATACCACTTCATGCGTGTGCAAATTTTTGGGCACTCTAGTGTTCAATCATCTTCCACCTTCGGATCACGAAAGGCATGAAAGCCAATCTACATCCTCCGGTTTAAGAAGATTGAACAGGGGAAGCTGTTGTACCCCAAAATTTGCCCTCCCATATTTCTCAAAGACATTGCAAGAAAAATCTCCAAGTTGCTCAAGGTTGCTCAAAGATTGACCATACAAGCTATCTCCTAAGGCAGTCTATCCCATATTAGGGTTTCACATTGCATCAAGATCCTTGAGTCCAAGTGACCCCAGGTGCTCACCAATGTCCTAATATGTGCTCAAGATCATCCATGTCAAAATTCAAGCCTTGTAGAGAAAGTTTGCTCAGTCAATTGCTCAAAGGTCCAAAAATCGACTGTGCTAGGGCAAAAGTCAACTGTGACCCAAATACAGTCAAACTTCAAGATTTTTTGTCAACATTATAATTTTGAAGTTTATTTCATCATTTGATCAAGGGTTGATCATGATTCATCAAGGATTGCTCAAAATTCATCAAGATTCAAAAGTTGCTAAATTAGGGTTTTGTAGGAAAAGTCAACCCAACTTTGACCAAGCATAACTTTCTCATACTTTATGCGAAATGACCCATCCAAAGCTTATTTGGAAGAGGATGCAATCCCCTACAATCCATATTCATATCCCAAGATCAAAACACGCACTCACAAGAAGTTATGAATTTGGACATTATAGGTCATTTTGAAAAGTCAACAAAAACACCTTTTTTGTCAAAGCTTCTAACTTGAGCATGGAATATCAAAATGAGATGATACCAAAAGGATTGGTTAGAGGACATCTCAAGATTTCTAAAAAGTCAAATAACACTTCCAAAAGTTCAAAATTGAAGAAGTTGTGCATTTTTGAAGTTGGACTTTTTTGCAAAATTGCCAAAAGTCAACTATCCCCAAAACTTCAAATTTTGCCAAATGGGCCTATTCTTTTTCAATTGTTCTGAGTTTGCCTTATGGCCCACGTGCTTTAGCCTTGGCCATGTGTCCATATCACATTTTTATTAATTATTTTGATTTTGATTTGAATTAATTTGATTTAAATCAAATAAAATCAAATAAAATCCAAAGCATTGATACCAATGGATTTTTTGACTGTTTCAGGCTTTAATCACAGCTAGCAAACCATCCCTAATTCGTATCAAGGCATAAAGGTACAAAAAGATTCAAATAAAGCCAAAATTGGAAGGTTGTAAAAGGAGATCAAATCAAATATCAAAGCATTAATAGAAGAAGATTTGGACAACCAATTCAAACCTAATGCATTGAGTAATACATAAAGGTCGTGTGCAGACCAAAACAGGGGTTGGAAATCAATTGTGGAGGTAGAACGAAAGTTGCAAAAATCAAGAAAAATCTTGAGATCGAAATCAACCCTAGAGGCAGTTTCAAGGCTTGATATTGGTCTCAATCTCTTCCTGGCCATCTCCAGAAGCGAAACCAATCAAGACAACGCGTTTTCAGCCCCTCCCAAGCTCTGTAAGTCCCTCACGGATCCGCCCCATTCTTGAATTCGATTTGTATTATTCTTGCATCTATAACAAAAACTAATTGCATATTCTGATTCACCATGCCATTAGCAATCTTTTGGTATTATTTGAGTTCATTTATCTGACCTGTATCAAGATCCACCATTGCTAGGTTTCTTTGTTCGTTTTTAGGGCTTTCTTTTTCAGGTGAAATTGGCCTTAATGGTGGTTATAGCTGTGATCAGAGGGATGAGACGAGGCTAACTAGGGTATTGGATTACATTTATATAGCTTGGAGACAATTTTAGAACGAAGCTACGCTTTTAGCTGCAGATAAAAATCCGCAGGTAAAAGTTACAGTCTTAGAGGACAGGGACGAAGACGTGTCGTCCACCCATTTGCCCATTCAAATAAATCGCGCGCTTTTTTTTATATTTTCTGGCCATTTGATTTTGTTTTATATATTATATTATGCTTGCATTATTATAACAAAAACAACAACGTGCTCCAGTGGCTGCCACGTTGGCCTTAAGGACCCAAAGGCTGGATGTCAGGGGTTCGATCCCTGCCTCCAGCATATTGCATTTTCTTGTTATTTTTCAAGAAATCATGTGTATGCTTAAGCTTGAGATCTACCATAGACGCTCACCATCAAAGCGCCAGATGGCCAAATGGCCAGATCTGGTGGTCAAGCTTGGAAGGCGCACCATAAGCCAGTCAATGCGTGTGCACAGGATCACCAAAAGTCAATTGGATCAGCTGATATTGGGCCAACATAACTGCTTTCCACACCCTCCAAATCTCAGGCCCATCTCTACCCTTTTTTATATTTTTGTTTATTTAATTTAATTGCTTTATTTTATTTAATTAATTTCTAACCAATAACAAATTTTCTTTTTTTATCAAAAAATCACAAAAATAGTTTAACCCCAATAAAAATTCAGAACTTTATTTTTTTTATAATAAATTTTAACTAATTAATTAGGTTTTTAATTCTAGAATAACCTTAATTTATTTTGTAAATATTTAAAATTAATTAGAAATCATTAGGTTTTAATTCATTTAATTATTTTAATTTCTTTCTTAAAATATCAAAAATTCCAAAAATATGTCATTTATTATTTTTTATTAATTAATTTATTTAATTTCTAATTTAGTATTTAATTTAGGATTTAATTTCTTTTCTTAAAATAAAAACAACAAAAAAAACATTTTCTTTTAAAAGGGTCAAAACCCTAATTCGCATTCGATATAATTTCACTCGCGCGATTTATTCTTCTTTATTTAATTATTGGTGTATCTGCTCCTGGCTTGTAATAAATAATTAGGACATTTATTTATTTTTCCACTTTTAAATTTCAAAGGGTTGCTTTTGGCGATGTAAATACCCGACGCCTTGTAATATTTAGTTTAAATTCCGCATTTTAATTCTGCAAATTATACAACTGCTAGATGTTTGATAATAGGGATTGCATGACAAGAATGAATGCTTAATCTTAAAATGGTTAGATCACCTTAAACATTTGCAAAGATAAAAATAACTGAAAATGACACACTCGCACATGCGCACTCTTAGGGTACACCCCACTTGGTTGCCTTCGTACACGGTCATTGAGCATAGGTCGTTTTAGAGGTCGCCCTCTTGTCTAAAAGATCATAGTCGCCTCGAAATGGTTGCCTCAGATATTGTTGCCTCAAACAAATGATCTAAGACATTAGGGTTACTGCTAAAGTGTCCTAACATTGCTTTAGTGACCGTATGTACCTCTTTTGAATTGACCCTCAAACTCCAACGATGATGCTACCTACTCACTAATAGTAGGATAGCATTATCTAAAGGAAATTAGCATAAAATGATTCCTTTTTCGAGTAGATAGATTAGCTTTTAGATACTTGCTCTTTCAAAAAAACTCTCTTTCACACTTACACTTTAACAAACAAGTTTTCAAAAACACTTCATTACACTCTTGAGGACAGAAGCAAGAGTTAAATCGAAGTCAAAACAAAAACTTTTTCAAAACCCACAAAAACAAAGAAAACAATTTTGAAAATAATGAGCAAGTACCTAAGAGCCCGTGGATAACCACGGATAGAAAGGGTGCTAATACCTTCCCTTTCTATAATCTACCCCCCGTACTCAGAAACATCTCGAAAAAGGAATTTTTCTGTGCTTATTTCCTTTCCTTGTTAGATAAAATAAAAGTCGGTGGCGACTCTTACTTACCGCGACATTTTGCAAAAAACAAACGCAAAACGCAAAACCAACATTCTAAAAAACAGTCAGTTCTTCCCATGGTATCACAAATGGCGACTTTATTGTTTGATGATTTTCAGCCGGTTGTTTCAGCTGGCGACTTCACCGGGGAAAGGTCAACCAAATGCTGCTCCATCCCGGAGTCGCTCCTAGCTCGTGTTTTCTTTTCTTTGGGTGTTTTTATGCTTTCAGTTTTTTCATCCATACATGATTACCTAAGCATATGTATGCATTGCATTTTACTGTTTTCCATACAATATTGTTGTACTGGATCTGCTTCTTGATTGGATGGGTGTTACTATGAGGTAAAAGGACCAATACTTGGGCCATAGTTGTATACCACTAGGAACACTAGGAATAGAGTGTAGAGTCATGACGGACAATAGGCGTATGCCATGTCACCATCTGATCATGAAGCCACAGTCAGTTGAGGTTTAAGTGAGGTATTGTCAGCATCATAGATGTGCATGATGATAATACTTTCAGGTGACTTATGATTCTGATTATCCATGACCTTACCTTGACCTAGTTTTCACCCGTGAGTGGGGAGGGAATCATTATCACGGGTACAGTTTGTGACTATGTTCAGACGGTGACTATTGATTCTAATGGTAATGTTTTGGATTTCTGTTGGTGAATATAGTTCTTTGGTTTATGTTCCGAACTTGTGATTTTGGTACTAGCAGGCTATGCAGAGACAATACAGCAGAAATCAGTATCATGGAAGTAGTAACCCCATGATCACTTGCACTTACATCATAGCATGTTTACTTTTCAAAAAGAAATGTCAGAAAAATGAAACTATATACTAACCTTGCATGTGCATGTCCATTCCGGGGTATCTCACGAAGTTATAGTGTTGTACCCCAAAATTTGCCCTCTCATGTTTCCCAAAGGTTTCCCCCTGCATGGTTGATCACAAACTCTTGCCTAAGGAAAAGGAAAAAAATTGAGTGGTGCCTTAAGTACATTTCGATTGGCATTCTAAAAGACCCTTCGATTGGTGTTCTGAAGGAGCCTTTCGATTGGCATTTTGTCAAAGCATTTCGATTGGCATTATGGACAAGCATTTCTATTGGCATTATGGATAAGCATTTCGATTGGCATTCTGAAAGACCCTTCGATTGGTGTTCTGAAGGAGCCTTTCGACTGGCATTTTGTCAAAGCATTTCGATTGGCATTATGGACAAGAATTTTGATTGGCATTCTGAAAGACCCTTCGATTGGAATTCTGAAGGAGCCTTTCGATTGGCATCATGGACAAGCACTTCGATTAGCATTGTGTCAAGGCAGCTTCGACAGGCATGATTAACCATGCCCTTCGATTGGCATGAACAACACCTTTCGATTGGCCTATTAACAAAGCCTTTCGATTGGGATGCTTCGATTGATATTTGGACAAGGGCCATTCGAAGAACACCTCCCAGGCCATTTGGAAGAGGCCATCAAACGGAACTCAAGTCAAAAGCGTCCAGGTTCATTCAAGAGACACAAATGTTTCAAAAAAGGAAAACTTTTAATGTGTCCGTTTCTTGTCTCATGGCATTTAATGGCCTGTTTAATGGCTGTCTCTTGCCATTACTGCACCCTCACACCCCTATAAATACAGAGGCCAGCATACATATCCGACACACACAAAAAACTCTGCACACGAAAATATACAGAAAAAATAGAGAAAAGAAGCAAGGAGAGCTTGGAGATACGCTGCCAAAAGTCATCAGCACTTCCAGGAAGCCATACCCAATCCTTGCACCAGCCAGAGCTGCCACCCATCGAACACCTCCACCCTCAGAACTACAGATCGAAGCACCTCTGTTTGGTAAAAAAGGATCTAATCTCAAAACTCATTTTTAAATTCATTTTGATTGCATATTCATATTATTACTCCTGTTTGTGAATGATTTAATGTGCTACATATAAGCTACAGCGCAGAGATGAGATTGTGCCATTGCTTGGGCACAATTTGAGTTTCTCCTTCGAATCCCAGGATAAAACAAACTCAGACCCAGATTCAGCAGGTGCAAATAAGGGGGAGATTCGAACCAGGGGGGTAAAGCCCCCCCCCCCTGGACCTTTAACATGTGTTTTGTTTCTTGCAGGAAATACATTCTCAGATTCTTGTTCAGAGTTTCGAAGCTCAACAGTTTAGCTTCGAACTGGACCCAGAATTTCCAGATCGAAGGATGACATGTCCAGATCGAACATCCTCAGAGTACAGCCCCTCATGCACCTTCGATCCAGCCTCTTCACTGGGTCGAAAGACAACCTGCACCTCTTTCGACCCAGGCCTCCAGAATTGTATTATTTTTTCTTGTTTTGCTGCCTGGCCCATTTGTACTTTGTTTAATTTGTTTTTGTTTATTTCTTTTAGTTTTTTTTTCTAATCAACATAAAAATAATAAAAATAAATAACTTAGAATTAGGATTTAATTTAGTTAATTATTTTAACTTATTTTCTTCAATTTTAAAATCAGTAGACTTAGGATTTATTTGAATTCAATCCTTTTCATAAACAAAAAAATGCAAAAAATATTAGGAATGTTTTAGAATTAATTTTAATCAGTTTTTTTTAATTAATTGAATTTGACTTAATTGAACATTTAGCATTTTCCTAAAAAATAAAATAAAACAACAAAAGTTCGTATTCTTAGGATTTTTTTAGATTCACGCGCGTTTATTTTATTGTAACTGCTTACTGGGATGTAATAGCTTAAACTAAGACCTTTTTCTTTACTGTTTTTATATCCCCAATATTTGTACATGTAAATAATCCCCCTCCCCGAAGCTTTGTAATAGCGTAGGATTTACAATTCCCGCACTTTAAATTCCTGTACATATACTGTTTAGATGTATGCTAACTAGGATTGCATGACAAGATTAACTATTAATTTAAAATCAACAGTAGCTCACCATGACATGCAAAGATAATATAACTGAAAATTGACACACTTGCACATGCCACTCCTAGGGTACGCTTCACTTGGTTGCCTCGAGCGTGGTCATTAAGTATAGGATGTATTAGAGGTCGTCCTTTTGTCCCAAGATCATAAGTTGCCTCGAAATGGTTGCCTCGATAAAAATGTTCTAAGACATTAGGATTACCACTAAAGCGTCCTAACGTTGCTTTAGTGACCACACGTCCCTAAAATTGAATTGACCCGAAAAACTCCAACGACAGTGCTACCTACTCCTCAATAGTGGGATAGCACTGTCTAAAGGACATTTGCACAATTAAATTCCTTTTTGAGTAGGTAGAGGTTCTTAAGTACTTGCTCCTTTTAAAACAAAACAAAAACTTTTCACACTTACACTTTCTTCAAAAAAACAAAACTCTTTTCAAAACCACAATCATAAAGAAAAGCAAACCTTTTGAAAACATAGTGAGCAAGTACCTAAGAGCCCGTGGATAACCACAGATAGAAAGGGTGCTAACACCTTCCCTTTCTATAATCTACCTCCCGAACCCGAGAAACATCTCGAAAAGGAATTTTTCTGTGCTTTTTCCCTTTCCTTGTTGGATAAAATAAAAGACGGTGGCGACTCTTGCTTACCGCGACACTTTGCGAAAATGAACCAAACGCGAACCAGCATTAAAAAACAGTCAGTTCTCGTTCCCACTGATCACAGAACTGGCGACTCTGCTGGGGAAATTTATAAGTGAGTTGTACCTTAGGACTAGATCACTTGTGTTTTTGTATGCTTTTAATTTTGTGGGCTTGTATCGGAGTTCTATAGATCCTAACCCGGATCTGGGGGTACCCTTTTTAGGTAAGTAGCAATAAACTGTGAGGGATCTGTCCGGCGTGGACCGACACGGATGAAGCAGTAGCTACGTTGGTGTGGCGCCTTGGTATGTACCGATATCCCTTGTGTTGAAACGAGGAGAATATGGGTCTTCTGAGGAGTCATTAAGCACCAAATGACCTTAGAACCTTAAACTGACCAACTTGGCCATAGAACAGTAGCAGTATGCTACACTCATTAAGACTAAACTCTCGCGATGGTTCCGGCCGCAAGAAAAGGTTGCTAAGCTGGAGTTATGACCGATTGAGGGTAGTCAGTGATATTGAGATCCTCTAGAACCCGATTACTATTTTTTAGGACAGGTCTTAACCAACTGAAACTGAAAGAGGATAGTACCTGAACTTCATGCCAGCCTGAAATCTAAGGGCTCTTTTGTGACTTGTATGCCTTTACCATGTTTGCCTTTTGTGAATATTTGTGGTATGCCTTTACTATGACATCATAACATTGCATACATCTTGCATAAGGACTAACCTATTTCAAAGACAAGAGGGTTTCATCTTTGCTCCGTTTTGTAGGACATCATGATGCCCATGCGAAGGAATACTATCCGGATCCACTTTGTTCAAGTACCTACTTTTCTTAAAGAGTTGGTTGTCAGGATTCCAAACACTACTTCCTTCATCAAGAGGCATGGTTCTCTTCTCAGTTTAGTCACCTCAAAGTTGGACGAACAAATGATGAGCATCTTGGTCCAGTTTTATGATCCGCTATATCATTGCTTCACCTTTCAAGACTTCCAGCTGGTTCCTACCCTGGAAGAGTTCTCTGAGTTGCTTGGTATCTCTATTTTGGAGAAGACTCCATTTACTGGTTGGGAAGAGACTCTCAGGCCCGAAGAGATTGCTGCAGCCCTTCACTTGACCAAAAAGGAGGTAATGGCTAACTGGGAGACTAGAAGTGGAGCTAAGGGTTTTTTGGCTAAGTTTCTGGTTGACAAAGCTAACTACTTCTGGGATGACTTAGACTTCAAAGCGTACGAGGACACTCTGGCTCTCTTAATCTATGGTCTGGTATTGTTTCCAAATCCTGACACTTTTGTTAATGTTAATGCCATAAAGATCTTCATCTCTCAGAACCCTGTACCCACTCTCTTGGGTGATATCCTTCATCAGCTCTATACTCGTACTGCCCGAAAGCGGGGAACTTTGATGTGCTGTGCTCCTTTATTGTCGAGGTGGTTTATTTCGCACCTCCCTAAATCCGTGTTGAAGAACGAAGAAGGAATGGGATGGGCTCATAGGGTAATGTCTCTTACTAATAATGACATTATCTGGACTCTCAAAGGCTTGGATGAGGTGACTGTCATTGATCGTTGTGGAGAGTATCCTAATGTTCCATTGATCGGAACCCATGGAGGAATTTCCTATAACCCATGTTTAGCTCTCCGTCAGTTTGGAAGATCCAGAAGAGAAGGGCCTCATGAGATGTTGATACCTCATATCATCTTTGATTTTCAAGGAGATAACGACGAGCTGCATCGTAGATTCATCAAGGCTTGGGATAGAGTTCACCAATCTGACCCACATGAGTTGGGACCAAAGACTTCTCTGCCAATGGAGCCATACCTCAGATGGGTCCGCATCCGTGCCCAGAAGTTAGGTATGCCATACGAAGCTGTCAGGCCTATTACTCTTGAAGTTGCTGATAAAGACGGGGTTGTTCCAACTATTTTCCATCCTCATATGCCCATTGATATTGGCACACTGAAGAGGTCTTGGACGCAACTGCAGGAAGAACGGGATTCTTATCGGGAGAGGTTAAATAAACAAGAACAGAAGATCCAGAAGCTGACTAAGCAACTGGAGAACGAGCGGATCCTGAATGATTATATCCGCACTGAGAAGAAGAGGCCATGAGAGCATTGATGGACCTTGGATGATTTCTTTTACAGTTTTTATTTACTTTTCAGTATTTCCATTCTTGTAACGCCTAAGGGAAATTTGTTGAACAATTTAAATTCTGAAGTTAAATCTAATAAAGTGTGTTTCCTTTCTTGTTTACAAATTTGAATCCCGATTGTCTTTGAAATCATAAATCATACGCATTTCATGCACTTCATAAACATGTACCCTTTTACAGGTCTCTTATCTTCTTCGCTGTTTATTTCAGCAATAATCATGTATGCTGAACCTTCCACTGAGCAAGCTATCAAGGCCCTCCAGGCCCAGAATGCCCAATTCCAAGAGTTGGTCATGAACCTAGCTAAGGGTCAGCAGGACTTGAAGACCCTGATTTTGAAAGAGAGGAAGAAGAAGAAGAAGAGGACCATCCTGTTCAACACCGGACGCAGGTTTGGAAATGGGCTGCAGAATGAAATTGATCTGGCCACCCCGTCTGGAGAAAAAGACGGTCCACAAGAAAGGAGGGCTCCTAGACCTGAAGTCTTCGACAACGAGATGGACTATGATGAAGAACAATATCCTCCTGCTGAGGATAAGTACAAACAGCTGGAAGACCGTCTGAACGCTATGGAAGTATAAAAGGTGCCCGGTCTGGACTTCGGAGATTTGGGTTTATCATCTGGGGTGGTGATCCCCCATAAGTTCAAGGCACCTGCCTTTGCCAAGTATGACGGAGTTTCCTGTCCAAAGTTGCACCTCCGGTCATATGTGAGGAAGATCCAACCTTACACTGTTGATAAGAACTTGTGGATCCATTTCTTTCAAGACAATCTTTCAGGGACTCATCTTGAGTGGTTCTATCAGTTGGACGGAGCCAGTATCCGCAGCTGGGAGGATTTGGCTGCTGCGTTCTATAGGCAATATCAATATAACTCCGACCTCGCTCCTACGCGTACCCAACTCCAGGGTATGTCAATAGGGACGGGTGAAGGATTTAAAGAGTATGCTCAAAAATGGAGAGACCTGGCCGGAAGGGTGCAACCACCTTTGGATGATCGTGAACTGGTTGATATGTTTCTGGGGACCCTGTCTGGTCCGTTCTTTAATCATCTGATTGGAAGCTCCTCAGCCGGATTTATAGATCTCATCTTAACTGGTGAAAAGATTGAAGCGGGTATTAAAGCTGGGAAGATACAGAAGGGTGCCTCATCGAGCACCGAGAAGAAACTATTCAAGAAAGAGTCCAATGTTGTCTACAGTTCAAGAAGACAGAGTAGACCTGAACACCGCCAAGCTGTCAATGCAGTTGTTATTTCAAAACCTACTGGTGCTCCTCAGCATCACAACCAACAAAGGGAAGAGAGACCTCGAAGGCAGTTCACTCGTCTCAGCATGAATTTGTCTCAGATTCTGCCACAGTTGTTGAGAACCAATCTGGTGACTCTAAGGGAAGCCCCAAAGAATCCAAACACAACGTCACCAAAGTATAACCCTAACGCCCGCTGCGCTTATCACTCTGAGAGCCCGAGGCATAATACAGATGATTGTTGGAGTCTGAAAAACAAGGTTCAAGACCTAATCGATGCAAAGGAGAATGAGTTTGAGGCGCCCGAGAGGCCTAATATTGTGACTGCTCCCATGCCCAAGCATGGAGTGAATGCTGTAGAGGAAGACTTGTTCGTAGTTTCTGTGGATGATGTTGTTACCCCCCTGATGACTATCAAGAAGAACCTGTTGCTAGCCGGTTTATTTCCGGGCTGTGGTGAAGGTTGCCCTATGTGTTCTGCTTTACCTACTGGTTGCCCATCTCTGAAGTCAGGTGTCCAGAACCTGATGGATAGTAAAGAGATTCTTTTTGAGAAGACTGCTGTTCCACCCGTTCATTCTGAAGAAGTTTCCATTATTACCATTTTCAACAATTCTTCCAAGGCTCCCTCGAGGACGCCTGTTAGGATTACACCTGTTCCGAAGACCGCACCTATAATCATCACTGTTCCGGGACCCATCCCCTATACATCTGACAAAGCTGTCCCTTGGCACTATGGGGCAGATGTTTATGTTCTTGGAGTTAAGCAAGAATTGGGTGCTGATACCGGCATCAGCAACGTTACAGGACCTGCTAAAGTCACCCGCAGCGGTAGACTTTTCTCACCTGATATTGCTCCACCAGCCGTCCGAAGACCTGTTGTCATTAAACCTGCAAGTGTACCTGTTGCCATTCCTGATCAAGTCCCTGTTCCTACCCCCATCACCGAGTCATCTAATGCTCGGGGCAAAGGGATCACCACTGATATGCCTGCCCAGACGGAGGCGCCAAAGACAATCAATGTTGAAGCTTCCAAACAGGAGATGGAAGAGATTCTGAAGATTATTAAGAAGAGTGATTATAATGTAGTTGAGAAACTGGGGCAAACCCCATCCAAGATTTCTATGTTATCACTGCTGTTGTGTTCAGAGGCCCATGCCAAGTCTCTGATTACCTTCCTAAAGACGACCCACGTGCCACAAGAGACATCAGCTGATCAATTTACCGATTGTGTGGCCAATTTAACTGCTGATAATGGTTTGGGTTTCTCCGACGCTGATCTAACTGCTAAAGGGAAGAACCATAATGATGCCCTGCATGTCTCTATTGAATGCAGGGGCACTACTCTTGCACATGTGTTGGTTGACACTGGTTCCTCGTTGAACGTCTTGCCCAAGAAAGCTCTAGACAGGCTGGATTGCGAAGGTTTGGAGCTAAAGCCAAGTAACATTGTTGTCCGGGCCTTTGATGGGTCTAAGAGGATGGTGCATGGTGAGGTTGATATTCCAGTCAAAGTTGGTTCTCAGGTCTTTAATTCTACATTCTACGTGATGGACATTCGGCCATCCTATTCTTGTTTGCTAGGTCGTCCGTGGATCCACAAAGCTGGAGCCGTAACCTCAACGCTCCACCAGAAGTTGAAGTACCCGGTCAGAGGGAAGATTGTGACAGTTCAAGGGGATGGGGAATACATGGTCAGCCACCTCAACTCGTTCCGGTACGTAGAGATGGATGGGGAGTTCATTGAGACCCCATTTCAACACTTTGAAGAGGTTCCTCAGACACTAGCATCAACTGAGACTGTGATGGAAGATTCTCCTATGAAGATGGCTTCCTTAAAGGATGCCTGGGCTATTATTGAGAAGGGTGAGTATGCAAACTGGGGCCGACTTCCTGATTTCACTCAGAAGACTAACAAGTTTGGGTTGGGTTTCACTGCAGAAGCTCAAAGGGTTGTTCGAAGTGCAAGGATTGGAAGACCTCCTGTGTTCATCAACAACTCGGGAGTAAATGCCATCGAAGATGACGTGGAGGAATCTGAATTCAACAGCTGGATCTATCCTATGACCAACGGTGGACCAAACAACTGGACAGCAAAGGATTTCATCCCTATTACTTTTGTTACTCAGTAATGAAGCTTTTTGTTTTAAATTTGTAACAGACAATATTGTGAAACCTTTTGGCCCGGTGTCTTACCCGGAACACCGTGGCTTCATTTGTAAGGGCTTTTGTGTGCCACTTTCATATATCATTAATAAAAGCATTGGACGTTTTGCATTTCAAATTTTGCGCTCCTTGTCTTTCCTTATTATATATTGAAAAACAGCTATTTTACACACACTCACATATACATGTCTCAATCCACTCGGGATCTCGCTGGTAACGACTCTGCTACTGCCAGTTATAACTTCGAAAATCCGATCAATTTAGCTGAAGACGAAGGTGAAGATGATTGCGAAGTGCCTGGTGAGCTTGCAAGACTGCTACTTCAGGAAGAGAGGGCCATTCAGCCACATGAAGAGCTAGTAGAAACAGTGAATCTGGGTACTGAGACAGACAAAAAGGAAGTCAAGATCGGTGCAAATCTGGAGCTTAGTGTGAAACAACGGTTGATTCAGATGCTGCATGACTACGTGGAAATCTTTGCATAGTCTTACAAAGATATGCCTGGGTTGGATACCGACATTGTGGTTCATCGCTTGCCTACCAAGGAAGACTGCCTTCGGTAAAACAGAAAGTTCGCCGTATGCGTCCAGAAATGTCTGAGAAAATCAAGGCCGAAGTTATGAAATAGTTTGATGCCGGTTTTATAGCAGTAACTTCTTACCCTCAGTGGGTCGCCAATGTGGTTCCAGTACCGAAAAAGGATGGTAAGGTCAGAGTGTGCGTTGATTACAGAGATTTGAACAGGGCAAGCCCTAAGGATGACTTCCCTCTGCCTCACATCGACGTTCTGGTTGACAACACTGCTCAACACAAGGTATTCTCCTTTATGGACGATTTCTCCGGCTATAATCAGATAAAAATGGCTCCCGAAGACATGGAGAAGACCACCTTTGTTACTCAGTGGGGCACCTTTTGTTACAAGGTCATGCCTTTTGGGTTGAAAAATGCTGGGGCAACATATCAGCGTGCCATGGTTGCTTTGTTTCATGACATGATACATCATGAGATTGAAGTATACGTCGACGATATGATTGCGAGGTCCCAAACTGAGGAGGAACACCTTGACCATCTACAGAAGCTGTTTGACCGGTTGAAGTTGTACAAATTGAGGTTGAACCCGAACAAGTGCACCTTCGGGGTGAGGTCCGGCAAACTGCTAGGTTTCGTCGTGAGCGACAAAGGTATTCAAGTGGACCCTGCCAAGGTGAAAGCTATACAAGAGATGCCAGCTCCCAAGACAGAGAAAGAGGTCAGAGGCTTTCTAGGACGTCTGAACTACATTGCCCGATTCATCTCACATCTAACTGCTACTTGTGAGTCAATCTTCAAGCTGTTGAAGAAAGATCAAGTGGTAAGTTGGAACGATGAATGCCAGGCCGCTTTCGAAAGAATCAAAGAGTATCTCCAGGAGCCACCCATTCTGATGCCACCAATGGAAGGGAGACCTCTAATCTTATACTTGACAGTACTTGACAACTCAATGGGGTGTGTGCTGGGGCAGCATGACGAGTCTGGCCGAAAAGAGAATGCTATTTATTACCTTAGCAAAAAATTTACCGACTGTGATACCCGATACTCATTGCTCGAGAAAACTTGTTGCGCTTTGGCATGGGCTGCTCGCCGGCTGAGACAGTATATGTTGACTCACACTACTCTGTTGATTTCAAAAATGGATCCAATCAAGTATATCTTCGCAAAGCATGCCTTGTCTGGAAGAATAGCAAGATGGCAGATGATCTTGACTGAATATGACATCCAGTACACGACTCAAAAAGCAATCAAGGGAAGTGTATTGGCAGACCATTTGGCACATCAGGCAGTGGATGATTACCAATCTATGAACTTTGAATTCCCAGACGAGAATATCATGTTGATAACTGATTGTGAACCACCTGGACCAAATGAAGGACCTGAGGAAGGATACCGATGGTCTATGCACTTTGATGGAGCTTCAAACGCTTTAGGTAATGGCATTGGCGCTGTAATCATATCTCCTAAAGGCTCTCATACTCCACTTACCACCCGACTATGTTTCAACTGCACCAACAATATGGCGGAGTATGAAGCATGCATCATGGGTCTTCGAGCAGCAATTGACCTAAGGATTAAGTTTCCGAGTGTCTTCGGAGATTCCTCTCTCGTGATCAGTCAGATCAAAGGCGAGTGGGATACAAAACACCCAAATCTTATTCCTTACAAGGAGTATGTGTTGACGTTGCTTCCCCACTTCAAAGAGATAACCTTTGAACACTTCCCAAGAGAGGAGAATCAATTGGCGGACGCGTTAGCTACAATGTCTTCTATGTTCAAAGTCAAATGGGACAACGAGGCTCCCCGGATCATTATTTGGAAGTTGGATGAGCCTGCACATTGCTGTGATCTTGAGACCGAAGAGGTAACAGAAAAGCCTTGGTATCATGAAGTGAAGAGGTACCTTGAAACTCAAGAATACCCCGAGGGTGCATCGGTTAATGACAAGAAGTTTCTGCGAAGGTTCGCGGCAAAGTTCTTCATCAGCAATGGCATTCTTTACAAACGTAACCATGATTCAACCTTACTGTGTTGCGTGGATAAAATTGAAGCAGAAAGAATCATGGCAGAGCTGCATGAAGGTACTTTCGGAACTCATTCCAGTGGACATACCATGGCAAAGAAAATCCTTCGGGCAGGATATTACTGGTCCACAATGGAAGCCGACTGTTATCAGCATTCTCGGACATGTCACAAGTGCCAGGTCTATGCTGATAAGGTGCACACACCTCCAGTTCCTCTGAATATTTTGACAACACCTTGGCCTTTTGCAATGTGGGGAATTGATATGATCGGCGAGATCATACCTACGACATCCAACGGGCATCGTTTCATCCTGGTAGCAATTGATTACTTTACGAAGTGGGTTGAAGCAGCTTCCTTTGCTACCGTAACCAAGAACATCGTGGCACGGTTCGTTCGGCACAACCTGATTTGTCGATACGGTGTACCAGAGAGGATCATCACGGACAATGGTACCAATCTTAACAATAAGATGATCACTGAGCTCTGCGAGCAATTCAAGATACAACACCACAACTCTTCTCCCTACCGGCCGAAGATGAATGGGGCTGTCGAAGCAGCAAATAAGAACATTAAGAAGATTGTGCAGAAGATGACAGTGACATATAAAGACTGGCACGAGATGTTACCATTTGCTCTTCATGGGTACCGTACCTCAACACTGACGTCAACAGGGGCAACACCCTATTCCTTGGTTTATGGCATGGAAGCAGTTTTGCCTATTGAAGTTCAGATACCCTCTCTTCGGATCATGAAAGATGCAGGTTTGAGCAAAGATGACTGGATCCAGACCCGACTTGATCAATTGAATCTAATCGACGAAAAGAGACTTACTGCTATTTGTCATGGTCAGACGTACCAAAAACGAATGATCAAGGCATTTAACAAGAAAGTCAGAAGACAAGAGTATCAAGTTGGGAACCTGGTAATCAAGCGCATCATTCTACCTCAAGGTGATCCCAGGGGCAAATGGACACCTACTTACGAAGGGCCATTTGTGGTTAAGAACATCTTCTCAGGAGGAGCAATGATTTTAACCACCATGGATGGTGACGACCTTCCTCACCCCGTCAATGCAGACATAGTAAAAAGATACTACGCATAATCAAAGACCCGCTAGGTTGACTGGCCTAGGCAAAAATAAGGGCTTCCCGGTGAACCAAAAGGGTTCGGGCAAAAATAAGGGATGAAAATAAAAAAATCTGTACACCCGGCAAGTCGAAAACCTGAAAAGGCGGCTTGGGCAAAAATGGGTATCCCGGTGGACTGAAAACCCGAAAGGGCGGCCCAGGCAAAAGTTAGGGATAAGCGTAACACTATGTCTCATTGGATCACCTCACATCCGGACTTCGGTATCAACTATCAGGCTCGGACGACACCAGTCAATCAGATTCATCTTCAACTAAGCAGCAAAGTGATGAGATGTTTGAAGATATAAAGGCAATAGCAGAGCTGGAACCCAGTGGGACTATTCACATAGCTGTTTTGTTTTCTTTTCACAAATTGTATAAATTCTATTTTGTTCGGCGGTGTTCTCTTACTAGGACGTCAGCCTCTTGTATAAAACACCTATTTACAGGCCAAACTTCAAAAATCAATACAAATTCATTTTCAGACAAATTTCAAACTGTTTTCCCTTTATCTGTTTTGTTTTGCAAAGAACGTCCAATGTTCATTTTTGATATATGCATCTGACATTAATTGCTGCTCATAAATATTTACATGTGAAACAAAATACAAATTACGGGTGATATCAGAAGTAGGGGCAATAAGAATTGTCTGAGCGGTCTAGTTGCTTTGTCCACCAAGTACCAAGATATATTCAGATGAAGAATATGGCTAAGATACCTTCACTCCCCGCAGAATAAAAACAGTAATGGTAGCTCTCCCCACTGAGACTTGCAACCATGAACAAATCAGCAAGACTCTTCCCAAGTAGAGTTGATCTACCATCAGCCCGAAAAGGCTTGGTATCCCCAGAAAGTCTTAATATTCCTCAGCGGAGTATAAGAAGGTTCCCCAGCGGAATACAAGATACCCCCATTGGAGCCATTTCCCCAGCGCAGTCTAAAAAAGCTTCCCCGCCAGGATTAAATCATCTTACCCAGTAGATTCTGGAAACTCATCCCCTGCAGAGTACAAGATAAATTTCCCCAGCCAAACTCAGAAGGTTATCCTCAAAAGAGTCTAACCGAGTTATCCTCAGCAAGTTGCAACTGAAAGATCATCCCTAGCGAAGTTCTTTCTTTCCCCAAGCAGGACTTCTATCCTCAACAGATTCAATACCGTCAGCAACGGTAGTCCATCCCCAGCGGAGTTCATCATTGAAACCCCCAACAGAGCTTATCAATGGAATCCCCAGCGGAGTTATTGTTAAAATCATCAGTAGAACATCTCTCCCCCACAGAGTAATTCCCCAACGGTGTCATCCTCTCCTGCAGGTTTATTCTTGCAATCATCTTCGTTCGTCATCCCCAGCGGAACCGAAGAATTCAACTCTATTCTCCAGCAAGTTATTCGGGATTTATTTTCCCCAGCTAAAACATTACATTTCCATACATCATGATACATGCATAAACGCATCATACCACACAATCTCATTTATGTTGAGAACATCATTGCTTGATCCATATCATGCATTGCATATGACTGACCTGTACCTTTCCAGAAGGACACAGTTAAATTCTCAGCCATATCAAAAGCCTTCTCTGGTCCAGTTAAATCGATTCCTAAAGATTTTCCTGATGCCGATCCAGTTGAAGATTCCAAGACCTTGCCTGGTCCAGTTAAATCGATTCCTAAAGATTTTTCTGAGGCGAAGCCAGTCAATGGAGACAAGATCAGTTAAATCGATTCCTAAAGATTTTTCTGAGGCGAAGCCAGTCAATGGAGACAAAATCAGTTAGATCGATTCCTAAAGGTTTTTCTGAGGCGAAGCCAGTTAATGGAGACAAGGTCAGTTAAATCGATTCCTAAAGATTTTTCTGAGGCGAAGCCAGTCAATGGAGACAAGGTCAGTTAAATCGATTCCTAAAGATTTTTCTGAGGTGAAGCCAGTCAATGGAGACAAAATCAGTTAAATCGATTCCTAAAGATTTTTCTGAGGCGAAGCCAGTCAATGGAGACAAAGTCAGTTAAATCGATTCCTAAAGATTTTTCTGTGGCCAAACCCGTCAATAGAGACAACTTGTCAATAGAGACAACCTGTCAACGGAGACAACTCGTCAAAGGAGACACCCCGTCAATAGAGACAACCAGTCAACGAAGACAAAACCACCTACTAACAATTTCCAAATGGCATCTGTAAGCCCATTCCCGACATCACAATGTTGATACTACACCATGCGAGTGCAAATTTCTGGGCACTCTAGTGTTCAATCATCTTCCACCTTCGGATCACGAAAGGCACGCAAGCTAATCTACATCCTCAGCTTTAAGAAGATTGAACAGGGGCAACTGTTGTACCCCAAAATTTGCCCTCTCATGTTTCCCAAAGGTTTCCCCCTGCATGGTTGATCACAAACTCTTGCCTAAGGAAAAGGAAAAAATTTGAGTGGTGCCTTAAGTACATTTCGATTGGCATTCTGAAAGACCCTTCGATTGGTGTTCTGAAGGAGCTTTTCCATTGGCATTTTGTCAAAGCATTTCGATTGGCATTATGGACAAGCATTTCGATTGGCATTATGGACAAGCATTTCGATTGGCATTCTGAAAGACCCTTCGATTGGTTTTCTGAAGGAGCCTTTCGATTGGCATTTTGTCAAAGCATTTCTATTGGCATTATGGACAAGAATTTCGATTGGCATTATGAAAGACCCTTCGATTGGCATTCTGAAGGAGCCTTTCGATTGGCATTATGGACAAGCACTTCGATTAGCATTGTGTCAAGGCAGCTTCGACAGGCATGATTAACCATGCCCTTCGATTGGCATGAATATCACCTTTCGATTGGCCTGTTAACAAAGCCTTTCGATTGGGATGCTTCAATTGATATTTGGACAAGGGCCATTCGAAGAACACCTCCCAGGCCATTTGGAAGAGGCCATCAAACGGCACTCAAGTCAAAAGCGTCCAGGTTCATTCAAGAGACACAAATGTTTCAAAAAAGGAAAACTTTTAATGTGTCCGTTTCTTGTCTCATGGCATTTAATGGCCTATTTAATGGTTGTCTCTTGCCATTACTGCACCCTCACACCCCTATAAATACAGAGGCCAACATACATATCCGACA
Organism: Vicia faba; assembly: GCA_948472305.1. NCBI lineage: Eukaryota > Viridiplantae > Streptophyta > Magnoliopsida > Fabales > Fabaceae > Vicia > Vicia faba. The sequence continues at coordinate 1,175,412,340 of OX451738.1, read as the reverse complement.
CACACAAAAAAACTCTGCACACGAAAATATACAGAAAAAATAGAGAAAAGAAGCAAGGAGAGCTTGGAGATACGCTGCCAAAAGTCATCAACACTTCCAGGAAGCCATACCCAATCCTTGCACCAGCCAGAGCTGCCACCCAGCGAACACCTCCACCCTCAGAACTACAGATCGAAGCACATCTGTAGGGTAAAAAAGGATCTAATCTCAAAACTCATTTTTAAATTCATTTTGATTGCATATTCATATTATTACTGCTGTTTGTGAATGATTTAATGTGCTACATATAAGCTACAGCGCAGAGATGAGATTGTGCCATTGCTTGGGCACAATCTGAGTTTCTCCTTCGAATCCCAGGATAAAACAAACTCAGACCCAGATTCAGCAGGTGCGAATAAAGGGGAGATTCGAACCAGGGGGTAAAGCCCCCCCCCCCTGGACCTTTAACATGTGTTTCGTTTCTTGCAGGAAATACATTCTCAGATTCCTGTTCAGAGTTTCGAAGTTCAGCAGTTTAGCTTCGAACTGGACCCAAAATTTCCAGATCGAAGGATGACATGTCCAGATCGAACATCCTCAGAGTGCAGCCCCTCATGCACCTTCGATCCAGCCTCTTCACTGGGTCGAAAGACAGCCTGCACCTCTTTCGACCCAGGCCTCCAGAATTGTATTATTTTTTCTTATTTTGCTGCCTGGCCCATTTGTACTTTGTTTAATTTGTTTTTGTTTATTTCTTTTAGTTTTTTTTTCTAATCAACATAAAAATAATAAAAATAAATAACTTAGAATTAGGATTTAATTTAGTTAATTATTTTAACTTATTTTCTTCAATTTTAAAATCAGTAGACTTAGGATTTATTTGAATTCAATCCTTTTCATAAACAAAAAAATGCAAAAAATATTAGGAATGTTTTAGAATTAATTTTAATCAGTTTTTTTTAATCAATTGAATTTGACTTAATTGAACATTTAGCATTTTCCCAAAAAATAAAATAAAACAACAAAAGTTCGTATTCTTAGGATTTTTTTAGATTCATGCGCGTTTATTTTAGTGTAACTGCTTACTGGGATGTAATAGCTTAAACTAAGACCTTTTCCTTTACTGCTTTTATTTCCCCAATTTTTGGACATGTAAATAATCCCCCTCCCCGAAGCTTTGTAATAGCGTAGGATTTACAATTCCCGCACTTTAAATTCCTGTACATATACTGTTTAGATGTATGCTAACTAGGATTGCATGACAAGATTAACTCTTAATTTAAAATCAACAGTAGCTCACCATGACATGCAAAGATAATATAACTGAAAATTGACACACTTGCACATGCCACTCCTAGGGTACGCCTCACTTAGTTGCCTCGAGCGTGGTCATTAAGTATAGGATGTATTAGAGGTCGTCCTTTTGTCCCAAGATCATAAGTTTCCTCAAAATGGTTGCCTCGATAAAAATGATCTAAGACATTAGGATTACCACTAAAGCGTCCTAACGTTGCTTTAGTGACCACACGTCCCTAAAATCGAATTGACCCGAAAAACTCCAACGACGGTGCTACCTACTCCTCAATAGTGGGATAGCACTGTCTAAAGGATATTTGCACAATTAAATTCCTTTTTGAGTAGGTAGAGGTTCTTAAGTACTTGCTCCTTTTAAAACAAAACAAAAACTTTTCGCACTTACACTTTCTTCAAAAAAACAAAACTCTTTTCAAAACCCACAATCATAAAGAAAAGCAAACCTTTTGAAAACATAGTGAGCAAGTACCTAAGAGCCCGTGGATAACCACTGATAGAAAGGGTGCTAACACCTTCCCTTTCTATAATCTACCTCCCGAACCCGAGAAACATCTCGAAAAGGAATTTTTCTGTGATTTTGCCCTTTCCTTGTTGGATAAAATAAAAGACAGTGGCGACTCTTGCTTACCGCGACACTTTGCGAAAATGAACGCAAACGCGAACCATCATTAAAAAACAGTCAGTTCTCATTCCCACCGATCACATATAGTTTCCGCCAATAATGTCTAGCAATAGTAATGTTCTCAAGAGGACCAAAAGAGACAATTGTACTTATCACTTCCGCTCAAGTTCTTGGCCTTCTTTGAAGAGTTTGAAAGACCGTTTAGTCTGTCCTAATGTAGAGGATTTTAGTGAAAGACATGGTAGTACTTTGACTCTACTTCAGTTTTACGAATATGAGTTAAATTATATCACCTTCCAAGACTATCAGATCGCCCCGACTTCGGAAGAGTATTCTCATTTTCTCAAGATCACCGAGCACATATTTGTTGTTGTTCCGCACGAGCCCGATTTTGAAAGTTATTGCTAAGGCACTTTATTTGGGCCTTAGTGATGTGAGATAGATATGGAGAAAGAATGGTATCCTACCCTCATACTTCTTGGTCGTTAAAGCATAAAGATGGTACTTGGTACGCATTCAACGCGTTGTTAACTGCTGCAGTCTATGACACGATTCAACAAGAAGATTGAAAATCTCAAAAAGATGGTTTAAGGAAATAACCGAGGCAAAACGTCATGCTGCAAACAAAGAGTATGTTGATTTGTGGACTCAATTCCGTAGTATGGATATCACAATGACCAAGAAGGAAGAGGTGTTTCAAAGTTTGGTTTTGAATACTTTGGGGCACAATCCGTTGCACTCTTTAGAGCTAGGAGATTGATTATTGTATTATTGTTCCGATTACTGTCAGGTTTCTTGGACGTAATCGCTTATATTGTACTTTCACGACTTTCTGGTATGAAACTCCATTGGAATTTCTCCTATTTATGGATATTTTCTTTATATGGTCGTTGTTATTACCATGTTGCTCGATTATTACTGACGTTGATTGAGTTGTGAAAAACCGGAATGGACAATCATTTCATACATCATACATATCATGCATTTCATGAATTACAGGTTTTCTAGACGGAATTCTTATCTGATGGTTTTGCCTCTTATTATCAAAATCTACAAGAAGACTTCCTTACATCCTTATCACACCCGAGCCAACAAGTTGAGGATTATGGAGCAGATTGAGCAGAACCAGGAAGCACTCTGCAAAGATATGGACACCATGGGTAATCAAATGAATCAGCTCATGGAAACTCTTCATGCTGTCATCCAGGGGCAGGAAGAGATCAGATTGAGTGTTACTAAGCTGGTTGGCAGTGCCTCTTCGTCTGAGAATGGTGGATCCAAGATCGACAATGGGGGAATTCCTAAAGAGTACCCATGGATGATTGTGGATGACCACCATGACGTCATCGATCTCGATGGCCCTCCAAAGGATTCTACAATTGATTTGTATGAAACTGCTAAAATGTACAAGGCTTTAGAAGAACGTTTGAAGGCTATGGAGACTTCCAAAAGGCCGAGATTCAATGTTGCTGCTATGTGTTTGGTTCCTAGGGTCGTGATTCCACCAAAGTTCAAAGTACCGGAATTCGACAAGTATAAGGGGGTTACACGCCCATAGACTCATCTCTGATCTTACTGCAGAAAGATGGCCGCTTATGCTAGCAAAGAGCCGTTGGTTATGCATTTCTTTCAAGACAGTCTGGCTGAAACTCCATTAGAATGGTACATGAAGTTGGAGCAAACTCATGTTAGCACTTGGGGTGAGCTTGTCGATGCTTTCCTAAAACATTATCATTACAACACCGCCATGGCGCCTAGCCGTGCACAGTTGTAGAGTATGTCTTAAAAGGATAATGAGTCTTTCAAGGAGTATGCCCAGAGGTGGCGTAGTTTGGCCGCGTGGGTTCAACCTCCTCTCCTGGACCGTGAACTGGTAGATTTGTTTATGAATACCCTCTGAAGTCCATATTTGCAACACATACTTGGCAGTACTTCTGATTCCTTTTCAGATATGGTTATCATTGGGGAGTGGGTTGAAATGTGTATTAAAGTGGGGACTATTGCAGGTGCACCTGGAACGAATGGTAACAACAACTCAGCTAGTGGAAAGGAACCATATTCTAGAAGTTTTATCAAGAAGAAGAAAGGAGAGGTGAGAAATGCCTCTGTTGATAAGGGAAAATCTGTTGTACAGGTTCCATATTATCAAACTCATGTTGCCCCTCCATAACAACAGTGCACATCACCGTGAAACTATCAACAGAGTCACAGGCCCCAAGGACAAAAGGGTCAACAAAGGCCGCAAAGGTATCCTGAGAGGAATTTGGGTCCAATCCCGATGTCGTAAGCCCAATTGCTTCCACAATTGCAAGCTGGTCAATTGGTACAACTCCGAGAGTTAGGTCCTCCACCGGCAGAACTTCCAAGGAGTTATGACATTAATGTACGCTGTGAGTTTCATTTGGGTGCTCCAGGCCATTCGATTGAAAACTACAGAGCTTTTAAGTATAAGGTGCAATATATTTTGGATGCCAAGGAGTTAAGCTTTTCTCTTATAGGACCTAATGTTTAGAATAATCCCATGCCTCCCCATCATGGGGCTGCTTCCAATGCAATCGGGTTCGATGATGGTCATGATTTAGTGACTCGGGTTGACGAGGTTCAGATGCGAATGACCGTTTTAAGAGAACATCTTTTACAGCAAGAAGTTCTACAGGAACTCCATGACTTTTGTTTGAAATGCTCTTCCAATACGGACGAGTGTGATGATTTGAAAAATGCCATTTAGAAATTGATGGACGAAGGGGTTGTTATAGTTGAGAAAATCATCCTCGAGGGTGACGTTGCTATTCTAGAGGTTCTTTACTATCCGGCCAATGTTCAGAAGAATACTTCAAGAGTCCCGTTGGTTATACAATTTCCAGCACTCCCTACACCATATCAGAATTCAGTCGTTCCCCTTCTGACCCAAGCACCGGCACCTCCAAATCCAGTTCCCGTTCTGATAGCTGATAACAGGGCAGTGCCATGGGAATACAATGTTGTTTACATCTATGGAAAGAAAGTTGTTTATCCTCCGATTGAGAATAAGGACATAACCAACATTGTTGGAACTAGTAGAACAACCCGAAACGGAAGAGTCTTTGCTCCAACTCCACCTCCTCCCGAAGAAGTTATCAAAGAAATCCATGTGAAAGATAAGGGGAAGCAAGTAGTTAATGACTCTCCTGGGACGTCTTTTGAACAACAAGTGGAGCAACTAATCAGGGTAATCAAGAAGAGCGATTTCAAGGTGGTTGACCAGCTGAATTAGACACCTGCAAAGACATCAATCTTATGCCTCCTTCTGTACTCCGAAGCACATCGAACAACTTTAATGAGAATTCTGCATGGTTCTCATGTGAATCCTGAAATTTTTGTGGCCCAATTTGAAGGGGTTGTTACAAATATTTCTGCAGGGAATTTCCTGGGTTTTAGTGATGATGAACTTCCTCCCGAGGGCTGAGCTCATAATAAAGCGATGCATATCTCCATCAGATGTTTAGACATTGTGATGTCTCGAGTCCTTGTAGACACCGGGTCTTCTTTGAATGTGATGCCTAAACATACTTTGTTCAAGCTGAACATGGACAGGGTTATGATGAAACCTAGTAAACTAACAATCAAAGCTTTTGATGGGTCAAGAAGATCTGTAGAGGGAGAAGTGGGCCTACCCATCAAGATCGGTCCCCACGTGTTCTACCTGTCATTATATGTCATGGATATTTGTCCATCTTATACTTGCCTTCTTGGACGCCCATGGATCCATATGGAAGGGGATGTAACCTCAACTTTGCACCAACATTTGAAATTTATCATCCAGGACAAGGTCATCCTCATTGGCGGAGAGGAAGATGTCGTGATCAACAATGTTACTTCCTTCCTTTATGTCGAAGTGGACGGAGAAGTAAACGAAACCCATTTCTAAGCCTGGGAAATCATTGTTGTTGACAGAGTCCCTGCCGTGCTAGAAACTACAAAGAAGTCCGGAGTTCCTATGGTTTCTTTAAGGGACGCCAAAGCCATTGTGGAGTCAGGAAGTCCCAATGAAGGTTAGGACAAAGTGGTCAAAGTGCACGACAAGCAGGACAAGTTTGGACTTGGGTTCGGATCCTCTTTTTCAGATCGTGTTGGTACTGGTCCATCCATGCTCAAAGGGAAACAAACCCCCCCGCTTTCAGAAGTGTTTGTTAGTGCTGGTCCAAGTGCTCAAGGACAAATCCATGCAGTGGATGGTGATGATGAAGACGGTGCGAATATATCTCAGTATATTTACCAGATTGCGCCTGATTAAGAACTCGACAATTCGACTGCTACTGATATTCCCGAAGTGGTTTTCTTCAACATGTAATGTTATTGTTTTAAATAATTCATATGCTTTGCCTGAAGCATGTTCATAGCTTGTGAAAAGGGTCCCCTCATGTTTCTATGTTTGTTTAAAATTGAATAAAAATCGCATTTGCATACAATTTTTGCTCTTTGTCCTTTCTTTTATTTTTGTAAAATAAAAATGGCAATGTGTAACACCTTATTTCTACCCGGCAAATAATAATAAAATCAGAGTTCAACATAAATAGGATGCTACATTTTCCAACTTAAAATCAAACTTCATTTAATCGCATATAAAACAGATACATAACACTTAATTCAGATGAACCGATAACAACCAGATTTATTCTTTAAAATCAAACAAATTTTTATTGATAAGCAGCGGAATCTACATACTCAACTTCAATTCACTTAATATCTTTTATTTAACTAAAACAACTTCAAGACAAAAATTATTTCATGTAATCAACATAAAAATTCAACAACTGAAATAATAATCAACAACTAAACATCAAGCATTCATCCCCCGAGTGTTACGTATCAGAGCGACAACACCGACTCAAACTAACGAATGTAACAACTATCCTTCTCGATTACCTACACGTTACCAACAGAGGGCAACATGAAAACAAAAGGGTTGGGATATCTAATGATATAATAGAATGTATGATAATTAATATATCAGAATCAGTTCATATAAAATTACCACTTTACAACTTTCAAACAACTTTAATCTCGACAAAACATCAATACGACATAACGACTAATTCACAACTTTTAGATGATACCTGTCACAACAAGTCAACAACATAAAGCAACAAGTAATATCTCATCACCACAACTCAAGGATGCAGCATAAAATGCGACTCAATTATAACGCACATGCATGTGGTACCATTGGAGCAGAACTCCCAACTTAAAAATATGCCAATTAATAGAGGCATCAATAAGGCATAAGCCTTCAACTTAATATTCGCCAATCTAGGCCAACTTACAGAGCATGAGCTCCCAACTTGATATGCTATGTATGCGACAACATATGAAACACAACAACAACTACAACATCGACCATTTAATAACAATGCAACAACAACGACATAACGACAACATTTCAACAGTAACTTAACAACAACACAACATCAACAATTCAACAGCAACTTAACAACAACTCAACACTGGCCATAGGCCTACAACTTGATATTACCAATAAATAGAGGCATTTCAACAACAACTTAATAATAACAACAACTCAACAACAACTAATCAATGAATCAACATTGGCCATAAGCCTACAACTTTATATTGCCAATAAATAGAGGAAATTCTACAATTTCAACACCACCTAAAATTTTACAAATTACAGCAAAGTATACAATACATCGCAACAACCAAAATATACTACAACGCTCTGCAGAACTGTTCGGACAGTTCGACTATAACCAGCTAATTAATTATCGGCTAAAGTTACTCATATTTTTCACTTTATATTAGTGTTCTTATTACGACTCGGCTGAATTAATACTACACTGCTATTGAATAGTCTATACTGCAATTGTTATTTTTTTGTCAAAAACTACCAGACTGATATTTATTACTTTCTGCTACAAGTATACTACCTTTCAATTTTATTGTCCTACTACATACATATTAGTTTCAATCTAATGGTTACTTGTGTTTAAATTGATAAACCTGCTACCTTTTACTACCAACTATTTCCACCACTTTATTACCAAATCTGCCAATTCATATGCTACTGTAGCTTCTACCAATATTTTACTAAATCTATAATTTTCTGCTACTAAATTTAACTAAAATTCATAACTAAAATATCAATAATTTAGTAAAGATGTGTTATTTTTGCCAGCTCCAACTTACCCTACTGACAACTCTAAACATGTCAGAATTACGCAAAACAAATAAAAAGTGATTTTTAATAACTTAAAAAAACTCTATTGATAATTCTAACGGAATTAAAAATAACTTAAATTTAATCATAAATCTAAAATAATTATCTCTAGTTGAAAACTCCTAAAAATTAGCTTACTAATAAAACTAACTTATTATTATTATTATTATTATTATTATTATTATTATTATTATTATTATTATTATTATTATTATTATTATTATTATTATTATTATTATTATTATTAGTATATAATCATTATTATTATACTGTAAACATAACGTGATTCTCAGTTTAACATTATAGTATAAAACTAGTTATTCTATCAAAATACTATTCTATAAAACTAGTTTCGCTACAGTACCTATATATTGTTAAAGTGATGCTCATATACATCTTTATGGATACTACAGTATTTCAAGTACATATAAAGGCACTTGTATCTCTTCCAATATATATCTTATACTACTAAGTCCTTTCCGCTACTGTAATCATGAGAAAGAGTTAACGCTACAGTACCGATGCAATTATAGAATTGAAGAAAAATAACACTAAGGTACTTATATATATATATATATATATATATAAATTAAATTGGGTTCTCAATCATCTCTCAATTTCAAAAATGTATCAATTTCAAACACAACCAGAAATAATTTTTCAACCCAATCCCAAATATCATTCATCACATATCCTATTATTGAGTCAGAATCCCACCCTTATCTTGGATTGGAGATCGCTCTATAATTTCCGATTACACCCTGCTGCTGCCATAGCTCCAAAATTTTCTTCTTCTTTTCTCTATAGTTTCCACGTACTGCATCCTTTTCTTTTCTCTTTCTCTAAAACTCTTATTTTCTTTACTGCCACTTCTTATTATCTCCTTATTTCCACCGACCAATATAATAACACTATTACTTTATTATTCTTATCAATATTATTGGGCCTAATATTCACACCACACCTTTTACTACCAACATCACATTACTACCTCAACAAATAATGAAGGAATCTGGGACGATTACTACCTCAACAGATAATGAAGGAATCTTGGACGATCACTACCTCAACAGATAATAAAGGAATCTTGGACGATCACTACCTCAACAGATAATGAAGGAATCTGGGACGATTACTACCTCAACAGATAATGAAGGAATCTTGGACGATTACTACCTCAATAGATAATGAAGGAATCTTGGACGATTACTACCTCAACAGATGATGAAGGAATATTGAACGATTACTACCTCAACAGATAATGAAGGAATATTAGACGATTACTACCTCAACAAATAATGAAGGAATTTTGGACGATTACTACCTTAATAGATGATGAAGGAATCTTGGATAATTACTACCTCAACAGATAATAAAGGAATCTTGGATGATTACTTCCTCAACAGATGATGGAGGAATCTTAGACAATTACTACCTCAATAGATAATGGAGGAATCTTGGACGGTTACTACCTCAACATATAATGAAGGAATCTTGGATGATTACTACCTCAATAGATAATGAAGGAATCTTGGACGATTACTACCTCAATAGATGATGAAGGAATCTTGGATGATTACTACCTCAACAGATGATGAAGGAATCTTGGACGATTACCACCTCAACAGATGATGAAGGAATCTTGGACGATCATTACCTCAACAGATGATGAAGGGATCTTGGATGATTACTAACTCAATAGATAATGAAGGATTCTTGGACGATTACTACTTCAACAGATGATGAAGGAATCTTGGACGATTACTACCTCAACATATAATGAAGGAATCTAAGCTTGATTTTGTCTTGGAGAAGTTTACAGATACTTGACGATACTTATCTGTTGATTGATCCTTTCCTGAAGAGGTAAAGAGTTAGTTGTATGCAATGTCATGATGTATGTATTGCGTAATGATGTTCTCGAAATGAATGAGATTTGTGATATATGTATTTTGTATGCATATGTTATGCATGTTGTTGAAGTGTATCTCTGTCTTGGAAAATAAATCCTTGACAGATGCTGGGGAGTTTCAGGAAGTTAAATCCCGGACTGCTGTTGGGGATGAAGATTATGCACATCTTCAGACCTTGTTTAGAATTTTTCCACTGGGGATTCCTGTTTTGTTGTTTGAGGAGAAATCCGATGGGGAAGATTGGCTTTGGCTTGATAAATCTTTGTGGAAAATGTTGATTTCTGCTTGGGGAAAAGAAATCAGGAGTTTTAGTTGTCCGTTGCTCTACCGAGGAGTTATCTCTTGATGGAATAGAAAGGAAATTAACAACTTGTTAGGGATAAAGATGTTAACTGTTATCTGATTGTCTCCCAGGCTTTGCAGCAACTCACATGGGGATTGTAGAAAAGTCTAATGGGTAAGAGGGGTTGTGGTACCTTGACTTGTGATAGTCTGAAAGGCAAATTCAAGCTGGGGAATCTGTAGTTTGTTGGGGAAATAAACCCTGTTGCCAATCTGCGGGAGAGGCGTCTTCTTTTGGCAGAACTCCTCGAGGATTCTTCTTGAGACTAACTCAGATGGGAAGAAGGTTTTCCAGAGATTGAAACTCTGGCTGGGGATTGCCTGGATCCAACTTTGTGGGGATATCCATGAATTTGACCTTGAGGGGTTTTGGACTCTTATCTGTGAAGATTATTCTGTGGGGGTAACCTTATAGAGATGAATTTGTGGGGATTTGACTGAGGATTACCCTATGAAATGGATTTTGTAGGAACTTGTCACTGCCTCTAGTAGTAAGTGTTTATAGTACTGCCTGGAAATGTTCGCTTGACTGTACGTAACCCTTTGCTGGAATTCACGTTCAATGCCTCAAGTGATTCAAATATAAACCTGCCCCTGGTTATTCAGCATTTCTTGAGAGATTTCTTGGAATCTCGACTTGATTTCCCCCAGACGAGTTGGACAGTGACATGTTATTCCTCATTTGCTTATGGGAGAGTTTGTCATTGGGAAGCGTCATCCCATCTGAAGTGATTTTGTTCACTGAGAGAATTTTTGTTCGCTGGATGTTCGTCGTGTGAATTTCTCTGCTGTCAAACAATTAGCCATATGTAAACAGTGATATTCAAATAATGCAAAGTTTATGCTTGTCTTGAAGTTTTAAAAATGAGTTTTAGCAGATAAAAGAATTTTATAAGAATGTGAATTCAACTCAGGATTTAGAGTAAGCCTTACAGGAGTCAGGATACCTTTTGTAATAGTATGCTTTTGAACTAACCCATGCTTTAATTAGGACTTTTAAAGGGTTGCAATATGGCTTGGTTCACGGTTTAAGAAACAAAGGATAAGGCTCAAAGTGTATTTGTACCCTCCTGTTCTTCATGATGTTCTTCAGTCCTAAACTCAATTAATTGCGCGTTTGAACTCCAATTGAGTCTGAAATGACGTTTTGGTGATGGTTCAGACAAATTAAGTTTGTTGGAAGGCAATCATTTTTTTGCAACACTTTTCATGTTGTCGAGGATTTGTAGTGACCTCTTTTTGATTCATTATCCCTTTTTTTTGCCTGACTTTTCTTGTTTTGAGACTACAGTCAGCGGGATGCCCCAGTTTTCTTAAGTCTCCTTCGTAGGTTTTGACTTAGTGGGCTTTTCTCTTGAGAGATAATGACTGCCTATTTGATAGGGAACCTTCACCGTCTTTGGATTCAACAGGATGTTCTTGATGTCATTCGTTGTATACGAAGTGAAAGCTTGCGACTGAATGCGCATTCAAAATAAATTGAGAAACTACCCTGCCCCAGGTTTTGATAAAAGGTTTTAATTTATGTGAAAAAGAAAACTCCTACTTCTTTGGCTCAAAGGGGTTGACTAGGGATTATCTTCCTTATAACTCAAGTGTTTATGGATTGAAAGAAACACATGTACATTGTCAGCAAGGTCTGTCCAAAAGCATACTGTATGAGATTATAGCATTGTTTTCGTCATCCTCCCTCTAAAGGCTTGCAACATTCTAAAACAAGTGTTGAATATCATAAAGGGAGTAAAAAGCATAAAGTGAAAATGAATGGATTAATTCAAGACAAACATATGCAATGCATTAATGAAACAAAGTTTAACATTAATAAATAAGTGTTTGAACAACAAAAGAAATTACAATTGAAAATTCAAAATGAAAAGGACGCTCTCAATGGTTTGGCATAGGAACAATGATCACGTTGGGAGTCTCTGGAGGGTCGAACTCAATCTCCTTGGCGTCAATCAAATCTTGAATCTTGTTCTTCAAAGTCTAACAGTTGTCGATGTCATGTCCGGGACTATCAGAGTGGTAGGCACATCTTACATTTGGATTATACTTAGGAGAGGAGGTATCGGGGTTTTGAGGAGGATCCCTTAGTGTAATCAGCCCCGCCTTCAGAAAATGTTGTAACTCTTGAGACAATGGCATATTAATCTTAGTATACTTCCTTTCTTGGTACTTTACCCTACGCCTATTGCCCTGTCGTTGTTGAACATGTGTAGGATTAGAGATTAGGATTACCCCCACGTGTTGGTCGTGGTTGCTCTTGTTAAGACCCTTTTATCCGTACACAACATTTGACTCTTTCTTCCTATTGTATGGCTTTTTTTGAGTATCATAGGATGTAGCTCCTTGGATTTTACCACTCTTAATGCCATCCTTTATTCTTTCACCTGTCAGTATTAGCTCGGTGAACCCGGCCGAGGAGCTTCCTATTAGGTGATTGAAGAAAGGTCCTGTCAAAGTTCCCATGAAGATATAAATCAGCTCCCTGTCATTTAATGGGGGTTTCACCCTGCCTTCCAAGTCTCTCCATTTTTGGGCGTATTCTTTGAAGCCCTCGTTGGAACGCATGGTCATATTTTGCAACTGCACACGAGTTGGTGTATGATCAGTGTTATATTGGTACTGCTTGTAGAAAGCAGCAGCTAGATCTTCCCAGGTGTGAATGTGGGAACTTTCCAATTGATAGAACCATTCAAGTTGCGTCCTAGCTAGGCTCTCTTGGAAGAAATGGATCCAGAGCTTCTGATCAGTTGTGTATGGTTGAATCTTGCAGACATAAGATCTCAGATGCATCTTAGGACAAGAGACCCCATCATACGTGGAAAATGTATGGATTTTGAACTTTGGTAGGATGACCACTCCAGAAACCAATCATATTTCTTCAAAGTCCAGACCAGGTACTCTCTGGATCTCCATGGCGTTGAGACGATCCTCCAGCTGTTTGTATTTGTCATCCGTGGGAGGATACTATTCTTTAGCTTAGTCATCCTCTTCTTTGTTAGACCCCCGACTGTGATCCTCTTCTTTTGTCTGATTGTCCCCCTCAGTTGATGGAGTTGCAAATCCTAGAGCTCTCTCTGTTGGTCCTTTGAACCTCCTTCCCAAATTCAGGACGCCCACTCACTTCTTTGTCTTTTTCTTCTTTTCTTTGAGAAGAAGAGTCTTCAGGTCCTCTTGGCCTTTAGCCAAAGTCAAGAACATTTGTTGGAATTGAGCATTTTGTGCTTGAAGATCTTTCACGGTTTGTTCCATATCCATCTTACTGAAATAAACAGTAGGAAGATAAGGAGACCTGTATGGGAGAAACCTGTCATGATATGATGCATGGTATGTGGATGTATGTTTTCAAGGATCTCTCTATGTAAACACAAGAAGATGTTAGAAGTTGAATTTTGATCAACCGCTTTGATTGGAGAACTTCGTATCGGTGGATGTCTTTCCACGAGAATCAAGCTCACCATGTCAAGTGGGTCATAACCCTTGACTCAAGTTACCGTGCTTTGGTCTTTGATGGTGTTTGATTAAAGAATAAATCCTTTTGCCCCTTGATAGGCGTCTGGTTCAACGTGACCCTGCAAGGCCCTTGAGATCCTTGAAATGGTTATTAAAAATTCTATGGTATGATGTCATGATGTTATGTACAAGTATGCCAAGCAAGCAAGTTGTTTATGTAAAAATAATCATATACGCACAAAGCAGACAAGTCCTTAGGTTTAGGCTTGCATGGGGTTTATAGGTAAGAACCCTCTTGAAGTTTAGTTGGCTCAACTTGTCCTAGTAATAGTAATCGGGTTCTAGGGGATTTCAATATCACTGATCTTTCTTCATCGGGCATTGTTTCAGCACAAGCCTCTTTAATGGCGACTGAAATATCCCGAAAGTCCGATTTTAATGTGCGTAGCATCGAGTATCAACCAATCTTCGATCGAAACGAAAGTCGGCTATCTCACTACTTCCTAATGGCCAAGTGGTTCAATTAAGGTTCTAAGGTCAGTTAGTGCTTCATGACACTGCTCAGCGGCCCCGTATTCTCCTTGACTGACTCAAGGGCTACCGGTACCAACAAATGTGTCACACTAACATAGCTATTGGTTTAACCATGTCAGTATACGCCGGACAACCTCCACGATTTATTGCTACTTACCTAAAAGGTGCCCCAGATCCGGGTGTAAGATCTTTAACAATAACCCAAACAAGGACCCAAAAATGTAAAGCAAGCAAGTCAAACAAACAAAATCAAGTAAAGGTGATCTAGCCCTAAGGTAACCCCACTTTTAAGTAATTCCCCAGCAGAGTCTCCAGTTCTATAACACGGTGGGAGAACTGACTTGGGTGTTTTGCATTTGATCGCGTTTGTTGCGGATAACAAGAGTCACCACTGACTTTTCTTTTATCCAATAAGGAAAGGCTGAAAAGAACAGGAAAGACCTTTTGAGATTATTTCTTGAGTTCGGGGGGTAGGTTATGAAAAGGGAAGGTGTTAGCACCCTTTTCATCCGTAGTTATCTACGGGCTCTTAGTTTCTTGCTAGATCACTTGCTTTTTGTTTTAAAATGTGCTTGTGGTGTGGGTTTGAAGATATTTTAAAAACATCTTTGTAATGATTCTCGTTTCTATAAGAATGCGTACAAAGTGTTGGTTTTAAAAATAGTTCAAAGAGGTGTTTGTGGAATGTGTTTTTGAAAGTGATTTTGAAAAGTGTCTTTGTAATGACTCTCGTATCTATAAGAACACGTACAAAGAGCTTTATCTTTTGAAAATGTTTCAAATGAAAGTGTTGGTTTATAAAAATGTTTTTGTTGTGAGCAAGCGAGCAACTATGAGAATCCTACCTACTCAAAAGGTATAATGTTCTTTTACTCCTCCTTTAGATGTTGCTATCTTACCATTTATTTGGTAAGAAGCCCCATCATTAGATTTGAAGGGACAGGCGTGGGACATTTGTATAGTCATAAAAGGCAACCTATGATACGTTTTAGAAATTTTCGTTTAGGGACTAGATCATTTACCGAAGGAAACATCGAGGGTCATCGGGGGACTACGACATTTTATCAAGGGTCTTTTCTAAAGAGCCCATATTAGAGGGACATGAATATTTTTCTGAGGCAACAAGTGTGATTACCCTAGGGGTGCATGTGTGTGAATAATGTGTTTGATTTGCATGCATTTAGTCTTTGATTAGGGTGATCTACTTGTTGGTTTTATCTTGCCATATATCCTAATTACTAACATTTGTACAAAAGTAATAAAAATGCAGAAAATAAATCCTACACTATTACAACCATATTGAATAGCAAGAAAATGTAAAAACAAAACAAAATAAAAAGAAGGAAAAATTAGTGCTTCGATTTGGGCAGCAAAACCCTTCGATTCTGCTTCTCTGGTTCCCTCTGATTTGGGCTTAGCATGAAGCATGAGATGCAACCTTCGATTATTCCTTTCTGCTTCCTTCGATTGTAGGAATGTTAGGGTGAGCAAGTAAGCTTCGATCATGCCCATTGTCCTTCTTTTGATTGAGGCCTGGGATTCAATGTGGACATCCTTCTGGCTGTTTCTTTCGATTGAGGTCTGGCAGTCAGTGTGTGGTGAAGCTTAAAGCCACACTCTTTGTTCTGCTTGCAACTATGAAGCAGCCAGGGGTGAAGCCTAAAGCTTCAATTCACACCTCCTTCCTCCTGTTTTCTTTCGTTTTGGATTTAAATAGCAACATGGCCTGAGGCCATGCTAGTATTGTCTCATGGCCAGGTTAGTTCTTAAAACATGTTTGATAAATAAAGGAAATAGGCCATAAGATTAGCAATGAAAACAAACTGAAACGAAAAAGGAAACAAATGTTATGTACATGTTTTGAAACAAAAAATCTTAAGGTCAGAGTGACTTAACTTGCTTGAAGCTGGGGTATGTGAGCTGGACCTTTAGCTGCTGCCCTGGATACTCCTAGATTTGAAGGGAAGAAACGAAGGTGATGTTTCTAATGCTGGATTTGAAGGTCCAGAAGAGTGGGGGTGGTGCTTGTTATTCCTGGATTCGAAGGAGAAGAACATGTGTGGTGTTCTTTCTACTGGATTCGAAAGAAAAACAAAGTGTGGGGTTGTTCCTGGATTCGAAATGGAAAGGAACAAAGGTATGATCTTTTGATTCTGGGTTTGATAATGTGTTGATGATTTTCACACAATCAAAGTTTTTCATCTACCAAAAGCCTCTGGATATGTTGTCCAACCCCTTAGACGTGTTATGGAGCCTCTTATTTATAGGCGAAGTAGGCTGAGGTTTAGGAGGGAAAACAAAACAATTTGAACAAAATGGGCAAACTATTTTTGTAGCTTTCGAGGGGCAGTATTTGTATGCCAAATTGGTCTAAGAATAGGGGCAGTGTTGCAGGACTGCTGTGCAGCAGTTTTGGAGCGTTATGGCAAGTGTATCAGGCCTGAACTTAGCAGCAAGCATCTTTTGAATATTTCATCTTTCATTTTAACTTCATAGGTCCAACCTTCGACCAAATTCTCCTTTAAATAACATTATTTGATTCTTCACTCAACAAGTGTCTTTAGAATGGGCTCTTTTTGTGCATCCTTCGAAGGAGCCAAATGTGTGCCCCTTGAATGGGTCACCAAAATATATCTTAAGGTATGTCTTGCAAGTCCTTCGAATGGGCCATCAAACATGTCCTTCGAATGGGACACCCATACATGTCTTTTGAATGGGTCATATGGGTATCTTTGAAAGGGGCAAATATGTATCCTTCGATTGGACTATATGTGTATCCTTCGAAGGGATCAAATGCAATTCTTCGAATGGGCTAATAAGGTATATCCTTCAAAAGGGACCCTCTATGTATGCCCTTCAAATCCACCAATACATGTCCTTTGAAGGGGCCACCAACCATGTGTGTTGAAGGTTTTTAAGGGTGGAATCAAAGCAAACTATTTCAAAGGAAAATATTGTCCAGTCGAAGCTAGTGTAAACATAACCAATGCCCTGTCGAAGCCTGCATGCAGGAGGCCACTACTTTGTGACTCCAAGCAAGCATACAAGAGGCCATTCCTCAAATGAAGGTTTGCATGAAGAGGAAATGCCCTGTCGAAGTCTGCATGCAGGAGGTCACTGCTTTGTGACTCAAGGCAAACATGTAAGGGGCCAATAGTGCAATCGAAGCTTGGGTGCAGGAGGGTTCGAAGCAAGCTTGAAGGTGAATTCGAAGCATGCATGAAGGTTGATTCAAAGCAGGTTTGAAGGTGGATTTGAAGCAGGTTTATTTGAAGGAAACCAATGCCCCAAACGAAGGATGACTCAAGCTTGCTCTAAGGAAGCCCATATGCCCAATCGAAGGATGTGGATTCGAAGCAAAATTGCTCTTATTTGACTTGTAGAAAGGAACATTAACATCTTCATTTTTCTTTTCCTTCGACCAGTCGAAGTAACAGCTTGCCATCTTCAAAGAAAAACATTTTCTTCATTTCTTCAAACAGGTGTTTGTAACCACACATGCGAGAGAAATCTTGAAAAATGAGAGGGAAAATTTTGGGGTACAACAACTGCCCCTGTTCAATATTCTTAAACCTGAAGAGTTAGATTGGCAAGTCCGCCATTCGTGACTTGAAGGTGGAAGATGGTTGAACACTAGAGTGCCCAGAAATTTGCACTCGATGATGTGGTTGTTGATTGTGTAGGGAGTGGGCTTAAAGATGCCATTTGGAGAGATGATGGAGAGTTGTTGGAGATGGGCTTATAGATGCCATCCAAAGGTGATTGTTGACAGAAATTAGACTAACTCTAAGCTTGAATTCAACTGGAAAAGGAATCAGAATATATCTTAGACTGAACTAGAAGAAGTGTCTATTGGGACGAAATCAGGATAAACCATTGATCGATTTAAACTGAACCAGCAGATGTCTTGAATAATCTTTAACTGGAAAGAATCGAGATAAATCTTCGGAGCGATTTATATGAACCAGAGAAAGTGTCTACCGGAAAGGAATCAGGATAAACCATTGATCAATTTAAACTGAACTATCAGAGGTCTAGAAAAGAATCAGAATAAATCTTTGGAGCGGTTTATCTGAACCAGAGAAAGTGTCTACCGGAAAGGAATCAGGATAAACCATTGATCAATTTAAACTGAACCAACAGAGGTCTGAAGGAAGTATTTGTCATGTAGATAGTCACCCCGTCCTATTTCAGGAATTTATTTATAATCAATTTGTTCACAGATAGTTATCTTGTCTTGTTTCAGGTATTAATCTGTAAGTATGAAGCTTGACTGTGACAAATAGTGAATGAATCTTGGACATTTACTACCTCAACAGGTAATGAAGGAATCTCCACTACGCCCAAAAGGGATTTTAACAACGCACATTAGACAACGCTTTTATACAAAGCGCTGCTATAAGTGAATTTAAAAAAAAACACGGAAACTGTATACAATAATAAATAAAAGAGCTGCTAAAAATGTGACCTTAGACATCTCTTTTTAAAAGCGCTGCTAAAAGTGTTGCTTTAGAAAGCACTTTATCAAAAGCGCTGGTAAAGGACCACTTTAGACAGCGCTTTTAAAAAGCGCTGTCTAAAGTCATATAAAATAAATAAATAAAAACTCAAAAGCGCTGCTAAAGGGCCACATTAGCCACCGATTTTCAAAAGCGCTGCTAAAGGACCACATTAGCGAGCACTTTCTAAAAAATGCTGTCTAAAGGCATATAAATTAAAATTAAAAAATAGAATCAAACTCGTTTCTCTTTTCACAGACTCGTTTCCCTCTCATACTAACGAACGGAAACCCTTTCCCTCTCGAAACTCCTTCCACCGTCGTCTAAGCTCCTTCCGTCGTCGACAAGCTCCGTCCGCCGTCCTTCGTCCGACCATCCCTTTCCCTCTGTCCTCCACCGTCTCTCTCGGTTGTTCTCCACCCAAACCGGCCCTTTCTCAAGATAGGTTCTTTCTTGAATCCGAGTTTTACTAAAATCATGATAAACTAAAATGCTCAATGTTGTTATGTGTAAAATCAATTTGGGAAGTGTTTTTATTTGTTAGAGTACATTAACATGGCTAAGAGCAAGCTAATAGAGAAGTTGTTTGTAGCATGATTCTTAATGGCATAAGTTTATGACTGGTTTTTCGGATTCTATTTCTTTTATGGTGTAGATCATTATTTGACTGGTTTGTGTGGTTCTGGGCAAAGTACTATTGCTAAGAAGCTTTGTTGACATCCACAATTCAAAGATAGTAACTTATTGCCTCTTCTTCTTTGTTTCATATAAATGACTTATAATATAAGCAATTATATGATAAACGCGAAAATAAGTTGTTTAATCATATAGGGTGTTAGTCCTCTAAATTATTTCATCTCATTAGACATTCAATCATAGTAAATATCCAAATTTTCATGATTTTAATAGCATAACTACAACATAAGGACTAGTTACTTCACTTCATATATAGTAGAATAATATATATATATATATATATATATATATATATATATATATATATATATATATATATATATATATATATATATATATATATATATATATATATATATATATATATATATATATATATATATATATATATATATATATATATATATATATATATATATATATATATATATATATATATATATATAGTTAATTAGTAGAGTTTGGTTATGAGATATATAGGTACTAAATTTCTAGAAATAATCCGTTTAAATCATACAAATTTCTAAAAGTTTGTATTAATCTTCTTATAGTGTATATACTATTTTCCCTATTTTGTTCATGTGAATACACCTAAATTCATTAGCCTCCTAAATGGATTGTTTTCGTTTGTTTTTGATGATCCCTTTGTATTGGTCTAGTTAGTCAAAGACCATCACCGATTCGAAGAACATCAAAGCCACATCATCCTCCGTCGACACCAATAATCCCTTTTCTTTCTTTGGTAAGTCAAGTTCAAATTCAACATTACTGATTCTTTTATTTATTTACTATCTCCTTCCTATATTTATTTTTAGTCCATATTAATAACTCTAGAAATAAAATTCTAGAAATAATTCTTTTAATTCATACAAAAAGGGAATAATTAGTTTATATTATTTTTGTTTACTTTAATTAGTAGAAAAAAATGGATAAAAAATGGATGTCTGCTGATCGATTGTCAAAAGAGTACGAGAATGGGGTATTGGAATTTGTTAAGTTTGTTGTTGAACACGCCAAAGACCTCAGTAGAATGAAGTGTCCTTGCTTGGGTTGTTGTTATATGGGTCGGGTCGACGCAGATGGATTGAAATCACATTTACTAATGTGTGGAATTGATAGAAGTTATACGTGTTGGATATTTCACGGTGAAAAAAGTAACGACAATGTTGAACCGGGGGAGAAAAGTAGTACAACCTATGCTTCAGATGACAAGGACACAGATACATACAATTTTTATCAAGTCGAAGATATTGCAGATGCACTTGAAGAAGATCTTCAGGATTGTCCCAAAATGTTTGAGAGATTGGTAAGCGATGTAGAGAAACCGTTGTATAAAGGTTGCACTAAATTCACAAGATTGTCTGCGGTATTAAAGTTGTACAACTTAAAGGTGGGCAATGGATGGTTAGATAAAAGTTTCAGAGTTATTAGCCCTTATGATAGATATGCTTTCGGAGGATAATGTTCTTCCTAATCGAACATATGAGGCCAAAAAAATGTTGTGCTCTATTGGCATATGCTATGATAAGATACATGCTTGTCCAAACGATTGTGTTTTGTTTCAAAATAAATATGCATCGTTAAATGAGTGCCCTAAATGCGGTTTATCTCGATATAAGAAAAAAATTTCTCCAGCAAAAGTCTTATGGTATTTTCCTATAATTTCGAGATTTAGGCGCATGTTTCATAGTGAAACCAATGCAAGACACTTGACTTGGCATGCATATGAAAGAATTATTGATGGAAAGTATCGACATCCGGCAGATTCACCACAGTGGTCGAAAATTGTTGATGATTATCTTGATTTTGGAGAAGAAGCAAGAAACCTTCGCTTGACATTATCTACTGATGGAATGAACCCACATGGTCTTCAAAGTATCTCACATACCACATGGCCTGTGATTATTATGATTTATAACCTACATCCATGGCTATGTATGAAGCGTAAGTACATGATGTTATCTATGTTAGTTTCTGGGCCTAAACAACCAGGGAATGACATAGACGTATACTTGACACCTTTGATCGAAGATTTAAAGATTTTGTTGGAGAATGGTGTGGAGGTTTATGATGGATATAGGAAAGAAAGTTTCAATTTGAGGGTGATGCTGTTTGGCACAATTAATGATTTTCCAGCATACGGGAATCTATCTGGGTATAGCATTAAAGGTCAACACGAGTGTCCTGTTTGTGAAGATGGAACCGATACGACGCAATTAGAACTTTGTCAAAATAATGTGTTTCTCAGTCATCGTAGATTCTTACATTCTAAACATCACTATCATGGGTGGAGAAAAGCATTCAATGAAGACATCAAACAACGTAAAGCTCCACCTGCATTGTCAGGTGACCAAATTTTTGAAAAGGTGAAAGATGTGTGTACTCAGTTTGGTAAGCCTTTTACACATAAGATTGTCAAAGGTGGGTGGAAGAAGAGGTCGATTTTTTTGAATTTCCATATTGGAAGTCTTTGTATGTGAGACATTTTCTCGATGTTATGCATATTGAAAAAAATGTATTCGAAAGTGTTATTGGTACATTACTCAACATAAAAGGAAAGTCTAAGGATGACCTTAAAGCAAGGGAGGACATGTTAAAATGGGAATAAGAACTGAATTAGGACCCATGAAGAAAGGAAGACGAACATATCTATCACCTGCTGATTTTACTCTATCTAGAAAGGAGAAAAAAATATTGTGCAAGTTTCTAAGTGAAGTTAAAGTTCCAGAAGGATACTCTTCAGATATTAGAATACTTGTGTCTATGAAAGACCTCAAGTTGAAGAGTTTAAAGATACATGATTGTCATGTTATAATGGAGCATTTTCTACCAATAAGTATACATTCTATTTTTCTAGAAAAAGTAAGAAGTGCCATAACTAAATTGTGTTTTTTCTTTAGGTCAATTTATAGTAAGGTGATCGATCCTGAGGTCTTACCAACACTGCAAAAAGAAATAGTTATTACCTTGTGTGAGCTTAAGATGTATTTTCCTCCCTCTTTTTTTTGACATAATGGTACATCTAGTTGTTCATCTTGTGAAAGAGACACAGTTGTGTGGACCAGCTTATATGAGATGGATGTACCCTGCTGAAAGTTATATGAAAATATTAAAAGGGTACCAAAAAAACCAAAGTCGCCAAGAGGGTTGTATTGTTGAACGATACATTGTTGAAGAAGCGGTTGAGTTTTGTACTGAATATTTGTCCAATGTTCAATCCGTTGGGCTCCCCAAAACTCATATTTTTGAAAAAAAGGAAGGTAAAAAATTAATTGGAAATAAAATTGAGACAATATCAAGGGATGAATGGGAGCAAGTGCATTTGTATTTTCTGCACAATGACATTGAGGTTGAGCCATATGTTGAAATGCACAAGGCTATACTCCGAGGGTTAAATCAGAATAGAAATGAAAATTGGATAGTACGAGAGCAGAATCAAAGTTTTATACAATGGTTTAAGGATCATATTTATTCAAAACGCTCTTCCGACCCCACTTCAATAACAGAAAGGTTGAGATGTTTGGCATATGGTTCAAGTTTGCCTCGGTGTTGTTAATACATACATAAGGTATATCCGATCTACTTTGTCTAATTAATTGATCAATTAATTTACTCATTTCAAATGTTAATGAGGTCTTTTATTTAAGGTTTTTGTATGAAAAATTGATACGCCCGAGTGGAATGGAGAAAATATTTGCTTTCTTATCTCCTTTCAGTACCAACTTAGGGTTAATCATTCATAAACCAGATGAAGTCATGGCGTATGTACTCGAGCGCTTTATGGCCGACAAAGATACTGAAAGTTGTTCTTTTTACCGCTCAATACCGACAACAAGTTAGATTTTCATTCTAAATTTATCTATTATAATTTTTCATATTTTGACGTTGTGTAGAAAGTTTTCATCTCACATTTGTTTAATCATACAGTGGACATTGGTTGTTGGTCGCGATTAATCCTATAAGAGAAGTTGTATATTATCTGGATTCTTTATGCAATGATCCAAGTACATACCAAGATATGAAGAATATGGTTGATACGTAAGTGAGATTGTTCTAAATATTCGTGTGTATATTTATTTATTTATGTGAATTGTTCTAAATATGCATTTATGTTTTATTAGCATTATACAAGTTTTTTGAGCACAAAGAGGTGTTCAAGTACCAAAGAGTAAATCCAACAACATTACATGGATTATAGTGGAGGTATATTAATTAATTATCACAATTTTGATTATATTAATAGTGATGATATTTGATAAAACTTAGGCCTTATCCATATTTTCTTTTCATGTGTAGTATCCTCGGCGGCGTAATGAAGTAGATTGCGGTTTTTACATGTTGAGGTTTATGAGATAAATCCTTCTTTTGGATCAAATAGAGATTCCATCTAAGGTATGGATTTATAACTTAGGAGTTATTTTAATATTTAACACATATTTCTCATATAATTAAATAATTTTAACTTAAACATACTATGTTATATTATTATGTAGTACTTTGATGAATTCAAGTATGCTTATTACTCAAGTTCTCAGTTGGATGAACTTAAGGAGGATTGGTGTCAATACATTATTGAGACGAAAGTTATATAAGGTATATTGTAATCTTACTTTAATTGATGAGAATTTTGAGTATATATATTCAAGTGTTGCAATTTTTTTGTTATTTGTCATGTGGTAAATTATATATATTTTGTTGTATCATGGTATGAATTACGATATTTTGGTGTTGTTTCAGGTTATATGTGCATATGTAGAATATAGAGATGAATAGATTTTGTAATGGTATATAATGGTGTTGTTTTTTTGTAAAAGTATATACAGGTGCAAAATTTGTAATTTATAATGGTATATACAAGTATCATAGTATCTTTGGTATGTATTTGTATCATAGTATCATAGTAATTTGTAATGATTTAGGGTAATATGTAATTTGTAAAAGTATTATAGTATCTTTTGGTATTATTTTTTATTGGATTAAAGCTCCAATATTAGTGAAAATATGGTGAGATTTTTAATGGTATATACAGGTGCAAAATATGGTGAAAACCTGGTGTAAATATGGTTAAAATCTATGCATATAAAATTGTATATATCAAACAGCGCTTTTTTTTTTCAAAAAGATTATATAAAAAATTTCGTTGACATTAGATAGCGCTTTAAAAAACGCTGTCTAAAGCCCCTATTAGACAGCGCTTTTACGTAAAAGCGTTGTCTAAAGGGGATCTTTTTTTTTTTTTTAAATTTTGTTTTGTTTCAGAAAAAGCGCTGGCTAAAGGGGGCCTTTAGCAGCGCTTTAAAAAAAGCGCTGCCTAAAGGGGGCTTTCGACAACGCTTTAACATTAAAAGCGCTGCCTAAAAGGGTTTTTTAAATTTTTTTTTTGTTTCAGAAAAAGCGCTGGCTAAAGGGGGGCCTTTAGCAGCGCTTTTAACTTTAAAACGCTGACTAAAGGGCGTCTTTAGCAGCACTTTAAAAGTAAAAGCGCTGCTAAAGGCCCCATTTAGCCAGCACTTTAAAGGTAAAAGCGTTGCTAAAGGCCCCTTTTAGCCAACGCTTTTACTTTTAACAAAGCACTGTCTTTTCCTACAACAGCGCTAGAATAGAAAGCGCTTTAAAGCGCTGTCTAAAGTAAAAAAAGTGTTGTCTAAAGTCTTGTTTGGCGTAGTGCTTGGACGATTACTACCTCAACAGAAAATGAAGGAATCTGGGACGATTACTACCTCAACAGATAATGAAGGAATCTTGGACGATTACTACCTCAACAGATAATGAAGAATCTTGGACGATTACTACCTCAACAGATAATGAAGGAATCTGGGACGATTACTACCTTCTTTGACTTTGTCGACCGAGGATGTGTCTGACGAAAAGCCATGGTATTACGACATTAAAAGGTACCTTGAGAAGCAAGAGTATCCCAAAAATGATACAATTTTTTATAAGCATACGCTTAGAAGGTTAGCATCCAAGTTCCAATTATCAGGAGACGTCCTGTATAAGAGAAATTATGACTCGGTTCTGCTCAAATGTGTGGATAGACACGAAGCAGAATCTATCATAAAGAAATCTATGAGGGTTCTTTCGAGACTCATTCGAGCGGGAATTCTATGGCGAAGAAAATCCTGCGCATAGGGTATTTCTAGACGATGATAGAGAGTGACTGTTGTGTATATGCAAAACTATGCCACAAATGCCAGGTGTATGCAGACATAATTCATGTTCCTCCAACTCCTTTGAACGCTATGACTTCACCATGGCCGTTTGCAATGTGGGGCATTGACATGATTGGAAGGATTAAACCGAGTGCTTCAAATGGTCATAGTTTCATTCTAGAGGCTATTGACTATTTCACCAAATGGGTGAAAGCAATTCTTATAAGAATGTGACCAAACAAGTCATTACCAACTTCATCGAGAAGGAAATCATATGCCGTTACGGAATTCCTCATAAAATCATCACTGATAATGGTTCTAATATTAACAACAACATGATGAAGGAGTTGTGTGAAGATTTCAAAATTGAACATCACAATTCATCATTATATCAACCAAAGATGAACGGTGCAGTCAAAGCTGCTAACAAGAACATAAAGAAGATCGTTCAAAAGATGGTCAGGATATATAAAGATTGGCATGAAATGCTTCCTTTTGCTCTACATGGTTACAGAACGTCTATGCGTACTTCAACGGGAGCAACTCCATTTTCTCTCGTTTATGGTAGAGACACGGTGCTTCCCATCGAAGTAGAGATTCCTTCATTGAGGGTTCTGATGGAAACTAAGCTTGATGAGGCAGAGTGGGTTCAGACAAGACTTGATCAACTCAACTTGATTGATAAAAAAATGCCTGGAAGCCATCTATCATGGCCAGTTGTACCAACAGAGGATGAAGAGAGCATTCGAAAAAAAGATCCGTCCTTGGAAGTTTTATCCTGGTGATTCGGTCTTGAGAAAGGTTATCGTGCAAAGCCATTATGATCCAAGGGGAAAATGGACTCCCAATTACGAGGGACCATATATCGTGAAGATAGCCTTTTCAGGAGATGCTCTAATCCTGACAAACATGGATGGGGAAGAAGTTCCACCCCCAGTCAATTCAGACTCATTCAAAAAATACTACGCATAAAAAGACTCGCTAAGTCGAAAACCCAAAAGGGAGACTTAGGCAAAAATGGGCATCCCGGTGGACATGAAAATTCCAGGAAAAAATAAGAGATAAAATGAAAACAATAATAACCCGCTAAGTCGAAAACCCGAAAGGTCGACTTAGGTAAAAAGGGGTATCACGTTGGATCGAAAACCCGAAAGGGCGATCTAAGCAAAAGTTAGGGATCATAAGCGAGAGGCTGTAGTCTGAATTCTCTTAACGAATAACACAGGAACATCTATAGCACCTTGGAAATGAATTGATCAGTCCAACTGATACTCTTCAGAGGAGAGGTGTTGTACCACAAAATTTACCCTCTCATTTCACTCAAGACACGCCTCTAAAGGTCCTCAATAGCTCAAGGATGACTAAGAATTGACCAGACAAATTTTCCTTCTAAGGCAATGAATCTCAAACTAGGGTTTCAATTTTAAGCATGATGTGTGAATCCCAAGGATCCCAAATGTTATCTATTGTCCTAATATGTCCTGAATATCATCCATACCAAATTTCATGCCTTGAACAACAAGTTTGCTCAATCAATTGCTTAAATGCCTATAAATCAACTATATTAGGTCAAAAGTCAACGGTGGCCCAAATACAGTCAAACTTCAAGATTTTTGGTCAACATCAACATTTTGAAGTAATATCCATCATTTTATCAAGGGTTGATCATGATTCCTCAATAAATGCTCCTAACTCATCAAAAGTCAAAAATGGCAAATTAGGGTTTCTATAGGAAAAGTCAACCAAACATTGACCAAGCATAACTTTCTCATACTTTATCAGAAATTTTTCCACCAAGGCCCATTTTGAAGAGAATCCAATTACCTACAACTTCTCTTCATCCCTCAAGTTCAAAAAATTCACCATTGGAAAGATACAAGCTCATACATTATAGGTCCTTTCAAAAAGTCAACAAAAACACCTTTTGGGTCAAAGCTCCTTACATGAACATGGAAGATCCAACTGAGTTAAAACCAAAAGGGTTGTTTAGAGGACATCCTAATCTATCTAAAAAGTCTAATAAAACCCTCTTAGGGTTAAAAATGAGATAGATATGCATTTCTAAAGTTGACCAATTTTCGGAAATGTGCATGAAGCCAATATTGACATAACTTGAATTTTTTCCAAATGGGCCCATGTTTTCATGCTTGAAACTTGTTCTTAACATGGCCCACGACCCTTGAGCTCAATAATACATTATTTTAATATTTATACTATTTATTTTGATATTTTATCTATTAAAATGAAAAATTAAATAAAGTAAATAATGGAAGATTTGATTGAGAATCTTTTTCTATTCAAATGATGGACAAAACATGCTGGCAAATCAAAGAAGAATCGTGGAGAGAAGGAAGATTGGATTTGTTCCAAAACAAGCCAAAAATCAAATATTTGGAAAGAAGATATTTCTCATCAAGGCATGGATATGTTGCTACAAATATAAACCTAATGAGATTCACTACATATAGAGAACAACCCTAGACCTAATACACATACGCAACAGCCACAAAAAGGACCATATAAAAGTGCAAAATTTCAAGAAATCGTGAAAGTGAAAAACATCAATTCCAACCCTTATTGATCAAAATAAAAGAGCCAATCACCTTCCTGAAGTTGCCAAGGTTTGATACCAGTCCTTACACATCCTGAATCAACTCCAGAACCCCTCATTGTACAAGCTCTGTTTGGTAAGTTGGTAGGTTTTGATTTTCAAGTTTTCAAAGTGATTTCAATCAGTGTAAGCATGCTAGCATAATTCATACACATCATTATAAGTATTCTAACATTTTACATGAAGGTTTTAACGCATAAACAACATCGTGCCATTCTTAGGGCTCAAAGATTTTGAAGCTTTGTATCTCACAATACAAGACTTTTTAAGACAAACCAACCATGCCATTGGAATCGCAAGGTCTCAATTAGTCAAATAGGGTTATTCTTTTGTTTGTTTCCATTGAATTTCGCAGGTTTGATTTTTGTTCAAACAGAGAAGATGACCAGAACCACCATCCACGGTGGTTTGACCGGCCAAGGACTCTGCGTGGCATAATGGAGTACTCTGGTTGGTTCATTCAAATGGAAGGGACCCACTTGGCACGCGTGCGTTATACAGTCAGCACTAAGGACCAGATTTACATTATATATTTATTATTGTGTTTATATTACTGGAAGTAAAACCGTCCCAATGGTAGAGACAACGCGCTTAAGGCTTTGTATGTGTGCAAGGGCAGGGGTTCGATCCCTACCTCTTACATAATAGTTTTCTGAATTGTTTCTTGCAGATTCAGTGGTTCCACACCAAGCGCACATACCATGCACTCTATCATCATCATTAGATCTCAGTTGACCTGGATCTAACGCCCAACATGTAGTCCCCATGATGGACCTCCAAGCTTGCCTCCCACTGGATCCAGCGCAGCTGTGGGCCAACCAGATCTGCGCCTTGTTGGAATTCAATAACATCACCCCCCAATTGGCTTTCTCACCCCCTCAGGCCCATTTTTCTAACTTCTTTATTCTATCTTTTTTAATTAGTTTATTTTTTTGTTTATTCACTTTTTTTTAATAAAATCAAAAAATCATAAAAATTTTAGGACTTAGAGTTTTTTAATAAAATTAATTTTTGCAAATAAATTAATTTAATTAAACTTTAACCTTTTTTCTTTAATTTAAAATTAGTTAGAAATTAGGTTAAACTTCTAGTTTTTTCATAAAATACCAAAAAATATTTTTAGTGTGCAATTAGATTTCTAGTGTTTCAAACGTAGGCCAGTTTCAATTTTTGCGCGCTATTATTTTTCATATGATTATTTTATTATGTAATTGCACCCGGTTTGTAATAGTTAATTAGGATTTTCAATTTTTGCATTTTTACTCTTTGTCCATTATTTATGTATCTATACCAAAGCCCTGTAATAGCGTAGGAACTTTTATTTCTCGCCTTATATTTTCTTATATGCTTGTATATAAATTGCTAGTAAATTAGGCGTGCATGACAAGATTAAATGAATTAATCAGTAGGTCACTAACATAAGATAAAATATCTGAAAAAGCACACTATTGCACACTTTCACCCTTAGGGTACTCCTCACTTGGTTGCCTCAGAAAACAATGGTAATGTCCCTCGAACGTAGGAATATCTTAGCAAAGACCCTCAATTTAAAAGTCATCATAAATATCATAGTCCCTAAATGTCCCTCGAGTTGCCTACGAGGAATGATCCAGTCCCTCGATGTTGCCTATATGATGACAGTCCCTTCAAAGTGCTAAGGTGACCTTACATGTTGTCTTCAATGACCATAAGCGTCCATTTAGATAGTC
Organism: Vicia faba; assembly: GCA_948472305.1. Lineage (NCBI taxonomy): Eukaryota > Viridiplantae > Streptophyta > Magnoliopsida > Fabales > Fabaceae > Vicia > Vicia faba. Next base: position 1,175,382,299 of record OX451738.1, on the reverse strand, counting down.
CCTCAACATCCGACGATAGGGATACCTACTCACTAATAGTGGGATAGCACTATCTAAAGGAAAAGAGGAAAAGAACGTCCTTTTTCGAGTAGGTAGATAGTTCTTAAGTACTTGCTCAAAATCTGATTTTTTATACACTTACACACTTTTCAAAAACTAATTTCAAAAATGCTTTATCACACTCTTGAGGATTGATACAAGAGTTACCATAAAGCAAACAAAATCTTTCAAAACACACTATTGTACCCCAAAATTTTCCCTCTCATGTTTTCCAAGGTCTTCCCCTACATGGTTGGTCACAAACCCTTGCCTAAAGAAAAGGAAAATTTGTAAGTGATGTTTTTAAGTTTCCTTCGATTGGCATCTCCAAAATGCCTTTTGATTGGCATCTCCAAAATGCCTTTCAATTTGCATCTCCAAAATGCCTTTCGATTGACATCTCCAAAATGCCTTTCGATTGGCATCTCCATATTGCCTTTCGATTGACATCTACATAGCGCCCTTCGATTGGCATGGACAAAGGTCTTTCGATTGGCCTGTTAACAAGGTCTTTCGATTGACATTTTAACAAGTACCTTTCGATTGGCATAGTAATATTGTCCTTCGATTGGAATTTCAACAAGGCCTTCAATTAGTATGGACAAAGGCCCTTCGATTGGCATTCCAAAAGGTCCATTCAAAGAAGCTTTCAAAGGGTCCATTCGAAGAACATGCAAAGGTTCATTCGAAGACATTTCAAAGGGTCCATTTGAAGAAGCTTTCAAAAGTTCCATTAGAAGAACATGCAAAGGTTCATTCGAAGAAGCTTTCAAAGGGTCAATTCAAAGAAGCTTTCAAAAGGTCCATTCGAAGAACATGCAAAGGTCCATTTGAAGAAGCTTTCAAAGGGTCCATTCGAAGAACATGTAAAGGTCTATTTGAAGAAGCCATCAGCCCCTTCGAAAGGGAGCATTCGAAGGCCAGTTACATATCATTCAAAATTCAAAAAAAAGGAACAAGATCCCATGTGTTTGGCCAACATTACAAACTCTCATTTATGGCTTTCAAACACATAATCAAGGTTGTTTAAACCTTTGCCTTCCTGTCCCCTCTACCCCCTCTACATAAAATGATCACAAGTGTTTCTTGAGAAGGAAAAAAGGACGAAAAACCAGAGAGAGGGTCACACAAAATTGCAAATACATTCTTGGAGTTCTCCTGAAACTGTGCCAGTCATCACCAGCCCCTAAGCAAGCTCACTCCCATAATCCAAATAGAAGCAATCCTTAACAAGGGTATCCACACCCATCACCATAAATTCATACACCACTGTTGGTAAGACAAATGCCTATATTTGTTTCCTTTCGTTTCTAATACTTGTTGCAGATCCAGCATAAATAAGGCCACAACACGCAAGATTGAAAGACCTGGGTTTAGCACCCAAGTCATGCCTTTCGTTTTTTCCAGCATACATTTACAGATTGATTATCCTCAGAGCATCCACCCCTGGATCGAAAGACAATCATTCTCTCCCTGGGTCGAAAGACACCCATCTCTCCTGGATCGAAAATTCCCTCTATCTCCGAATTGAAAGGTTGTTTCTCCTTTGAATCGAAAAGGCCATATCTCTTCCTCTTTGGATAACCCCCCCCCCCCTTCTTCACCTCAATCGAAGGATGCCTCTTTGTACTCTTATTTTGCTTTTGTTTCTTTTCTTTTTTTAGTGGACTTTTTATCTTTTGATTAACATTAATTAAAAAATAAAAAAAAATTAGGCTTACATATTTTAATTAAATAATTAATTTCTTAATTAATTGATTAATTAAATTTTAACCATTTTCTTAACTTAAAACCAATTAGAATCTAGGACTTAATTTATATTTAATTTTCTTTTCATGATAAAAACAAAACAAAAAGACTTTCATTTCTTAGGATATTTTTAGACGTTATTTCCAATTTCGCGCGCGTTTATTTTTATCCTAGCATTTTATGTAAGTATTGTAACTGCCCACGAATGTAATAGTCTTAGTTTTAAAATTCCGCATTTTATTTCATGCACTTATATTGTATCTCTCCCAAAGCCGTGTAATAGTTTAGGATTTACTTTTTCTGCATTTTATTTTCCGCACCTCTACTGTTTTATTTTTCTATATTACTGTTAGTAAATAGGCATGTATGGAAAGACTGTAAATTAAAACATTAGCTAACTTAATAAAAAGACAAAAATAACTGAAACACAACATAATTGCACACAAGCACCTCTAAGGTACGCCCACTTTGGTTGCCTTTAAAAAAGCAGTCATTAGGCAGGAATACTTTAACAAAGACCCGCAAAATAAAAAAAAAGATCATAGTCCCTCGATGACCCTACAATTGCCTTCTTGATAAATGATCTAGTCCCTAAAACAGAATTGCTAAAGCATCTCCATAAAATTGCCTTCGTGACTGTAACGTCCCTTCGGTTGTCCCTCAAAAACATCCAACGATATGGCTACCTGCTCATTAATAGTAGGATATCACTGTCTAAAGGAAAAGAGGAAAAGAACAACCTTTTCAAGTATAAAAGTAGATAGTTGTTAGAATTTTACTAAAAAAATACTTTTTGCACTTATACAAATACCACTTTTAAAATAAAAACAAGTTTCAAAAACATTTGCTTTGTTAACACTCTTGAGGACTGATACAAGAGTTAAACGCAAAGTAAATCGCCGCACTAAGGCATCTTTCAAAACATTTTCAAACACACAAAGCACAAAAACATTTTAAAAATGAGCAAACCTCTAAGAGCCCATGGAAAACCACAGATGGAAAGGGTGCTAACACCTTCCCTTTCCATAATCTACCCCCTTACTCAGAAAACATCTCGAAAAGGTCTTTTTCTGTTCTTTTCACCCTTTCCTTAATTTGGATAAAAGAAAAGACGGTGGCGACTCTTGCTTACCGCACATTTTGCGAATACAAATGCAAAACCAGTATATAACAATCAGTTCTGCCACCGTATCACAGAACTGGCGACTCTGTTTGGGAAAATAATAAAAAGTGGGGTTACGTTAGAGTTAGTTCATTATTTAACTGCTTTGTATGCTTTGATTGCTTTACTTTTGAGGGCTCTGTTTGGGGTTACTATAGATCCTACACCCGGATCTGGGGAAACCTTTTAGGTAAATAGCAATAGATCGTGGAAACTGTGTGAGGTATACCGACACGGTTGAAGTGATGGCTATGTTGATGTGACACGTTGGTTAGTACCGGTAGCCCTTGAGTTAATCAAGGAGAATACGGGGCCGCTGCATGGTGTCATAAAGTGTCAACTGACCTTAGAACCTTTAAATGAACACTTGGCCATTAGGACGTAGCGAGATGGCCGTCTTTGGTGTATTCCCAAAGTCAGCATATACTCGATGCTACACTCATTGTGACTTGACTCCTGAGTTTTGTTTGGTTGCGAGTCAATCACCTATCGAAAGAAGCTTGTGGGAAAGGTCAGTGATATTGAGATCCATTAGAACCCGTTTACTATTTATAGGACAGGTTGAACCAATCCAACTTCAAGAGGGTACTACCTTAAAACCTATGCAAGCCTTAAACCTAAGGTCTTGGTGTGATTTGCTTGTTGCTTGATATATATGTGATTTCTTAGCATAATTAGGACATCATAACAAGACATATCATACTAACCATTTCAACGGTCTTCTAGGGCTTATCTTTGTCTTGTTTTGTAGGACATGACATCCACCCGCAGGAACACTATCCAAATAAATCTTGTGAAAGTGCATCCTCAACTTAAGGAATTAACGTCAAGAATTCCTGAAAGCTCTCCCTTCACTGAAAGACATGATCGACTTTTCAACTTGGTCACTTCAAACCCTGACGAAGAAATGTTAAAGGTGCTCTTTCAGTTCTTTGACCCGTTGCACCATTGCTTCACTTTTCCGGATTACCAATTAGTGCCTACTATGGAGGAGTTTTCTCAGTTATTGGGGGTACCTATCCATAATCAGCTACCATTCAACGGTACGGAAAGAGACCCAAAGCCTGGAGAGATTGCTCAAGCTCTATCTTTACAACGGTCTGATATAGTGGCAAATTGGGAAACCAGAAGAAGTATCCAAGGATTTCCAGCTAAGTTTTTATTTGAGAGAGCCCATTATTTTTGAGATAGCCTGGATTTATAAGCTTTTGAGGAGGTGTTGGCCCTTCTCATATATGGGATGGTACTATTCCCTAACATGAACCAAGTCATAGATGCGAATGCGGTTAATATTTTTCTGTCACATAATTCAGTGCCTAATTTACTTGGGGATATTATACACTCTCTGTGTACTCGCACTCTGAAGAGAAGAGGACTCTCATGTGTTGCACTCCTCTATTGGCTAGGTGGTTTATTTCGCACCTACCTCGGTCTATTCTGAGAAATGAGCAGGGTATGAGATGGTCTCATAGGATGATGTCCCTTACACATTCAGATATTCATTGGTGTTCCTGGTCCTTGGAGAGTATCACCATCATTGATCGCTATGGGGAATTCCCTAATGTCCCTCTTTTAGGCATTAGGTGAGGAATCACTTATAATCCTTGCTTGGCGCTTCGACAATTTGGTTATGTTAGAAGGGATCATCCTCACAACACACTCATCCAAGGAATCATGTTTGACTATGAGAATGATGTTCAGGATTATCGCAAGAGGTTCATTCGAGCTTGGGGCATGATAAACAGAGTTGATAGCAAGACACTGGGGCACAAGAATTCCATCCCTCTTGAGCCTTACCTCAAATGGATGCGAGCTCGTGCTCAATGTCTTAGGATGCCTTACCCCGCTATCTTACCTATGATTATGGAGCCAATTGCTGAAGGAGACACTCCTTACGTTGTTCTTCATCCCGATATGCCAAATGATTTTGAGGAGCTACGGAAATCCTGGATCCAACTTAAATAAGAACGAGATACTTTCGATGCCCAATTCTACGCCAACGAGAAGAAGGTTCTAGAGCTCACTCGGTTACTTCACGAGGAGAGGTGCATAAATGCCTACATTGCACCAAAGAGGATGCGCCCGTGGGAAGCTTGAAGTCTTTCTTTTGCTTGGAATTTTATTGTTTCTTTATTCCCTTTGTAAGCCCAAGAGGCATCATTGTGACCAATAAAACTTCTTGATGCAATTAACATTTGCTATCTTTTTGTTTAAGAAAATTTGAGTCTTAGAAATCCTTGAAAACATTGCATACATATATCATACATATCATTTCATAAGCAGGTTTAAAAGCAGGTTTCTCATCCTCTTCGCTGTTTATTTCAGCAATGGCTCTAGAATAAACAATGAAGAATCTGCAGACTCAGAATGCCCAGTTTCAACAGATGATCGTGGCTCTGACCAAGGGGCAAGAAGAAATGAAATCCCTTCTTATTAAAGAGAAAAAGAAGCCAAAGAAGCCAACTGGGTTAGTGAATTTGGGAAGAAGGATCAGGGGACCAGTGCGGCGAGCCTCTAAACTGGTAACTTCATCAAAGGAAGGAGACAATCAAGATGAGGAAACAAGAGAGGAAGACTCCAGTCCAAAGGAATCCGATGATGAATCTGACTATGATGAGGAGCAGTATCCTCCTGCTGATGAAAAATATAAACAAGTGGAGGATCATTTGAATGCAATGGAAGTCTGGAAGGTACCGGGTGTGGATTTTGAAGAGCTGGGTTTGGTCTCTGGGGTTTTCATCTTGCAAAAGTTCAAGGTGCCGGTGTTCGCCAAATATGATGGGGTCTTATGTCCCAAGATGCACCTCCGATGTTATGTGAAGAAGATCCAGCCTCACACTACTGACAAGGACTTATGGGTCCACTTATTTTAGGATAGTCTGTTCGGAACTCAACTAGAATGGTTCTACCAGCTAGAAGGAGCCAACATCCGTAATTAGGAGGACCTGGCTGCTGCTTTCTACAAGCAGTATCAGTACAACGCAAACCTTTCTCCCACCCGTACACAACTCCAAAAAATGTCTATGGGTTCGAGTGAGGGCTTTAAGGACTATGCTCAGAAGTGGAGGGACTTAGCAGGAAGAGTCCAGCCTACCCTGTCTGATAAGGAACTAGTGGATATGTTTCTGGGGACCCTGTCTGGTCCATTTTTCAATCATCTAATTGGAAGTTCCTCAGCCGGCTTCACTGAATTGATTTTGACAGGAGAACGGGTGGAAGCTGGAATCAGGAGTGGGAAGATTCAAAAGGATGCGTCCTCCAGTACATTAAGAAAGCCATTTGATGGGAAGAAAGATATTGGTGTTGTGTACCATCAAAGGAATCAGGACAGAACTGAACACCGTCCAGCGGTAGGGGCTGTCATGATCTCTAAACCTGCACCCACCCAACAAAGGAATAATCAACCAAGAATAGAAAAGTCGGTAATACAGTTTACCCGGATAAATATGACACTGTCTCAAGTCTTGCCACATTTTTTGAAATCTAATTTGGTAACCTTGCGGGAAGCTCCAAAGAATTCCAACACTACCTCTCCTCACTACAACCCTAATGCTCGTTGTGCCTACCATTCAGAAAGTCCGGGCCATGATACCAAAAACTGCTGGGCTTCGAAAAATAAGGTGCAAGACCTTCTCGAGGCGAAGGAAATTGAATTTGACGCCCCTGAGACTCCAAATGTTATCACTACTCCTGTGCCCAAGCACGACCGTGTTGTTAACACCGTTGAAGATGATGTGTTTGTTGCTGCTGTTGATGAACTTGTTACCCCTCTCCTGACCATCAAGAGGAACCTGTTGAAGGCTAGTTTATTTTCGGGCTGTGGCGAAGGTTTCCACCACTGTTTATCTCTACCGACTGGTTATCATTTATTAAAGGAAGGTGTCCAGCACCTGATGGACAACAAAGAGATTTTGTTTGAAAAGACTCCTGTTACAACAAATTCTTACAAGATGTTTCAATAATAACCATTTCCGCCAATCCTCCCAGGGTCTCCACCAAAAGACCCGTCAGGATTACATCTTTTCCGAAGGTGACACCATTGATAATTACTATGCCAGGGCCAATCTCATACTCCTCAGACAAAATTGTTCCCTGGAACTATGGGGGTGACGTCTACTACCACGACGTCAAGCAAGATTGGATGGCTAATGAAGACCAGGTTGCTGAGAAGGCTGACCCCGACATTGGCAACATTACGGGAACCATCAAAATAACCAGAAGTGGAAGAGTGTTCTCCCCTGAGATTTCTCCTCCAAAAGCTGTTACTGGTCCTGGGATTATTCTTGCTTTTGTTCTTGCTGATACTACTACTACAATTCCTGTGTTTACCCCTGTTGACACCCATATCACCAAGTCGACCGAGACTCGGGGCAAAGACACATTAGTTGAGCCTGTCTGGATGAAGGCGCAACCAATATCTATCCCAGAGGCTTCCAAGAAGGAAATGGAATAAATTTTGAAGATTATCAAGAAGAGCGACTAGAACGTGGTCGAGCAGCTGGGGTAGACCCCTTCAAAGATTTCTATGCTATCCTCACTGTTGTGCTCCGAAGCCCATGTAAAGGCCTTGGTGAAGTTCCTTAAAATGGCCCATGTGCCACAGAAAACCTCGGCGGACCAATTTGAATATTGTGTGTCTAGTTTGACGGCTGACAATGGTTTGGGTTTTTCTGACGTTGATCTGACACCCAGAGGGAGAAAACACAATGACGCGCTACATGTTTCCGTTGAATTCCGAGGCACTACTCTGGTCCATGTCCTGGTAGATACTGGTTCATCATTGAATGTGCTGCCCAAGAAGGCTCTGGATAGGCTAGACTGTGAAGGTTTGATCTTGAAGCCCAACAACATAGTGGTAAAGGCTTTCGATGGTTTGAAGAGAATGGTGCACGGGGAGGTGAACATCCCCATCAAAATTGGTTCTCATACCTTTGACTCTACCTTCTACGTAATGGATATCAGACCATCCTATTCTTGTTTATTGGGTCTCCCTTGGATTCATGGGGCAGGAGCCGTCACATCCATTCTACATCAGATGATGAAATACCCGGAAAAAGGAAAGATTGTCACGGTGCATGGTGAAGAAGAATACATGGTCAGTCATCTGAACTCCTTCAGATACGTAGAAATGGATAGCGAGTTCATCGAGACTCCATGTTAGAATTTCGAAGAGGTACCTCTGACTATGGCTGCAACTGAAGCTGTCACCAATCTGCCAAGGATCACCAGACCTCCCTTGAAGATGGCTTCTCTCAAGGATGCAAAAGCAGTTATTGAAGGAGGTGGGTCTACCATCTGAGGTCAACTCCCTGACATACCATTCAAGTCTGACAAGTTTGGCTTAGGTTTCTCTCTAGGGGCTCAAAGGGCTGCCCGTCGTGCTCGTGCTGGAGGACCTCCCCTCCGTATCAGAAATCATGGGGTCAACGCTTTAGAAGACAGTGATGGTGACGATGACATGGACAGCTGGATCTTCCCTACTACCAATGGTGGACTCAGTAACTAGACAGAAAGAGACTTTGTACCGGTTACTTTTATTCAGAAGTAATTGTCTTTTTTGTTTTAGATATGTAATAATTAAACAGTATAAACTCTATGGCCTTGTGTCTTACCTGGGGCACAATGGTTTATTTGTGAGGGTTATCATGTTTAATTTCATATGGCATTAATAAAGCATTAGACGTTTATGCATACAAATTTTGCGCTCTCTGTTTTTCTTTTCTACTTTATACTTTGTCTATACAGCTATGATCTTACACACACTCACGTATCAAACTGCAGATCCATATCCAATCCGGATCCTATTGATAACAATTCTTCTATTGCCGGTTATGATTTTGAAAATCCGATCAACCAAGCCAGGGACGAAGGTGAGGAAGATTGTGAGGTACCCGGAGAACTTTCCAGACAATTACAACAGGAGGAAAGGGCTATACAGCCTCATGAAGAGCCGGTTGAGACAGTGAATTTGGGCACAAAAGAGAACAGAAAAGAGATTAAGATAGGTGCAAATTTGGAGCTTCGTGTCAAACAGCGGTTAATACAGATGTTGCATGATTTTGTCGAGATCTTTGCCTTGTCGTATGAAGACATGCCAGGACTGGACACGAATATTGTGGTTCATCGTCTACCAACTAAAGAAGATTTCCCTCCGGTAAAGCAGAAGGTTCATCGTATGCGCCCTGAAATGTCAGAGAAGATCAAAGCAGAGGTTATGAAACAGTTCAACACTGGGTTCCTAGCTGTCACTTCTTATCCCTAATGGGTTGCTAACGTAGTCCCGGTACCTAAAAAGGACGACAAGGTACGAATGTGTATGGACTACCGAGATTTGAACAGGAAAGCCCCAAGGATGACTTTCCTCTCCCCCACATTGACGTTCTGGTTGACAACACCATGCAGCACAAGATCTTTTCCTTCATGGACGGTTTCTTTGGCTATAATCAGATCAAGATGGCACCCGAAGACATGGAGAAGACAACCTTCGTCACATAATGGGGCACTTTCTGCTACAAAGTGATGCTATTTGGGTTGAAGAACACCGGGGCAACCTATCAGCAAGCCATGGTAGCTCTGTTTCATGACATGATTCACCATGAGATAGAGGTTTATGTTGATGACATGATAGCCAGGTCTCAAACTGAGGAAGAGCACCTTGATCATTTACAAAATCTGTTTGATAGGTTGAAGACATACAAGCTGAGGTTAAATCCGAACAAGTGCACCATCGGGGTAAGGTCTGTCAAAATCCTAGGTTTCATTGTCAGTGACAAAGGTATTCAGGTAGAACCTGCAAAAGTGAAGGCTATACAAGAGATGTCGACTCCTCGCACTGAGAAGGAGGTCAGAAGTTTCTTAGGACGCCTAAATTACATTGCCAGGTTCATTTCCCATTTAACTTCTACTTGTGAGCCAATCTTCAAACTCCTGAAGAAAGATCAGGTGGTAAAGTGGAATGACGGATGCCAGACCGCCTTCCAGAGAATCAAGGAATACCTCCAAAAGCCTCCAATTCTGATGCCTCCGATTGAAGGAATACCTTTGATAATATACTTAATAGTGTTGGATAACTCAATGGGGTGTGTGCTGGGGCATAATGACGAGTCCGGTCGAAAAGAGCATTCAATATACTACCTTAGCAAAAAGTTTACCGACTGTGCAACAAGATACTCACTGCTCGAGAAAACTTGTCGCGCTTTGGCATGGGCTGCTCGCCGACTGAGACAGTATATGTTGACCCACGCTACTTTGTTGATATCTAAGATGGATCCGATCAAGCACATCTTCGAGAAGCCCGCACTCTCCGGAAGAATAGCAAGATGGAAAATGATCTTGATCGAATATGATATCCAATACACAACCCATAAAGCAATCAAGGGAAGTGTAGTAGCCGATCATTTGGCTCATCAAGCCGTGGATGACTACCAGTCCATGAATTTTGAGTCCCCGGATGAGAATATTATGTTATTTACGAACTGTGAAGAACCTGGATCGGATGAAGGACCTGAGGAAGGATCCCGATGGACTATGGTTTTTGATGGAGCCTCCAACGCACTTGGTAATGGCATCAGTGATGTAATCATATCTCCCGAGGGCTGTCATACTCCTTTCACGGCCAAATTATGCTTCAACTGTACCAACAATATGGCGGAATATGCAGCATGCATCATGGGTCTCAAAGCTGCTATTGACCTGAGAATCAAGTTCTTGAGTGTTTTCGGGGATTCAGCCTTGGTAATCAGCCAGATCAAAAGTGAGTGGGATACAAAGCACCTGAATCTTATCCCTTACAAAGAACATGTGCTGGCATTGCTTCCACACTTTGAAGAGGCCACCTTTGAACATTTCCCACGAGAAGAGAATCAGTTAGCGGATGCGCTAGCTACCGTGTCATCTATGTCCCAGGTCAAGTGGGACAATAAGGCCCCTCAGATCACTATTGAAAGGATGGATGAACCAGCATATTGCTATGAGATTGACACTGAAAAGATAGCAGATAAACCTTGGTTCCATGATGTGAAAAGGTATCTCGAGGCTCAAGGATATCCCGAGGGGGCATCTGTCAACGATAAGAAGTTCCTGAGGAGGTTCACCGCAAAGTTCTTCCTCAGTAATGGAATCCTCTATAAGCATAATCATGACTCTACTTTACTTTGATGCATAGATAAAAATGAAACATAGAGGATTATGGCAGATCTACACGAAGGTACCTTTAGCACCCATTCTAGTGGACACACCATGGCTAAAAAGATCCTACGGGAAGGATACTGTTGGTCCACTATGGAAGCAGACTGCTATCAGCATTCCAGAACTTGTCACAAATGTCAAATCTATGCTGATAAGGTGCATGTACCTCTGGTTCCTTTGAACGTCTTGACGGCTCCATGGCCCTTTGCAATGTGGGACATTGATATGATCAGAGAGATTAGACCTACCGCTTCCAATGGGCATCGCTTCATCCTAGTAGCCATTGATTACTTCATGAAGTGGGTTGAGGCTGCCTCTTTTGCTTCTGTTACCAAGAATGCTATGGTGCAGTTTATCAAGCATAACCTAGTTTGTCGGTATGGTGTGCCAGAGAGAATCATTACTTACAATGGTACAAATCTCAATAATATAATAATCACCAAACTCTGTAAGTAATTCAAGATCCAGCATCATAATTCTTCCCCTTACCGGCCGAAGATGAATGGCGCTGTGGAGGCTGCTAACAAGAATATTAAGAAAATCATACAGAAGATGACGATGACATACAAAGACTGGCATGAGATGTTACCATTTGCTCTTCATGGCTACCGCACCTCAGCACACACGTCGACAGGGGAAACACCTTATTCTCTAGTATATGGTATGGAGGTTGTCCTGCCTATTGAGGTCCAGGTCCCTTCTCTGAGGATCATGAAGGATGCAGGCTTGAATGAAGACGATTGGATCTAGACTCGACTTGATCAACTAAATCTGATTGATGAGAAAAGGCTTACTACTGTCAGTCATGGTCAAATGTATCAAAAACGGATGATCAAGGCTTTCAATAAAAAGATCAGACGTCAAGTGTATTAAGTGGGTGATCTAGTAATCAAGCGCATCATACCGCCGCAAGGTGATCCCAGGGGCAAGTTTACCCCCCACATACGAAGGGTCATTTATGATCAAAAGCATATTTTTCAGTGGAGCCATGATTCTGACCACCGTGGATGGTGACGACCTTCCTCACCCCGTTAATGTGAACATAGTGAAAAGATACCACGCGTGAATAAAGACCCGCTAGGTTGACTGGCCTAGGCAAAAATAAGGGCATCCCGGCGAACCAAAAGGATTCAGGAAAAATTAGGGATAAAAAACAAAAAAAATATGTACACCCGGCAAGTCGAAAACCAGAAAAGGCGGCTTGGGCAAAAAAGGGTATCCCGGTGGACTGAAAATCCGAAAGGGCGGTCCAGGAAAAAATTAGGGATTTGAAGCGTATCATTATGTCCCATCGGATCACCTTGCGACCAGACTTCAGTATCGACTATCAAGCTCAGACGGTACCGATCAATCCAGTTAGCTTCAGACGAGTAGCAAAATGATGAGACGCTCAAGGACATAGGAGCAATAGTAGAATTGAAACTCAATGGGATTATTACACGTAGATGTTTTCTCGTTGTACACTATTTTGTATAGTTTTCACTTTCATGGCGGAGTTCTCTTGCTAGAACGTCAGTCTCTTTGTACAAAACGCCTGTTATAGGCAAACTTCAGAAATCAATATAAATCATTTCTTTGAAAATACAGACTGTTTGTTTTTCTTTTTCTGTTTTGTTTTGCAAAAACGTCCAATGACTTATTCTTGACATATGCATTTGAATATGATTGTTGTTCACAAATATTTGCATAAAAAACAGAAAGATGATTATTATTGACTTTAAGAAACGGGGCAAAATCTGAAAACATTTGCAGTCCCGATAGTTACTCCTTCCAATTCGTACAGGGGTAGAGACAGTTTGAGAAGGAGTCACCATTGCATACAACCCCGTGACATATATGTTCCCCACAGAGCGGAAACAACCAGAGTTTTGGTCTCTTCTTCCCCAAGCATGAATCACCTTCTCCAACAAAGTTCCTTCAGAGAGCTGAAAGCTGCCTTCCCTGGACGAGTTTTATAATCTTAAACAGTTTATAACCTCCTCCCGGGTAGAGTTTATTTCTCTAACTGTAGAAGTTCAGACCCCAACAGAGTTTATGTCTCTACATCGGCAAAAATCTCCCAACAGAATATCCTCTCTCTACAGAGTTATTCTCTAGAAGAGTCAATCCCCAACAGGTTATCCTCAAACAGAAAGAGGAAATCCCCAGCGAATCATCTCCATTCATCATCCCCAGCGGAAATGAAGGATTCAGCTTCTCAATACTCTCCAGCAGAAGTCTGGGATTTATTTTCCTAGACTGGGAAACATCTCAACAGCATCCCTTGTTCATACATCATGGCATGTGCATACACATCGCATACAACATAATCTCATTTATTTTGAGAACATAGTCACAATGCATTTCATACATCATGACATTGCATATGACTAACTCTTTACCTTTTTCAGGGAAAGATGAAATCAACAAACACCGCTACTTATGTGACCTGGTAGTCTTCTCAAAAGCTACGTCTGATGAAGTCCTATTTCAGCAATTTCCTCAGAAAGATGTCCTCCCAAGATTTTATCTGGTTCAATCAGATCGGCACTAAGATCTCTCTAATTTCTTTTCCAGTTGAAGATATTCCCAGACTTTTGTCTGGTTCAGTTGAATCAACGCTAAGATTCTTCTGATTTCCATTCTAGTCAAAGTTAATCCAAGACCTTCTCTGGTTCAGTCAGATCGACACTAAGATCTCTCTGATATCCATTCCAATTGAAGAAACTGTGAAGTCTGGATTTCGACAAGATAACAGTACAAGGTGCTGCGAATCCTGGAATCCGACCAGATAGTAGTTCACTTCTTCAAAGACACAGTGAAGCCTGGGTTTCGACCAGATAACAGTATAAAGTGCTGCGAAGCCTGGAATCTGACCAGATAGCAGTTTACCGTGTCACTTACTATGAAGCCCGGAACCTGACCGGATAATAGTCAACCAACAATTTAAGACGCTGTAAAGCCTGGATTTCGACTAGATAACAGTATAAGGTGCTACGAAGCCTAGAATCCGACCAGATAGCAGTTTATTATGTCAATTACTATGAAGCCTGGATTCAACCAGATAGTAGTATACCTCAGATTCAAGTTGAAGCCTGGACCCAACCAGATAACAACTTAATTTCTTCAAATTACCGAAGCCAGGAGACGACCAGATAACGGTACACCCCAGATTCAAGTTGAAGCCTGGACCCGACCAAATAACAACTTAATTTCTTCAAACTGCAAAGCCTGGGAACAACCAGATAACAGTTTAATCTCATTTCCCCATTAAGTCGCTATGAAGCCTAGAGCACGACCAGATAACAGTTAGCCTTATTATCCTCAGCAAGACACTGTAAAGTCTGGATCCTGACCAGATAGCAGTTCACTTCCGTCTTTTCAATCAAATGATGACTCCCTAGTATAGCAACAGACAACTAAAGCTCATAAAACTCTATGTTCTAAGACAGGGACCAACATTCCTCAGCGGAGTCCTCTCTAACAGCAAGAGCAAGAATTCCCATAAAGGAATATCCCATGAAATCAACATTCATCTGGATGGCATCTTTAAGCCCATCTCTGATGACTCTCCGTCATGTTCCATGGATGGCATCTTTAAGCCCATCTCCGACAGTCTCCTGTCACCTTTTCCAAATGGCATCTGTAAGCCCATTCCCGATATTATTCACCAACATTATCACTTCAGACGAGTGCAAATTTCTGGGCACTTTAGTGTTCAATCATCTTCCACCCTCAGATCACGAAAGGCAGACAAGCCAATCTACATCTTCAGGTTTAAGAAGATTGAACAGGGGAAACTGTTGTACCCCAAAATTTTCCCTCTCATGTTTTCCAAGGTCTTCCCCTACATGGTTGGTCACAAACCCTTGCCTAAAGAAAAGGAAAATTTGTGTGTGATGTTTTTAAGTTTCCTTCGATTGGCATCTCCAAAATGCCTTTCGATTGGCATCTCCAAAATGCCTTTCGATTGGCATCTCCAAAATGCCTTTCGATTGGCATCTCCAAATTGCCTTTCGATTGACATCTACATAGTGCCCTTCGATTGGCATGGACAAAGGTCTTTCGACTGGCCTGTTAACAAGGTCTTTCGATTGACATTTTAACAAGTACCTTTCCATTGGCATGATAATATTGTCCTTCGATTGGAATTTCAACAAGGCCTTCGATTAGTATGGACAAAGGCCCTTCGATTGGCATTCCAAAAGGTCCATTCGAAGAAGATTTCAAAGGGTCCATTCAAAGAACATGCAAAGGTTCATTCGAAGTAGCTTTCAAAGGGCCCATTCGAAGAAGCTTTCAAAAGGTCCATTAGAAGAACATGCAAAGGTTCATTCGAAGAAGCTTTCAAAGGGTCCATTCGAAGAAACTTTCAAAAGGTCCATTCGAAGAACATGCAAAGGTCCTTTTGAAGAAGCTTCCAAAGGGTCCATTCGAAGAAGCTTTCAAAGGGTCCATTCGAAGAACATGTAAAGGTCCATTTGAATAAGCCATCAGCCCCTTCGAAAGGGAGCATTCGAAGTCCAGTTACATATCCTTCAAAATTAAAAAAAAGGGACAAGATCCCATGTGTTTGGCCAATGTTACAAATTCTCATTTATGGATTTCAAACACATAATCAAGGTTGTTTAAACCTTTGCCTTCATGTCCCCTCTATCCCTCTACATAAATAGATCACAAGTGTTTCATGAGAAGGAAAAAAAAGGACGAAAAACCAGAGAGAGGGTCACACAAAATTGAAAATACATTCTTGGAGTTCTCTTGAAACTGTGCCAGTCATCACCAGCCCCTAAGCAAGCTCACTCCCAGAAGCCAAATTGAAGCAATCCTTAACAAGGGTATCCACACCCATCACCATAAATTCATACACCACTGTTGGTAATATAAATGTCTATATTTGTTTCCTTTCGTTTCTAATACTTGTTGCAGATCCAGCATAAATAAGGCCACAACGCGCAAGATCAAAAGACTTGGGTTTAGCACCCAAGTCATGCCTTTCGTTTTTGCCAGCATACATTTACATATTCATTATCCTCAGAGCATCCACCCCTGGATCGAAATACAATCATTCTCTCCCTAGGTCGAAAGACACTCATCTCTCCTGGATCAAAAATTCCCTCTATCTCCGAATCGAAAGGTTGTTTCTCCTTTGAATCGAAAAGGCTATATGTCTTCCTCTTTGGATCGAAACCCCCCCTTCTTCACCTCAATCTAAGGATGCCTCTTTGTACTCTTATTTTGCTTTTGTTTCTTTTCTTTTTTTAGTGTACTTTTTATCTTTTGATTAACATTAAATAAAAAATCACAAAAAATTAGGCTTATATATTTTCATTAAATAAGTAATTTCTTAATTAATTGATTAATTAAATTTTAACCATTTTCTTAACTTAAAACAAATTAGAATCTAGGACTTAATTTATATTTAATTTTCTTTTCATGATAAAAACAAAACAAAAAGATTTTCATTTCTTAGGATATTTTTAGACGTTATTTCCAATTTCGCGCGCGTTTATTTTTATCCTAGCATTTTATGTAAGTATTGTAACTGCCGACGGATGTAATAGTCTTAGATTTAAAATTCCGCATTTTATTTCATGCACTTATATTGTATATCTCCCAAAGCCGTGTAATAGTTTAGGATTTACTTTTTCTGCATTTTATTTTCCGCACCTCTACTGTTTTATTTTTCTATATTACTGTTAGTAAATAGGCATGTATGGAAAGACTGTAAATTAAAATGTTAGCTAATTTAATAAAAAGACAAAAATAACTGAAACACAACACAATTGCACACAAGCACCTCTAAGGTACGCCCACTTTGGTTGCCTTTAAAAAAGCAGTCATTAGGCAGGAATGCTTTAACAAAGACCCGCAAAATCAAAAAAAGATCATAGTCCCTCGATGACCCTGCAGTTGCCTTCTCGATAAATGATCTAGTCCCTAAAACAAAATTTTTAAAGCATCTCCATAAAATTGCCTTCGTGACTGTAACGTCCCTTCGGTTGTTCCTCAAAAACATCCAACGATATAGCTACCTACTCACTAATAGTAGGATAGCA
This sequence comes from Vicia faba, assembly GCA_948472305.1. Classification (NCBI taxonomy): domain Eukaryota; kingdom Viridiplantae; phylum Streptophyta; class Magnoliopsida; order Fabales; family Fabaceae; genus Vicia; species Vicia faba. The sequence continues at coordinate 1,175,365,124 of OX451738.1, read as the reverse complement.
CTGTCTAAAGGAAATGAGGAAAAGTACAACCTTTTCGAGTATAAAAGTAGATAGCTGTTAGAATTTTGCTAAAAAAAATACTTTTTGCACTTACACAAATACTACTTTAAAAAAAACAAGTTTCAAAAACATTTTCTTTGTTAACACTCTTGAGGACTGATAAAAGAGTTAAACGCAAAGTAAATCGCCGCACTAAGGCATCTTTCAAAACATTTTGAAACACACAAAGCACAAAAGCATTTTAAAAATGAGTAAACCTCTAAGAGCCCGTGGAAAACCACGAACGGAAAGGGTGCTAACACATTCCCTTTCCATAATCTACCCCCCTTACTCAGAAAACATCTTGAAAAGGTCTTTTTTTGTTCTTTTCACCCTTTCCTTAATTTGGATAAAAGAAAAGACGGTGGCGACTCTTGCTTACCACACATTTTGCGAATATAAACACAAAACCAGTATATAACAGTCGGTTCTGCCACCATATCACACACACAAACACGAGAACAGTTTTCAAAAATGAGAAAGTACCTAAGAGCTCGTGAAAAACCACGGATGGAAAGGGTGCTAACACCTTCCCTTTCCATAATCTACCCCCTTACTCAGAAAATCTCGAAAAAGGTATTTTTCTGTTCTTTTCACCCTTTCCTTTATTGGATAAAAGAAAAGTCGGTGGAGACTCTTGCTTACCGCGATATTTGCAAACAAAAAACACAAACCAGTATAACAGTCGGTTCTGCCACCGTATCACAGAACTGGCGACTCTGTTGGGAATAATAATAAAAGTGGGGTTTACCTTAGGGTCTAGATCATTTTAAAATTGCTTCTTTGCTTATTTTGATTTCTTTACTTTTAAGGGTATTGTTTGGGTTATTATAGATCCTACACCTAGATCTGGGGAAACCTTTTAGGTAAGTAGCAATAGATCATGGAATTTATGCGGGGTATACCGACATGGTTGAAGCGATGGCTATGTTGATGCGACTCTTTGGTTGGTACCGGTATCCCTTGAGTTAATCAAGGAGAATACAGGGCCGCTGCGTGGTGTCATGAAGCGTCAACTGACCTTAGAACCTTTAATTGAACAACTTGGCCATTAGGACGTAGTGAGATGACCGTCTTTGGTGTATTCCAAAAATCAGCAGATACTCGATGCTACACTCATTGAGATTTGACTCCCGAGTTTTGTTGGGTTGCAAGTCAGTTGCCTATGGAACGAAACTTGTGGGAAAGATCAGTGATATTGAGATCACTTATAACCCGGTTACTATTTATAGGACAGGTTGAACCAATCCAAACTTCAAGAGGGTATCACCTTAAAACCCATGCAAGCCTTAAACCTAAGGTCTTTGTGTGATTTTCTTGTGCTTGCTATATCTGTGATTTCCTAGCATAATCATGACATCATAACATGGCATATCATACTAACCATTTCAAGGATTTTCTAGGGCTTATCTTTGTCTTGTTTTGTAGGACATGACATCCGCTCGCAGGAACACTATCCAAGTCAACCTTGTGAAAGTACCTCCTCAACTCCAGGAATTAGCATCAAGGATTCCTGAAAGCTCTCCCTTCACTGAAAAACATGGTTGACTTCTCAACTTGGTCACTTCAAACCCTGATGAAGAAATGTTAAAGGTGCTCTTTCAATTCTTTGACCCGTTGCACCACTGCTTCACTTTTCCTGATTACCAGTTAGAGCTTACTATGGAGGAGTTTTCTCAGTTATTAGGGGTACATATCCTTAATAATCTACCATTCAATGCTATGGAAAGAGACCCAAAGCCTGAAGAGATTGCTCAAGCTCTGTCTTTACAACAGTCTGATGTAGTGGCAAATTGGGAAACCAGAAGAGGTGTCCAAGGACTTTCAACTAAGTTCCTATTTGAGAAAGCTCACCATTTTTGGGATAACCTGGATTTACAAGCTTTTGAAGAAGTGCTGGCCCTTCTCATCTATGGGATGGTACTATTCCCTAACACGGACCAGCTCATAGATGTGAATGCGAGTAAGGTTTTTCTGTCTCATAATCCGGTGCCTACTTTTCTTGGGGATATTCTACACTCTTTGCATACTCGCACTCTAAAGAGAAGAGGGACCCTTCTAGTTGCACTCCTCTATTGGATAGGTGGTTTATTTCACACCTATCTCATTCTGTTTTGATAAATGAGCAGGGTATGAGATGGTATCATAGGTTGAAGTCCCTTACACATTCGGATATCCATTGGTGTTCTCGGTCCTTGGAGAGTGTCACCATTATTGATCGCTGTGGGGAATTCCCTAACGTCCCTCTCTTAGGCATTAGGGGAGGAATCACTTACAATCCTTATTTAGCATTGCAACAGTTTGGTTATGCTAGAAGGGATGGTCCTCACGACACACTGGTTCAAGGAATCACATTTGACTATGATAATGATGTCCAGGGTAATCGCAAGAGGTTCATTCGAGATTGGAGCATGATAAAGAGAGTTGATAGAGAGATACTGGGGCACAAGAATTCCATCCCTCTTGAGCCTTACCTCAAATGGGTACGAGATCGTGCTCAATGTCTTATGATGTCTTACCCCGCCATCTTACCTGTGATTATGGATCTGATCGCTAAGGGAGACACTCCTTACGTTGTTCTTCATCCTGACATGCCAACTATTTTGGAGGAGCTACGGAAATCCTGGATCTAACTCAAAAAGGAACATGATACCTTCGAAACCCAATTCTACACCAGCGAGAAGAAGGTTTTAGAGCTCACTAGGTTACTTCACGAAGAAAAAAGTATAAATGCTTACATTGCACCAAAGAGGATGTGCCGGTGGGAAGCTTGAGTCTCTTTGCTTAGAGAGTTATTTTTGCTTTGTTACCTCCTTTGTAAGCCCAAGAGGCATCATTGTGACCAATAAAACTTCTTAATGAAATTAACGTTTGTTATTTTCTATTTCAGCAAAATTGAGTCTTAGAAATCCTTGAAAACATTGCATATATATATCATACATATCATTGCATAAGCAGGTTTCAAAACGGGTTTCTCATCTCCTGCGCTGTTTATTTCAGCAATGGGTCTAGAACAAACAATGAAGGATCTACAGACTTAGAATGCCCAGTTTCAACAGATGATCATGGCTCTGGCCAAGGGGCAAGAGGAGCTGAAAGCCTTGATTGTTAAAGAGAAGACTAAGAAGCCAATGAAGACAACTGGTGTGGTGAATTTAGGAAGGAGGTTCAAAGGACCGTTAAGGCAAGTGGTTGAGCTGACATCTTCATCAAAAGAAGGAGATAATCAAGAAGGGGATACAAGAGAGGAAGACCTCAGTCCAAGGGAATCCAATAATGAGATTGACTATAATGAAGAGCAGTACCCTCCGACCGACGAAAAATACAAACAGCTGGAATAACGTCTGAGTGCAATGAAAATCCAGAAGGTGCCTGGGCTGGACTTTGAAGAGCTGGGTTTGGTTTCTGGGGTTGTCATCCCACAAAAGTTCAAGGTTCCGGTGTTTGCCAAATATGATGGGGTTTCATGTCCCAAGATGCACCTCCGATCTTATGTGAGGAAGACCCAGCCTCACACTGCTGACAAGGACCTATGGGTCAACTTCTTTCAAGATAGTCTATCCGGAACTCAATTAGAATGGTTCTATCAGCTGGAAAGGACCAACATCTATAATTGGGAAGACCTGGCTGCTGCTTTCTACAAGCATTATCAGTATAATGCAGACATTGCTCCTACCCGTACACAACTCTAAAGTATGTCTATGGGCTCGAGCAAAGGCTTTAAAGACTATGCTCAGAAGTGGAGGGAGTTAGCAGGAAGAGTCCAACCCTCCCCCCTGTCTGATAGGGAGCTAGTGGATATGTTTTTGGGTACCCTATCTGGACCATTTTTCAATCATCTGATTGGAAGCTCCTCAGTCGGCTTTACTGAATTGATCTTGACGGGGGAAAGAGTGGAAGCTGGGATTAGGAGTGGTAAAATTAAAAAAAATGCATCCTCCAGTACAGTAAGGAAGCCATTTGCAGGAAAGAAGGAAGTCAATGCCACTTATAGCCAAAGGAATCAGGATAGAACTGAATGCCGTCCAGCGGTAGGGGCTGTTATAATCTCTAAACCGACACTTACTCAACAAAGGAACAATCAGACTAGAGCAGAAAGGCCGGTAAGACAGTTTACCCGAATAAATATGACTATGTCTTAAGTCTTGCCACATTTGCTGAAATCTAATCTGGTAACTTTGCGGGAAGGTCCAAAGAATCCCAACACCGTGTCTCCATGCTACAACCCAAATGCTCGTTGTACCTACCATTCAGAAAGTCCAGGTCATGATACAAACGACTGCTGGGCTTTGAAAAACAAGGTGCAAGACCTTCTCGAGGTGAAGGAAATTGAATTTGACACCCATGAGATTCCCAATGTTATTACTGCTCCTATGCCCAAGCACGACCGTGATGTTAATGCTATTGAAGATGATATGTTTGTTACTTCTGTTGAGGAACTTGTTACTCCTTTCACGACCGTTAAGTGGAACTTGTTGAAAGCTGGTTTATTTCCGGGATGTGGCGAAGGTTGCCACTTATGTTTATCTCTACCGACTGATTGTCATTTGTTAAAGGAAGGTGTTCAGCGCCTGATGGATGATAGAGAGATTTTGTTTGAAAAGAATCCCATCCTGGCTGTTTCTTCCAAGGATGTTTCAATCATAACTGTTGTACCCCAAAATTTTCCCTCCCATATTTCTCAAGACATGTCAAGAAAAAGCTCCAAGTGGCTCAAGATTGCCCAAGAGTTGGACAGTCAAATCATCTCCTAAGGCAGTCAACCTCAAATTAGGGTTTTGTGTTGCATCAAGGTCCTCACATCCAAATGACCTCAAGTGCTCCACAATGTCATAATATGGTCTCAAGTTCATCCATGTCAAATTTCAAGCCTTGCAGAGGAAGTTTGGCCAGTCAATTGCTCAAAAGGTCCAAAAATCGACTGTGCTAGGGCAAAAGTCAATTGTGACCTACAAATAGTCAAACCTCAAGATTTTTTTGTCAACATTCTCATTTTGAAAGGATATTTCATCATTTGATCAAGGGTTGATCATGATTCATCAAGGATTGCTCCAAATTCATCAAGATTCAAAAGTTGCTAAATTAGGGTTTTGTAGGAAAAGTCAACTCAACTTTGACCAAGCATAACTTTCTCATACTTTATGAGAAATGACCCATCCAAATATCATTTTGAAGAGGATGAAATTTACTACAATCCATATTCACACCCCAAGATCAAGAAATACACTCACAAAAAGTTACAAATTTGGACATTATAGGTCATTTTTGAAAGTCAACAAAAACACCTTTTTTTCCAAAGCTTATAACTTGTGCATGGAATATCAAAATGAGATGAGACAAAAAGGGTTGGTTAGCGGACATCTCAAGGTTTCTAAAAAGTCCAAGAACACTTCCAAAAGTTCAAAATTGAAAAAGTTATGCATTGTTGAAGTTGGGCATTTTTCCAAAATTGCCAAAAGTCAACTATCCCCAAAACGTCAAATTTTGTCAAATGGGCCCACTTTTTTCCACTTGATTTGATTTTGTAACACCACACACGCGTCCTATCTTCAGTCTTGTGACCATTTATTAATATTTCTATTTTATTTGATTTTTATTGAATTAATTCATTTTAAATCAATTTAAATCCAAATAAAATCTAAATATTGATAACTTGGTATCTTTTTTATTGATATAGGTCTTAAATATCATCATGTACACAATCAAATCCGAATCAAGCCATATCATGCACAAAATATTGTTTTTTAGACAAATTTGGAAGCTTTTTCATGGAGGATCAAATCAAATCCTAAATCATCAATGCATAAGGATTCAAAGCCCAAAACTTGACCTAATTCATTCTATTATACTTATACAATGCAAAGGCACGAAAATGAGAGGCTAGAGGCTGCACAATCAGAAAAACCAAACTTGGAAATTTGTCAAAAAAGCTTGAATCTGAAATCGTGCTTAAAGGCCGATTCAAAGCAAAATCTCAATGCTATCCTCTTGCTGGACATCCATTGAGTCTATAGCAATCAAAAGCAAGGCCATTCACCTCCTAAAACGCGCTGTAAGTCTCTCTGAAACTTGCCTCTAAGTTGAAATCGCAACCTCTCATTCTTGCATTTTTTTGACAAATCATGGACATATTCTTGATCCTTGTTCGACTTCTAAGCTTTCTGCATTATTCAATTGTATTTTTATATCCTGTAATACCATACCCGAACCTAGGGTTTTGGAAGCTTGTTTTTGGGTTTTTTATTTACAGGCAAAATTGATGCAAACCATGGACATGGATGAAATCAGGAGAGGAAGACGAACATGGCTGTGGTCTTGGAATTAATTTCCATGGCTTAGAACTCGTTTTAGGATGAACCCATGGATTCAGCTGCGGATAAAAATCCGCAGGTAAATAACCAGGGCTGGGCGAAGAAGATGATTACATGCCCCCTCCCCATTCGTTGATTCAAAAATTCGTGCTTTTTATTTTTTTGTTCAGGCTTATTAACTTGTTTCCAATATAATAATTGCCATCTATTATAATAACAAAATAAGCATAGTGGCGCAGTGGCCAGGCGAACGTTCAATGATTCATAGGACCTGGGTTCGAATCCCAGGTCCTCCAAAAACTTTGTACTATTTTGTTTCAGGTATTCAAGCGCGTCTCAGCAAATGTGGCACATCATACATCTTCATCCAGATGCCTGCCAGATGGCCCTAGGCCAGATCTGGTGGCCAATATTGCAAGTCCATCATATTCCCTAGTCAACCAACGCACATGGAATTGCAGCAGTCAACGAGGGCCAACGTTAATGGGCCAACGAAATTGCCACTTTCACCCCTGATCTGGGCCCAAACCCCCCTTTGGTTATTTCTTTTTCTTTTCATTTTATTTATTTATTTGTTTTGTATTATTATTTTTATTATTTAAATCACTAATCAATTAAAATCTTTTTCTCATAAAATCAAAAAAAACAAAAATATATTTTATTTAATAAAATTAAATTCGTCACTTTATTTTTGTAAATAAATTAATCCAATTAATTTAGTTTAATTAGGTTTAACTTTTAATATTTTTTTCAATATTTAAAATTAATGTAGAATATTAGGTTTTACTAACTTTAATCAAATTTAATTTATTTCTTTAAATATCCAAAAATCCAAAAATATTTTAATAAATTTATTAGTTTATTAATTTAATTATTAACTTAGATTTAATTCCTTTTAATTCAATAAAATAACCAAAAATGCTTTCCTTTCAAAAAGGGTCAAAACCCTAAAAAACTCGTCCGATTTAATTTTCTCGCACGCGATCTAGTTTGCCATATCGATGTAATTGTTTCCCGGAATGTAATAGTTTTAAATAGGACTTTAATTTATTTATCGCTTTATTTATTTTCCGCACTTTAATTTTAAGGGTTGTTTTTGGCGATGTAAATACCCGACGCCTTGTAATAGTTTAGATTTAATTTCCGCAATTTAATTTCCGTAAATTATTAACTGTTAGACGTTTGATAATAGGGAATGCATGACAAGATCGAATGTATGAACTTAAAATCAACGTAGATAACCCATGACATGTACAAAGATAAAATTAACCGAAACAAACACACTCGCACATGTGCACTCTTAGGGTACACCTCACTTGGTTGCCTTCGAACGTGGTCATTGAGTATAGGAAGTTTTAGAGGTCGTCCTCTTGTCCAAAGATCATAGTTGCCTCGAAACGGTTGCCTCAGAAAAATGATCTAAGATATTAGGGTTACCGCTAAGGCATCCTAACATTGCTTTAGTGACCACACGTCCCTTAATCGAATTGACCCTTAAAACTCCAACGACGGTGCTACCTACTCATTAATAGTGGGATAGAATTGTCTAAAGGACATTAGTACAAATTGATTCCTTTTTCGAGTAGGTAGATGGTTCTTAAGTACTTGCTCTCTCAAAACAAAAACTTTTCGCACTTACACTTTTCAAACAAAAACTTCTTTCAAACCCACAAACACAAAGAAAAGAAATTTTTGAAAACACTTTGAGCAAGTACCTAAGAGCCCATGGATAACCACGGATAGAAAGGGTGCTAACACCTTCCCTTTCTATAATCTATCCCCCGAACCCGAGAAATATCTCGAAAAAGGAATTTTTCTGTGCTTTTTTCCTTTCCTTGTTGGATAAAATAAAAGTCGGTGGCGACTCTTGCTTACCGCGACATTTTGCAAAAACAAACGCAAAGCGTAAACCAGCATTCCAAAAACAGTCAGTTCTCCCTCACTGTATCACAGAACTGGCGACTCTGCTGGGGAAATATATAAGTGGGGTGTACCTTAGGATTAGATCATTGTGTTTTCAATTGCTTGATTTGTATGATTTATATTTGTGGGCTTGTATCGGAGTTACTATAGATCCTAACCCAGATCTGGGGATACCCTTTAGGTAAGTAGCAATAAACTGTGAGGGAACTGTACGGCATAGACCGATACGGTTGAAGCAGTAGCTACGTTGGTGTGGCACTTTAGTTTGTACCGATATCCCTTGTGTTGGAACAAGGAGAATATGGGTCTTCTAAGGGGTCATTAAGCACCAACTGACCTTAGAACCTTTAAATTGACCAACTTGGCCATAGAACAGTAGCAATATGCTACACTCATTGAGACTAAACTCTCGCGATGATTTCGGCCGCAAGAAAAGGTTGCTAAACTGGAATTATGACCGATCGAGGGTAGTCAGTGATATTGAGATCCTCTAGAACCCGATTACTATTTTTAGGATAGGTTTAAACCAACTGAACTGAAAGAGGGTAGTACCTAAGCTGCTTGCCAGCCTGAAATCTAAGGTCTCTCTGTGTGACTTGTGTGCCTTTACCATGTTTGCTTTTTGTGGATATTTGTGGTGTGCTTTCTATCATGACATCATGACATCATAACATTGCATACATCCTGCATTGGACTAACCTATTTCAAAGACAGAAGGGATTCATCTTTGCTCTGTTTTGTAGGTCATTATGATGCCCATGCGTAGGAATACCATCCAGATCAACTTTGTCCAAGTTCCCACCTTTCTTAAAGAGTTGATTGCAAAGATGCCTGATACTACTTCCTTCCTCAGGAGACATGGTTATCTTCTCAGTTTGGTCACCTCCAAATTGGACGAGCAGATGATGAGTGTTTTGGTCCAATTCTATGATCCGCTGTACCATTGCTTTACCTTCCAGGACTACCAGTTGGTCCCCACCTTAGAAGAATTCTCTGAGCTGCTCGGTATCTCTGTTCTAGAGCAGACCCCGTTTACTGGTTGGGAGAAGATTCTTAGGCCAGAAGAGATTGCTGCAACCCTTCATTTGACAAAAGAGGAGGTAATGGCTAATTGGGAGACTAGAAGTGGAGCAAAGGGCTTTCTGACTAAGTTCTTGGTTGGTAAGGCTAACTATTTCTGGGATAGTCTAGACTTCAAGGCATTCGAGGATATTCTGGCTTTTTTGATATACGGCTTGGTATTGTTTCCAAACTCTGACTCCTTTGTTGATGTGAATTCGATAAAGATCTTCATCTCTCAGAATCCGGTACCCACTCTCTTGGGTGACATTCTTCATCAGCTCTATGCTTGTACTGCCCGAAAGAGGGGAACCTTGATGTGATGTGCTCTGTTATTGGCAAGGTGGTTTATTTCGCACCTTCCGAAGTCAGTGTTGAAGAATAAAGAAGGTATGGGCTGGGCCTATAGGGTCATGTCTCTCTCTCACAGTGATATCATTTGGACTCTTAAGGGTATGGACGAGGTGGCCGTTATTGATCGTTGTGGCGAGTACCCCAATGTTCCACTGTTAGGAACCCATGGAGGAATTTCTTACAACCCGTGCTTAGCCTTATGACAGTTTGGGAGAGCCATAAGAGAAGGACCTCATGAGTTGTTAATGCCTAGTATCATCTTTGATTTTCAGGGGGATAGCGACGAGCAACGTCGCTGATTCATAAGGGCTTGGGATAGAGTTCACCAATCTGATCCACATGAGCTGGGTCCAAAGACTTCTCTTCCAATGGAGCCATACCTCAGATGGGTCTGTATCCGTGCCCAAAAGCTGGGTATGCCATATGAAGCCGTCCGGCCTGTCACTGTTGAAGTTGCTAATGAAGAGGGGGTTCTTCCTACCATCCTCCATCCTCATATGCCCACTGACATTGGGGCACTGAAAAGGTCTTGGATGCAGCTGAGGGAAGAACGGGATTCTTACCGAGAGAAGTTCAACGAGCAAGAGCAGAAGATCCAGAGGTTGACTAGGCAGTTGGAGAACGAGCGGATTCTCAATGATTATGTCCGCACTGACAAGAAGAGACCATGGGAGCATTGATTAACCTTGGATTATTTCCATTCCAGTTTTATTTACTTTTCAGTATTTCCATTCTTGTAACGCCTTAAGGGAAATTTGTTGAACAATTTGAATTTCAAAGTTTAATCTAATAAAGTGTGTTTCCTTTCTGGTTTACAAATTTGAATCTCCCGATTGTCTTTGAAATCATAATCATACGCATTTCATCCCATGCACTCCATAACAGGTACCCATTACAGGTCTCTTATCTTCTTCGCTATTTATTTCAGCACTCATCATGTCTGCTGAACCTTCAACTGAGCAAGCCATCAAGGCCCTCCAGGCTCAGAATGCCCAATTTCAAGAGCTGTTCATGAATCTAGCTAAGGGTCAGCAAGACCTAAAGACCCTGATTCTGAAAGAGAAGAAGAAGAAGAAGAAGAAGAGGAAAATCCTGTTTAACACAGGGCACAGGTTTGGAAATAGGCTACAAAATGAAGTTGATTTGACCACCTCATATGGAGGGAAAGATAGTCAAGAAGAAAGGAGGGCTCCTAGCCCTGTGGTCTCCGACAACGAGACGAACTTCGATGAAGAACAGTATCGTCCTGCTGAGGACAGATACAAACAACTGGAAGACCGGTTGAGTGCTATGGAAGTTCAGAAAGTGCCTGGTCTGGACTTTGGTGATTTAGGTCTATCATCGGGGGTGGTGATTCCCCACAAATTCAAGGCACCAGCCTTTGCTAAGTATGACAGAGTTTCTTGTCCGAAGTTGCACCTCCTGTCATTTGTGAGGAAGATTCAGCCGTACACCGCTGATAAAAACCTATGGATCCATTTCTTTCAAGACAGTCTCTCAGGGACTCAGCTTGAGTGGTTCTACTAGTTGGATGGAGCCAGTATCCGCAGTTGGGAAGATTTGGCTACTGCTTTTTACTGGCAGTATCAATACAACTCCGACCTCACTCCTACACGTACCCAACTCCAGGGTATGTCAATGGGAACGGGTGAGGGATTCAAAGATTATGCTCAGAAGTGGAGGGACCTCGCTGAAAGAGTACAACCACCTTTAGCTGATCGGGAGCTTGTGGATATGTTTCTGGGGACCCTGTCTGGTCCATTTTTCAACCACTTGATTGGAAGCTCTTCATCTGGGTTTACAGAGCTTATTTTGACCGGTGAAAGGATTGAGGCTGGTATTAAGGCTGGTAAAATACAGAAGGGTGCCTCATCAAGCACCGAGAAGAAGCCATTTAAGAAAAAGTCCAGTGCTGTCTACAGTTCAAGAAGCCAGAGTAGACCTGAACACCGCCAAGCTGTTAATGTGGTTGTTATTTCAAAACCTATTGGTGCTCCTCAGCATAACAATCAACAAAAGGACGAGAGACCTCGAAGGCAATTCACCCGTCTCAACATGACCTTATCTCAGATTCTGCCACAATTGCTGAAGACCAATCTAGTGATTCCAAAGGAAGCCCCGAAGAATCCAAATACAACGTCACCAAGGTATAACCCTAATGCCCGCTGTGCTTACCACTCTGATAACCCGGGGCATAATACAGATGATTGTTGGACTTTGAAGAATAAGATACAGGACTTAATCGATGCTAAGGAGATTGAGTTCGAGGCGCTCGAAAGGCCTAATGTTGTGACCGCTCCTATGCCTCAGCATGGAGTAAATGCTATAGATGAAGACTCGTTTTTGGTTTCTGTGAATGATATTGCTACCCCTTTGATGACTGTGAAGAAGAACCTTTTGCTAGCTGGTTTATTTCCGAGCTATGGCGAAGGTTGCCGTATGTGTTCTGTTCTACCTACCGGTTGCCATCTCTTGAAGTCAGGTGTCCAGCGCCTGATGGATAGTAAAGAAATTCTGTTCGAGAAGACTTTTGTTCCCTTAGTTCCTTCTGAAGAAGTTGCCATCATTACCATTTTCGACAATTCTTCCAAGGCTCCCTCGAGGAAGCCTGTTAGAATTACATCTGTTCCGAGAATCGCACCTGTGATCATCACTGTTCTGGGGCCCATCCCCTATACCTCCGATAAAGCTGTCCCTTGGCACTATGGTGCTGATGTTTATTTTCATGGAGTTAAGCAAGAGTTGGATGCTGATACTGACATCAGCAATATTGTTGGACCTGCTAAAGTCACCCGCAGCGGAAGACTTTTCTCACCTGATATCTCTCCACCAACTGCCCGAAAACCTGTTGTTATTACACCTGCCAGTATACCTACTACTATTCCTGTTCAAGTTCCTATTCTTACCCCTGTCGCCGAGTCATCTGACACTCGGGGCAAGGGGATCACTACTGATGAGCCTGCCCGAACGGAGGCACCGAAGACGATCATTGTTGAAGCTTCTAAACAAGAGATGGAAGAGATTCTGAAAATTATTAAAAAGAGTGACTATAATGTAGTTGAATAGCTGGGGCAAACCCCATCCAAGATTTCTGTTGTCACTGTTGCTGTGCTCAGAGGCCCATGCCAAGGCTCTGATTACATTTCTGAAGACTGCGCACGTACTACAAGAGACATCAGCTGATCAGTTTACAGATTGCATGGCCAATTTGACTGCTGATAATGGGTTAGGTTTCTCTGACGCCGACTTGACTTCCAAGGGGAAGAATCACAACGATGCCCTGCATGTCTCCATTGAATGCAGGGGCACTACTCTTGCACATGTATTGGTGGATACTGGTTCCTCGTTAAACGTCTTGCCCAAGAAAGCTCTAGACCGGTTGGACTGTGAAGGGTTGGAGCTGAAACCAAGCAACATTATCATCAGGGCCTTTGATGGGTCTAAGAGAATGGTGCATGGAGAAGTTGATATCCCGATTAAGGTTGGTTCTCAGGTTTTCAACTCTACATTCTATGTGATGGACATTCGGCCATCTTATTCTTGTTTGCTGGGTCGTCCATGGATCCACAAAGCGGGGGCCGTAACCTCAACGCTCCACCAGAAGCTGAAGTACCCGGTCAAAGGGAAGATTGTGACAGTACGAGGAGAGGAAGAGTACATGGTTAGCCACCTCAATTCTTTCTGATATGTAGAGATGGATGGGGAGTTCATTGAAACCCCGTTCCAGCATTTTGAAGAGGTTCCCCAGACACTAGCGTCAACTGAGACTGTTGTTGAAGGTTCTCCTATGAAGACGGCTTCCTTTAAAGATGCTCGGGCTATTGTCGAGAAAGGTGGGTGTGCACAGTGGGGCCAACTCCCTGATTTTACACAGAAGACTAACAAGTTTGGTTTGGGTTTCACTGCAGAAGCTCAAAGGGCTGTTCGAAATGCACGGATCGGAAGACCTCCCGTGTTCATCAGCAACTCGGGAGTGAATGCCATTGAAGATGATGTGGAAGAGTTTGAGTTCGACAGCTGGATCTATCCTACGACCGACGGTGGACCAAGAAACTGGACAGCAAAGGACTTCATCCCTATTACTTTTGTTACTCAATAATGAAAATTTTGTTTTGAATCTGTAACAGACAATGTTTTAAACTTTATGGCCCGGTGTCTTACCCGGGGCACTATGGCTTCATTTGTGAGAGCTTTATGTGTGTCATTTTCATATATCATTAATAAAAGCATTGGACGTTCTTGCATTTCAAATTTTATGCTCCTTGTTTTCTTTATTATATATTGCAAAACATCTATTTTACACACACTCACGTATCATGATCTACATCCACTCGGGATCTCACTGATAACGATTCTGCTACTGCCAGTTATGACTTCGAAAGTCTGATCAACTTAGCCGAAGACGAAGGTGAAGATGATTGCGAAGTGTCTGACGAGTTTGTTAGACTACTGCTTCAAGAGGAGAGGGCCATACTACCTCTAAGCCATCAATTCTGATGCCTCCAATTACAGGAAGATCGTTGATCTTATACTTAAAAGTGCTGGACAATACAAAGAGGTGCTGGAACAGCATGACGAGTCTGGCCGAAAAGAGCATGCTATTTACTGCTTTAGCAAAAAGTTTACCGACTGTGAGACCCAATACTCACTGCTCGAGAGAACTTGCTGTGCTTTGGCATGGGCTGCTCGCCGACTGAGACAATACATGTTGGCTCATACCACCCTTCTTGGTACCAAAAGACGTGAACTCCTTGGCGACACATTGGCCTTTTGCAATGTGGGGCATTGATATGATCGGCGAGATCATACCTACGGCATCCAATGGCCATCGTTTCATCCTGGTAGCAATTGATTACTTTACAAAGTGGGTTGAAGCAGATTCCTTTGCTACTGTAACCAAGAACGTCGTGGCACGGTTCATTCGGCACCATCTGATATGTCGATATGGTGTACCAGAGAGGATCATTATGGACAATGGTACCAACTCAACAACAAGATGATCACTGAGCTCTGTGAGCAATTCAAGATACATCATCATAACTCTTCTCCCTACCGGCCGAAGATGAATGGGGCTGTCGAAGCGGCTAATAAGAACATTAAGAAGATTGTGCAGAAGATGACAGTGACATACAAAGACTGGCACGAGATGTTACCGTTTGCTCTTCATGGGTACCGTACCTCAGCACGGACGTCAACAGGGGAAACACCCTATTCCTTGGTATATGGCATGGAGGAAGTATTTCCCATTGAAGTTCAGATACCCTCTCTCCGAATCATGAAGGATGCAGGTTTGAGTGAAGATGACTGGATTCACACCCGGCTTGATTAGCTAAACCTAATCGACGAAAAGAGACTTACTGCTATTTGTCATGGTCAGACGTACCAAAAACGGATGATCAAGGCATTTAACAAGAAAGTCAGACGTCAAGAGTATCAAGTGGGGGATCTGGTAATCAAGCACATTATCTTACCTCAAGGTGATCCCAGGGGAAAATGGACCCCTACTTACGAAGGGCCATTTGTGGTTAAGAACATTTTCTCAAGAGGAGCTATGATTCTAACCACCATGGATGGTGACGACCTTCCTCACCCTGTCAATGCAGACATAGTGAAAAGATACTACACATAATCAAAGACCCGCTAGGTTGACTGGCCTAGGCAAAAATAAGGGCTTCCCGGCGAACCAAAAGGGTTTGGGCAAAAATAAGGGATGAAGATGAAAAAAATCTGTACACCCGACAAGTCGAAAACCTGAAAAGGCGGCTTGGGAAAAAAAGGGTATCCCGGTGGACTGAAAACCCGAAAGGGCGGTCCAGGCAAAAATTAGGGATCAAAGCGTAACACTATGTCTCATTGGATCACCTTGCATCCAGACTTCGATATCGACTATCAAGCTCGGACGACACTAATCGATCTGATCTACCTTCAACCAGTAGAAAAGTGATGAGATGCTCGAGGACATAAAGGCAATAGCAGAGTTGGAACCCAGTGGGATTATTCACATAGTTGTTTTGTTTAGTTTTTCACAAATTGTGTAAATTCTATTGTTCAGAGGTGTTCTCTTACTAGGACGTCAGCCTCTTGTACAAAAATGCCTATTTACAGGCCAAACTTCAAAATCAATACAATTCATTTTCAAAGAAATTTCAAACTGTTTTTCCTTTATCTGTTTTGATTTGCAAAGAACGTCCAATGTTCATTTTTTATATATGCATTTGACATTAATTGTTGTTCATAAATGATTACATGCGAAACGAAAGACGAATTACGGGTAACATCAGAAACAGGGGCAATAAGAATTGTCCAAGCTGTATAGTTGCTCTGTCCACCAGGTACCAAGGTATGTTCAGCTGAAGAATATGGCTAAGTACTTTCACTCCCCGCAGAGTAAGACAGTAATGGTAGCTCTCCCAGCTGAGACTGACAACTATAAACAAATCAGCAATACACTCCCCAAGAAGAGTTAGTCCACTATCAACACTAAAAGGGTCTTAATATTCCCCAGCAGAGTGTAAGAATATTCCTCAACATAGTGTAAGAATGTTCCCCGACAGAATACAAGATACCTCTAGTGGAGTCAATTTTCCCAGAACGGTATGAAAAAAGCTTCCCCAACGGAGTTGAAGCATCATCCCCAGTAGACTCTGGAAGTTTACCCCCAGCGGAGTACAAAATAAATCTCCCCAGCCAAATTCAAAGGATTATCCCCACAAAAGTCTAACAGGATTATCCCCAGCAAGCTGCAACTGAAAGATCATCCCCCAACGAAGTTCTTTCCTTTCACGAACAGGAATTCAATCCCTCAACAGATTCAGCATCACCAACAATGATAATCCATCCCCAGCGGAGCTTATCAGTGGAATCCTCAGCAGAGCATCTCTTCCCCACAGAGTAAGCTCCTCGTCAGTTTATTCCCCAACGGAGTTCTCCTCTCCTACAAATTTATTCTTGCAATCACCTTCGTTCATCATCCCCAGCGGAAATGAAGAACTCAATTCTATTCTCCAGCAGCTCCGGGATTTATTTTCCCCAGCTAAAACATCACATTTCCATACATCATAATACATGCATAAACGCATCATACCATACAATCTCATTTATGTTGAGAACATCATTACTTGATTCATATCATGCATTGCATATGACTGACCTTTACCTTTCAGGAAAGATCCAGTTAAATTCTCAGCTATCTCAAAAGACCTTCTCTGGTCCAGTTAAATCGATTCCTAAAGATTTTTCTGAGGCCAATCCAGTCAAAGAAGACAAAACCAGTTAAATCGATTCCTAAAGATTTTTCTGAGGCCAATCCAGTCAAAGAAGACAAATCCAGTTAAATCGATTCCTAAAGATTTTTCTGATGCTAATCCAGTCAAAGAAGACAAATCCAGTTAAATCGATTCCTAAAGATTTTTCTGATGCTAATCCAGTCAAAGAAGACAAATCCAGTTAAATCAATTCCTAAAGATTTTTTTGAGGCCAATCCAGTCAAAGAAGACAAAACTAGTTAAATTGATTCCTAAAGATTTTTCTGAGGCCAATCCAGTCAAAGAAGACAAAACCAGTTAAATTGATTCCTAAAGATTTTTCTGATGCCAATCCAGTCAAAGAAGACAAAACCTCCTTTGGTCCATTTAAATCGATTCCTAAAGATTTTTCTGATGCCAATCCCGTCAAAGAAGACAAAACCTCCTTTGGTCCAATTAAATCGATTCCTAAAGATTTTTCTGACGCCAATCCCGTCAAAGAAGACAAAAACTCCTTTTGTCCAATTAAATTGATTCCTAAAGATTTTTCTGATGCCAATCCCGTCAAAGAAGACAAAACCTCCTTTGGTCCAGTTAAATCGATTCCTAAAGATTTTTCTGATGCCAATCCCGTCAAAGAAGACAAAACCTCCTTTGGTTCAGTTAAATCGATTCCTAAAGATTTTTCTGATGCCAATCCCGTCAAAGAAGACAAAACCTCCTTTGGTCCAGTTAAATCAATTCTTAAAGATTTTTCTGATGCCAATCCCGTCAAAGAAGACAAAACCTCCTTTGGTCCAGTTAAATCGATTCCTAAAGACTTTTATGATGCCAATCCCGTCAAAGAAGACAAAACCTCCTTTGGTCCAATTAAATCGATTCCTAAAGATTTTTCTGATGCCAATCCCGTCAAAGAAGACAAAACCTCCTTTGGTCCAGTTAAATCGATTCCTAAAGATTTTTCTGATGCTAATCCCGTCAAAGAAGACAAAACCTCCTTTGGTCCAGTTAAATCGATTCCTAAAGATTTTTCTGATGCCAATCCCGTCAAAGAAAACAAAACCTCCTTTGGTCCAGTTAAATCGATTCCTAAAGATTTTTCTGATGCCAATCCCGTCAAAGAAGACAAAACCTCCTCTGGTCCAGTTAAATCGATTCCTAAAGATTTTTCTAACGCCAATCTAGTCAAAGAAGACAAGACCACCTACCAACAGTCTCCAAATGGAATCTATAAGCCCATTCCCGACATCACAATGTTGATACCAATTCATGCGAGTGCAAATTTCTGGGCACTCTAGTGTTCAATCATCTTCCACCTTCGGATCACGAAAGGCCCGAAAGTCAATCTATATCCTCAGGTTTAAGAAAATTGAACAGGGGAAGATGTTGTACCCCAAAATTTGCCCTGCCATATTTCTCAAGACATGTCAATAAAAAGCTCCAAGTGGCTCAAGATTGCCCAAGAGTTGGACAGTCAAATCATCTCCTAAGGCAGTCAACCTCAAATTAGGGTTTTGTGTTGCATCAAGGTCCTCACATCAAAATGACCTCAAGTTCTCCCCAATGTCCTAATATGGTCTCAAGTTCATCGGTGTCAAATTTCAAGCCTTGCAGAGGAAGTTTGGTCAGTCAATTGCTCAAAAGGTCCAAAAATCGAATGTGCTAGGGCAAAAGTCAACTGTGACCTGCAAATAGTCAAACCTCAATATTTTTTTGTCAACATTCTCATTTTGAAAGGATATTTCATCATTTTATCAAGGGTTGATCATGATTCATCAAGGATTGCTCAAAATTCATCAAGATTCAAAAGTTGTTAAATTAGGGTTTTGTAGGAAAAGTCAACTCAACTTTGACCAAGCATAACTTTCTCATACTTGATGAGAAATGACCCATCCAAATATCATTTTGAAGAGGATGAAATTTAATACAATCCATCTTCACACCCCAATATCAAGAAATGCACTCACAAAAAGTTACAAATTTGGACATTATAGGTCATTTTTGAAAGTCAACAAAAACACCTTTTTTGCCAAAGCTTATAACTTGAGAATGGAATATCAAAATGAGATGAGACCTAAAGGGTTGGTTATAGGACATCTCAAGGTTTCTAAAAAGTCCAAGAACACTTCCAAAAGTTCAAAATTTAAGAAGTTATGCATTGTTGAAGTTGGGCATTTTTCCAAAATTGCCAAAAGTCAACTATCCCTGAAACTTCAAATTTTGTCAAATGGGCCCACTTTTTTCCACTTGATTTGATTTTTTAACACCACACACGTGTTCTATCTTCAGTCTTGTGACCATTTATTAATTTTTCTATTTTATTTGATTTTTATTGAATTAATTCATTTTAAATCAATTTAAATCCAAATAAAATCTAAATATTGATAACTTGGTATCTTTTTGATTGATATAGGTCTTAAATATCATCATGTACACAATCAAATCCAAATCAAGCCATATCATGCACAAAATATTGGTTTTTGGACAAATTTGGAAGCTTTTTCATGGAGGATCAAATCAAATCCTAAATCATCAATGCATAAGGATTCAAAGCCCAAAACTTGACCTAATTCATTCCATTATACTTATACAATGCAAAGGAATGAAAATGAGAGGCTAGAGGCTGCACAATCAAAAAAACCAAACTTGGGAATTTGTCAAAAAAGCTTGAATCTGAAATCGTGCTTAGAGGCCGATTCAAAGCAAAATCTCAATGCTATCCTCTTGCTGGACATCCATTGAGTCTATAGCAATCAAAAGCAAGGCCATTCACCTCCTAAAACGCGCTGTAAGTCTCTCTGAAACTCGCCTCTCAGCTGAAATCGCAACCTCTCATTCTTGCATTTTTTTGATAAATCATGGACATATTCTTGATGCCATACCCGAACCTAGGGTTTTGGAAGCTTGTTTTTGGGTTTTTTATTTACAAGCAAAATTGATGCAAACCATGGACATGGATGAAATCAGGAGAGGAAGACGAACATGGCTGTGGTCTTGGAATTAATTTCCATGGCTTAGAACTCGTTTTAGGATGAACCCATGGATTTAGCTGCGGATAAAAATCCGCAGGTAAATAACCAGGGCTGGGCGAAGAAGATGATTACATGCCCCCTCCCCATTCGTTGATTCAAAAATTCGTGCTTTTTATTTTTTTGTTCAGGCTTATTAACTTGTTTCTAATATAATAATTGCCATATATTATAATAACAAAAGAAGCATAGTGGCGCAGTGGCCAGGCGAACGTTCAATGATTCATAGGATCTGGGTTCGAATCCCAGGTCCTCCAAAAACTTTGTACTATTTTGTTTCAGGTATTCAAGCGCGTCTCAACAAATGTGGCACATCATACATCTTCATCCAGATGCCTGCCAGATGGCCCTAGGCCAGATCTGGTGGCCAATATTGCAAGTCTATCATATTCCCTAGTCAACCAACGCACATGGAATTGCAGCAGTCAACGAGGGCCAACGTTAATGGGCTAACGAAATTGCCACTTTCACCCCTGATCTGGGCCCAAACCCCCCTTTGGTTATTTCTTTTTCTTTTCATTTTATTTATTTATTTATTTTGTATTATTATTTTTATTATTTAAATCACTGACCAATTAAAATCTTTTTCTCATAAAATAAAAAAAAACAAAAATATATTTTATTTATTAAAATTAAATTCGTCACTTTATTTTTGTAAATAAATTAATCCAATTAATTTAGTTTAATTAGGTTTAACTTTTAATATTTTTTGCAATATTTAAAATTAATGTAGAATATTAGGTTTTACTAACTTTAATCAAATTTAATTTATTTCTTTAAATATCCAAAAATCCAAAAATATTTTAATAAATTTATTAGTTTATTAATTTAATTATTAACTTAGATTTAATTCCTTTTAATTCAATAAAATAACCAAAAATGCTTTCCTTTCAAAAAGGGTCAAAACCCTAAAAAACTCGTCCGATTTAATTTTCTCGCACGCGATCTAGTTTTCCATATTGATGTAATTGTTTCCCGGAATGTAATAGTTTTAAATAGGACTTTAATTTATTTATCGCTTTATTTATTTTTCGCACTTTAATTTTAAGGGTTGTTTTTGGCGATGTAAATTCTTGACGCCTTGTAATAGTTTAGATTTAATTTCCGCAATTTAATTTCCGCAAATTATTAACTGTTAGAAGTTTGATAATAGGGAATGCATGAAAAGTACAAAGATAAAATTAACCGAAACAAACACACTCGCACATGCGTACTCTTAGGGTACACCTCACTTGGTTGCCTTCGAACGTGGTCATTGAGTATAGGAAGTTTTAGAGGTCGTCCTCTTGTCCAAAGATCATAGTTGCCTCGAAACGGTTGCCTCGGAAAAATGATCTAAGACATTAGGGTTACCGCTAAGGCGTCCTAACATTGCTTTAGTGACCACACGCCCCTTAATCGAATTGACCCTTAAAACTCCAACGACGGTGCTACCTACTCATCAATAGTGGGATAGCATTGTCTAAAGGACATTAGTACAAATTTATTCCTTTTTCGAGTAGGTAGATGGTTCTTAAGTACTTGCTCTCTCAAAACAAAAACTTTTCGCACTTACACTTTTCAAACAAAAACTTCTTTCAAACCCACAAACACAAAGAAAAGCAATTTTTGAAAACACTTTGAGCAAGTACCTAAGAGCCCGTGGATAACCACGGATAGAAAGGGTGCTAACACCTTCCCTTTCTATAATCTACCCCCCGAACCCGAGAAATATCTCGAAAAAGAAATTTTTCTGTGCTTTTTTCCTTTCCTTGTTGGATAAAATAAAAGTCGGTGGCGACTCTTTCTTACCGCAACATTTTGCAAAAACAAACGCAAAACGCAAACCAGCATTCCAAAAACAGTCAGTTCTCTCCCACCGCATCACAATAACCATTTCCGCCAATCCTCACAGGGTCTCCACCAAAAGACCCTTCAGGATTACATCTGCTCCGAAGTTGGCTCCGCTGATCATCACCATGCCAGGGCCAATCCCATACTCCTCGGACAAAGCTGTTCCTGGAACTATGGGGTTGATGTCTACAATCACGGCGTCAAGAAAGACATGCTGGCTATTGAAGACTAAGTTTCTAAAAATGTTGATCCCGACATTGGTAACATTTTTGGAACCAGCAAAATAACAAGAAGTGGAAGAGTGTTCTCCCCTGAGATTTCTCCTCTAAAAGTTGTTACTAGTCCTGTGATCATTCCTATTGTTGTTCCTGCTGATACTACTACTGCAGTTCCTGTGATTACCCCTGTTGACACCCCTATCACCGAGTCGGACGAGACTAGGGGCAAAGACATATTGATTGAGCCCGTCCAGATGAAGGCACACTCAGAATCTATCCCAGAGGCTTCCAAGAAGGAAATGGAAGAAATTTTGAAGATTATAAAGAAGAGAAACTACAATATGGTCGAACAGCTGGGGAAGACCCCTTCCAAGATTTCTATGCTAGCCTTACTGTTGTGCTCTGAAGCTCATGGGAAGGCCTTGGTGAAGTTCCTTAAAATTGCCCATGTGCCACAAGAAACCTCCGCTGACCAATTTGAAGATTGTGTGGCCAGTTTGACGGCTGATAACGATTTAGGTTTTTCTGATGCTGATCTGAAACCTAGAGGGAGGAAACACAATGATGCGCTGCATATTTCCGTCGAATACAGGGGCACTAATTTGGCCCATGTGCTAGTAGATACTGGTTCATCATTGAATGTGCTGCCTAAGAAGGCTCTGGACAGATTGGACTGTGAAGGTTTGACCTTGAAGCCCAGCAACATCGTAGTGAGGACTTTCGATGGTTCAAAAAGAATGGAGCACGGGGAGGTGGACATCCCCATCAAAGTTGGTTCTCAAACCTTTGACTCCACCTTCTACGTGATGGATATCAGACCATCTTCTTCTTGTTAATTTGTGTGATACGGTGGCAGAACCGACTGTTAGTACTGGTTTGCGTTTTGCATTTTTTGTTCACAAAATGTCGCGGTAAGCAAGAGTCGCCACCGACTTTTATTTTATCCAACTGGAAAGGAAAAAAGCACAAGCAAATTCCTTTTTCGAGATTTTGAGTACGGGGGTAGATTATAGAAAGGGAAGATATTAGCACCCTTTCTATCCGTGGTTTTCTACGGGCTCTTAGGTACTTGCTCATCATTTTAAAAATTGCTTCCGTGTTGGTGTGTTTTGAAAAGTTTTTGATTTACTTCATTTTAACCCTTGTATCAGTCCTCAAGAGTGTTACGAAGTGTTTTTGAAAACTTTGTTTGAAAAGAGTGTGAGTGTGGAAAAGTTTATTTTGAGCAGGTACCTACTAGCATCTACCTAATCGAAAAAAGAATGTTTCTATTCTTGTTTCCTTTAGACAAAGCTATCCCACTATTAATGAGTAGGTAGCACCGTCGTTGGAGTTGTAAGGGTCAATTCAAAAGGGACGTACGATCACTAAAGCAATGTTAGGACGTCTTAGTAATAGCCCTAATGTCTTAAGATCATATTCGAGGCAACATTTCCGAGGCGACCTTTCCGAACGGGACTTTTGATCTTTGTTTAGACAAGAGGGCGATCACTAAAACACCCTATACTTAATGATCTTTTACCAAAGGCAACCGAACTAAGAGTATACCCTAGGAGTGTGCACGTGCAAGTGATTTGATTTCAGTTATTATCTTTGCACATTTAGGGTTTGCTAACCATTTTAAAATTAACATACAGTCTTGTCATGCAATCCTATTATCATACATCTAACAGTTAATATTTGCGAAAATTAAAATGCGAGAAATAAAACTACGCTATTACAAGGCTTCGGGGAGGGGAATTAATTACATAGCCAAAAACCCGCAAAAACGATAAATAAAAGAAAAATCATAATTAAACTATTACATACCATGAGCAGTTACATTAATATCATAAAAATAATAAACGTGTGCGATGAATCGAGAATGAGAAAAATTAGGGTTTTGACCCCGTCTAAACCTAATTGAAAGAAAAAATTATCTTTTGTTGTTTTTGATTATTTTGAGAAAAAACAAGATTTTAATTGAATAAATACAAACCTAATTACTAATTAATTTAAATTAAGAGAAACAATTAATTTTGACCTATTTTTTTGTATTTTTATTTAATTTGAGAAAAGAAATAAAAATTAAATCAAACAAACCCTAATTTTCTAATTTATTTTAAATTATTTACAAAAAGGTTAAAATTACCCTAAAGTTAAATTAAACTAATATTAAATTAATTTTGAAAAAATAAATTAAAAAAAACCTAAATTTTAATTTAATGAAATTGATATTATGATTTTTTTTTGTAAAAAAAAAGAATTTAATTTGTGATTTAGAAAATTAATTTAAACAAAATAAATTAAAGAATAGAAAAGAAAAGAAAAGAAATGGGCCTGGTTATGCTAGCAATAGAGGGGGGTGTCCATAGCATTTCTGAGCCCAAGACTCCTTGGCCCATGTTGACTTTCCAGGTTCCATGTTACAAGTTTGACTAGGCCTATGGTAGACCTTCATGTGACAGGCGTTGGATTTGGTTTGCTACGGATCCAATGGCTGAAAGCTGATGACTCATGGTGGATTTATGAGAAACCTGCGCATGGGATTATACAAAGCAAAATAACATTGAAGAAACAAGGGAACCTGGGGATCGAACCCAGGCCCTTTAGCATCTAGCCATAGCGTGCTTGCCAGCTGGGCTGGCTGGTTCTTTTGTATCTGAAACAACCAATAATTATTATAATGGAAAACGAGATAATGAATTATAAAACGTGCGAAGTTTGAATGGACAAATCACACCATGCCACACCATCATCTTCTACCTCCTTCCATTGCTAAAAGTTTGGACACTTTTACCTACGGACAAAAGGGCGTAGGTACAGCCCTGTGATTCTCCAAAATCTCATGCAAGCATCATAAATCAATTCCAGTGGTACCAATCAACTCGTTGCAACCTCACGAGCATCATGGTACCACTTACCATAGCCAATTGTTCCTGCAAGCAAAATCCCTAAAAACGACACCTAAACCCTAATCATGGCAACTTTCTATATGGTTAACAAAAATGCAATTGAGTATTACCATTAACTTGCAAATGTTTTAAGGATTCAGAATATATAAAAAATCATGTTTAGAATGCCAGGATTATGATATGCGATTTCAAAAAAGTATCAATGTCGTGGGATAATTACAACGCGTATCTGGGCACGAAAGGGCTTGCTGATGATTGGAATAGGATCCTAGCACGTCCAGGAAGTGATTGAGATAGCTGGGAAGGATTGAGATGGCCTGGAAATTGGAATTTGATTCACCACTTTTGTTGAATTTTTTGCAAGTTTGCTTTCAGTTTCTCACGCCTCCCCATCCTTGTTTTTTGATCTGCACTTGTCCTATATGTACCCTAGAATGAATTAGGTTACAAACTTGCTTCAAATTTTTCTCAATTAAGATGATTGAATTATGATTTGATTCTTATGTAAATCTTTCCAAATCAAGCCAAATCCAATATTTTTTTGTCCAAATGAAGCTTGCACGATTTGATTCTCCCTCCAGCTGTATAAGAGACCTAAACATGCACAAAATCTCAAGCTTTGATTAGTTTTGATATTTTTCATGATTTTATTTTGATTTTATTTAATTTAATTGAAATAAAATCCAAATAAGTGAAAAAAATAAAATAAATCCAAGTGGGAAGGATCATGGGTCGTGGGTCATGTTACAAACTCAATGCAAGCACAAAAAGTTGGGCCTATTTGGCAAAAATTACAATTTTTTCCACATTTGACTTTTGGCAATTTTGCAAAAAGGTCAACTTTACCAATACATAACTTCTTAAATTTTGACCCTAGAGATATGTTCTTAGACTTTTTATAAAGATCAAGGTTTCCTCTAAGCAACCCTTTTGGTTTCATCTCAATTGAGTATTCCATGTTCATGTATGAAGCTTTGACAAAAAAGGTGTTTTTGTTGACTTTTCAAAATGACCTATAATGTCCAAATTCATATCTTCTTGTGAGTGCATATTTTGAACTTGGAAGATGCAGATGAATTGTAGGTAATTACATCCTCTTGAAAATGAGCTTTGGATGGGTCATTTATGATAAAGTATGAGAAAGTTATGCTTGGCCAAAGTTGAGTTGACTTTTCCTACAAAACCCTAACTTAACAACTTTTGGGTTTTGATGAATTGTGGGCAATCCTTGAGGAATCATGACCAATATTTGATCAAATGATGAATAATGCTTAAAAATGATAATTTTGACCAAAAATCTTGAGGTTTGACTGTATGTGGGCCACATTTGACTTTTTCCCTAACATAGTCGATTTTCAGGCCTTTGAGCAATTGACTGAGAAAACTTTCTCTACAAGGCTTGAAACTTGTCATGGATGATCTTGAGAACATTTTAGGACAATGGTGAGCATTTGAGACCCTTTGGACTCAAACATCTTGATGCAAACTGAAACCCTAATTTGAGGTAGACTGCCTTAGGAGAGGGTTTGTCTGGTCAACCTTTGGATTTCCTTAAGCATTTTGAGGACCTCACTTGAGATGTTTTGAGAAATATGGGAGGGAAAATTTTGGGGTACAATATCTTCCCCTATTCAATCTTCTTAAACCTGAGGATGTAGATTGGCTTGTCTGCCTTTCACGATCCGAAGGTGGAAGATGATTGAACACTAGAGTGCCCAGAAATTTGCACTCACATGCAGTGATACTGGTCTTGCGATGTCGGGAATGGGCTTATAGATGCCATTTGGAAGTTGAAGTTGGAAGATGGGCTTAAAGATGCCATCAGAAGAAGTGTCGATCGTAGAAGAGATTCCTTTGAGAGAGCCCGTATACTTGTCGTTGAGGAGGACCACGCCGGGGAATGCTGGTCTCTGTCTTGAGAGAAATAGAGCTTTAGGAATTTCAGTTGTCCGTTACTCTACTAGGGAATCATCTCTTAGTCGAGGAGGTGAAAATGAACTGCTATCTGGTCGTGCTCCAGGCTTTGTTAGAACATAGTTTGATTCTACAACCCTTGGTTAGAGTTTTGATGATAACAAATACAAAGAATAAATAAATACAAAGAATAAATAAATACAAAGAATATATACAAAGATCAAATATGCACCTTAAAAATTTGTTTTATGTATGCAGAAGTTCTGATCAAAATCAGCATCAGAAGATCAACAATAAGTTCTACACGCTGAAGCAATCAGAACATACGCTGAAACAATCAGATTGTACGCTGAAGATTGATGACCAGAATCTGCGCCTAAACAAGTAAACTCTGACTCTGAAAAGAACATATCAAACCAAGTCATCAACATTCTGAAGCGTCATCAGCAGTTGAGCAAAGAAGACTCTGAAGCGTTAATTACATTCAAGACAGAATTAATGCCAACGGCTTTCTTCAGATAAGATCTTCTACAAAAGGAAAGTGTGTTATTAACATTAAACTTGCTTTATGGGAAACATCATTATTTTGTCTATATAAACAAGTCTGCTTGCAAAGAAGCACGTACGTACGCACACATCAATTTGCCGAGAAATCCAAACCACGCATATTCAAGCTCTAGCAAATTTATTCTATTCTAAGCTTAACCTGTGTAATTATCACAGTTGTGATAAACTATTTTGTTAGAAAACAACAACACATTCTTGTTCAATTATTTGTAAAAGATTTCTTTGAGATTAACCGGTTTGTGGTTGTACTTAAGAAGACTTTAACAGTTGTTAAAGTAGTTGTTATAATCTTTTGAGATTAGTGGATTAAGACCTTGTTGGAGAGAGGCGAAATCACCTTGACGGGTGGACTGGAGTAGTTTGAGATCAAATGAACCAGGATAAAAATACTGTGTCATTAAGCTGTTTTTGATCCAAGTTTTCAATTCAACCCCCCCCCTTCTTGTGTTTTTCACATCTTCAATTGGCATCAGAGCGCCTGGTTCTGAGTTTAAACACTTAACCGTGTCAGTACAAGATCCAGCGTCAGAAAAACACTATGGAAGGACCAAGTCAAAACATCAGCAATGACAACAATGAAGAAAGGGACAGATTCAGTGGCAAACCTCCAGTCTTTGATGGAGAGAACTTTGACTACTGGAAAGACAGAATTGAGAGTTTCTTTCTGGCCCATGATGCTGATCTGTGGGACATGGTGACTGATGGATACACGGACCCAGTGGATGGACGTGGTTAGAAGATAGATAGGAAAATGATGTCTGATCAGCAAAAGCGTGAATTCATAAACCACCACAAGGCCAGAACAATTCTCCTCAGTGCCATCTCATATTCAGAATATGAGAAAATATCAAACAGAGAAACTGCCAAGAACATGTTTGATTCTCTGAGAATGATGCATGAAGGCAACATTCAAGTCAAAGAAACCAAAGCCCTTGCGCTTATTCAGAAGTATGAGGAATTCAAGATGGAAGATAGTGAATCAATAGAAACCATGTTTTCAAGATTTCAAATTCTTGTTGTTGGTCTAAAAGTTCTTGACAAAGGGTATTCCACTGCTGATCACGTTAAGAAGATCATCAGAAGCTTTCCAAAACAGTGGAGGCCAATGGTCACAGCGCTTAAGCTATCCAAAGATCTCAACAAAATCTCTCTGGAGGAACTTGTCAGCTCCCTCAGAAGTCACGAGATAGAGCTAGAAGAAGACGAACCTCAAAAGCAAGGTAAGCCATTAGCTTTAAAATCTAACAGAAAATATGACTCCAAAGTTTTGCAGGCTGTAGAAGAAACCTCTGATGGATCCTCATCAGAAGAAGATGAACTGTCTCTCCTCTCCAGAAGGGTGAACCAACTGTGGAAGCAGAGGCAAAGAAAGTTCAGGAATCCCGGAAGATCAGAAAATCAGAATGAATCCTCATCCAGATACAGAAGGTCAGAATCCTTCTCTGGACACAAAAGATCTAAAGGATCTTCAGGATACAGAAATCCAAACAACAAAGACATCATATGCTATGAATGTAACGAGCAAGGGCACTATAAAAGTGACTGCCCAAAGCTTCATAAGGAAAAGCCCAAAAAGAAGTTTATCAAGGAAAAGAAGAAAAGCCTCATGGCTACATGGGATGATTCTAACACATCTAAAGCTGACTCAGAATCAGATGATGAAAGAGCAAACATAGCTCTCATGGCAAACGTATCAGAAGACAGTGAAGCCTCTGGTTCAGACTCAGAATCAGACACTGAAGACATATTCCCTGACTTTACTATAAACTTTACTAAGGCTGAACTTGCTGAAAGCCTTAATAAAATTCTGGAAAGATATCAGCAGATCAAAGTCAAATTCAGAAACTTGAAAAGGAGTCTTGCTTCTGACTCTGATAAGACTGAGAGTCTCAGATTGGAGAATTCTGAGTTAAAAGAAAAAAATTCAAAATTAGAAAACCAAATGCAAAAATCTCAGAAGGAAGCAATCCCTGAAACTCCCAGCAATGCTGATGAGATCATCAAAGAGTATGATCACAGCTTTTAGAAGTTTCTAGCTAAAAACATAGACAGAAGCAAAATGGCTTCAATGATCTATGGAGTTAGCAGAAATGGCAGAATAGGGATAGGATAACAAGGTAAGGTACCTTCACCAAAAAATGCCATGGACTTAGTTATAAAAAGCACTCCACTTGATTCTCACTTTATATATGGGCACACACATGACATAAAATACACGAGTAGTAATTATTCTGTCAAACCAAAATTCAATCAGAATTTTGGTAAAACTAACAAATCAGGACCCAAGAAAATGTGGGTACCTAAGGATAAAATCATACATGTGGCAGATATCTTTAGCAACAAAGCAAAGACACCAATCATGGTACCTGGACTCTGGCTGCTCACGACACATGACGGGAAGAAGGCATATGTTCCAAAGCCTGGAACTTAAGCCTGGAGGCCACGTGGGCTTTGGAGGCAATCAGAGAGGAAAGATCATTGGCTCTGGAATAGTAGGTAATGGAAATCTTCCCTCTATAATTAATGTTTTATTAGTTGATGGATTAATGCATTACCTGTTATCCATAAGTCAATTAAGTGATAATTGTTATGATATAATCTTTAATCAAAATTCATGCAAAGCTGTTAGTCAGAAAGATGGGACTATCCTATTTAATGGAAAGAGGAAAAACGATATTTATAAAATTAAACTTTCTGAACTAAAAAGTCAGAATGTAAAATGTCTACTGTTTATTAACAACGAGCAATGGATCTGGCACAGAAGATTGGGGCATGTTAGTATGAGAAGAATATCTCAGATTAACAAACTCAATCTGGTCAGAGGACTTCCTAACCTGAAGTTCAATTCAGATGCTCTGTGTGAAGCATGTCAGAAAGGCAAGTTTGTAAAACTTGCTTTCAAATCCAAAAATGTTGTTTCCACCTCTAAGCCATTAGAACTTCTTCATATTGACTTATTTGGACCAGTAAAACCCGCTTCAGTCAGTGTCAAGAAGTATGGGTTAGTAATCGTAGATGACTATAGCAGATGGACATGGGTAAAGTTCTTAAGACACAAGGACGAGTCACACTCTGTGTTTGTTACCTTCTGCAGCCAAGTTTAGAATGAAAAGGATCTTAGAATCGTCAAAGTCAGAAGTGATCATGGTGGAGAATTTGAAAATAAATTTTTTGAAATATTCTTTAATGAAAAAGGAATTCTGCATGATTTCTCTTGTCCTAGAACTCCCCAGCAAAATGGAGTTCTAGAACGAAAGAACAGAACATTGCAAGAAATGGCCAGAATCATGATCAACGAGACTAACGTTGCTAAGATCTTCTGGGTAGAGGCAATAAACACAACATGTTATATTCAGAATAGAATCTCCATAAGACCTATTCTGGAAAAGACTCCATATGAATTGTGGAAGAACAGAAAGTCCAACATTTCTTATTTTCACCCATTTGGATGTACATGTTTTATTTTGAATACAAAAAATTATTTGAACAAGTTTGACTCTAAAGCACAAAAGTGTATTATGTTAGGATACTCTGAACGCTCAAGAGGATACATAGTATATAATACAGAAACACAGATTGTTAAAGAGTCAATCAGTGTTAGGTTTGATGATAAGCTTGACTCTCAAAAGTCAAAGCAGAATGAATTCCTTGCAGGTATGGAAGTTGAACTCACAGGTACTGAAGACAACCCATCAGAGGCTCTCAATAGAGACACTCCCTCAACATCAGAAAGAGTCACTACAAGCAATCCAGCACCTTCTGTTGATCAACTCCAGAAAAGACCATCCAGAAGCAGCATTGATCACCCAGAAGATACAATTTTGGGAAGGAAGGAAGATCCAATCAGAACAAGATCTACTTTCAGAAACTCTGAAGAATCCATCATGGGACTAGTTTCTCTGATTGAACCAACAACTATTGATGAAGCACTTCTGGACAATGACTGGATTTTGGCAATGCAAGAGGAGCTAAACCAATTCACCATAAATGACGTATGGGATCTGGTTCCCAAACTAAAAGGATTCAACGTCATTGGTACAAATGGGTGTTCAGAAATAAACTGAACGAACAAGGTGAAGTCATCAGAAACAAAGCACGACTGGTAGCACAAGGTTATAGTCAGCAAGAGGGGATAGACTATACAGAAACCTTTGCTCCAATCTCTAGGTTAGAATCTATCAGACTTTTAATATCATTTGCTGTTAATAAAGGCATCACTTTGTATCAGATGGATGTCAAAAGTGCATTCTTAAATGGCTATATAGAAGAAGAGGTATATGTGCACCAACCCCCTTGTTTTGAAAGTTCCAAAAATCCAGAATATGTTTTCAAACTAAAGAAGTCACTCTATGGTCTGAAACAAGCTCCCAGAGCTTGGTATGAAAGACTAAGTAACTTCCTGTTAGAAAAGGAATTCACTAGAGGGAAAGTGGACACAACCTTATTCTGTAAGACAGTTAAGAATGACATATTACTGTGTCAAATTTACGTTGATGACATCATATTTGGATCCACTAAACCCTCTCTGGGAAGAGAGTTTGCTAAATGTATGCAGGCAGAATTTGAGATGAGCCTAATGGGGGAACTAAAATTCTTTCTGGGCATTCAAATAAATCAAACTCCAGAAGGAACTTACATTCATCAGAGCAAATATTTCAGAGAACTTATGAAGAAATTTGATCTCTTAGAATGTAAGCCCTCAAGGATTCCAATGCATCCCATGTGCATTCTGGAAAAAGAAGAGGTAAGCAAAAAGGTAGAACAGAAGGTCTACAGAGGTATGATTGGTTCTCTTCTGTATCTGACGGCTTCAAGGCATGACATTCTATTCAGTGTTTGAATTTGTGCTAGATTCCAATCAGATCCTAGAGAATCTCACTTAACAGCAGTTAAGTGAATTTTCAATTATCTGAAAGGTACTGCTAATCTGGGTTTGTTTTATAGAAAATCAAATGATTACAGCTTAGTAGGATACTGTGATGTTGATCTTGCTGGAGACAGAGTAGAACGTAAAAGCACTTCTAGAAGCTGCCAGTTTCTGGGAGAAAATCTGATCTCATGGTCCAGCAAAAGACAATCCACAATAGTTCTATCAATAGCAGAAGCTAAATACATAGCAGCAGCTGGATGCAGCACGCAAATGCTCTGGATGAAAAGTCAACTTGAGGACTTCAATATATTTGAGAGTAACATCCATATCCTCTGTGACAATACTTCGACTATTTGTCTCAGTAAAAATCCTATTTTGTATTCTAGGGCTAAGAATATAGAAATAAAACATCATTTTATTAGGGACTATATTCAGAAAGGGATTCTTAATTTAAAATTCATTGACACAGACCATCAATGGGCTGATGTCTTTACAAAACCTCTTTCTGAAGATAGGTTTAACTTCATTCTGAAACATCTCAGCATGAAGCTTTGCCCAGAATAAACTGTTTTATTTACATATCTTAACCTTCAGAATTTTGGTTATTTTCTGTGAACTGCTGATCAACCTGCCTTCAGAATTTTAGAAGTACAGATTGTATCAGAATCTATCCATGAAGATCTGAGCATTTCATTTCAAGGATAGAAGTGTGTTGTTCACGTAAGCAAACAATTGTCATCCATTCATCAGCTAACTTCTGAGGCTAAACACGCGTTCAATTTTCTGAAAGGTCAAAAGCGCTGATTGGGTGCATTGAGACATATGTCATGGGTAACCTTTCCAATATCTTTCTGAATCCCCTAAAATCAGCTGTCATTAATGCTTATAATCATTACTAATTATTTCTCTCTCTTGCAGTTTATGTTTTCAAAAATCTATTTAAACACAAGTCTCACACTTTACACTCTTTCACTTTTACTCCCTCAACACACTCTAATTGTTTTCTGTTTGTACTTTCAAAACCCTTTCATTTTCTTCTCAAATTTCTTATGTGAACATGGCTTCCTCAAGCATCCCAAATACTAGTACTCAGAGAACTGAATTTATGGAACAATATGAAGAACCGTTCAGAACTCTTCTCACGCCCATTGACAACCTGGAAGTTCTTTCAGAAATGATTGTGGATTTTGAATGTCTTCAAGAAAATGGATTCAATCTTTCTGAAGAAGTTAATGCTCAAGGATGGAACAAGTATTTTGACCGTCTTCTAGGTCCAACATTTCCTATCCTTGTGAAAGAATTCTGGATTCATGCTTCATCCTCAAACCATCAAGTCACTTCGTATGTAATGGGGAAGAAGATAGTAATTACTGAAGACCAAATTGCAAGACTGATAGGTTACAATGGTGGTGGCGTAAGGTGTATAGACATGGATGAAAGATGTGCTGATGTTGCTTCTATTGCAAGAGAAATTTTCACTGTGGGTCTTCCCTCCAGCAAGATAAGGGATCTGAAGTATCATCACAGAATATGGGCTAAGATCATTCTGGGATGCATCAACCACAGGAAGCCAGCCAACTCTCTTGACTACATAAACATTGATCAACAGTTTCTGATCTACTTTATCTCCAAGAAGACTAAGGTAAATCTGGCTCACTTGCTATTCAATCATCTGAGGACCAGTGTTAAAGAGACTAGAGAAGATGAGCGTACCAAAAGGGACTGGATACCCCTTAGAAGACTCATATCAGATATTCTGACAGAGAATAGGCTGATAGAGCATCTAACAGAAGCACAGGAAATCAGCTCTCTAGAGGCAACTGCTAGGAAGCCTCTGAATGCAAAGAATCTGAAAAAGATGAAAATTATTGAGAACATCAAGAAGGAACCCAGCGTCACATCTTTTGCAACTATCACCTCTAGAAGAATTCCTCTGGACGATTTTCCTATGTTCTCAGAGATTGATTCCAAGCCTGATATTATCGTCAGATATTTGGATGCGTGCAAGGAAGATGGCACTGCACCAGGGTTAAATATTCAGAACTTGCAACAGGCGGCACCAGAAGTTGTCTTGAAGAAGAACAAGAAAAGGAAGGCAGCAACAGAAGGATCACCCCAGCGGACTCCAAAAGCTTCTAAAAGGAAAGGTAACCCTTCTTCTGTTAATGTTTTAGAATCAATATCTTTATCAACATCTGGACCCTTACCTACCCAATCAGAAATTCCTACCCCACAAACCTTTGGTGATTTTTACATAGGGTTTGACCCCTCAGAAACTCTAAGTCTTAGAGAAACTCACTCCCTTCCTATCAATCCAAATACTCAATAAACTCAACCATTACTTGCAAAAGTTCTGTCAGATATTGAATCTTTTGACCAAAATATTTCTGCTCCCACACCAGAAAATCCAAACTACGAAACCACCACAGAAGCTCCACAACCAGATATTCCCCTCTCTCCATAACCAGATATTCCCCTCTCTCCATAACCAGAAATACCACTACCTCCATCTCCTCAACCAGATATTCCTCATCCACCATCTCCACAACCTAAACAATCACAACCAGAAGTTCAAACTTCTGAGATTCAACCTTCTGAGACCTGTGAAACAGAACCTCACCATCTTACATCCAACCAATCTGAAGAACCTACTTCAGATTCAGATACAATTCCTATTCAAGGAATCACTGAACCTCTGGCCATCCATATGCCCCTCACTATTCTGGACATTCCATAAATTCCCTCTTCACTAGAATCAACACCACCAAATTCCCCAACTAGTCCAATAATTATACCAGACTCTCCCACTCCCTCACCAAAGAGAAATCCAGATGACAACGTTAAACTTGTCATTGATCTAACTGTTTTTGAATGTCTTGCTGCTATAACTCACAAAACTGCCATTCAAAAACCAAAACCATCTGAACCCACACCAGATGTTGGTACTAGTTTATTGATGTTTGAAACAGAAATGCAGAAATGGATAACCTCCCTGAAGCAAGCTAGTCTTGAGATGACCAATCCTGCTGCCTCAGATTATCTTTGGACAAGTTTCAGAAAATGGATAAGTTCTGAAACACATAAGATGCAAGAACAGAGCTACAGACAGGTTCAACAAAATTTCAGTAATCTGCTAATGGTATTTGAAGACCAAGTTCTGAGCCAACTGCTCAAGGAAGAGATTCTCCCTCTGGACAATGCTCCCTGGTCAGAACATCATCCATCAGACAAAGTTCAACAAGAGTCAGAAGGTCTCACTCTGACTGCTGCTCCAGATGAGATGATCCAAGCAGAAGAATTGGTTCCAAATGATCAAGTTGCAGAATGCTCTGAGAAGCATCCAGTTATTGAAGATTCTCCAGCTCCCTCCTATGAAAGGCAAACTCTGGAAGAACTGAAGAGAGCAAATATTGTTATTCAGGAAAGGTTGGATAAACAGGATGATACAAACAAGGAAATCAAGAGCATTTTGAGCAAACAAGAGGAAACCAACACCCAAATCAAGGGTTTGCTGGAAGCTCTGTTCATACGCCTTCCTCCTCCCTCTTATATTTTCTTTTGTTTTTAAAATCTGTTTATCTGTAATATTTGTTCTACATTGTTGATGTTCTGAACTTCTTATCATTGCGTCTTATTTTTAATATAAATTCTTTTTTGCTTTATTTCTATGTTCTTTTTGATAACTGACAAAAAGGGGGAGAAAGAATAAGATATTTTCAATAACGGATTACTGAGACAGAAGTCTCAAACATTCTGAACTACTTAACTTCTTTCCTCTGAAAAGCTTGAACAGGTACAAAACTCTGATGAAAGACGCAGTTAAATTCTGATGCTCAAAGACTCAAGGAATTTAATGGAAGTAATCAACTCAGGGGGAGTTTTTCTTCTTAATTCTATACTTTTTATTCTTTATTTTTAATTGAAAAATCTGGTTTTTATCATCATCAAAGAGAGGGAGATTGTTAGAACATAGTTTGATTCTACAACCCTTGGTTAGAGTTTTGATGATAACAAATACAAAGAATAAATAAATACAAAGAATATATACAAAGAACAAATATGCACCTTAAAAATATGTTTTATGTATGCAGAAGTTCTGATCAAAATCAGCATCAGAAGATCAGCAATAAGTGCTACACGCTAAAGCAATCAGAACATACGTTGAAACAATCAGATTGTACGCTGAAGATTGATGACCAGTGCACCTAAACAAGTAAACTCTAACTCTGAACAAGAAGATATCAAACCAAGTCATCAACATTCTGAAGCGTCATCAACAATTGAGCAAAGAAGAATCTGAAGCATTACTGTACATTCAAGACAGAATTAATGCCAACGGCTTTCTTCAGACAAGATCTTTTACAAAAGAAAAGTGTGTTATTAACATTAAACTTGCTTTATGGACAACTTCATTATTTTGTATATATAAACAAGTCTGCTTGCAAAGAAGCACGTACGTACACACACATCAATTTGCAGAGAAATCCAAACCACGCATATTAAAGCTCTAGCAAATTTATTCTATTCTAAGCTTAACCTATGTAATTATCACAGTTGTGATAAACTGTTTTGTTATAAAACAACAACACATTCTTGTTCAATTATTTGTAAAAGATTTCTTTGAGATTAACCGGTTTGTGGTTGTACTCAAGAAGACTTTAACAGTTGTTAAAGTAGCTGTTGTAATCTTTTGAGATTAGTGGATTAAGACCTCGTTGGAGAGAGGCGAAATCACCTTGACGGGTGGACTGGAGTAGTTTGAGATCAAACAAACCAGGATAAAAATATTGTGTCATTAAGCTGTTTTTGATCCAAGTTTTCAATTTAACCCCCCCTTCTTGTGTTTTTCACATCTTCTGGCTTTACAGTGTTTTGCTGAGGAAAATAAGACCGATTGCTATCTGGTCGATTCCAGGCTTCACGGTGACTTACTGGGGGGATGAGATTAAACTTTCTATCTCGTCGTTCTCCAGGCTTCACAATTTCTCAATTCTTATCTGGTCGTAATCCAGGCTTCAGAAGGAATTAAGTTGTTATCTGGTCGCCTCCGGGCTTCAACTTGAATTTAAGGCGTACTAATATCCGGTCGATTCCGGGCTTCTTAGTAATTTCCCAAGTAAACTGCTATTTGGTCGAAATCCAAGCTTCACAGTGTCTCATATTGTTATCTGGTCGGGTCCAGGCTTCAGTGTCTTTTGCTGTTATCTGGTCGAGTCCAGGCTTCGCAACGTCCTATACCATTATCCGGTTGATTCCAGGCTTCACGGTATTTGGAGAAATCAAGATACTATCTGGTCGAATCCGGGCTTCATAACTTGTATTAAAGATATACCACTATCTGGTCGATTTCAGGCTTTATGGTGCTTTGTAGAGATCAAGATACTATTTGGTCGAATCCGGGTTTCATAACTTGCATTAAAGATATACCACTATCTCGTCGATTCCAGGCTTCGTAGTATTCTTTGCTGTTATCTAGTCGAGTCCAGGCTTCACAACGTCTTATACCATTATCTGGTCGATTCCAGGCTTCATGGTATTTGGAGAAATCAAGATATTATCCGGTCGAATCCGGGCTTCATAACTTGTATTAAAGATATACCACTATCTGGTCGATTCCAGGCTTCATGGTGCTTTGTAGAGATCAAGATACTATCCAGTCAAATCTGGGCTTCATAACTTGAACTGGAACAGAAATCTTAGCATTGATTTGACTGAACCAGAGAACACTTGTGAGAATTTGATTGTATCTTTCCCTGAAAGGTAAAGAGTTAGTCGTATGTAATGTCATGATGTATGACATGTATTGAGTAATGATGTTCTCAAAATAAATGAGATTATGCGGTATGATGCGTATGTGCATGCCATGATGTATAGATATGCAATGTTCTTGTGATGTTTTTTAGCTGGGGAGAATAAATCCCGGACTGATGTTGAAGAGTTCAAGGAGTTGCATTCTTCACGCTCGCTGGGAATAACGACCGAAGATGAATTGAGAAAAAATTGGCGGGAGAATAACCCTGCTGGAGAATAAACTGGCGAGAGAATGGCTCTGTGGGGAAAAGAGATATTTTGCCCGAAGATCTGCTTACTTAGAGAAATAACCTCGGCTGGGATGAATTACCGTTGCTGGTGATAATGAATCCTTGTGGGGACTGAGTTTTTGCTTGTGGAAGAAATAAACTCCACTGGGGATAATCTTCTAGTGCTGGTGATAGATAAACTCTGCTTGGGGAGAATTTTGCCGACTCACTCGTGATTGATTAATTTCGGCTGGGGAGAACTAACACCACTATCTTTAGATACCTTTTACCCTGTGGGGAGTGTATGTATCTTTAGTCATATTCTCAAGCTGGCTTTGTCCCTATACCTGGTGGGTGGAGCAACTGTACGGTTTGGACATTTCTTATTTGCCCCTGTTCCTGGAATTACAAGTAATTGTCTCGTGTTTCGCATGTAAGTATTTATGAGCAGCAATTATTCTCAAATGCATATATAAAAAATAAGTCATTGGACGTTCTCGCAAGACAAAACAGAAAAAGTAAAACAAGTTGATATTTCTCGTGAAAATGAATTGTATTAATTTTTGAAGTTGGCCTGTAATAGGCGTTTTGTACAAAGAGGCTGACGTCCTAGTAAGAGAACGCCGCCGAAGAATAGAAATTATACAATTTGTGTAAAAGAAAGAAAAACAGCTATGTGAAACAATCCCATTGGGTTCCAACTCTGCTACTGCCTTTATATCTTCGAGCGTCTCATCACTTTGCTACTTGGTTGAAGGTAGATCAGATTGATTGGTGTCGTCCGAACTTGATAGTCGACACCGAAGTCTAGTTGCAAGACGATCCAATGAGACATAGTGTTACGCTTCAATCCCTAATTTTTTCCTGGACCGCCCTTTCGGGTTTTCAGTCCACCGGGATACCCTTTTTTGCCCAAGCCGCCTTTTCAGGTTTTCGACTTGCCGGGTGTATAGTTTTTCATTTTGATCCCTTTCTTTCGCCCGAACCCTTTTGGTTCGCCGGGAAGCCCTTATTTTTGCCTAGGCCGGTCAACCTAGCGGGTCTTTGATCATGCGTAGTATTTTTCACTATGTCTGCATTGACGGGGTGAGGAAGGTCGTCACCATCCATGGTGGTTAGAATCATGGCTCCTCCTGAGAAGAGTTCTTAACCACAAATGGACCTTTGTATGTGGGGGTCCACTTGCCCCTAGGATCACCTTGCGGCAGTATGATGCGTTTGATCACCAGATCCCCGACTTGATATTCTTGGCATCTGACTTTCTTGTTAAATGCCTTAATCATTCGCTTTTAATTCGTCTAACCATGACAGATAGCAGTAAGTCTCTTTTTGTCGATTAAATTCAGCTGATCAAGCCGGGTCTGGATCCAGTCGTCCTCGCTCAAACCCGCATCCTTCATAATCCGGAGAGAGGGTATTTGGACCTCAATGGGTAGGACTTCCTCCATGCCATACACCAAAGAGTAGGGTGTTTCCCCTGTTGACGTCCGTGCTGAGGTACGGTACCCATGAAGAGCGAATGGTAACATCTCGTGCCATTCTTTGTATGTCACCGTCATCTTCTGCACAATCTTCTTGATATTCTTGTTAGCCGCTTCAATATTCCCATTCATCTTCGGTCGGTAAGGAGAAAAGTTGTGATACTGTATCTTAAACTGTTTGCAGAGCTCGGTGATCATTGTGTTGTTGAGATATGTACCATTGTCTGTAATGATCCTCTTTGGTACACCGTATCGACAGATTAAGTTGTGTCGGATAAACCGCGCCACGATGTTCTTGGTTACTGTAGCGAAAGAAGCTGCCTCAACCCACTTTGTGAAATAATCAATTGCTACCAAAATGAAGCGATGTCCGTTAGACGTAGTAGGTCTGATCTCGCCAATCATGTTGATGCCCCAACATTGCAAAGGGCCAAGGAGTTGTCAGAACATTCAAGGGAACTGGGGGTACGTGCACCTTGCCAGCATAGACTTGACACTTATGACAGGTTCGAGAATGCTGATAACAATCGGCTTCCATTGTGGACCAATAATATCCAACCCGTAGAATCTTCTTTGCCATAGTATGTCCACTAGAATGAGTTCCGAAGGTACCTTTGTGTAATTCTGCCATGATCCTTTCTGCCTCGCCTTTGTCCACACATCGCAGCAAAGTTGAATCATGGTTACGCTTGTAAAGGACACCATTACTGATGAAGAACTTCGCAGCGAATCTCCTCAGAAACTTCTTATCATTAACATATGCACCCTCGGGGTACTCTTGAGCCTCAAGATACCTTTTTACCTCGTGAAACCAGGGTTTATCTGATACCTCTTCCGTCTCAATGTCACAACAATGTGCGGGTTCGTCCAACCTCTCGATGGTAATCTGGGGAGCTTCATTGTCCCACCTGACCTTGAACATAGAAGACATGGTAGATAGCGCGTCTGCTAACTGATTCTCCTCTCTGGGGAAATGTTCAAAGGTTATCTCCTCGAAGTGCGGAAGCAATGTCAGTACATACTCTTTGTAAGGGATGAGATTTGGGTGCTTCGTATCCCACTCGCCTTTGATCCGACTGATCACTAGAGCAGAATCTCCAAATACACTCAAGAACTTAATTCTCAGGTCAATAGCAGCTCGAAGACCTAGGATACATGCTTCATACTCCGCCATATTGTTGGTGCAATTAAAACATAATCGGGCGGTGAATGGAGTATGACAGCCCTTAGGAGATATGATCACAGCGCCAATGCCATTACCCAACGCGTTTGATGCTCCATCAAAATACATAGACCATCGGGATCCTTCCTCAGGTCCTTTATCCGATCCAGGTTTTTCACAGTCTGTCACCAACATTATGTTCTCATCCGGGAACTCGAAATTCATGGATTGGTAGTCGTCCACAGCCTGATGCGCTAAATGATCTGCAATACATTCCCCTTGATTGCTTTCTGGGTTGTGTATTGGATGTCATACTCAGTTAAGATCATCTGCCATCTCGCTATTCTTCTGGACAAGGCAGGATTTTTGAAGATATACTTGATTGGATCCATCTTTGATATCAATAGGGTAGTGTGAGTCAACATATACCGTCTCAACTGGCGAGCAGCCCATGCCAAAGCGCAGCAAGTTTTCTCGAGTAACGAGTATCGGGTCTCGCAGTCGGTAAACTTTTTGCTAAGGTAGTAAATAGCATGCTCTTTTCAGCCAGACTCGTCATGCTGCCCCAACATTCTTCAACCCGAAAGGAATTACCTTGTAGCAAAAGGTGCCCCACTGCGTAACGAAGGTTGTCTTCTCCATGTCTTCGGGAGCCATCTTGATTTGATTGTAACCAGAAAAAACATCCATAAAGGAGAAGAATTTATGATGCACGGTGTTGTCGACCATAACATCGATGTGAGGAAGTGAGAAATCATCTTTGGGGCTCGCCCTATTCAGATCTCTATAGTCCACACACATCCGTACCTTACCATCCTTCTTAGGCACCGAACCACGTTGGCAACCCACTGCGGATAATAAGTAACAGCCAAAAATCCGGCATCAAACTGTTTCATGACCTCAGCTTTGATTTTCTCAGACATCTCGGGGCGCATACGGCGAACCTTCTTCTTTACCAGAGGACAGCCTTCTTTGGTTGGTAGGCGGTGTACCACAATATCAGTGTCCAAACCAGGCATATCTTCGTAAGACCAAGCGAAGATCTCAACATAGTCGCGCAACATTTGTATTAACCTCTGTTTGACACTAGGCTCCAGATTCACACCTATCTTAACCTCTTTCCTGTCTTCCTCTGTACCCAAATTTACTGATTCCACTGGCTCTTCATGAGGCTTTATGGCCCTCTCTTCCTGCAGTAACAGTCTAGCAAGTTCTCCAGGAACCTCACAATCATCCTTACCTTCGTCCTCAGCTTGGTTGATCGGATTTTCGAAGTCATAACCGGCAGTAGCAGAGTTGTTATCAATGGGATCCAGAGTGGATATGGATCTGCATTATGATACGTGAGTGTGTGTAAGACAATAGCTATTTTGATAAAGTGCGAGATAGAAAGGAAAAACAAGGAGCGCAAAATTTGTAATGCAAGAAACGTCCAATGCTTTATTAATGATATATGAAAATGACAAATAATAAGCCCTCACAAGCAAAGCCAAAGTGCCTCGGGCAAGGCACCAGGCCTTAAAGTTTCAAACTGTTTATTACAACTCTTAAAACAAAAGTCAATTACTGTGGAATAAAAGAAACAGGTATGAAGTCTTTCGTCGCCCAGTTTTTCAAGCCACCATCGGTTGTAGGGTAGATCCAACTGTCGATATCTGAATCCTCTTCATCATCTTCAATTGCATTTACTCCCTGATTACTGATGTGTAGAGGAGGTCTTCCAATCCGTGCGTACCGAAAAGCCCTTTGAGCCTCTACAGTAAAGCCCAAACCAAATTTGTTTGTTTTGTGTGTGAAATCAGGGAGCTGACTCCAAATTGCACACCCACCTATTTCAATTACAGCCCTGGCATCCTTGAGGGAATCCATCTTCATTGGAGGTTTGTTGGTAGCAACTTCAGTTGACGCCAAAGTCTGAGGGACCTCTTCAAAGTTCTGACAAGGGGTTTCGATGAACTCCCCATCCATCTCCACATAGCGAAAGGAATTGAGATGACTCACCATATACTCCTATTCACCTTGTACCATGACAATCTTCCCCTTTGCCGGATATTTCAGCTTTTGATGGAGCGTTGAAGTCACTGCCCCATCCTTATGAATCCAAGGACGACCCAGCAAGCAAGAATATGATGGTCTGATGTCCATTACGTAGAAGGTGGATCCAAAAGTTTGAGATCCAACTTTAACAGGGATGTCCACTTCCCCGTGTACCATCCTTTTTGACCCTTCGAAAGCCCTAACCACAATATTACTCGGCTTCAGAATTAAACCTTCACAGTCCAGACGGTATAATGCTTTCTTTGGAAAAACATTCAAGGAGGACCCAGTATCCTCCAGTACATGGGCCATAGTAGTGCCCCTGCACTCGATCGAGACGTGCATAGCATCATTGTGATTTCTTCCTTTAGCAGTCAGATCTGCATCTGAGAAACCCAACCCATTATCGGCAGTCAAACTAGCTACGTAGTCTTTAAATTGATTGGTAGAAGTTTCCTGTGGCACATGCGCAGTCTTGAGGAATGCAATTAGAGCCCTTGCATGGGCTTCATAACACAACAATAAGGACAACATGGAGATTTTTGACGGGGTCTGCCCCAGCTGCTCGACTACGTTGTAGTCGCTCTTCTTGATAATCTTCAGAATTTCTTCTATTTCTTATTTAGAGGCTTCCAACACAACCTTTCTAGGTGCCTCTGTCCGGGCAGGCTCACCTGTGATTTTTTTGCCCCGAGTCTCAGATGGCTCGACGACAGGAGTGATAACTGGAGTAAGAACTGGAACAATAGTTGATGTACTAGCAGATGGAATGACAACAGGTTTTTGAACAGTTGGAGGGGAAATCTAGGGAGAAAAGAGTCTTCCACTTCTGGTGACCTTGTTGGCCCCGACAATATTGCTGACATCAGTATCAGCTTCCTCATTTTTAAAGTCTTGTTTAACTCCATGGTAATACACATCAGCACCATAGTTTCATGGGATAGCCTTGTCTGAAGTGTATGGGATAGGACCAGGGGTAGTAATGATTAACGGATCGATTCTTGGAACGGGTGTAATCCTAACAGGCTTTCTCGAGGAAGCCTTGGAAGGATTGGCGGAAATGGTTATGATGGCAACATCTTCAATTGGAACTAACGGAATCAAAGTCTTCTCGAACAGGATCTCTCTATTATCC
The DNA here is from genome assembly GCA_948472305.1 of Vicia faba. Lineage (NCBI taxonomy): Eukaryota > Viridiplantae > Streptophyta > Magnoliopsida > Fabales > Fabaceae > Vicia > Vicia faba. The sequence goes on along the minus strand of OX451738.1, from coordinate 1,175,321,034 downwards.
ATCAGGCATTGAACACCCGATTTCAATAAGTGGCAACCAGTAGGCAGAATTGAACACACGTGACAACCTTCGCCACAGCCCGGAAATAAACCGACCAACACTAGATTCTTCTTAACTGTCATCAAAGGGGTAGAAATTTCTTCCACAGAGGTCACAAATAAATCATCATCCACAGCATTTACTCCATGACCATGTTTGGGCATAGGGGCAGTTATGACATTCGGCTTCTCTAGAGCATCAAACTCAATCTCCTTGGCTTCGATCAAGTTTTGTACTTTGTTTTTCAAATCCCAACAGTTGTTTGTATCATGACCTGGGCTATCAGAGTGATAGGTGCAGCGGGCATTCGGGTTATATTGAGGAGAAGTGGTGTTGGGGTTCTTTGGGGCCTCCCTCAGAGCTATCAGGTTGGTCTTCAATAACTATGGTAGAATTTGAGACAAGGGCATATTGAGCCGAGTTTACTGTCTCTGTGGTCTTTCCACCCTTGGTTGATGGTTGCGCTGTGGAGTAACTGTGGGTCTTGATATTACTACCGCATTCACTGCTTGACGGTGTTCAGGTCTGCTTTGGCCCCTCGGGCCGTAGACTGCACTAGCTTCTTTTTTACCGGTGAAAGGCTTCTTCACTGCACTTGATGAAGTATCCTTCTGTATCTTACCACTTCAGATACCAGCTTCTACTCTCTCTCCAGTTAGAATCAACTCAGTAAACCCATATGACGAACTGCCGATCAGATGATTGAAAAATGGACCAGATAGCATCCCCAAGAACATATCAACTAACTCTCGATCAGATAAAGGGGGTTGAGCCCTGCCAGCCAAATCTCTCCACTTTTGAGCATAGTCCTTAAAACCTTCACTTGCACCCATGGACATACTCTGAAGTTGAGTACGAGTGGGAGCAAGGTCGGTATTATACTGGTACTGTCTGTAAAAAGCAGCAGCAAGGTCTTCCCGGTTTCGGACGTTGGCTCCTTCCAACTGATAAAACCATTCAAGCTGAGTCCCTGACAGACTATCTTGAAAGAAATGCACCCACAAATTTCTATCAGCAGTGTGAGGTTGGATTTTCCTGACATACGAGCGGAGATGGAGTTTTGGACAAGACACTCAATTATACTTGGCAAAAACTGGAGCTTTGAACTTGTGAGGGATCACCACTCCTGATACCAGTCCTAGATCTCTGAAATCCAAACCAGGGATCTTTTGAACCTCGATAGCACTCAGCCGGTCTTCTAGTTACTTGTACATATCCTCAGCGGGAGGATATTGCTCATCATCAAAGTCAGTGTCATTATCAGAGACTATAGGGCTGGAGCCTTTTTCTTCTTCTTGGTTTTCCCCGTCCTTGGACAAAGAGATCAGATCAGCTTCCTGTCGCAACCTATTCCCAAATCTTTTACCCATACTCAGAAGAACCGCCTTCTTCTTCTTTTTCTTCTTCTCCTTCAGAATGAGAGTCTTCAAATCCTCTTGCCCTTTAGCCAAGCTCAAGAACATCTCTTGTAATTTGGCATTCTGTGCCAGAAGAGCTTTGATGGCTTGATCGGAAGACGTTTCAGAAGACATTTCTACTGAAATAAACAACGAAGGAGATGAGAAACCTGTAATGATACCTGTAATGATATGTATGATAATGGGATGCGTATGTAATGATTTCAAAGACTTTGGAAGATTTAAATTTGCAAATCAAAAATTAAACAAACTTTATTAGAATAACTTGTAAAAGGTTCAGCAAAGCCTTTGAGGCGTTACAAAGAAGTAAATGAAAAAACAAACAAATCTAAAACTAGAAAAGAAAAAATCAAAAATCCCACAGACGCTTCCCCTTCATGCTGACATAGTCATTAATTGTTCTTTCGTTCTCGAGATGCCTAGTGAGCTTCAAAATCTTTCTTTCTTGCTCATGGTACTTCTCCCGGTATGTATCCCTCTCCTCTTTCAGCTGAATCCAAGACCTCTTCAATACCCCAAGGTCAGTAGGCATGTAAGGATAAAGAACCATGTAAGGAACGCCTTCTTCATTAGTGGGCTCCACAATCACAGGCAATACAGCTTCATAAGGCATCCCAAGCTTCTGAGCACGAGCTCGGACCCATTGGAGATAAGGCTGCATAGGAAGAGAAGTCTTTGGTCCCAACTCTTGAGGGTCAGATCTGTTCACCATGCCCCAAGCTCGTATGAACCTTCGGCGATGCTCCTTAATGTCTTCCTTGTAGTCGAAGGCAATATCCTCAAGAAGTAACTCATGGGGACCGTCTCTCCGAGTACGACCAAATTGTCGCAAAGCTAAATAAGGACTATAGGTTATACCTCCTCTGATTCCAAGCAACGGGACATTAGGGTATCCCCCACAATGATCAATGACTGCAATGTCCTCCATAACCCGGGAACTCCAAAGAATGTATGTATGGGCAAATGACATTATTCTGTAGGACCAACCTAAACCTTCTTCATTCTTCAGCACGGACTTTGGGAGGTGCGAAATAAACCACCTCGATAGCAACGACATACAACACATAAGAGTCCCTCTTCTTTGCACAGTATGAGTATAGAGGGCATGCAAGATGTCACCTAGTAGGGTAGGCACAGGATTGCGAGATAGGAAGATCTTAACAGCATTTACATCCTGTTGGCTCCTAAATTCGACACCCTTGTTTTTATTTATATCAGCCATTAAAGCTGAAGGATGTTTTCGACCAGCTGGGTTTGTCGAAATGCCCATCAGAAGATGGCAATGTACTTAGAGAATTTCTTCCAAGAGAGAATTTGGTTGCCTTCGACGTCGAAGGTGTGGCTCGTCGAAGGTGCCTCTCGACGAAGGTGCTCGATTGCTCAGAGTGGGACGGTTTGAGATTCAAACGTTTGGAGGGAAAACGGTTCCCAGCGGTTACCAAGTGCAACGTGCAAAGATCTGGAGCGTCGAACACTGAGAACGTGCCAAGTGGAGTCATCTCGAAGCAGTGTAACTGCCCGACGGTTACTTGGGATGTTTTAGGATAAATATTAGTAGTTCACGCAGTTTTTCGCGTGTGTTCACAATTATATACAAGTCACTCATATAGATTCGAGTACCCAGCGTGAGAGAAAGAATTGTTGAGAATGTATGTGTGAAACACCACTTTATTAATCAAAGTCATTTATTTTCCAAAAACTTTACTTGCTTTTCATTTACTTTTCCAGTCGAAAGCCTTTATTTCAAGCCTTCTTTATTTTATCAAGTTCTCTTCTTCATGCAATTTACATAAAGCTTCTTTATTTTCTTGTCATTTAACCATTATCAAACTTAGTCAAAACTCTCAAAATCAACCATGTCCTAGGATCAATCTGATCGATCCTGCGAGTCACTAAATAAGTAACTTTTTGGAAGATCAGCGGTTGTTTACCAATTCCCACGGTAAACAAATTGGCACACCTGGTGGGACCTTGTGTTGATTCTTAAGTTTAACCTTTTTACACAAAATATCATCTTTTTCGAGAAGTATTGCATGTTATTGAGAAGTGGTAGAATATACACTAACAATACCAATACTGCCAGAAGAAGAGAAGAGATGGCGAATCCGCCAAACAATAACGAAATCCCACAAACGAATGTGGGAACAACGGTTATCCCAACCTTAAGTGAAGTGATTACCGCTGGTTCAACACCAGCCGTAACGGTCACAACAATGGGGCCATTACCTCCGTTCATTGGCCCCAGAGTTCCTTTGGGAACTCCCCCACCAAGGGGAAATCTAGGCACGAGGCCTTATGTTCCCCCAGGATTTATGACAGGCGGTCAAAATCGAGAACCACTTTATGGCATGCCAACTTCTGAATTGGCTAGCCTGACGAACACTGCGTCCACTTTTTCAGACCCTTTAGTGAGTGCCTCTTCGCCACTCCAAGGTTCTGGAGTAGGTATGGCGAACAGAAATAGGACCCAACTCTTAGGAGGAACGTCCCAAGTAGCACATGGCCTTACAAATGCCTCGACAGCAGTCTTGAGGCAACAAATGGACGAAAGCAACCATGATATGGTTCAAATGTTGGCACAAACTTTAAGTACAGTGCTGAACCCTCTGATACAAAATACCACCCAGTCGAATCAGCAGATGACGGTGCAAATGACGCGTCTAGCTGATTTGTTTGGAGTACCCCAACCCATTCGACAGCCCCAAAGGGCGCAAATAAGGGGAAACCAAGGTATACTCTTAGAGGACGAAACCACTATCAACCAAGGCCAGAAGCCTGTCGAAGAAAACCTTAGGGCACGATTGGAGCAGCCTGTCGAAGAACCTAGGGTTATAGCCCCAGAGGTAAGGTTAGTTAACAGAAACCAAAATGCTGACGAAGTAGTTCAGCATATCCAATACCAAAACATGGGGTTGGAAAATAATCTGGCAGCCATGATCGAAAGAATCATGATGCAGAATGGGATGAACATGGGCTTTCGTAGGCCCAACTTCACATCCCCACTGTCAGAATATGTGTTACAAACAGACTTACCCCCTAGATGTAAAGTCCCTAAGTTCACTAAGTTCTCAGGGGACACGACAGAATCTACTGTCGAACATGTGGCGAGATACTTGATCGAAGCAGGAGAGATTTCAAACAACGAAAACCTGAGGATCAAGTACTTCCCAAGTTCTTTAACAAAGAACGCTTTTACCTGGTTTACAACTCTCCCCCCCAATTCGATCCATCATTGGACCCAGTTGGAGAGATTGTTCCATGAGAAGTTCTACATGGGACAAACCAAGATAAGCCTGAATGAATTGGCCAGTGTAAAGAGACGTTTCACTGAACCTATAGACGAGTATCTAAATAGGTTTAGGTTGCTCAAAGCAAGATGCTTTACACAAGTTCCAGAACATGAGTTAGTCGAAATGGCCGCAGGCGGCTTAGATTATTCCATTAGGAAGAAGTTAGACACTCAATACCTGAGAGACATGGTCCAATTGGCCGATAGAGTTCGACAGGTAGAACGCCTTAAAGCTGAGAAAGCCAAGGCAACGAAAACTCATAAAAGAGAGAGGATAGCGTATGTCGAGATGGATGACGAAGATCCAGAAACCTTCGACGAAACTATAACCGTCGAAGAAGGCGAGGTCGATTTAGCAGAACTAAAACAAGGACCACCATATTCTTGCAGACTGTTAGTCCCCTCAAGTGGAAAAAATCCCACTGGTCCAGAAAGGACCAACGATAGGTTCCCCAAAAAGACTTACAGTTTTGATATTACAAAATGTGATGAAATCTTTGACTTGCTTGTAAAAGATGGCCAAATGATAATACCCCCAGGGGTAAAAGTGCCTCCTCTTGATCAAAGAAAGAAGAGAGGCTTTTGTAAATATCATAATTTTCTGGGCCATAAAACGTCTCAATGTTTTCTTTTCAGGAATCTTGTGCAAGACGCTATCGAAGAAGGGAGGTTGAAGTTTGCTGACAAGACCCCCATGACTGTGGACTCTAACCCGTTGCAGGCTGAAGCCCATTATGCTGAACCTTCAGAGGTGAACATGATCGAGGCATCCAGAAGCCAGTCGAAGAGGCCAGGAATCACAATGGTCGAAGTCTCAAAGGACCATGTCAACATGCCAATCTTTGGCAATTTTTCTGGGAATCTATCCAGAAAGACGATTGAAGCGGTTCAGAAATCGGTCGAAAGCCCAAAGCTGGAGACAGTTGGAGCCCAAAAATCTGGAACAAAACCCAGTTCTCACTTGGCCGCAGTTCAAGGCCAGACAGAGGGCTTGGAGATTCAAATGAAGCAGTTGACTCTTGCCAACAAAGATACCATGAATGTCAACATGGTCGAAGTCTCTGAACCAAAAGCATCAGAGGAGGCCATGAGGCAAGAACAAGCCAACAAAACTGCTTTCCCTCGGGAAAATGAAAATCTGGCAGATTTCCTGCAAAGATGCCAGAAAAAGAAGTCAGAAGTGATGCTGTGTCCCAGATGCAGTTCGATCTTCGACAAAAAAGCTGCTGAACATATTCAAGGTGTAAGAGCAGCAAATAAAAAAAGGGAAAGTGTTGATCTTTGACATGATCCCAGAAGAGCCTCCCAAAGAGGTTCAAACCAAGATAAGAGGCCACTGACTTTCAGGCCTCCAACTAATGTGCCAGTAGATACATGGTACAAAACATCTGGTCGAAAGAGGCCAAGCGAGGAAAGATGGCACTCCTTCGATGTGCCAAGAGGTTCATCTTTAACACATAAGAAAGAGCCTCAGGTTGTTGTCCCTAAAGTGACACAGGTGTCAAGCAACTACAAAGGGAAAAATCCCATGTCTCAATCTCAATGGAGGAGATACCAGAGGCGACGAAAAGCTGAGAGGGAGGCTGCTAATGAACCAAAGGCAGAAACCAGTTCAAATGTTCCTCAGAGAAAGCAGAGGAAGCCTCTGGAAAGAGAACCAGTAACCAATAGGCTAGTTTGGCCTAACCAAGGTGAAGTCGATAACGAAGATGGTTCTGAGTCTGATGACACTTTGGACATCATGGTGAACATAGTCTCAGTTCTGCCCAGGGAGTTCAACCGCCAGGTGGAGGTCGAAACAAGCGATTGGGAAGTGGAGCAAGAAATGGCCAAGCATAGGCCAGTGTGCTATTTCGTCATGGATAATGGCACTACTGAGGAGCAGAATGGGTTCTTCGAACCACCTACAGAGGCGATGAAAAATCACCTCAAGCCTTTATTTATAAGGGCTAAACTCGAAGAAACCACAGTAAATAAAATCTTGGTGGATTGTGGGGCAACCATCAACATTATTCCTCACTTTATGCTAAGAAAAATAGGCAAAAGTGATGAGAATATCAAGCCTCACAACATGGTCCTGTCGAATTATGAAGGCGGCATAGGGACCACAATGGGTGTGATCCAACTGGATATCAAGGTAGGATCTATCCTTCGACCAACTATGTTTATGGTCATATCGGCCAAACCTAACTATAATCTTTTGTTGGGCCGTGAATGGATTCATGGTGTTGGAGCTGTACCATCATCAATGCACCAGAGGTTGCTGCTTTGGCGTCCTGATGGGATGGTCGAAAACATAGAAGCGGACCAAAGCTATTACCTGGGCGAAGTGAATCACCTAGGGCTGGCAGACTTCGACAAGAACTTGGCTCACATTGGGCCATGCCCAACACCTGACTTCGACTTGGCGCCAGCGCCAAATACTTTTTGTTCCCTATACCTGCACCCTGAGCATGGTTTTCAATGGGACAGAGAAGACTTGTCCCACATTGACTTCAGTGGGTTAACTGATATCCAACCAACTGGTTGGGGAAGTGAATTCAGTGATAATGACTGAGTCACAATCATTGCAGCGAATTTCGGCTTACGTAGCCGAAACAAAGATGATAACGGCTCTCGAAGCCGAAGTAAAATATATGGCCACACAGGCCAATGATCAACAGTTATCTTCTGCAGGTCCTGGGAAGGACTTGGATCCAGAACCTCCGGATATCATGCCAGAAGGGATGCAGGAACAAAGGCTCGACGCTATCTATGACGATGAGCCTTTGGGCTTCGAAAAGGACCCCATGGCGAACAACATCAAAATGTTAGCGCAAGATCCTTTAGAAGAAATCAACTTGGGCGAAGGGTCAGAGAAAAAGCCAACTTACATTAGCGCAAGAATTGACCCAGAACTCAGGTCGGAAGTAATCCATTTGTTGAAAGAGTTCAAGGACTGTTTTGCATGGGATTACGACGAAATGCCTGGTCTCGACAGAGGATTGGTAGAACTTCAGTTGCCAATCAAACCTGGGAAGAAGCCAGTCAAGCAAAGTCCAAGACGCTTCGCTCCAGAAATACTGTCGAAGATCAAAACGGAAGTCGAAAGACTGTTGAAGTGCAAATTCATACGCGTCACGAGGTATGTCGAATGGATTGGCAACATTGTGCCAGTGATTAAGAAAAATGGTACATTGAGGGTGTGCATAGATTTCAGAGATTTGAATGCTGCTACACCCAAAGATGAATATCCTATGCCTGTGGCGGAAATGCTAGTCGATTCTGCCGCTGGCTACGAGTACCTGAGTATGCTCGATGGTTATTCAGGATATAATCAAATATTCATTGTTGAAGAAGATGTGTCGAAAACAGCTTTTCGATGCCCTGGGGCTTTAGGCACTTACGAATGGGTAGTGATGCCTTTTGGCCTAAAGAACGCTGGGGCAACATACCAGCGAGCAATGAATTCTATCTTCCATGATTTTATTAATACTTTTATGCAAGTATATATTGATGACATTGTTATAAAATCTGTTTCCAGGAAGAACCATATAGACCACCTTCGACAATCATTCGAAAGAATGAGAGAACATGGTCTCAAGATGAACCCTTTGAAGTGTGCATTCTGTGTGAAAGCTGGAGATTTCTTGGGCTTCGTTGTCCACAAGAAAGGAATCGAAATCAACCAGAACAAGACGAAGGCAATTCTGGAAGCGAAAGCGCCAGCGAATAAAAAGGAACTGCAATCTCTGTTAGGCAAGATAAATTTCTTAAGGAGATTCATATCTAACTTAAGTGGGAAAGCTCAAGCCTTTTCACCCTTGCTTCGAATGAACAAAGAAGGATTCGAATGGGGGCAAGAGCAACAAGAAGCCTTCGACAAAATCAAAGGGTACCTCACAAAGCCACCTATTTTGGTGCCTCCTTGTAGCAACAGGAGTATGAGATTGTACATAGCTGCGTCCGACAAAACTTTGGGAAGCATGTTAGCCCAAGAAGATGAAAATGGAGTCGAAAGACCCATTTACTATCTTAGTCGAGTTTTGAACGATGCAGAAACTAGATATAGCGAAGTTGAAAAATTGTGTCTATGTCTGTATTTCTCTTGTACAAAGCTCAAGCAATATATAAAACCAGTTGATGTGTATGTTTCGTCTCATTTTGATGTTTTCAAGTACATGTTGTCAAAACCCATCTTGCACAGTCGAATTGGCAAGTGGGCATTAGCATTAACTGAATACTCCTTGACCTTTATGCCTCTTAAGGCAGTAAAAGGACAAGTGGTTGCAAATTTTATAGTCGACCACTCAATTCAAGTTGAAAGTATTAATTATGTGGAGATAGAACCTTGGAAATTCTACTTCGATGGTTCCAGCCATAAAGATGGAACAGGAGTAGGAGTCTTGATTATTTCTCCAGAAAAAATTCCAACAACATTCAAGTACAGGATATCAGGTTCTTGTTCGAACAACGAGGCTGAGTACGAAGCTCTAATTACTGGCCTCGAAATATTGTTGGAATTGGGGGCAACTCGAGTCGAAATAATGGGCGACTCAGAGTTAGTCATTAAGCAAGTCACAAAAGAATATAAATGCATAAGAGAAAATCTCATTATGTACTTTGTGATAGTAAACCGTTTATTGAAAAAATTTGAAATGGTCAACATTCGACACATACCCAGATTAGAAAATCAAGTAGCCAACGATTTGGCATAAATTGCATCTGGGTACAAAATTTCAAAAACGAGATTACAAAGAGCAATCGAAGTTCGAGAAAAGATAAAAGAAACTTGTCTGTCACCAACAGACTTGGAATCGACAAGACTAGGATATGCTGATCAAAGTAACTTCGAAATTTCGTTCATAGACAATTTGTCAGAGCGAGATTGGAGGAAACCCATTGTGGATTATCTTCAAAATCCAGTAGCTTCGACAGAACGAAAAACAAAGTATAGGGCGTTGAGTTACGTACTCATGGGTAATGAGTTATTTAAAAAGACGCCTGAAGGGGTATTGCTAAAATGCTTAAGTGAAACTGAAGCATATATAGCCCTTTCGACTACGCACGCTGGAGCATGTGGGGCTCACCAAGTAGGCCATAAGATGAAATGGTTGTTGTTTCGACAAGGACTATACTGGCCCACCATGTTGAAAGATTGTGTCGAGTTCGCCAAGGGTTGCCAAGAATGTCAAGTCCATACAGGCATCCAGCATGTACCAGCAAGCGAACTTCACTCGATAGTGAAACCTTGGCCCTTTAGAGGATGGGCGTTGGACCTTATTGGAGAGATTCGACCAGCATCATCAAAGAGCCAGAAGTATATATTGGTAGGCATTGATTATTTTACTAAGTGGATCGAAGCTATTCCTTTAGTCAATGTAGACCAAGAAAATGTCATTGAATTTATTCAAAAGAACATTATCTTTAGATATGGAATCCCTGAAACTATAACTACTGATCAAGGATCAGTTTTCACCGGTCGAAAGATGCAGGAATTCACTCAGGAAATAGGCTTTAAACTCCTAACATCAACGCCTTATTATGCACAGGCAAACGGTCAAGTCGAAGCAGCGAACAAAGTAGTGATTGGCTTGATAAAAAAGCATGTTGGGAAGAAGCCAAAAAATTGGCATAAGACGTTAGACCAGATTTTGTGGGCCTGTCGAACGTCCCCAAAAGAAGTCGTAGGTACAACACCATATAGGCTAACTTTTGGTCATGACGCAGTGTTGCCAGCAGAAATTTGTCTTCAATCTGCAAGGGTTCAGAGACATCATGATATCCCCTCTGAAGTTTATTGGGACATGATGTTAGACGAACTAGTAGATTTAGACGAAGAAAGACTGCGCGCTCTCGACCTACTAAGGCTTCAGAAGAAAAGAGTGGAAGACTCTTACAATAAAAAAGTGAAACCTAAGGCATTCTCGCCTGGAGAATTAGTCTGGAAGGTGATTCTTCCCATGGATCGAAGGGATCGAAGCATGGGAAAATGGTCACCCAAATGGGAAGGACCATTCAGAATTATCCAGACTTTTTCTGGTGGAGCTTATGAAGTCGAAGAGTTAGGTGACGATAAAAGGCTCTTGAGAGTAAATGGTAAATATTTGAAAAAGTATAAACCTATGCTCCAAGAGATCAAAATAAATAGCAAGTAATGACTGAATTAACCATAAATAAGCCAAAATGGAAAATTTTATAAATTAGCCAAAATGGCAATATTGTCAAAGACACATTACAATTCATGGTTAAAGGGCTGAGTCAATCAGAAGGGGATGGAATCTTTGAGTCGAAGGTACTTAACCTGCTGAATCTCCAGTCTTTTGTTGCACAAGGCATTCGCCTGGGCAAGCTTGGAAATTTGGTCATCGAAGGCCTGGGCTTTCTCAGCAAACTCTAGGCCTTGTGTGATTTCAGCTTGACTCTCGGTGTCTGAAGAAGTCGAGAAAAGCTCCTCCCTGCGCTTAGCGTTGGCATTCAACTTGGCCTCCAGCTCTTCGATTTGCGCCTTTATGGAAGCATCGTCTCGATCTATAGCATCAATTTCTTCTTGCTTAGATGCTTTTTGCTTCGACAACTCTGCGATTCGAGAAGTCGTCTCTGCTACAGCAGTCCAGGCGGAAGAACTTTTGCCATATAACGCTTCGAGCTGGCTGTTGAAGCCTCTCTGTCGCCGATAATCTGCTGAGACTTGATCAATAATGGAGTGTAACTCCATGATAAAGCTCGAAACCTCTGGAGCCACAGCGAGCAAGTCGACTGCATTCAAAACAGCCCCCAAACATGATGGAACAGTAGGGTCCCCCTCCAAATCTTTCATCAAATCTTTCTTGAAGAACTGGGCCTTGACCTTCGTCAAAGCCTCATCGAGAGGAGAAGTCTCAGTGGACTTCCCCGACTGAGTAGAAGCCTCCTGACTAATATCAGACGAACTTCCCTTGCTCTCGATAATGGCATTCAGATAGCCAACGGGATCAGTTTGCTTCAAGAGTGCTAAGTCTTCTTTCGACCTGTGCTTTGTTGAGGTGGTAACCTTCACAGCAGCATTGCCTTGGGGTTGAGGCTGTTGAGTAGCATTTGCCTCGACTTGACTTTCTTCGACTTGAAGATCAGCAGTACCAGCATCGGCATGACCTCCTTCGCCATGTTGTTCCTCCGACAGATCAACCACTTGAATCTCCTTTGGTTGTTGCTCTTCTGTTTGTGGATCTTCTGTTTGTTGTTCTTCTGTCTCAGCATTGGCTTCATCTGTTTCAGCATTGGCTTCATCGTTCGCCAAGTCTTTTTCTTGTGGCCTACTGAGTTCAGCAGAATCTAACGTTTCAGAAGTCTTTGGCGCTGAGCTTTCAGTGGTGTCCTGGAAAAAAGCAGAAGAAGAATCTTCTAAGTTAGGAAGGGACATAGTCGAACATGGATATCGACACCTGAGTTAAAAAAGGGTCAAAGAAATTACCTGCGGAGGAACTTCAGCTCCAGGGCTGGAATTGTCGCTTTCGACAGGTTTATTGAGAAGAACATTTAGTTCCTCCTCTGTTGGCTCTTCAATAATTACTGGAGGTGGCCTGGGTTTTCTCCCAGCAACCTTTATTCTGAATGTGGATCGAGTCTCAGGAGAAGGAACATCTTTCTTCAGTTTTCGCCTTTTAAGAGGAGCAGGGGGAGAGTCGTCTTCTTCGTCACTCCCAGATTCGACCGTCAGTGCAGGCCGTTTCTTGGGTGAAGGTGCCTGAAAACCAATTGGAGTTCGATTTAGAACGCTACATCGAAAGCCAGAATGTTAAAACCAGAGGAAAATAATAAAAGTCTGGTTACCGGTGCAGAAGGTTTTTTCGAAGGACCTTCCCCCTGGTGGCTTGTTGTAGTTTTCGCCGGTGCTATAGTTTTCGCCGGTGGTGGAGGTTTTGTCAAGGGACCTCCTCCCTGATGGCCTTCTGCAGCTTTCTTGGCTGCAGGCTTTCGAACAACTGAAAGAAGACAAGTTACAATTAACAGGCTACCAGTCGAAATGGAAAGACAAAAGAATTTGGAAGAGTGAACTTACACTTCTTTATTTTGTCCAGGACTAGAACAAAAGACTTCTGAAGTTCGTCCACGAAGTCCTTCTCATCGAAGAACTCTTCAGCGTAGTAACTTTTCCACCACTCTTCGAAGGATGGTGAACAGAGAAAGTTAAGCTGATAGTCGAACAACGAAAGAACTGTTCGACCAGCATACCTGCCGATATGCTTAGTGGCAGCGTCTTCAGTGTAGTCGTTGCAAAAGTATAACATAGACTTATCCCTGGGAAAAATAGGAGAAGGAAGTGTTTGAATGATACCAAACTGGCGGGAGACCAAGTTTGGTTGATACGCGATTAGGCTCAAGTGAGTCTTGGAGCTCTTGAATTGCAGGGGCATTATTCTTGGTGTGAGAAATGCTGCCCACATTGTTGTATGTTCTTCGACCTGAGGGCCACTTGACGACTTAGGATGGGGCCTCGTGAACCACTCTGGACCAACCTTTCGTCGAGCAAAGGGAGCCATGGTCGAAACAAATTCTTTCCTTCTTGCAAACATCAAGACGAAGTTTGCAAAAGTTTGTTGAAGCTCCAGCCCATCTTCAGTTAGGGTCAGTAGAGCCAATCTGGTGCCTTCGATGCGCCTATTTGCTATCTCCGGAGCTTGCTCATTTATTTGAGTCTTCTGAGGTAAGAAAGACTCGAAGGTGGCATTAAGCCACAGCTGAAGTAGCCAAAAAGGTCCTGCAAGCAGCAGACTGGCTCTGTTCTCGATGATCTTCAAAAGAGTCGCTCCGCTGCTAATTGACTCGTACAGATTCGCCAAGATCAATTCTGCCAAACAAATATTTTGGCCATGGTGGAGTTGGGTGGCGAGGGTGACCATCTTCTTTGTCACCTGTAAAGATTTTGTGCAAAACACAAAGCGCGACAGCCATAAGGCTAGAAACGCGATATGCTCTACATCCGACACGATGGTCATCGACTTATCATGGTAATGGTTGATATAGGTGGTGTAGGTTGGTTTTGTGGCAGAGAATCCAATCTGATCCTCCGACATTTCTTCTGGGTCGAAATAATCCCCAGTGGGTCGAAGGCCAGTGATGGCAGCCACGTCGAACAGCGTGGGTGTCAGCATTCCACAGGGAAGGTGGAAGGTGAAATGAGTGTAATCCCAGAAGAGTAAGGAAGCTATCAACATTTATGGGGAGTAGTTGAGACCCGTCTTCGACAACATAACTAGGTCGAATATCCCCAGGTCTTCCCAGATCGAAGCCTAGCTTTTCTCCATTTTTTCCAGCCAAGCACTGTAGTCGGGAGTGGGGCTAGACCTGAAAGCCCTAACACCCCTATTGAAGAAGCGAAGATCAATTTTCTCCTTAGCGGGATCTTCGTTATCTTCTGCATCTTTCTTAGAGCATCCAACAGGTTTGAGCTTTTCAAGCACTGGAAAGAAGCTTTTGATCTTCATGGCTTCAGCGATGCTTGGGTTTAGCGGGCCAGACATAGCGAAGATTTGGTTGGAGTATCCAACCGGAATCATGAGTTGGTGTGAATAAGCTTCGCGTTCAGCAATGTCTAGGGGTTCATGAACCCTTCGTTGGCCTGTAGGAGTAACTACGGGGGCAGTGGAGAAAATCTTGGGTTTAGCATTTCTGGAGGGAATGTTAGAGTTAGGAGCGGTAGAAGAACCGGACGCCATTGTTGATGTTAAGGTTGAAGATGAAGTGAAGAGCAAGTTGTTTGCAAAGTTTGCAGAGAGTTTGTATTCAACAAGGAAGTCTGAAGGCAAGATAGCATGAAAAAGTCCCGCAATGGGTACTTGGCGCTATTTATAGTAGTTGGGAAATCCCCAAATTCGAGGCCATTTAATGCCATTTAATGTTGCAGAAGGTAGTGGCACACGTGGCGTCCCCCTGTTGACATAGTCGTTCTGCAGAAATGAAAGGGTGCAGCGTGCGCCCTCGTTTTTGGGAATTGCCATGATGACAATTTGTGAAAAGACATTTGGCACGCTGCACGCCGTACTCAGGTGACGTCTTAGGTACGGGTGAAATGATGGCTTTTTCTTGGGATTGTCAGTGGTTGGTAGAAGACAAAAAGTACACAATTCAATTTGTGACTAAGGATGAAAAGACAGGTGTCGAATGGAGTTTCAAAGAACGCCTTTTTCTTTTCAGAGTCGAAACAAGGCATTCTTGGGGGGCAATTTGTTGGCTCCTAAATTCGACACCCTTGTTTTTATTTATATCAGCCATTAAAGCTGAAGGATGTTTTCGACCAGCTGGGTTTGTCGAAATGCCCATCAGAAGATGGCAATGTACTTAGAGAATTTCTTCCAAGAGAGAATTTGGTTGCCTTCGACGTCGAAGGTGTGGCTCGTCGAAGGTGCCTCTCGACGAAGGTGCTCGATTGCTCAGAGTGGGACGGTTTGAGATTCAAACGTTTGGAGGGAAAACGGTTCCCAGCGGTTACCAAGTGCAACGTGCAAAGATCTGGAGCGTCGAACGCTGAGAATGTGCCAAGTGGAGTCATCTCGAAGCAGTGTAACTGCCCCGACGGTTACTTGGGATGTTTTAGTATAAATATTAGTAGTTCACGCAGTTTTTCGCGTGTGTTCACAATTATATACAAGTCACTCATATAGATTCGAGTACCCAGCGTGAGAGAAAGAATTGTTGAGAATGTATGTGTGAAACACCACTTTATTAATCAAAGTCATTTATTTTCCAGAAACTTTACTTGCTTTTCATTTACTTTTCCAGTCGAAAGCCTTTATTTCAAGCCTTCTTTATTTTATCAAGTTCTCTTCTTCATGCAATTTACATAAAGCTTCTTTATTTTCTTGTCATTTAACCATTATCAAACTTAGTCAAAACTCTCAAAATCAACCATGTCCTAGGATCAATCTGATCGATCCTGCGATTCACCAAATAAGTAACTTTTTGGAAGATCAGCGGTTGTTTACCAATTCCCACGGTAAACACATCCACAAAAGAATCTGGATTCGGGAAGAGAACCAAGCCGTAGATAAGGAGAGCCAAAATGTCTTCGAAAGCCTGAAAATCCAAACTATCCCAGAATAGTTGAGATTGATCTATCAGAAACTTGGCTAAGAAACCTTCAACCCCGCTTCGTGTTTCCCAATTAGATACTACATCAGCCCATTTCAGATGCAGAGCTGAGGCAATGTCTTCTGGTCTAGGAGTCTCTTCCAAACCTGTGAAGGGCATCTGCTCAAGGATGGATATGCCCAATAAGTGAGAAAACTCTTCCAAAGTAGGAACCAGCTGATAATCTGGAAAGGTAAAGTAATGACGTACAAGATCGAAGAACTGGAAAAACACACTCATCGTCTGCTCATCAAAATTTGAGGTAACCAAGATAAGAAGCTGACCATGTCTCATAATGAATGAAGAAGTATCAGAAACTCTCAAGGCTAAATCTTTAAGTTGAGCAGGTATTTGCACAAAGTTAACTCAGATGGTATTTCTGCGCGTGGAAGCCATAATCTGCAAAATGGTTAGTGTAATGAAGTATGCATGCTATGTTATGATGCATGATGTCATGGTAAAACAAACAACAAGTATAGCAGATAACAGACATGGTAAGGGCAAACAAGTCACACAAAAGCCCTTAAGTTTAAGGCTTGCATGGAGTCAAAGGTATTACCCTCTTGAAGTTCAGTTGGTTTCAACCTGTCCTAGCAAAAGTAACCGGGTTCTAGAGGTTCTCAATATCACTGACCATCCTCCATCGGTCATGGTTTCAGCTCACGCAATCTTTTCTTGCGGCCGAAACTATCTCGAGAGTATGGTCCCAATGAGTGTAGCATCGAGTATCAACCGGTTCTCAGCTTTACACCGAGGCCGGCTATCTAACTACTTTCTAATGGCCAAGTTGGTCGATTAAAGGTTTTAAGGTAAGTTGATGCTTAATGACACCATGCAGCGGACCCGTATTCTCCTTGTTTCTCCATAAGGGATACCGATACCAACCAATGTGCCACATCAACGTAACTACTACTTCAACCGTATTGGTCTACGCTGTACAGTTCCCTTACAATCTATTGCTACTTACCTAAAAGGTGTCCCCATATCGGGTTAGGATCTATAGTAACTCCCAATACAAAACCCTTAAAAGTAAAGCAACCAAAACAAACAAGAGAAGCAAATATGATGAACTAGATCCTAAGGTATACCCCACTTATTAAGTCCCCAGCAGAGTCGCCAGTTCTGTGATACGGTGGCAGAACCGACTGTTATTACTGGTTTGCGTTTTTCATTTTTTCTTCACAAAATGTCGCGGTAAGCAAGAGTCGACACCAACTTTTATTCTATCCAACTGGAAAGGAAAAAAGCATAGGAAAATTCCTTTTTCGAGATTTTGAGTACGAGGGGTAGATTATAGAAAGGGAAGGTATTAGCACCCTTTCTATCTGTGGTTTTCCACGGGCTCTTAGGTAATTGCTCATCATTTTAAATATTGCTTCTGTGTTGGTGTGTTTTGAAAAGTTTTTGTTTTACTTTGTTTTAACCCTTGTATCAGTCCTCAAGACTGTTACGAAGTGTTTTTGAAAACTTTGTTTGAAAAGAGTGTGAGTGTGGAAAAGTTTATTTTGAGCAGGTACCTACTAGCATCTACCTACTCGAAAAAAAGAATGTTTTTGTTATTGTTTCCTTTAGACAACGATATCCCACTATTAATGAGTAGGTAGCACCTTCGTTGGAGTTGTAAGGGTCAATTTGAAAGGGACGTACGATCACTAAAGCAATGTTAGGACGTCTTAGTAATAGCCCTGATGTCTTAAGATCATATTCGAGGCAACATTTCCGAGGCAACCTTTCCGAACGGGACTTTTGATCATTGTTTAGACAGGAGGGCGACCACTAAAACACCTTATACTTAATGATCGTTTACCGAAGGCAACCAAAGTGAGAGTATACCCTAGGAGTGCGCATGTGCGAGTGATTTGATTTCAATTATTATCTTTGCACATTTAGGATTTGCTAACCATTTTAAAATTAACATACAGTCTTATCATGCAATCCTATTATCATACATCTAACAATTAATATTTGCGAAAATTAAAATGCGAGAAATAAAACTACGCTATTACAAGGCTTCGGGGAGGGGAATTAATTACATAGCCAAAAACCTGCAAAAACGATAAATAAAAGAAAAATCCTAATTAAACTATTACATACCATGAGCAGTTACATTAATATCGTAAAAATAATAAACGTGCGCGATGAATCGATAATGATAAAAATTAGGGTTTTGACCCCGTCTAAGCCTAATTGAAAGAAAAAATCATCTTTTGTTGTTTTTGATTATTTTGAGAAAAAACAAGATTTTAATTGAATAAATACAAACCTAATTAGTAATTAATTTAAATTAAGAGAAACAATTAATTTTGACCTATTTTTTGTATTTTTATTTAATTTGAGAAAAGAAATAAAAATTAAATCAAACAAACCCTAATTTTCTAATTTATTTTAAATTATTTACAAAAAGGTTAAAATTACCCTAAAGTTTAATTAAACTAATATTAAATTAATTTTGACAAAATAAATAAAAAAAACCTAAATTTTAATTTAATGAAATTGATTTTATGATTTTTTTGTAAAAAAAAAGGAATTTAATTTGTGATTTAGAAAATTAATTTAAACAAAATAAATTAAAGAATAGAAAAGAAAAGAAAAGAAATGGGCCTGGTTATGCTAGCAATAGAGGGGTGTCCATAGCATTTATGAGCCCAAGACTCCTTGGCCCATGTTGACTTTCCAGGTTCCATGTTGCAAGCTTGACTAGGCCTATGGTAGACCTTCATGTGACAGGCGTTGGATTTGGTTTGCTACGGATCCAATGGCTGAAATCTGATGACTCATGGTGGATTTATGAGAAACCTGTGCATGGGATTATACAAAGCAAAATAACATTGAAGAAACAAGGGGACCTGGGGATCGAACCCAGGCCCTTTAGCATCTGGCCATAGCGTGCTTGCCAGCTGGGCTGGCTGGTTCTTTTGTATCTGAAACAACCAATAATTATTATAATGGAAAACGAGATAATGAATTATAAAATGCGCGAAGTTTGAATGGACAAATCACACCACGCCACACCATCATCTTCTACCTCCTTCCATTGCTCAAAGTTTGGACACTTTTACCTACGGACAAAAGGGCGTAGGTACAGCCTTGTGATTCTCCAAAATCTCATGCAAGCATCATAAATCAATTCCAGTGGTACCAATCAACTCGTTGCAACCTCACGAGCATCATGGTACCACTTACCATGGCCAATTGTTCCTGCAAGCAAAATCCCTAAAAACGACACCTAAACCCTAATCATGGCAACTTTCTATATGGTTAACAAAAATGCAATTGAGTATTACCATTAAATTGCAAATGTTTTAAGGATTCAAAATATATAAACAAATCATGTTAAGAATTCCAGGATTATGATATGCGATTTCAAAAAAGTATCAATGTCGTGGGATACTTACAGCGCGTATCTGGGCACGAAAGGGCTTGCTGGTGATTGGAATAGGATCCTAGCACGTCCAGGAAGCGATTGAGATAGTTGGGAAGGCTTGAGATGGCCTGGAAATTGGAATTTGATTCACAACTTTTGTTGAATTTTTTGCAAGTTTGCTTTCAGTTTCTCACGCCTCCCCATCCTTGTTTTTTGATCTGCACTTGTCCTATATGTACCCTAGAATGAATTAGGTTACAAACTTGCTTCAAATCTTTCTCAATTAAGATGATTGAATTATGATTTGATTCTTATGTAAATCTTTCCAAATCAAGCCAAATCCAATCTTTTGGTTTCCAAATGAAGCTTTCACGATTTGATTCTCCTTCCAGCTATATAAGAGACCTAAACATGCACAAAATCTCAAGCTTTGATTAGTTTTGATATTTTTCATGATTTTATTTTGATTTTATTTTATTTTATTGAAATAAAATCCAAATAAATGAAAAAAATAAAATAAAGCCAAGTGGGAAGTATCATGGGTCGTGGATCATGTTACAAACTCAATGCAAGCACAAAAAGTTGGGCCCATTTGGCAAAAATTGCAATTTTGGCCACATTTGACTTTTGGCAATTTTACAAAAAAAGGTCAACTTTACCAATGCATAACTTCTTCAATTTGGATCCTAGAGATGTGTTATTGTACTTTTTAGAAAGCTCAAGATGTCCTCTAAGCAACCCTTTTTGTTTCATCTCAATTGAGTCTTCCATGTTCATGTATGAAGCTTTGACAAAACAGGTGTTTTTGTTGACTTTTCAAAATGACCTATAATGTCCAAATTCATATCTTCTTGTGAGTGCATATTTTGAACTCGGGAGATGAAGATGAATTGTAGGGAATTACATCCTATTTAAAATGAGCTTTGGATGGGTCATTTCTGATAAAGTATGAGAAAGTTATGCTTGGTCAAAGTTGAGTTGACTTTTCCTACAAAACCCAAATTTAACAACTTTTGTGTTTTGATGAATTGTGAGCAATCCTTGAGGAATCATGATCAGTCTTTGATCAAATGATAAATAATGCTTCAAAATGATAATGTTGACCAAAAATCTTGAGGTTTGACTGTATGTGGGCCATAATTTACTTTTGCCCTAACACAATCGATTTTCAGGCCTTTGAGCAATTGACTGAGCAAACTTTCTCTGCAAGGCTTGAAACTTGTCATGGATGATCTTGAGAACGTTTTAGGACAATGGTGAGCATTTGAGACCCTTTATACTCAAACATCTTAATGCAAACAGAAACCCTCATTTGAGGTAGACTGCCTTAGGAGAGGGTTTGTCTAGTCAACCTTTGGATTTCCTTAAGCAATTTGAGGACCTCACTTGAGATGTTTTAAGAAATATGGGAGGACAAATTTTGGGGTACAACAGTTGGGTCGCCCTTGGATCCATGTGTCGGGAGCGGTCACGTCCACTCTGCATCAGATGATGAAATACCCAATGAAAGGACATATAGTCACGGTACATGGCGAAGAAGAATTCATGGTAAGTCACCTGAACTCCTTCAGGTATGTGGAAATTGATGGCGAGTTCATCGAGACTCCGTGTCAGAACTTCGAAGAGGTGCCTCAGACTATGGCTACAACTGAAATTGTCACCAATTTGCCAAAAATCACCAGACCTCCCTTGAAGATGGCTTCTCTCAAGGATGCAAAAGCAGTTATTGAAAAAGGTGGGTGTACCATCTGAGGCCAGCTCTCGGAAATTCCATACAAATCTGATAAGTTTGGTTTGGGTTTCTCCTCATGGGCTCAAAGGGTTGTTCGACGTGCTCGTGCTAGAAGACCTCCCCTACGCATCAGTAATCATGGGGTCAACGCTCTATAAGACATCGATGGTGACTATGACATGGATAGTTAGATCTTCCCTACTACCAATGGTGGACCCAATAACTGGACGACAAAAGACTTTGTACCAATTACTTTTATTCAGAAGTAATTGTCTTTCTTGTATTTGGATATGTAATAAATAATATAAACTTTATGGCCATGTGTCTTACCCGGGGCATAATGGTTTATTTGTGATGGCTGTCATGTTTTAATTTCATATGGCATCAATAAAGCATTGGGCGTTTTGCATACAAATTTTGCGCTCTCTTTTCTTTCTTTTCTGCTTTTTACTCTACCTATACAGCTACGCTCTTACACACACTTACGTGTCAAATTGTAGATCCATATCCACTATGGATCCCATTGATAACAGTTATGTTATTGTCGGTTATAACTTTGAAAATCCGATCAACCAAGCCGAGGACGAAGGTGAGGAAGATTGTGAGGTACCCGGAGAACTTGCTAGACTGCTACAACAAGAAGAAAGGGCTATATAGCCCCATGAAGAGCCAGTTGAGACAATAAAGTTGGGCACAGAAGAGGACAAGAAAGAAGTCAAGATAGGTGCAAGTTTGGAGCTTAATGTCAAACAGCGGTTGATACAGATGTTGCATGATTATGTCGAGATCTTTTCCTGGTCGTATAAAGACATGCCAAGACTAGACACGGATATTATGGTTCATCATCTGCCAACTAAAGAAGATTGCCCTCCGATAAAGCAGAAGGTTCGTCGTATGCGCCCTGAAATGTCAAATAAGATCAAAGCAGAGGTTATGAAACAGTTCAACGCTGGGTTCTTAGCTTTCACTTCTTATCCTTAATGGGTGGCTAACGTAGTTCCGGTGCCTAAAAAGGACGACAAGGTATGAATGTGTGTGGACTACCGAGATTTGAACAGGGCAAGCCCCAAGGACGACTTTTCGCTTCCCGACATTCACGTTTTGGTTGACAACACCGTGCAACACAAGATCTTTTCCTTCATGGACAGTTTCTCTGGTTACAATCAGATCAAGATGGCACCCGAAGACATGGAGAAGATAACCTTCGTCACGCAATGGGGCACTTTCTGATACAAAGTGATGCCATTTGGGTTGAAGAATGCTGGGGCAACCTATCAGTGAGTCGTGGTAGCTTTGTTTCATGACATGATTCAACATGAGATAGAGGTCTACGTTGATGACATGATAGCTAGGTCCCAAACTGAGGAAGAGCACCTTGACCATCTACAAAAGCTGTTTGATAGATTGAAGAAATACAAGCTGAGGTTAAATCCGAACAAGTGCACCTTCGGGGTAAGATCTGGTAAACTTCTAGGTTTTATTGTTAGCGACAAGGGCATTCAGGTAGACCCTGTAAAGGTGAAAGCTATACAAGAGATGCCTGCTCCTCGCAATAAGAAGGAGGTTAGAGGTTTCTTGGGATGCCTAAACTATATTGCCATATTCATTTCCCATTTAACTGCTACTTGCGAGCCAATATTTAAACTCCCGAAGAAAGATCAAGTAGTAAAGTGGAATGACGAATGCCAGACTGCCTTCGAGAGAATTAAGGAATACCTTCAAGAGCCTCCAATTCTGATGCCTCCGATTGAAGGAAGACCTTTGATAATGTACTTAACAGTGCTAGATAATTCAATGGGGTGTGTGCTGGGGAAGCCTGACGAGCCCGGTCGAAAAGAGCATGCAATATACTACCTTAGCAAAAAGTTTACCGACTGTGAAATAAGATACTCACTGCTCGAGAAAACTTGTTGCGCTTTGGCATGGGCTGCTCCCCGACTGAGACAGTATATGTTGACTCACACTACTTTGTTGATATCTAAGATGGATCCAATCAAGTACATCTTCGAGAAGCCCGCTCTCTCCGGAAGAATAGCAAGATGGCAAATGATCCTGACCGAATACGATATCCAATACACGACCCAGAAAGCAATCAAGGGAAGTGTATTAGCTGATCATTTGGCTCATCAGGCTGTGGATGACTATCAGTCCATGAACTTTGAATTCCCAGATGAGAATATTATGTTAGTGACTGACTGTGAAGAACCTGGACCGGATGAAGGACTTGAGGAAGGATCCCGATGGACCATGTTTTTTGACGGAGCTTCCAACGCACTTGGCAATGGCATCGGTGCCGTAATCATATCTCCTGAGGGTTGTCATACTCCTTTCACCGCTATATTATGTTTCAATTATACCAACAACATGGCGGAGTATGAGGTATGAATCATGGGTCTCAAAGCTTCTATTAACTTGAGGATCAAGTTCTTAAATGTATTCGGGGATTTAGCCTTGGCGAGTGGGACACGAAGCACCCGAATCTCATCCCTTACAAAGAGCATGTGCTGACATTGCTTCCACACTTTGAAGAGATCACCTTTGAACATTTTCCATGAGAAGAGAACCAGTTAGCGGACGCGCTAGCTACTATGTCATCTATGTTCAAGGTCAAGTGGGACAATGAGGCTTCTCGGATCACTATTGAGAGGTTGGACGAACCATCATATTGCTATGAGATTGACACTAAAGAAGTAGCAGACAAACCTTGGTTTCATGAAGTGAAAAAGGTATCTCGAGGCTCAAGAATACCATGAGGGGGCGTCTGTCAATGATAAGAAGTTTTTGAGAAGGTTCTCCGCAAAGTTCTTCCTCAGTAATGGAATCCTCTACAAGCACAACCATGACACTACTTTAATTAGGTGCATAGACAAGAGCGAAGCAGAGAGGATTTGGCAGATTTACACGAAGGTACCTTTAGCACCCACTCTAGTGGACACACCATGGCTAAAAATATCCTACATGCAGGATACTATTGGTCCACTATGGAAGCAGACTGTTATCAGCATTCCCAAACTTATCACAAATGCCAGATCTACGCTGATAAAGTACATGTACCTCTGGTTCCCTTGAATGTCTTGACGGCTCACTGGCCCTTTGCAATGTGGGGCATTGACATGATCGGAGAGATTAGACCTACCGCTTCTAATGGGTATCGCTTCATCCTAGTAGCCATTTATTACTTCACGAAGTGGGTTGAGGCTGCCTCTTTTGCTACTGTTACCAAGAATGGAGTGGCGCAGTTTATCAAGCATAACCTGGTTTATCGGTATGGTGTGCCAGAGAGGATCATCACAGACAATGGTACAAATATCAACAATACAATGATCACTAAAATCTGTAAACAATTCAAGATCCAGCATCATAATTCTTCCTCTTACCGGCCGAAGATGAATGGCGTTGTAGAGGCTGCTAACAAGAATATCAAGAAAATCATACAGAAGATGACGGTGACATACAAAGACTAGCACGAGATGTTACCATTTGCTCTTCATGGTTACCGCACCTCAGCACGTACATCAACAGGGGCAGCACCTTATTCTCTGGTATATGGTATGGAGGTTGTCCTACCTATTGAGGTTCAGATCCCTTCTTTGAGGATCATGAAGGATGCGGGTTTGAACGAAGATGATTGGATCCAGACTCGACTTAATCAACTAAATCTGATTGATGAGAAAAGGCTTACTGATTTTTGTCATGGTCAAATGTATCAAAAACGGATGATCAAGGCTTTCAACAAAAAGGTCAGACGTCAAGTATATCAAATGGGTGATCTAGTAATCAAGCGCATCATACTTCCACAAGGTGATCCCAGGGGAAAATGGACTCCCACGTACGAAGGGTCATTTGTGATCAAAAGTATATTTTTCGGTGGAGCCATGATTCTGACCACCATGGATGGTAAGACCTTCCTCACCCTGTTAATGCGGACATAGTGAAAAGATACTACGCATAAATAAATACCCGCTAGGTTTACTGGCCTAGGAAAAAATAGGGGCATCCCAGCGAATCAAAAGGGTTCGGGCAAAAATTAGGGATAAAAACAAAAAAATCTGTACACCCGGCAAGTCGAAAACCTGAAAGGGCGACTTGGGAGAAAGGGTATCCCGGTGGACTGAAAAACCGAAAGGGAGGTCCAGGAAAAAGTTAGGAATTAAAGCATACAAATATGTCCCATTGGATCACCTTGTGACCAGACCCCACTATCAACTATGAAGCTCAAACGGTACCGATCAATCCAGTGAGCTTCAGACAAGTAGAAAAGTGATGAGATGCTCGAAGACATAGGGGAAATAGCATAATTGAAACTCAATGGGATTATCACACATAGCTGTTTTCTCTTTGTACATCATTTTGTATAGTTTTTTTCATTTTCATGGAGGCGTTCTCCTACTAGAACGTCAGTCTCTTTGTACAAAATTCCTGTTATAGGCGAACTTAAAAAAAATCAATACAAATCATTCCTTGAAAGTACAAAACTATTTGTTTTTCTTTTTATGTTTTGTTTTGCAAAAATGTCCAATGATTATTTTTGACATATGCATTTAAATATGATTACTGGTTCACAAATACTTGCATAAAAAACAGAAAGACAATTGCTAATGACTTTAAGAAACAGGGAAAAGTCTAAAAAGCAATTTGTAGTCCTGATAGTTACTCCTTCTAGTAGGTACAGGGGCAGAGACAGTTTGAGACGAAGTCACCATTACAATACAACCCCGTGATGTCTATGTTCCCCACAGAGTAGAAACAACTAGAGTTTTGATCTCTTCTTCCCCAAGCAGGAATTATCTCCTCCAGTAAAGTTCCTTCAGAGAGCTGAAATCTGTATTCCCCAACCAAGTTTTATAATTTCAAACAGTTTATAAAACCTCCTCTCGGATAGAGTTTATTTCTCTAACCGTGGAAGTTTATTCCTCAACAAAGTTTATTTCTCTACATAGGAAAAATCTTCCAACAAAGCATCCTCCCTCCACAGCGTTATCCTCAAGCAGAGTAAATCCCTGGTAGCGTATTCTCAAACAGAAAGAGGAAATCCTCGTAAAAATCATATCCATTCATCATCCTCAATGGAAACGAAGGATTTGACTTCCCAATACTCTTCAGCAGCAGTCAGGGATTTACTTTCCCAGACTAAGAAACATCACAATAACATTCCATATTCATACGTCATGGCATGCACATACACATCGCATACAGCATAATCTCGTTTATTTTGAGAACATCATCACAATGCATTTCATACATCATGACATTGCATACAACTAACTCTTTACTGTTTTCAGGAAAGATCAATTAAATAAACATCGTTGACTACTTACGTGACCTGGTAGTCTTCTCAAAAGCTACGTCCGACTAAGGGCTATTTTGGCATTTTCCTCAGAAAGATGCTCTCAAAATACCTTCACTGGTTCAGTTAGATCGATATTAAGATCTCTCTAATTTTTATTCCAGTTGAAGATATTCCAAGGCTTTTGTCTGGTTCAGTTGAATCGATAATAAGATTCTTCTGATTTCCATTCCAGTCAAAGTTAATCCAAGACCTTCTCTGGTTCAGTTAGATCGATACTAAGATCTCTCTGATTTCTATTCCAGTTGAAGATATTCCAAGACTTTTGTCTGGTTTAGTTGAATTGATACTAAGATTCTTCTGATTTCCATTCCAGTCAAAGTTAATCCAAGACCTTCTCTGGTTCAATTAGATCGACGCTAAGATCTCTCTGATTTCTATTCCAGTGGAATATGTTCCAATACTTTTGTCTGGTTTAGTCGAATCGATACTAAGATTCTTCTGATTTCCATTCCAGTGAAAGTTAATTCAAAACCTTCTCTGGTTTAGTCGGATCGATACTAAGATCTCTCTGATTTCTACTCCAGTTGAAGACATTCCAATACTTTCTCCTGGTTCAGTTAAATCGACTCTAAGATTCTACTGATTTCCATTCCAGTCAGAGTTAATTCAAGACCTTCTCTTGTTCAGTTAGATCGATACTAAGATCTCTATGATTTCTATTCCAGTTGAAGAAACTCCAAAAGCTTGGATTCTGACCAGATAACAGATTAATCTCATATCCCCAGTAAGTCGCTGTGAAGCCTGGAATACGACCAGATAACAGTCAACCTTATTATCCTCAGCAAGTCACTGTGAAGCCTGGATCCCGACCAGATAGCATTTCACTTTCATCTCTTCAATCAAGAGATGATTCCCTAGTAGAGTAATGGACAACTGAAGCTCCTAAACTTTATTCCCCAAAATAGAGACCAACATTCCTCAGCGGAGTCCTCCTCAACAACAGGAATAGGGATTCCCACAAAAGAATATCTCATGAAATCGACATTTTTCTAGATGGCATCTTTAAGCCCATCTCCTGACGATCTTCCATTATCTTATTCAAATGGCATCTGCAAGCCCATTCCCGATATTATCTACACAGCCAAGTATCATTTCAGACGAGTGCAAATTTCTGGGCACTTTAGTGTTCAATCATCTTCCACCTTCAGATCACGAAAGGAAGACCAGCCAATCTATATCCTCGGGTTTAAGAAGATTGAACAGGGGCAGCTATTGTATCCTAAAATTTTCCCTCTCATTTCACTCAAGACATGCCTCTAAAGGTCCTCAATTGCTCAAGGATGACTGAGAATTGGCCAAACAAATTCTCCTCCTAAGGCAATGAATCTCAAACTAGGGTTTCAATTTTAAGCAAGATGTGTGAATCCCAAGGATCCCAAATGTTATCCATTGTCCTAATATGTCCTCAAGATCATCCATACCAAATTTCATGCCTTGAACAACAAGTTTGCTCAGTCAACTGCTCAAATGCCTGGAAATCAACTATACTAGGTCAAAAGTCAATTGTGGCCCAAATACTATCAAACTTCAAGATTTTTGGTCAACATCAACATTCTGAAGTGATATTCATCATTTGATCAAGGGTTGATCATGATTCCTTAAGAAATGCTCCTAACTCATCAAAAAGTCAAAAATGGCAAATTAGGGTTTCTATAGGAAAAGTCAACCAAACTTTGACCAAGCATAACTTTCTCATACTTTATCAGAAATTTTTTCAACATGATTCATTTTAAAGAGAATACAATTCCCTACAACTTCTATTTAGCCCTCAAGTTCAAGAAATGCACCATTGGAAAGATACAAGCTCATACATTATAGGTCCTTTCAAAAAGTCAACAAAAACACCTTTTGGGTCAAAGCTCCTTACATGAACATGGAAGATCCAATTGAGATTAAACCAAAAGGGTTGTTTAGAGGGAATCCTAAGCTCTCTAAAAATTCAAAGAACACCCTCTTAGGGTTAAAAATGAGAGAGATATGCATTACTAAAGTTGACCAATTTTTGGAAATGTGCATGAAGCCAATATTGACCTAACTTGAATTTTTTCCAAATGGGCCCATGTTTTCATGCTTGAAACTTGTTCTTAACATGGCCCACGACCCTTGAGCTTATTCATACATTATTTTATTATTTAAACTATTTATTTTGATATTTTATCTATTAAAATGCAAAATTAAATAAAGTAAATAATAGAAATAATGGAAGATTTGATTGAGAATCTTTTTCTATTCAAATGATGGACAAAACATACTGGAAAATCAAAGAGGAATCGTGGAGAGAAGGAAGATTGGATTTGTTCCAAAACAAGCCAAAAATCAAATATTTGGAAAGAAGATATTTCCCATCAAGGCATGGATATGTTGCTATAAATATAAACCTAATGATATTCACTACATATAGAGAACAACCCTAGACCTAATACACATGCGCAGAAGCCACAGAAAGGACCATACAAAAGTGCAAAATTTCAAGACATCGTGAAAGTGAAAAACATCAGTTCCAGCCCTTGTTGATAAAAAAAAAGAGCCACTCACCTTCCTGAAGTTGCCAGGGTTTGATACCAGTCCTTACACATCATGAATCAACTCCAGAACCCCTCCTTGTACAAGCTCCGTTTGGTAAGTTGTTAGGTTTTGATTTTCAAGTTTTCAAAGCGATTTCAATCAATGTAAGCATGCTAACATAATTTATGCACATCATTATAAGTATTCTAACGTTTTACATGAAGGTTTTAGCTCAGAAACAACATCGTGCCATTGTTAGGGCACGAAGCTTTTGAAGCTTCGTATCTCACAATACAAGACTTTTTAGGACAAACCAACCATACCATTGGAATCACAAGGTCTGAATTAGTCAAATAGGGTTGTTCTTTTGTTTGTTTCCATTGAATTTCGCAGGTTTGATTTTTGTCCAAACGGAGAAGATGACCAGAACCACCATCCACGGTGGTTTAACCGAACAAGGACTCTGTCTGGCATAATGGAGTCCTCTGGTTGGTTCATTCAAATGGAAGAGACCCACTTGGCACGCATGCATTGTACAATCAACACTAAGGACCAGATTTACATTATATATTTATTATTGTATTTACATTATCGGAAGTAAAATCGTCCCAACGGTAGAGACAGCGCGCTTAAGGCTTCGTATGTGTGCAAGGACAGGGGTTTGATCCCTGCCTCTTGCATAATATTTTTTGAACTGTTCCTTGCAGATTCAGTGGTTCCACACCAAGCGCGCATACCATGCACTCTATCATCATCATCATCAGATCTCAACTGACCTGGATCTAACGCCCAGCATGCAGTCCCCATGATGGACCTCCAAGCTTGCCTCCCACTGGATCCAGCGCAGCTGTGGGCCAATCAAATCTAGGCCTTGTTGGAATTCAACAACATCACCCCCCCCCCCAATTGGCTTTCTCACCCCCTCAGGCCCATTTTTCTAACTTCTTTATTTTATCTTTTTTTAATTAGTTTATTTTTTTGTTTATTCACTTTTTTTTAATTCATAAAATCAAAAAATCATAAAAATTTTAGGACAAAGTTTTTTAATAAAATTAATTTTTGCAAATAAATTAATTTAATTAAACTTTAACCTTTTTTCTTTTATTTAAAATTACTTAGAAATTAGGTTAAACTTATAATTTTTTCATTAAATACCAAAAAATATTTTTAGTGTGCAATTATATTTCTAGGGTTTCAAACGTAGGTCAGTCTCAATTTTTGCACGCTATTATTTTTCATACGATTATTTTATTATGTAACTGCGCCCGATTTGTAATAGTTAATTAGGGTTTTCAATTTTCGCATTTTTACTTTTCGTCCATTATTTATGTATCTACACCAAAGCCCTGTAATAGCGTAGGAACTTTTATTTCTCGCCTTATATTTTTGTATATGCTTGTATATAAATTGCTAGTAAATTAGGCGTGCATGAAAAGATTAAATCAATTAATCAGTAGGTCACTAACATAAGATAAAATATATGAAAAAGCACACTATTGGACACTTGCACCCTTAGGGTACTCCTCACTTGGTTGCCTCGAAAAACAATGGTCATGTCCCTCGAACATATGGATATCTTAGCAAAGACCCTCAATTTAAAAGTCATCATAAAGATCATAGTCCCTAAATGTCCCTCGAGTTGCCTACGAGGAATGATCTTGTCCCTCGATGTTGCCTATATGATGACAGTCCCTTCGAAATGCGAAGGTATCCTTACATGTTCCCTTCAATGACCATAAGCGTCCCTTTCGATAGTCCTTCAACATCTGATGATAGGGCTACCTACTCACTAATAGTAGGATAGAACTATCTAAAGTAAAGGAGGAAAAGAACGTCCTTTTTTGAGTAGGTAGATAGTTCTTAAGTACTTGCTCAAAATCTGATTTTTTTATACACTTACACACTTTTCAAAAACTACTTTCAAAAATGCTTTATCAAACTCTTGAGGACTGATACAAGAGTTACCATAAAGTAAACAAAATCTTTCAAAACACACAAACATGAAAACAATTTTCAAAAATGATCAAGTACCTAAGAGCTCGTGGAAAACCACAGATGGAAAGGGTGCTAACACCTTCCCTTTCCATAATCTACCCCCTTACTCAGAAAATATCGAAAAAGGTCTTTTTCTGTTCTTTTCACCCTTTCCTTTGTTGGATAAAAGAAAAGTCGGTGGAGACTCTTTCTTACTGCGACATTTGCGAACAAAAAACACAAACAAGTATAACAATCGGTTCTGCCACTATATCACAGAACTGGCGACTATGTTGGGGATAATAATAAAAGTGGGGTTTACCTTAGGGTCTAGATCATTTTAAAATTTCTTCTTTGCTTGTTTTGATTGCTTTACTTTTAAGGGTATTGTTTGGGTTATTATAGATCCTACACCCGAATCTGGGGAAACCTTTTAGGTAAGTAGAAATAGATCGTGGAAACTGTGTGGGGTACACCGACACGGTTGAAGCGATGAATATGTTGATGCGACACTTTGGTTGGTATCGGTAGCCCTTGAGTTAATCAAGGAGAATACGGGGCCGCTGCATGGTCTCATGAAGCGTCAACTGACCTTAGAACCTTTAATTGAACAACTTGGCCATCAGGATTCAGTGGCATACCTGTAGGCTCGCTTCGTCATCAATTCAATCTTCAACGGAGTCATCAATAATCTTCGGCATCACGAGCTCCTCACTGCAAATTCTTATCAGTATCCCTAATGATCCTTGGTACTGCAAGTTTCCAACACCGATATGTATTGGTATCCCCAATATGATACATTGGAAGAACCTACTGTTATATACTGGTTTTGCACTTGTGTTCGCAAATGTTGCGGTAAGTAAGAGTTTCCACCAACTTTTCTTTTATCCAAATTAAGGAAAGGGTGAAAAGAACAGAAAAATACCTTTTCGAGAATTTTCTGAGTAAGAGGGTGTAGATTATGGAAAGGGAAGGTGTTAGCACCCTTTCCATCAATAGTTTTGTACGGGCTCTTGGATGCTTAGCTCATGTTTTTAAAAATTTTTGTGCTTTGTGTGTTTTGAAAAATAGTTTTGAAAATTCCTTAGTGCGGAGATCCGCTTTATGATAACTCTTGTATCAGTCCTCAAGAGTGTTAACAAAGCGAATGTTTTTGAAAGTGTTTTGAAATGTTTTATGTAAGTGTGAAAGTTTTGTTTTTGAGCAAGCATCTATGAACTATCTACTTATACTCGAAAGGTTTGTTCTTTTCCCCCTATCCTTTAGACAGTGCTATTCTACTATTATTGAGTAGGTAGCCCTATCGTTGGATGTTTGAGGGACATTCGAAGGGACATACAGTCATAAAGGCAACATGTAGAGACGCTTTAGCAATTTTTCTTAAGGGACTAGATCATTTACCGAAAGGAAACCCTATAGGGTCATCGAGGGACTTATGATCTTTTGATTCAAAGGGTCTTTGCTAAAGCGTCCCTATTCTTGAGGGACATGAGTGTTATTTTCCGAAAGGCAACCAAAGTGGGCGTACCCTAGAGGTGTATATGTGCAATTGTGTTGGTTTTCAGTTATTTTAGTCTTGTGTTAATTTTGTTAACGCTTTGTTTGCAGTCTTTCCATATAAGCCTAATTACTAATAGTTAATATCTTGCAGAAATTTAAAGTGCGGGAATTGTAAATCCTATGCTATTACAATGCTTCGGGGAGGGGGTATTTACATGTCCAAATGGGGAAACAAAAAGTAAAAAGTCTTAAATTTAACTATTACAATCTTTTGCAGTTACATAAATATAAAATGAACGAAATTTAAAATGGGCACGCAATATGGAAAGTGAGGTAAGCCCTAAAATACTTCTACATACTTGGCACTTTTTTGTCATTTTTATTAAGAAAAATACTTAATTTAAAAAAATTAATTTTAACTAAATAAAGAAAAGAGTGATAAATAAGATCCAATTAAAACTAATCAAAAGGAAACTAATTCTAACATTTTTTGAATTTTTATTATTGAGAAAAAGATTTGAAATGATTAAGTCTAAGTTCTAATTGATTTTAAATTACTTGAAATAAATCAAAATATAATTAATTAACTTGCACAATATAAATTTTTATATATAAAAAAACCTAAATCTATTTTTTTTATTTTTTTTATTTTATGATTAAATGAAAATGATTTTGAAAAAAGTAAATATAAAAAGAAGTAAATAAAGAAATATGGCGTTAGTTTTGGCTAAAGGTCTCTGAATTTTGCGTTTCAAAGCCAAGCTTCTGATCGGTGTTGAGAATTGCATCTCATGAGCCAGGCCTCAAAACTTACATGCTTCACGTCTAACATGCTCTATGTACGACTACAAACATGTATGCAAACGTCAAATAGATTAATAAATGCAACTTGTATGGACGACTCGGACGTGCTCCAATCCAAGGTGAGGAATGGAAATGACTCCTAGGGACCTCAGGAGTGCAAAGATGGCACGAGATTGGATGGAGGAAAGTTGAAGATCAGGTTTTGAATTTTAATAACTTTTGAACGATTTTGAGAATTTTGAGAGAGCTTTGTGAAGAGCTTTTGAAGAGACTTTTGAAGTGTAATTTCGTGCCCCTTTGCATATGGTTTTCTTATGCTTATATATAGGTATGAATGAGGAAACATACATAGCAAGGAATCAATTAATCAAACCATGATAAAACAAAAATCAAACATATTGAAAACTTTCCATTTTTTGAGTTTGTTCTTGCCATTTTTGAAGATCCTTGTCTCTTTTTGAATGTTCAATGAACCTGGACCATTTGGATGTATCTTTCACGATAATATGGACCTTCTAATAGATCAAATCAAACCCAAATGTCATGGCTCATTATTCTTTGTATTTTTATTTAATTTGTTTGATTTAATTCATATTTAAATGAATAAAAATTCAAATAAATAGAAATAAAAATCAAAATAGTGCATGGTCAGGTTTATAGGTCCTTGGGTATGTCATAAACATGTTTGAACCCTAAACTTTAGGTCCATTAACCTAAAAATGCAATTTTTCTCAAAGTTGACTTCATGCATTTTTCATAAATTTGCCCAACTTGTGAAAACCATAACTTGCTCAATTTTCATATTTTGAAGATGATCTTGGACATTTTGGAAATAACAAGATGTCCTCTACAATCTCTATGTTAATCATTTTTGCTTTTGAAGACATTATCTTGATGTAAGTTCTCTTGACAAAAAGTGTCTTTTGTTGACTTTTTGAAAATGACCTGTAATGTATGAGCTTGTATCTTTCAAATGAAGCATTTCTTGAACTTGAGGATAAAAGATAAGTTATATGGAATTGGATTCTCTTAAAAATGAGCTTCGGTTTGGGAAAAATGGATGAAGTATGTGAAAGTTATGCCTGGTCAAAGTTCAATTGACTTTTCCTAGGAAACCCTAATTTAGCTTATCTTGACTTTTGATGATATGAGGACTTTCCTTGAGGAATCATGATAAACCCTTGATTAAATGATGAATATTACTTAAAAATGTTGATGTTGACCAAAAATCTTGAAGTTTGACTGTATATAGGCCATAATTGACTTTTGACCTAGTATAGTTGATTTTTAGGCATTTGAGTAATTGACTGAGCAAACTTGTAGTGGAATGCATGAAATTTGTCATGGACAATCTTGAGGGAATATTAGGGTCATGGAAAACATTTTTGACCTTTGGAGCTTACACGTCTTGAGGAAAAGTGAAACCCTAATTAGAGGTTCATTACTTAGGAGGTGAGTTTTCCTGATCAATTCTTGGTCAACCTTGAGAAATTGAGGACCTCTAGAAGCATGTCTTGAGTGAAAATGGGAGGGAAAATTTTTGGTTACAATAGATGCCCCTGTTCAATCTTCTTAAACCTGAGGATTTAGATTGGCTTGTCTGCCTTTCGTGATCTCAAGGTGGAAGAGGATTGAACACTAGAGTGCCCAGAAATTTGCACTCGCATAAAGTAACATTGTTGGTTGATGTTAATAGGGAATGGCATTAAAGATTCCATTTGGAGTAGATGACTGAGAGTCGTCGGATATAGGCTTAAAGATGCCATCAGAATTAGATGACTGAGAGCCATAAATGGTCCCTTTATGGGGATTCATGTTCCTGTTGTCTGAGGAGGAGTCCACTGGGGGATGTTGATTTCTGTTGCTTTCCTGTTTGAGGAAAACTCTGGGGAATAGAGTCTAGGAACTTCAGTTGTCCATGACTCTACTGAGGGGTTATTTCTGGATCAGAGAGATGAAAGTTTATTGTTTTCTGGTTGAAATCCAAGCTTCACAGTAATTTGCTGGGGAGAATAAAATTAACTGTTATCTGGAAATGTATCAGAAGAAACCTGTATAGGGCTGTTTCAGGATGAGTCCGGGTAAGACTTCATCTGGAAGTGTATGAGAAGGAACCTGGGTAGGGATGTTTTAGGAGATATATGAGAGGGAGCCTGGGTAGGGCAGCTTCAGGATGAGTCCGGGTACAACTGCATCTTGAAATTGTAAGAAGGAACCTGGGTAGGGTTGCCTCATGATGAGTCAGTGTAAAACTGCATCTGGAAATTGTGAGAAGGAACCTGGGTAGGGTTTCCTCAGGATGAGTCCGTGTAAAACTGCATCTGGAGGTTGTGAGAAGGAACCTGGGTAGGGTTGCTTCAGTATGAGTCTGTGTAAAAGTGCATCTGGAAATTCAAGAGAAGGAACCTGGGTAGGGTTGCCTCAGGATGAGTCAGTGTAAAACTGCATCTGGAAATTCAAGAGAAGGAACCTGGGTAGGGTTTCCTCATGATGAGTCTGTGTAAAACTGCATTCGGAGATTGTGAGAAGGAACCTGGGTAAGGTTGCTTCAGGATGAGTCCGTGTAAAACTTCAGAAGAAGGGAGAAGGAAACCGTGTAAGATTGCTTCATGAAGAGCCCGTATAAAGATGTATTTGGAAGTCATAAGAAACCCATGTAAGATGCTTCATGAAGAGCCCGTATAAAGCTGTATTTGAAAGTCAGAAGAAACCTGTGTAAGATTGCTTCATGATGAGCCCGTGTAAAGCTATATTTGGAAGTCAGAAGAAACCCGTGTAAGATTGCTTCATGATGAGCCCGTGTAAAGCTGTATTTGGAATTCATAAGAAACCCGTGTAAGATTGCTTCTTAATGAGCCTTTGCAAAGCTGTATTTGGAAGTCAGAAGAAACCCGTGTAAGTTTGCTTCATGTTGAGCCCGTGTAAAGCTATATTTGGAAGTCATAAGAAACCCGTGTAAGATTGATTCATGATGAGCCCGTGTAAAGTTGTATTTGGTCGCACAGATAATTACTATGTTTTATTTTAGGAGCTAATCTTGGACCTGTCGAAAATTGTTGATGATAAATATCTGTTGATTGATCTTCCCTGAAAAGGTAAAGTGTTAGTTGTATGCAATGTCATGATGTATGAAATGCATTGTGTAATGGTGTTTTCAAAATAAATGAGATTGGGATGTATGCATTTGTATTTCAGATGCTATGGCGTTTGTAGAATGATGTATGAATGCAATATGTAAATGTATCAGTTGTTCTGTTGTAGCGCTGCTGAATTAGGGAAAATAAATCTCTGATTACAGCTGGCGATGAAGAATGTAGATCTTCAGATTTTGTTGAAGTTGAACTGCTGGGAGATGATCTTCTGTTGTTAGAGAAATAAACTTTGTTGGGGAAGGAAAGCTCTGTGCACTGCTTTAGGATTTTGTGAAATCCTATTGGGGAATCCTGGGAAGTTTGACGACTTTGCTGGGGAAAACCTGATGTCGGAGCAGTAGTTGGAAATTCCTGTTCTGTCGAGGATACAAGAAAACCTGACATCACTAGGTTGTAAGCTGAGGATATGGCGGCAACTTTTTAGTAATATGCCACTGCCTCTATACATGCTAGAGAAAGTACTTTCAAAGACTTTGTGGATGGTTTGAGTGTCATCCCAACTCCTGGGGTGCTTGGTAAATGTTAATCAGGATGATAAGCCTGTTACTGATAAATAAATGACAAGATGACGGGACATAGTCGTACATTTTTAATCCCTAACTTTTGCCTGGACCGCCCTTTCGGGTTTTTAGTCCACCGAGATACCCTTTTTTGTTCAAGCCGCCTTTTCAGGTTTTCGACTTGTCGGGTGTACAATTTTTTTGTATATATCCCTAATTTTTTCCCAAACTCTTTTGGTTCGCCGGGATGCCCTTAATTTTGCCTAGGCCTGTCAACCTAGCGGGTCTTTTTCATGCATAGTATTTTCTGACTATGTCCGCACTCATAGGATATGGAGAGTTGTCACCTTCTATGACAACAAGTGTTTTAGAAATGCCAGAAAATGTTTATGTGATCGCATGTGCCCTTTCATACGTGGGAGCTTGTGTGAGGCTGCTTCAGGATGAATCTGGTGCACCTGATGTTTGATCAAGTTTATGATAGTCTTGAATTTCCTATGTATCTTTTCTAATAATTATCATGGAAGGATTAGAAGACATGATACTGACACCATCTGATACTACTGGCAAGATAAGCAATTTGGTGGTACCAAAGATTCAAATTTCATAGTGATTTTCTACTGGAATCCCCGATCAATGTAACAGCCCCCGAGTGATTCAGATGGAGATCTGCCCCTGGCTATTCAACATTTTTGGAGAGATTCTTTGCATATTGGCCTGACTGCCCCAGATTAATTAGACATCATGTCATGCCCCTTGATTATGAAAGGCTGGTTATTGTGAATGTTTTTTCTGTCTAAGGTTATTCTGTCTAAGTAGGGGGTCTTCGTTCATTGAATATTCCTTGTGTGAATTTCTCTGCCATTCGAACAATTAACCGTATGCAAACAATGCCATTTAAAGAATTCAAAGCTCATGTCCGTCTTGAAATTTTTTGAAAATGCATTTTTTGTAGTAAAACAAAATTTGCAAGAATGTGATATCAACTCATGATTTATAGAAAACCTTACAGGAGTCAGGATACCTTTGTAACAGTATGCTCTCAAACTAACCCATGCTTCAGCTAGGACTTGTAAGGGTTGTAACGTGGCCCGGTTCAAAGTTTAAGAAACAAAGGATAAAGGCTCAAAATTTATTTGTACCCACCCATTCTTCGTGATGTTCTTCAGTCCTATGCCCAGTTAATTGTGTATTTCGAATCCCGGTTGAGTTCTAGAATGTTGGCCTCGATATTTTGGTGATGGTTCAGAAATTGAACGTTTATTTGAGAAGGCAGTCATTTTTGTGACCTTTTCTTTTTATTGAGGATTTGTAGGACCTATTTCTTTTTTTATTTTGTTATCTCTGTCTTTTGCCTGAACTATTTCTTTTATGATTACAGCCAGCGGGATGCCCCAGTTTTTTTCTTAAGTCTCCTTCATAGGTTTTGACTTAATGTGATTTTATTTTGAGAGATAATGACTTCCTGTTCTTAATGATTATGTGGAACCATCACCATCTTTTGGAGAGCATCTTCTACACCATTTGTCGTGTATGAAGGGAAAGCTTGCGACTGAATGCACATATGAATTAACTGAGAAAACTACCCTACCCCAGATTATGATTAAGGGTTTTAATTTGTGTGAAAAGAAAACTCCTACTTCTTAGGCTCAAAGGGGTTGACTGGGGATTATCTTCCTTATAACTCCACTGTTTAGGATTTGAAACAACGCCTGTACATCATCAACGGGGTATGTTCAAAAGCATATTGTAGACATTATAGTATCGTTCTCGTCATCCTCCCTCTAAAGGCTTAGAGCTTTTAATCAAGAGTTGAATATCATAAAAGGGAAGTAAGAAAGCAGTTTAAGCATAATGAAAACAAATTAATTCAAGACAAACATGTGCAATGCATTAATGAAATAACAAAGTTTGACATGACAATAATTGTTTGAACAAACAAAGAAAATACAACTTGAGAATTCAAATGAACAAAAATTCTCTCAATCCTGGCCATGATTTTGCATGGGAGCGGTGATCACGATGGGAGTCTCAGGAAGGTTTAACTTAATCTCCTTGGCATCAATCATATTTTGAATCTTGTATTTCAGTGCCCAACAATCGTTAGTGTCGTGCCCAAGACTTCCAGAATGATAGGCACACCTTGCATCAGGATTATAGTTAGGAGAAGAAGTCCTAGGGTTTGGATGAGGTCCTATCAACGTAATCAAATTCATCCTCAACATATGTTGTAATTCTTGAGATAGCGGCATGTTTATCTTGGTAAATTGTATCTTAGGCTTATCTTGCCTTCGCTGATTACCCCGTTGTTGTGGTCGTTACGCGCGTGCCGAATTAGAGACCAGCATTACCCCTACAGATTGGTGGTAGTCTGCCTTATTACGACCCTTCTGGCCATACACAGCATTGGCTTCCCTCTTACCAGCAAATGGCTTCTTCTCAGCATTAGAAGATGCAGCCATCGGGATCTTCCCACTCTTGATACCACTTTCGATCCTTTCTCCAGTCAGAACCATCTCTATGAACCTAGATGAGGAACTCCCAATCAGCAGATTAAAGAACGGGCATGTCAGAGTGCCCATGAACATGTCTACCATTTCCCGATCATTAAGAGGAGGTTGTACCCTGCCAGCTAGATCCCTCCATTTCTGGGCATATTCCTTGAAGCATTCGCTAGAACCCATAGACATGCTTTGAAGTTGTGTACGAGTTGGAGCAAGGTCAGAATTGTATTGGTACTACTTGTAGAAAGCAGCAGCCAAGTCTTCCCAGGTATGAATGTCTGTTCTTTCTAGCTGATAGAACCACTCCAAATGCGTGCCATCTAAACTTTCTTTGAAGAAATGGACCCATAACTTCCGGTCAGTAGTGTGAGGCTGGATCTTCCTGACATAGGACCTTAAGAGCAACTTAGGGCATGAGACACCGTCATACTTAGCAAATTTGGGAACCTTGAACTTTGGTGGGATGACCACTCCAGGAACCAGCCCTAACTCTTTAATGTCCAAGCCAGGTACCTGCTGAATCTCCATAGCATTGAGAAGATCCTCCAGCTGTTTGTATTTATCGTCAGCAGGAGGATATTGCTCCTCAGAGTAATCATCTTCTTCTTCATCATCCTCGGGGTTGTTGACTTCTTCATGATTATCCCCCTTCGTTTGATGGAGTTGTGAGATCTAGATCTCGTTTAACTGGTCCTCTGAGTCTTCTTACCATATTCAAGATGCCAACCGGTTTCTTTGCCTTCTTCTTCTTCTCTTTGATGACGAGAGCTTTCAGTTCTTCGTGCCCCTAGGTCAAAGCCATGAACATTTGTTAGAACTAAGGGTTTTGAGCTTGAAGGTCTTTTACTGTTTGTTCAAGGGCCATTTCTTTTGCTGAAATAAATAGCGAAAAGATGAGAAACTTGTACTAGAAGACCTGTTATAAAATGACATGCATGCAATGTTTTCAAGGATCTCGCGGGGTAAACAAGAAAATGTCAGAAGTTCAAATTTGCATCTTTGATTGAAGAACTTCGTATCGTTGAGTGTCCTTCTACGAGAGTCAAGCTCACCATATCAAGTGGGTCATAGCCCTTGACTCAAGTTGCCGTGTTTTGGTATTTTGACGGAATTGGCTAGAGGAAAATAAATCCCCTTTCCCCTTACTAGACGTCTGATTTATTAACTTGTATCACAAACCCTTGAGATCCTTGAAATGGTTAAGGAAATGTTATGGCATGATGTTATGATGTGTATGGTATGCGTTAAGCAAAAGTGTAAGGTGATGAAGACAAGTGAGTCTAAGAAGTCCAGGTTACTGGATAATGACTGTAAACAAATCCTGCAAGGAGATCATGTTGTTAGATAAAAACCCTGCAAGTAGCTCAAGTTGAAATCAAACAAATCACACAAGCAGCCTTAGGTTTAGGCTTGCCTGGGGTCTGTAGGTAAGTACCCTCTTGAAATTTAGTTGGCTCAACCTGTCCTAGTAATAGTAACCGGGTTCTAAGGGATCTCAATATCACTGATCTTTCCCACAAGTTTCGTTCCGATCGACAACTGACTTGCCACCAAACAAAACTCGGGAGTCTAATCTCAATGAGTGTAGTATCGAGTATCAACTGACTTAGGACTACACCAAAGATGGCTATCTCACTACTTCCTAATGGCCAAGTTGGTAAATTAAAGATTCTAAGTTCAATTGATGCTTTATGACACCACACAGCTGTAGCGGTAGAAATGTTGAGACTAAGCCATTAGATTGACTTGACTCACACAGATAAAATTAAAAATTGCCACCCCGCTTTATTGTTTCCAAAGGAATGGGAAAAGAGCGAATAACCCAAAAAGAGGGGGAAAGATTCAAGGTAAGGGGGTTTTTTATGCAAAGGGAAGGTATTAGCACCCTAAACATCTACGGTACTCCGCAGGAACCTCTTTGTAAAATCTGTATATTTTGGCTATAAAATTTTGTATGTAAAATAGATGGTGGAGGTGAGAAAAGAAATATATTTTTTATGATTTTTGCACCCTCCGCGGTTGCAAATCTTTAGTGCCTACGTACCACCTTTCGTGCAATAGGGGATCAGGGTACACGTAGTTCACTTTTTAAAAAAATTTAAAAAAAAACACAAGTGTGTTGGTTAATTTTATGAGATAAGACATCATTGTCATTGTCCGTGCGGAAAACATACTTACTACCCACAATCATGAGAAAGGAGAATTTGCATCATCTCTAAGTGGAGGATATGACTTGGATTTTAAAATCAACAATGCCGCGCTCAACACCCAAGTGGAAAATATCTCTCTTCACTACATATTGTAGAAGTATAGTTATTTGCATCACTACAAGTATTGACAAGAGTCTAATATTTTGAGAAAGGTTTTAAAGTGAAAAAGCCAAAGTGGCAAAATGGTTCGAAATGAGATTGATTGACTTTTAGTCTTCTCACAAAAAATGTCAAGGTATTATTAAATTGATTGAAGTTTATTCATGAAAAGGTTTTGAAAGTGCATGGACCTAGGTCCAAGTTTATTATGAAATTAGTTCAAGTTTAAAAAACAAGAAGAGTTTTCAAAAGGAGGAAGAATATTTTTGAAATTAAAGAAGATGGGAGGAGAAGAAGAGACTATCCTAAAGCATAAGGTAAAAGCTAGGGATAAGAACCATCTAACCAACAAGTAGCCAATACTTGACATTATGAGTCAAGATAGAATTCCCATTCTTTGGATTGAAACCAAGCAAGCAAAGATACTAGACCTCTTTAGAGAACCAAACTTCAAGTGTATTAAGTCTTCACAAAAATTGGGCAGAGTAACGGCTGTATACGGGTGAATTCCAGATTACAAAAACAAATATGTAATCACAATAACCTGCACACAAAACAAACAAACAACCCAATGTCTTGAGGCAAACCTCAAGAACTCCAGACAAAATATCAATTAAGGTCACAAGGTCTCCAACATAGGCCAAGGTTTCTAATCCTAAGTCCAAGAAGTCCAAAACTCCATAATGCCAAGGATAGTAACCAAATAGTCCAAGTATCATTAAAGTTTTTTATGGTTCATGTTGATTATTAGGTATCTTAAAAAAAAAAAAAAGCTCAAGTGAGAAAAATAAAAATGACAAGAAATTAAATGCTCAAGTGAGCAAAGATTAAAATAGCATGAAATGTAAATGCTAAAGTAAACGGTGCATAAAATAAAAGGGCATAAAATAAAAACACAAAATAAAGTCAATTATCAGTAATCAGTGGTTAGTTGGATGACCATCTTGAAACTTGCATTTGGAACTTATTAGAGGATTGGTAGAACCAAAGTCTCCACACAACAAGTTGCATTTGCTTTTTGTCAAATATATCATCCATTTTGGAATCCTTAAAAGTACCATTTCATGATTAACGATGTTTAAGTGATCCGCGTTGACCAAAAGTGATGTAGATCCATTAGAGGATTGGTAGAACCAAAGCCTCTACATAATGAATCTCAAGGTTATTGGATCAAAGAGATCAAATTAACATACTTGGGCTTGCAAACATAGGTTTGTGCCACAAATGATCATTTATTCGAATCGGGACAAATTTTAGCGCTATCTTAAGCAATCGTAAGTGGACTTATATAAAAGTCGCACCTATTTTGAGGTCAGTCAATAGAAATCTATGCACCATTTGTTTTGAGACATGATATAGAGATCATGCTCCAATAACACTT
The DNA here is from genome assembly GCA_948472305.1 of Vicia faba. Lineage (NCBI taxonomy): Eukaryota > Viridiplantae > Streptophyta > Magnoliopsida > Fabales > Fabaceae > Vicia > Vicia faba. The sequence goes on along the minus strand of OX451738.1, from coordinate 1,175,278,125 downwards.
AGTGCAATAAGAAAGGGATGAGACGAAGAAGGGTGGGAAAGAATATACAAACCACATTTGAATTAAAATTTAATCAAACTATTATTAAAATCATTCATCCATTTTTATGGAGTTAGACTCAACACCATGGATCCAATGATGTTAACAAAGTTCATGATCAAAATTCAACCAAAGATCAACCAGAAAATAATCACAAAATAATATTACGTTTACTATATATGCATTAAAAAGGGTTTTAAAATGAATAAAAATGAAAATAAAGGAAAAAAATATCAACTATATTTAAATTGATTCATAAAAAGGAAATAAGGTCATAGAAAAATCAGAAATAAACTCAAATATTTTTATAAAATTTTTGGTAATTTTCTAAAGTCAGAAACTATTTTTAAAATTAAAAGAAATGAGTAAAATAAACCAAAAATGATAAAAAATAAATGAGGTCACCAATATTTATCACAATATCATTGGATCATTCCATATTTTTTTTTAGAATTTAAAAATGTATAAAAGTATTTTTAAACAATTAAAATAAAGTGAAAATTTGTAAAAAAATATCAAAACAAAAAATAAAATTGTAAAAAGATAAAAATCAGAAAGAGAAAAATCAAAAATATTTTTCTTAATTTTTTTCAGTTTTTTGGACTTAAAATGAATTTTCTATGATTTTTTGAAGTTTAAAACAATTTAAATATAAAAATTAGAAAATAAAATAAAGTCAAAAATATATGGACCATTGGATGAGAGTCAAAACGCGTTATTAATCAAATCCAAAGGATCTGGCACGCTGTGCATATTCATGGTCATTACTGAATAAAGCATAGGATTTAATATAAAATCAGAAATTAAAAAAAAACAAATGGCGTTGTTTCATTGGTTGAAGGATGACACGTTGGTCATCTTCAACCTCCAGTCAGTCTCAAAACCAGGTCACTCAAACTGTAAAATTAGAGAACGAGATTGGTACCATTCGCTTCGTCTCATCAAGACGAAGACAACCATACCTTCGCAAAAAATTTATGTAAATTGTAGCTCAAATAATTTGGAAGAGAGTTTTGAAAAGGGATTTGAAATTTCATGGTCAAAATGTGTTTCCAGTTAAAGTCAAGTGTTGCGACTAGAACCAGGGCAATGAGAGCTTCACAATAGTATCAAAGTTTGAGAGAATTGGTGAAGGAATATACCTATTGAAGTGAAGTTTCAGAGCTCTAAAACTGGACTTCTATGGATCAATATAGGTCACGATTCTTGAAAGTAATTGTATGGTTAGCTTCCGGGAAGATCAAAGAAGGTGAATTTATAGAAAAATTGGATTGAAAAAGGCTTGAACAATGATTTCGAAGTTGCAGAAAAGTGAGTTATGGAGTGAGTTTGGCAGGGTGATTTTGGTTGTTCAAGCTTGAGAAAATGAATGGGGGATGACCCTCTGTTTATAGGAGAATGAATGGGATCCTTAAGCGTGTGAAATGATGAAGTTTGGAGGGAAATCATGGGGGTTTGCAGCATGAACAAAGTGTGACTTGTTTAGCATCAAAACTCAGCCAAATCGTGCGTTTCATGATGCTAAACGCCTTTGGAAAGTTGCTAAACATGATTAGAAGCAAGAACGCGTGGAAAACTTGTGATTAGAAGCCAAAACAAAGATTTCAAAATCTGATTTGTGATGAAACTTCAGTTTCAAGTTACCAAATTCAAATCAATGGCATTGTCAACTCAAGGGGTCTTAAGGCATGGTTCTTGATTCTTTAGAAAGATGAGATTACAAGCTTTGCAATGGTAAAAGAATGGAATCAAATGGATGTTTAAACTGAAATTTGCAATGTGTGAAAGTTGGAAAAAAGAAGTTGACTTTCCATACTTTGAAATATTTCAAGTTTTTCTTCAAAAGTGAGCTATAATGTTTTGCATCCAAATATGGCCTTCCACTTGGAATTTGTTCTTGACCAAAAAAGATGGCATGAAGTAGATATCTTGAATGTAATTTTAAGACTTGAACCATTCAATATATCCAAATATTGAGAGAGTTATGACTTGTTGAAGTTGGCAAAGAATCATGAAATGACCTATAATCCTTTGTATTCTTAAGGCATCCTCCATCCATTTTCTCACTTTTCAAATAAAAGAAGTAATAGAGTTCACATCCTCAAGATCATTGTGGAAAAAGAGTGGGCTTAAGATGATAAAAATTGACCAAGTTATGATCATTTGAAGTCAGACATGGGAAATTGGTGGTTCATCTGGTGGACTTTTAATCTTTCTTCATTATCAAGTTTCTTCCACATGAAAACTCCTTGAAAATTTTAAAGTGATTTTTTAATAACCCTTTGAAGAAAAGTATGTTTTTTGAATCACTCAAAAATACCAAAATATGAGCAAGATATACTTCTTTGAAGTTCAAAACCCTAGCTCCTAGATCAAGAAAATGCTTTGAGAAACTTTGACAATTTTAAACAACCTTCTTGTACCAACACTTTTGCTTTGTAAATAGAAGTTATTGAGGATGATAATCTGAACTTATAACAACCAAAACCACTTCCATATCTTGATAATTGAGTGAAATATGCACTTGTGACCAATGGGAACAAGGCCTTGTCCAACCATGACAACTTCTTCAATCAACCCCTTGTACTTTTGAATCAATCTTGATAACTTTGAAATGTGATGAACCAAAATAAACCTTGCCATGCCATTTCTTCCAAAACAACTTCAATGGTGAGGTTTGGATTTCTCAAGCTTTATTGACTATGGCATGTAAATAAACTCATGAACCCATGGATCAACTTGCTAAGCCACATTGCCTTTACCTACATCATTAACAAGTAAGACAAACCAACATTGCATTTTATTAGTTAAAAGGAAAGTCAAAACAAAACATGCATGATCACAAAAGAAAAACAAGTCAAGGTGCTTGGTGATTCATCAAAGAACAAAGCTAAAGATAGGGAGGAGAACCAAAAGCCCTAATGTGATCTTGTTGTGATTGAATCAATATGGTATGATGAAGGGATCTTAGGGGCAAAAATTGGGGTACAACAATTGCCCTTATTTAAGTTTCTTCTATCCTGAGATACAAAGGTTAAAAATCATCGTGTCGACTTGATCGAAGATACTTAAATATAAAACAAACCCTATTTTTGGCCCTGAGATGCCATGTAATGCTTATGAGTATGAATGCATATGAACAACTTCAAAGGGACGCAAAACACCATTGGGGATGTTGCAAAGGAAATAAGGATCAAAAGAAAAACCTGACCAGGAAAATAAATCACTGGTGAATCAAAAAGACCCAAATCTAATGGTGTAACACCCAAAGAAGAGATAAGGTAGCATCAACCCAGCTAAAGAGGAGATAGAAGATAAAAAATGTAATGACCCATAAAGGATGGTAAAAGATCAAAGGATACACCAACTTTTACTGAAGGCGAAACTACCAATGTTCACTGAAGGTAGAAAGAGAAAAAAATAACAACAATGACGTTTACTGACGGTGAGCTACCAACGTTCACTGAAGGTAGAGAGACAAACATCGACGTTTACTGACGATGAACTACCAACTTTCACTGAAGGTAGAGAGAAAAGAAATATCATAGCATCTAGGTTCACTGACGGTGAAATACCAACGTTCACTGTGGGTAGCAAAAAGATAACAATCACCAACTTTAACTGATGGTGAACTACCAACTTTCACTGAAAGTAGAGAGAAAAGAAATATCATAGCACTGACGTTCACTGGCGGTGAACTACTAACTTTCACTTAAGGTAGCAAAAAGATAACAATCACCAATGTTCACTGATGGTGAACTACCAACTTTCACTAAAGGTATAAGGAAAGAAATATCATAGCACCGATGTTCACTGACGGTGAACTACCAACGTTCACGGAAGGTAGCAAAAATATAACAATCACCAACGTTCACTGATGGTGAACTACTAACTTTCACTGAAGGTAGAGAGAAAGGAAATATCATAGCACTGATGTTCACTGACGGTGAACTACCAACATTCATTGAAGGTAGCAAAAAGATAACAATCACCAACATTCACTAATGGTGAACTACCAACTTTCACTGAAGGTAGAGAGAAAAGAAATATCATAACACTTACGTTCACTGACGGTGAACTACCAACGTTCACTGAAGGTAGCAAAAATATAACAATCACCAACGTTCACTGATAGTGAACTACCAACTTTCACTGAAGGTAGAGAGAAAAGAAATATCATAGCACCGATGTTCACTGACAGTGAACTACCAACGTTCACTGAAGGCAGCAAAAAGATAACAATCACCAACGTTCACTGATGGTGAACTACCAACTTTTACTGAAGGTAGAAAGAAAGAAATATCATAGCACCGATGTTCACTGATGGTGAACTACCAACATTCACTAAAGGTAGAAAAAAGATAAAAATCACCAATATTCACTGATGGTGAAATACCAACTTTCACTGAAGGTAGAAGGAAAGAAATATCATAGCACCGACGTTAACTGACGGTGAACTACCAACGTTCACTGAAGGCAGCAAAAAGATAACAAGTTTTCCTAAAATTCCAGTGTTTCACCTAGAACGGGTCTCAACTTCTTCCTTAACCAAGGCATTCCACCTGGAAAGGGTAATATATAAGTTGTCTCAAATAAAGAGACTATTGTAGCGATGAAAATCGGAGATCAAGCTATTAATTAACTCGACTCGTAAAAGCAAGAGTCGCCACCCGCGCTTTATTATTTCCAAGGGGAAAGAGAAAAGAGCGAAATAAAACCCTAAAACATGCAATGTAGAATAATACTTAAAAGTAATGAAAATACAATGCATTTTTGAAAGAGATCAAGAGTTCGGGGGTTGGTTATACAATGGGAAGGTATTAGCACCCAATGCATCTGCGGTACTCCGCAGGAACCTTTTGGAATATCTGTTTTTGGTTAAAATTGTTTGTTATATACAAGGGTGTATTTATCTACAACTATGTTTGCTTAAGGGGAAAGAAATGAGTTTTTATTATTGCGTTCGTGAGGGTTTCGCGACCCTTTGCCTACGTATCCAATGAAGGAATCAAAACACCGTAGTTCCTCTAGAAAAAAAGTTGATTTGTTTGTGTTTTTTAGTGGGCGACATTAACGCACGCATTCTAGCAATAGGCACGGCCGGTATCGCGGTAGAACGAAGATAACATGCCCTTGGGGGGAGTTTTGATTTGTTGAGTGTTTTGCGGGTTTTAAGATATATTCAAGTAAGGATTAAAGAGTGTTTTTTTTGGATTTTTTGGTTTGTTTACTTGTTGATCTTATCTTGCCATACATGCCTAATTACTAGCATTTATACAAAGTAAATAAAATGCAGAAAGATAAAATCCTACGCTATTACAACTGTATCGAAAGGCATAAAAAATATGAAGGAAAAAAAATAAGATAAAAGTAAGAAAAATGAGTATCTTTCGATTGGGGGGAAGCAGCCTTCGATTTGCATTTTGTTGGCCTCCTTCGATTGGGGCTGGCAACAGCAAAGCCACGTCTTTCGATTGGGCCTTGGCAGGGGCGAGGTCCTGTCCTTCGATTGGGCAAAGGCAGCAACAAGTTGTATCCTTCGATAGGGGCCTGGAAGTCAGTGTATGGCGAAGCCTTCTGGTTTTGCCTTGTTGCCTTCTTCGACTGGAGGTTGAAAGCAGTGAGGGAATGGCTTTCGACTGATCCTGGAAGTCAGTGTATGGTTTTCCTCCTGTTTGTATCTTTCGTTCGACCTGGAGAAAGAGGATAGAAGCCAGAAGCTTCGTTTCCTATTTCCTGTTTCCTGTTTCTTTCATTTCAAGCATTAAATGGCAACATGGCCTGAGGCCATGCTAATATTTGTCTTGTAAACAGTTTAATAGTTAAAGCAAGTTTAGGTAAACAGAAAGCAAAACGAAAGGGATAGCTATGAAAAATATGTTAAAAGGGTGGAATCGAAAGGAACAGTGATATGTACATGTTTCAAACGAACGTAAAGATTATTTACATGTTATGTCATGAAACGAAAAGTTCAAAGGTAAGAATAACTTACCTTGCTTCAGGACTTGAATGGATGTGGGATTCGAACTTGAACTGCTACCTCGACGTTTCTGGAATTTGAAGAGTAGTCACATGGGGTTTGCTTTTGGTTCAAAGCGTTGTCACAGAAGGTTGTCTTTGAGTTTGAACAAACTTCTATGTGTGGGATGTTCTTCAGAATCGAAAGAAGTGAGTGTTTGGGATTATGGGTTTTTTTTTATTTCTCAAGTGTAGACGAACTTGAGAGTTTTGCTGTGTTTGAGAAAATTTGGGGGATTCCTTCCTCTGGTCCAAAGATCCTCTCAAAAATATGTGTTGGAGCCTCTTATTTATAGGCAAAGTTGGCTGAAGTTTTTGGAGGGAAAACAAAATAATTTGAACAATTTGGGCAAACTTCTCTTTGTAGCCTTCGAGGGACAGTGGTTGTATGTTGTTTTGGTGCAAGAATGGGGTAGTGTTTCAGGACTACTGTGCAGCAGTTTTGGCCAGTGTACCATGTCTGAACTTGGCAGCAAGCATCTTTGAATATTTTATCCTTTCATTTTGACCCTCCTTCGACCAGATTCTTCTTCCAACACATTGTTTGACTTTCCTCCAACAAGTGTCCTTCGAACGAATCATCTTTGTGCATCATTTGAAGGGGCCAAATGTGTCCTTCGAATAGACTAGTAAGGTGTACCCTTCGACAGGGACTCATATGTATGCCCCTCAAGTCCACCACTATATGTCTTTTGAGGGGGCCATCAACCATGTGCTGAAGTTTGTCAAGGATGGAAATGCAGCATACTAAAGAGAAATGTTGTCCAGTCGAAGCTAGTACAAACATAGTTGAAGCCTGCATGGAGGAGGTCTAAACTTTGTGACTCCAAGCAAGCACACAAAAAGGTTAATGCTCAAACAAAGACTTGCACGAAGGGAGCCACATGCCCAAACGAATCTTGGATCGAAACAAATATATTGCCCAATCGAAAGCCCGTGTTCGAAGGAAGCAATGTTGCCCAATCGAAGCATGTGGATCGAAACAAACATATTGCCCAATCGAAAGCCCGTGTTCGAAGGAAGCAATGTTGCCCAATCGAAGCATGTGGATCGAAAAAACATATTGCCCAATCGAAACCCCGTGTTCGAAGGAAGCAATGTTGCCCAATCGAAGCATGTTTGCAGGCAGTAAACTTGTCCAGTCGAAGCAGGCTCGCAGGCAGCAAACTTGTCCAATCGAAAGGCTGAATCGAAGGAGACCTGTCAGCACATGAAATCAAAGAAACAAAAAACACACATTTCGTGCTTGATTAGAAGTTAGTGATACATAGGCTAAGAATGTTCAAAACACTTGACAATTTCTGCATAGTCAATGCTCGAAGGTGAGAGGTTAAAACCGACTGTATTTAGTGACCTTGACTTTTGTATAAAAATGCAAAAATAAAAATGGGATCTTAGGTCAAAAATTGGGGTATGACAGCTGCCCCTATTTAAGTTTCTTCTATCTGGAGATATGAAGATTGGGATCTTCATTTCGACGAGATTGAAGGGACTTAAATATAGAATACACAATTTTTGGCTTTAAGATACCGCAATTATGTTTATGATATAGTATGAATGTAAGATTTTGAATTTAACAAGGAATGATGCCGCATGGGACAAACTACTACTGGAGAAACCAAGTACATTATACAATAATCCCATAGGGGAAGAGATTATAACTCCACTGGGGAAACAGAGTCATAGACTTCAAATGAGAGACTCTTATTAGAGAATAACTTTGAGGGAAGAAATGAATGATTTACATCAGTGTTGAGACTGGAAAAGAAAAGATTTACATCAGTACTGAGACTGGAGAAGGATATGATTTACATCAGTATTGAAGCTGGAAAAGAAAATGATTGAAATCAGTACTTAGACTGGAAAATGATTGACATCAGTACTGAGACTGGAAATAAACATCTCTGACTTCTGAATTTCACCAAGAACGGTAACACATTTCTTCTTTAACCAAGATATCGCTTGAAAAGGATAAAATACAAATTTCCCCATGGAACTTTTCCGAAGAGGTGTCGTTTGCATTATTGTTGGGGATACACAAGCTGCTCAAATAAAGAGGCCGCCACTTGCTTCCTTTCAAAGGTGTCAATAACATACAAGTTTCTCATGAAGAGACCGCCGCTTGCTGTTTTTTAAAAGGTAACAATAACATACAAGTTGCTCATGAAGAGACCGCCGCTTGCTGTTTTTTTTTTCAAAGGTAACAATAACATACAAGTTGCTCATAAAGAGACCGCCGCTTGTTGTTTTCAAAGGTAACAATAACATACAAGTTGCTCATGAAGAGACCGCCGCTTGTTGTTTTCAAAGGTGACAATAACATACAAGTTTCTCATGAAGAGACCGCGGCTTGCTGTTTTTTTTCAAAGGTAACAATAACATACAAGTTGCTCATGAAGAGACCGCCGCTTGCTGTTTTTCAAGAGAACAATAACACACAAGTTGCTCATGAAGAGACCTCCGTTTGCTGTTTTCTCAAAGGTATCAATAACATACAAGTTGCTCATGAAGAGATCGTCGCTTGCTGTTTTTCAAGAGAACAATAACACACAAGTTGCTCATGAAGAGACCGCCGCTTGCTGTTTTCTCAAACGTATCAATAACATACAAGTTGCTCATGAAGAGACCGCCGCTTGCTGTTTTTCAAGAGAACAATAACACACAAGTTGCTCATGAAGAGACCGCCGCTTGTTGTTTTCTCAAAGGTATCAATAACATACAAGTTGCTCATGAAGAGACCGCCGCTTGCTGTTTTTCAAGAGAACAATAACACACAAGTTGCTCATGAAGAGACCGCCGCTTGTTATTTTCTCAAGAGAACAATAACACACAAGTTGCTCATGAAGAGACCGCCGCTTGCTATTTTCTCAAGAGAACAATAACACACAAGTTGATCATGAAGAGACCGTCGCTTGCTGTTTTTCAAAGGTATCAACAAAATATCGTGAAGATATTGCTGGAGGTGAGAATCAATAATTTCATCGGAGATGGACAAACTGCTCATGAAGAGACCGCCATTTGTCATAACATAAAGAAATTTAGAAATAATCAAACTGCTCAAATAAAGAGTCAGTCGCTTGTTGTCACGTCGATATTCCAAAAGAGGGTTATGACAACACTATTAGGGAATAAAGTTCATCTTCAATGGGGAACCAGGAATAAATTCTTCCTGAGGAGACCAAGTATTTACATACGCAAGATCAATGAACTCTCCATCTAGGTTTCACAGTCTAGAGAGATCCACAGGGTATCGTTCACAAGAGACAAAGCTCAATCCAGGAATAAACTGGAGAGAAAATAGTCAAACAAGACTCCACCCAATGAGGAAACAACTCAAATGGGGATTTATCCTATCCAGAGATGGAAAAGGAAAGCTAAAGCAAGATTCTTCCACGAGAGTTAACTCAGTGGGGAATTAGAAAGGAGGCGCACTTTATGCTTAAGTTGACACTCTATTTGGGGAGAGGAAATATGATAACCAAAATATACAGATCAAGAACATCAACAAATATCAATGTGTGTGCATGATGCAAGTGTGAATGAATAAATGAATGTCATGTATATGCTGACAAAACAAATAGAGGAGATAGACAGAAGATGATAAGACATCACAGCACAACCCGACACTCAGCTAATCATTACTGGAGATAAAAACAAAAGCCATCATTGGAGCAAAGTCCTTTTACAAGGCTTAAATATCTATGGAGGTGAAGATATTTTCAGGTAGAAAACCCAAGGTCCAGTCTTCTATCGCAAACAATCCATTGAAAGGGTAACAACACAAACAATGTTTCAGCTGGAAAAAGTCATGCTTAGCTGGAGATATTGGGAACACCACCCTCTGATAATGTGTGCAAAACATATCACATATCTTAACAAATCTGGATTGCCCCTGGGACTAATTTTGGATGCCCCAAGTTTACTGCTGATAAGCTGCATGTTGCACGACAATTCTTGCGAATAACTTCACTTCTAAAATGCCCCAAGCTATATGGTTGATGAGGAGAAATCGTCTCAAGAGGATTTTACAAAAGACCTGGCATCCACCATGCCCTGGTGTCTTTAAACTCTTAGCGAGATACGTCGAATCTCGACGTGATTGCCCCGGATTGACTGTACTTGTCACAACAAAGTCTTCAAATTTTGCCCCAAAGGGTAAACAAGTTGGGAAAGCATTAACTGGGAGAAGCAACATGTTCGTGCTTAAGGTCTTCATGTGACATGCCCCCTGATATGATTTTTTTCTTGAAATGATTCTCCAATTACTCAACATAGTTTCTGGCCTTAAAAGAATAAACTCATCACTAGTCCTTATATGTGAGCTTCCTTGATATCAAACAAATGTTTTGCAGTTAGAAAAAGTTTATTATGAGAATGAAAATTATAATGCAACAGTTATGTAAGTCTTGAAGATTTTGAAAAGATATCGCACAAACTTTGCGAATTAGAGCAACATTTATTTTTGTATAGCAAAAACATATGATACCAACATGACTATTTAGAACATTCATGGGATTCAGGAACACTATCTTATTGAAGTATGCTTTCAAAATAACCTTGCTTCAATTAGGACTTTTGAAGGTTGTAACGTGGCCTGGTTCATGGTTTTTAGAAAAAAGATTTTTAAGGCTCAAAATTTATAGGTGCTCGCCCATTCTTCGTGATGTTATCCAACCCTATGTTCAGTTAATTCAACATGAGTATTCATCTCTCAAAAGGATTGTGTGACGGTTAAGGAAATGACGAGGCTTACAGTGTAGCAACCACCTTTATGTCTTCGTGTTTGTAGTCACCACTTTGTTCTTTTCTGAGGACTTTTCTTTGTATTCCTTTCTTTGCAATTTTATTTTCCCTAACTTTTGCCTGGACTAATTCTTTTGAATTGATAGTCCAGTGGGATGCCTTAATTTTTGCCTAAGCCGCACGTTTTCAAGTTTTCGACTCGGCAGGCTTTCTTTTTTTCTTCTTGATTTTTTTATTTTTTGAACAAAAGTGTGACATTAGCTTGTATTTGCTTGTTGAGAGGATTGTGACTTCCTCATTTCTTGATGAATGAGGGATACCATTGTGATTCCACATCTTATGGCTTCATTATACATGAAGGATATCCCTCGTAGTTTCTCTTCAGAAATATCTTCCTTATGAATTTTGAACACTCAATCAGATTAACTGAAAACTACCCTGCCCCAGGTTAAAATTTGAGGGTTTTTTTGTATAGAAAAGAAACTCCTACTTCAAGGCTCAAAAGGGGTTAGCAAGGGATTATCTTCCTTATATCTCCGGTGTTTAGGGATTTGAAATAATGCCTGTACATCGTCAGCAAGATTTTATTCAGAAAGCATACAACCAGAGATTTTGTATTCTTTAGATCATCATCCTCCCTTCAATCTCTGCCTAGGCAAGAGAATGGGCAACAAGTTGGTATCATAATGCAAAAAGAAATTTAAAATTTGAAAACAAATATAAGTGAAACAAATGAATTTCTTCAGGACAAACATACTCATTGTATTAAGATAATCATTCAAATGCAAACAAGTTCTTACATGTAAACAATGTTTTGATAAACAAGAAAAATTACAAAAAGCATGAATAAGTTAATAATCCGGGAAGGCTTTCCATCTGGACTTGTACTGAAGGAAACCTCTCCTAAACTTCAAGGCCAAAATTAACAGAGATTCGCTCATGCTTTAGCAAAGGGGTTAACTTGAATGTTAAGATTGTTGTCTTTAAATGATAAAATACCACCTCTGACCATCCTCTGAACCTCAATCTTCAAAGAAAAGCAACCATCTAAGTCGGGCCCAGGAGCACCTTGATGAAAGGCACAAGTCAAATCAGCTTTGTGATACCAATGTATCTTCTCAGGAACCTTCGGTGGAGGTCGGGTCTGAACCAAAATTCAACCAAACCAGTTAAGCGCTCCATACTAGCTTTCAAATTAGTTATCTCTCTACGGAGTTCAGAAACCTCTTGCTTGATATTCTCCATTATTCTCTTAGCGCAAGTGTTGTACTGGTCAGACCAAAAGGAAAAATAAGACTTGGAAAAAGACGTTTGAAAGTGAAACAAAAAGTGTAGAATGATGCATGATATGTAAAAGAGAGTTTTTATTTGACTTTCAAGGAACTCAACATATTAAGTTGTAAACATCAAAGTATGAAGATAGAAGATGAATTTTAAATTGGATCAAAGTGTTGATCAAGTTATCATCAAGATCAATCATCCATTTTGGTGGATTAGGGTTTTCACCCCATCAACACCCAAGATCCATTGAGCTTGACGAAACTTGTGATGTTTACAAAGAAAGACCTCCAAATTCCTTGAAAATCAAGTGAAAAGGGTTTCATGGATGCATGAAGGCATGGCTATGCAACAACCACAAGCAAGGTCACAAAAAAAGTCGAAAGGTTCAACGTCACGAGCATGGAGTCAAAGGTAAAAAACCCCCAAGGTATGTACTAAAGGTTTAATCACACCTGTAAAACATGGTTCTAAAAGTTCCCAGAGTCTACATTCCTCCTTCGGATATTACCAATGTCCCGATTACTCAGTAATTAGCAATATTCTCAAGAGAAACTCGTCTGAGTGCAGCATCGCGTGACAACTACTTCCGGATTACTCCGTTATAATCTCCGCACTACACCTAAGAGGCCAAGATGGGTTAGGGGTTCTACGGTTTTCATCTTCTCTGGCTCCCAGATTGAAAGCAACAATGTCTTCCCGATTACTCGGTAAACAAATACTACGTTCAAAGGGGCTTCCACTGAGTGGGGGATTTCATGCCTCCTTCTTCGGGATTACTCCCGCAAAGTTAACATGACTATACCGCCCGTCCTATTCCTAAGTGTAACTTAGTCCTGGTATAGGACTTGTCCTTTGTAAATATTATCAACACCCAAATAATCACAATATATCACATATAATCAAACAATCAAATAATGATAAGACAGATAAAACAAACTAGGCTTAACCCACTTAGGGATGGACCAGCAAGAGGTCAATCTTTCCCCAGCAGAGTCACCAATTCTGTAGCGATGAAAATCGGAGATCGAGTTATTAATTAACTCGACTCGCAAAAGCAAGAGTCGCCACCGCGCTTTATTATTTCCAAGGGGAAAGGGAAAAGAGCGAAATAAAACCCTAAAACATGCAATGTAGAATAATACTTAAAAGTAAAGAAAATACAATGCATTTTTGAAAGAGATCAAGAGTTCGGGGGTTGGTTATACAATGGGAAGGTATTAGCACCCAATGCATCTGCGGTACTCCGCATGAACCTTTTGGAATATCTGTTTTTGGTTAAAATTGTTTGTTATATACAAGGGTGTATTTATCTACAACTATGTTTGCTTAAGGGGAAAGAAATGAGTTTTTATTATTGCGTTCGTGAGGGTTTCGCGACCCTTTGCCTACGTATCCAATGAAGGAATCAAAACACCGTAGTTCCTCTAGAAAAAAGTTGATTTGTTTGTGTTTTTTAGTGGGCGACATTAACGCACGCATTCTAGCAATAGGCACAGCCGGTATCGCGGTAGAACGGAGATAACATGCCCTCGGGGGGAGTTTTGATTTGTTGAGTGTTTTGCGGGTTTTAAGATATATTCAAGTAAGGATTAAAGAGTGTTTTTTTGGATTTTTTGGTTTTTTTACTTGTTGATTTTATCTTGCCATACACGCCTAATTACTAGCATTTATACAAAGTAAATAAAATGCAGAAAGATAAAATCCTACGCTATTACAACCGTATCGAAAGGCATAAAAAATATGAAGGAAAAAAATAAGATAAAAGTAAGAAAAATGAGTATCTTTCGATTGGGGGGAAGAAGCCTTCGATTTGCATTTTGTTGGCCTCCTTCGATTGGGGCTGGCAACAGCAAAGTCATGTCTTTCGATTGGGCCTTGGCAGGGGCGAAGTCTTGTCCTTCGATTGGGCAAAGGCAGCAGCAAGTTATATCCTTCGACTGGGGCCTGGAAGTTCGTGTATGGCGAAGCCTTCTGGTTCTGCCTTGTTTCCTTCTTCGACTGGAGGTTGAAAGCAGTGAGGGAATGGCTTTCGACTGAGCCTGGAAGTCAGTGTATGGTTTTCCTCCTGTTTGTATCTTTCGTTCGACCTAGAGAAAGAGGATAGAAGCCAGAAGCTTCGTTTCCTATTTCCTGTTTCCTGTTTCTTTCATTTCAAGCATTAAATGGCAACATGGCCTGAGGCCATGCTAATATTTGTCTTGTAAACAATTTATTAGTTAAAGCAAGTTTAGGTAAATAGAAAGCAAAACGAAAGGGATAGCTATGAAAAATATGTTAAAAGGGTGGAATCGAAAGGAACAGTGGTATGTACATGTTTCCAACGAACGTAAAGATTATTTACATGTTATGTTATAAAACGAAAAGTTCAAAGGTAAGAATAACTTAACTTGCTTCAGGACTTGAATGGATGTGGGATTCGAACTTGAACTGCTACCTCGACGTTTCTGGAATTCAAAGAGTAGTCACAGGGGGTTTGATTTTGGTTCGAAGGGTTGTCATAGAAGGTTGTCTTTGAGTTTGAACAAACTTCTATGTGTGGGATGTTCTTCAGAATCGAAAGAAGTGAGTGTTTGGGATTCTGGGTTTTTTTTTATTTCTCAAGTGTTGATGAACTTGAGAGTTTTGCTGTGTTTGAGAAAATTTGGGGGATTCCTTCCTCTGGTCCAAAGATCCTCTCAAAAATATGTGTTGGAGCCTCTTATTTATATGCAAAGTTGGCTGAAGTTTTTGGAGGGAAAATAAAATAATTTGAACAATTTGGGTAAACTGCTCTTTGTAGCCTTCGAGGGGCAGTGGTTGTATGCTGTTTTGGTGCAAGAATGGGCAGCGTTTCGGGACTGCTGTGCAGCAATTTTGGCCAATGTACCATGTCTGAACATGGCAGCATGCATCTTTGAATATTTTATCCTTTCATTTTGACCCTCCTTCGACCAGATTCTTCTTCCAACACATTGTTTGACTTTCCTCCAACAAGTGTCCTTCGAACGAATCATCTTTGTGCATCATTTGAAGGGGCCAAATGTGTCCTTCGAATGGACTAGTAAGGTGTACCCTTCGACAGGGACTCATATGTATGCCCCTCAAGTCCACCACTATATGTCTTTTGAGGGGGCCATCAACCATGTGCTGAAGTTTGTCAAGGATGGAAATGCAGCATACTAAAGAGAAATGTTGTCCAGTCGAAGCTAGTACAAACATAGTGGAAGCCTGCATGGAGGAGGTCTAAACTTTGTGACTCCAAGCAAGCACACAAAAAGGTCAATGCTCAAACAAAGACTTGCACGAAGGGAGCCACATGCCCAAACGAATCTTGGATCGAAACAAATATATTGCCCAATCGAAAGCCCGTGTTCGAAGGAAGCAATGTTGCCCAATCGAAGCATGTGGATCAAAACAAACATATTGCCCAATCGAAAGCCCGTGTTCGAAGGAAGCAATGTTGCCCAATCGAAGAATGTGGATCGAAACAAACATATTTCCTAATAGAAAGCCCGTGTTTGAAGGAAGCAATGTTGCCCAATCGAAGCATGTTTACAGGCAGTAAACTTGTCCAATCAAAGCAGGCTTGCAGGCAGCAAACTTGTCCAATCGAAAGGCTGAATCGAAGGAGACTTGTCAGCACATGAAATCAAAGAAACAAAAAACACACATTTCGTGCTTGATTAGAAGTTAGTGATACATAGGCTAAGAATGTTCAAAACACTTGACAATTTCTGCATAATCAATGCTCGAAGGTGAGAGGTTAAAACCGACTGTATTTAGTGACCTTGACTTTTGTATAAAAATGCAAAAATAAAAATGGGATCTTAGGTCAAAAATTGGGGTATGACAACTACCACTTGTAAAGATTCCTCAACAAATTGTCTCTGTGATATTGAAAGACTTTCCATCCACTTAAGTAATTTGACAATGAACTGCAAAATATCCACTCATAGGGAAGATAGAAAAAAAGTAACGTCGACTTTTACAGGGAAGTATCAGTTGTTCAAATAAAGAGACCTGCTACTTGTTGTTATAGGAAGGATTGTAAAAATGACTTTCTAGGGAAATCAATATGGCTTCCTGGGGAGAGAAATATGACTTCCTGGGGAATGAATCATGACTTCCTGGGGAGTGAATCATGACTTCCTGGGGAATGAATCATGACTTCCTGGGGAGAGAGATAAAAGTTTTCTCGTGCCAAAATAAATGCACATTCTCAAACCAATGCTCGAAGCTTGCAGAGATCATAAGTAATAAATATTGCCGAGGATCATAGATTCAAACCAGAAATAAACTGGAGAGAAACAGTAAACGAAAATACATCCTTTGAGAAATAAACTCAAGAGGGAAATCCAATCTACCCAGACAAAGAGTTGTACAGGAAGGCTAAAGCAAAAGTCTTCCACGAGGGATAACTCACTGGGGAAATTGAAAGAATATACCCTTTCTGCTTAAGGCTGACACTCTATTAGAGAGAGGACAACACAACTCTGCAAAACAGGGTAATATGTCAACAAAATATTAACGAATGTGAATGAGCAATGGTTTGCTAAATTTAACTATGCATGATGTATGTATGAATGTATGAGTGTTATCATGTATATGCTGACAAAACAGACATATAACACTGGGAGTAACCAGGCAAAACCAACTTGAGCACAATCAACACTCGGCTAAATCACATCCAAGATGAACATTCCATAAGAAAGTAAGCACCAAACGAGGAAACAGAATCCTATTTCGTGGCTTAACTTCACTAGGAAGGAACATAATCCGGAAGTAATCAAATCATAGCGACAAAAACAGTATTGATACAGGGATATAACATCCTTCTCCAGGCTTCACTGGGGAATAGAACTCAGACTTCAATGGGGAAAAAACATGTTTCACGGTCCGTACTTCTACTGGGGATTTCAAAACTGATTTCCAATAAGGCAAATGAAAACCATATTGTCAAAACATCAACTGATGATCTCAAGCCGACTTCATTGGGGAAATATCATACAGACTTCACTAGGGGAGATAGTGCCTCATTATCGAGATATCAACTGAGGACCTCGTGATGACTTCATTGGGGAGGCCAACACCACATCGAAGAGGGGAAATTAAGATATGTTCTTCAATATTGAGAGTAAGTATCGCATCAACTCTTCTGGGGGGAAAAGTATGAAACCCCATGGGGATAATAACTTGGGGAGTTAAGAAGTCAAACATTACAGCAAGAAATCAATCTTATGGGGATTTTTAAATCAAACCCAACACCTGGCGAGAGAAAACCCAAAAAGTTGATAACCATTTCAACACTTCTTAAATAAAACATTGCCCTTGCCTGACTATCGGGCAAACAAACAAGATGCAAGGGCTGCTGAAAGGAGATGTTTAGCAAATGAGTCCAACTCAGCATGCATGGGGAGAAAATACTTTTATCAAATAGAGAAGCCTTCACTAGGGAATCTCGGATTGAGTCTTCATATCATGCGAACTTATTCCAACAAAAGATGCCTTGGGATAGCCTTCCTGGGGAATCAAGAAGTCAACATTATATAAAAAGGTTAAACTCATGGGGATTTTAAATCAAACCCAACACTTGGCAGGTGAAAACCCAAAGGGTTGACGACTGTCTCAACACTTCTTAGAAAACATACTGCCCTGGTCTAGTTTCCTGGAAAATAAATACCAACAATAATTCCAATACTGCAAAAAGAGCGACATTTTGAAAATAGTTCCATCTCAGCACGCCAAGGGAACAAGACCTTTCGTCATATGACGGAAGACTTTGCTGGGAATCTGGGATAGAGGCCTCAGACCATGCAAACCCAAAAACAAAAATGAACCAAGACTTGATTGGGGACACTGGGATCACAACCCGATACTGCACCTTACGCCAATTGGTATCATCTTCAATATACAAAAATCACGCGCATACCAGTGAAAACAACCTGAGAAAACCTTCCCGGGAGAAACAAAACTTCTCAAAATTACTGGAGTTCGTCCATTCCTGCGATCACCACTTTTGTTTTCCTCTGCAATCACAAAATCTAAAGTAAAAGTAAGTTGTAAATTCTTTTTGAAAAATAATTTTGTTACTTAATCTTTTTGCTTTGAAAATTATTATCAATAATAAATGAAGTCTTTGTAAGCTGAATAAAAATAAGAAATACAAAGAATTGGGTAAAAGCTCAAATTTTATTGATAGAATGGTAGTCTGCGAATGGCGAGACTCCACGGATGATTACAAAGTTCGGAAAATGGTAATATATAATGGAAAAGATACATTGAGATACAATGACCATTATTCCCTCTAACAACTTTGAAATTTTGAGCAGCAACTTCTGTTGAAGTATGGTGAGGATCCAAGAAGATTATTGCTTCAATGATCAAGTCTTGTCTGGTGCAGTTACTTGCCAAGAAAGTCCCTAACTTTTGCCTAAGCTGCCCTTGTGGGTTTTCAACTTAGCAGGAAAATTGTACTGTTTATGTCTCTAATTTTTGCCTAGGCCGCCCTTTCGGGTTTTCGGCCTACCGAGACACTCCTTTTTGCCTAAGCCGCCCTTTCGAGTTTTCAACTTAGCGAGTTGTTCTTTTATTTCTTTAGGCGAAGTATTTCATGACTACATCAGCGTTTATGGGACGTGGGAACTCCTCGCCATCCATAGTTTCAAGAATTAATGCACCTCCAGAGAAGGCTTTCTTGACAACATATGGACCTTCAAAATTTGGAGTCCACTTGCCCCTAGAATCAGCGTTAAAAGACATGATCTTCCTGAGCACGAGGTTGCCTTCTCTGAATTCACGAGGTTTGACCTTCTTATCAAAAGCTTTATTCATTCTCTTCTGATATAACTGCCCATGACACAAAGCCGTCATTCTCTTCTCTTTGATCAAATTCAATTAGTCAAACCTGTTCTGGACCCATTCAGCCTCTGACAACTTGGTTTCCATTATCACACGCAAAGAGGGAATCTCAACCTAGATTGGGAGTACCGCTTCCATTCCATACACAAGGGAGAACGGGGTTGCTCTTGTTGAAGTGCCCACAAATGTCTGATATCCATGTAAAGCAAAAGGGAGTATTTCATGCCAATCTTTATAAGTAACAACCATCTTCTGGATGATCTTCTTGATATTCTTATTAGCAGCTTCAACAGCCCCATTCATCTTCGGCCTGTACGGAGATGAATTGTTATGGACAATCTTGAATTCTTCACAAAGTTCTGTCATCATCTTGTTGTTCAGATTCGAGCCATTGTAGGTGATAATTCTGCTCGGCACACCATACCGACATATGAGATTATTCTTGATGAAGCGCACTACCACCTGCTTAGTAACATTAGCATATGAAGCAGCTTCCACCATTTGGTGAAGTAATCAATTGCTACCAAGATAAAATAGTGTCCATTCGAAGCTTTGGGTTCTATCATTCCAATCATGTCGATACCCCACATAGAGAAAGTCCACGGGGAAGAAATAACATTTAGAAGTGTCGGAGGCACATGAATCTTGTCTGCATAAATATGGCATTTATGGCACTTCTTTGCAAATCTGTAACAGTCAGATTCCATTGTCAGCCAATAGTAACCTGCCCTTAGCATCTTTTTAGCCATCGAATGTCCATTGGCATGAGTGCCAAATGAACCTTCATGAATCTCATGCATCAACATGTCTGCTTCGTGTCTATCCATGCATCTGAGCAAGATCATGTCATAATTTCTCTTGTACAACACATTTTCATTGAGGAAGAAGCTGCCAGCCAATCTTCTCAATGTCTTTCTATCTTTATTCGATGCACCAATCGGGTATTCCTGAGTCTAGAGAAAATTCTTGATATTGTAATACCAAGGTTTCTCATTTGCTACCTCTTCTGTTGTAAGCACATGAGCGGGCCTATCTAGTCGCCGAACTATAATTCGAGGTATATAATTCCAAGTATCCACTTGATACATAGAAGCCAGAGTTGCCAGAGCATCCGCCATTTGATTTTCGTCTCTGGGGATGTGATGGAATTCGACTTTATTAAAGAAGGGTAACAATCTTATAGCATAATCTTTGTAGGGGATCAAGTCGGGGTGACGAGTATCCCACTCTCCTTTAATCTGATTTATTACCAAAGTTGAATCTCCATACACATCTAGAATTTTAATTCTGATATCAATAGCTTCCTCGAGACCCATGATGCAAGCCTCATATTCTTCCATATTATTAGTACAATCAAATGTCAACCTTGTAGTAAAAGGAATGTGTGATCCATGTGGAGTGACAATCGCAGCACCAATTCCTTTACCATAAGCATTCACAGCTCCATCAAATATCATACTCCAACGAGATTTAGGATGAGGACCTTCCTCAGGAAATGGTTCATCATAATATTTTACTTTCAGAAACATCACATCCTCATCGGGGAAATCATACATCACATAATGATAATCATCAACTGGTTGGTGAGCAAGATAATCTGCTAACACGCTGCTTTTAATAGCTTTTGGGTGCAGTATTCGATGTCATATTCAGATAATAGCATCTACCAGTGGGCAATTCTCCCAGTAAGAGCAGGCTTTTCATAAATGTACTTGATTGGATCCATTTTGGAGATCAACCAAGTAGTGTGATCCAACATATATTGCCGCAAACGTTTTATCACCCAGGCTAGAGCACAACATGTCTTTTCCAGCATGGAATACCGCGACTCACAATCAGTAAACTTTTTACTGAGATAATAAATGGAATACTCTTTCTTCCCTATTTCATCTTGTTGTCCCAGAATACAGTCCATGGAATTATCTAACACTGTCAGATACATAATCAATGGTCTTCCTTCAACAGGAGGGAGCAAGATAGGAGGTTCAAGCAGATATTATTTAATACTTTCAAATGCTCTTTGGCAGTCATTTGTCCACAAACAACCTTGATATTTCTTTAACAACTTAAAAATTGGTTCACACGTTGCAGTCATGTGGGAAATGAATTTGGATATGTAATTCAAGCGCCCGAGGAAACCTCTGACTTGCTTTTCAATTATCGGCGCTGGCATATCTTGAATTGCTTTTACTTTATCAGGGTCAACTAATCCCTCTCTGGCTAACAATGAAACCCAACAATTTCCTTGATCGAACACCGAAGGTACATTTATTTGGATTCAAGCGGAGACGATACTTCCTCAAACGCTGAAACAACTTCAACAAATCTTCTACATGCCCTTATTCAGTCTGGGATTTAGCAATCATGTCATAAACATATAAATCAATTTCCTTGTGCGTCAGATCATTGAATAGGGTTGTCATAGCCCTCTGGTATGTTGCACCAGCTTTCTTCAACCCGAAGGGCATCACTCTGTAACAGAATGTTCCCCAGGGTGTGATAAACGTTGTTTTTTCCATGTCCTCAGGAGCCATCCTTATTTGATTATATCCAGAAAATTCGTCCATGAACGAGAAAACTTTGAATTTTGCTGTGCTATCCACTAACATATCAATGTGTGGCAATGGAAAATCATCTTTTGGACTAGCTTTATTTATATCTCTGTAATCTATACACATGCGAACTTTTCCATCTTTATTCGGTACTGGGACAATATTGGCAATCCACTTAGGGTACACTGATGTCATAAGAAAACCGGCATTAATCTGCTTTAGAACTTCCTCTTTGATCTTCACTGCCATATCGGGGTGAGTTCTTCGCAACTTCTGCTTGATTGGCGGGCACTCTGGCTTCAGCGGAAAACGGTGTTCTACAATATTTGTATCTAGACCAGGAATATCTTGGTAAGACCAAGAAAAAATATCCACATACTATTTCAACATCTCAATCAACCTGCTCTTCACACCAGGATGCAGTAATGCTCCAATCTTGACTTCCTTCGGATCTTCTTCTGAACTCAAATTGATTACTTCCAATGGCTCTTTATATGGCTGAATGGCATTCTCCTCGCGCTCAAGCAAGCGTGAGACCTCTTCTAGAATCTCATCATAGTCTTCTTTTTCGGCCCCATACACAGGACATTCAAAGTTGGGAGAGGGTGCAGGGTCATTGTATTCAACAGGTTTTTTAATTAATCTGCATATATGATTTATGATTGCTTTTAGAAACTGACACATAACAAGTGATCATGCAGATTGAATTTCATTTATTATTTATTTTGAAAGGTTTTTTCTGATTACCATTTTCCAATAAAAAAGCAAAAAATAAAAACACAATTTGGGAAACAAAGACAACTTTTATTATTAATTTTAAAAATCAAATCAAACAGATAAGCCCATACAATATCAATACTTTCACCTTGGGCGGAGTGAAAGCTTTTCAAAAAGATTAACAAAAAAAAATTACTTTGAAACATGTATGCAAGAGGGAACATCAATGCTGATCCAGTTCTGAACCCTAACTTCGTGCGTCACATAATTTGGCATTTCTGGCTCTGCTTCATCTTCCACAATGGCATTAATCTCGGAAACAGTTGGATGAAGATAACCCCCACTACGAAAGATGTCTTGATACTTTCCTGTAGCAGACATCAGCTTCATGCTCCTACCTTTTCATTCTTCATAGAAAACCTAAAACCAGCTCTATTCTTGTTTATAGGTGGATCAACAATTTATCCCCATACTTCACTATGGCCATTATGCACAACCTGCTGAGCATCCTTAAGTGAAACCATAGAATTCTCATTTCCTCTTATATTATCAATGGATAAAGCTTGGAATTGGGTTCCAACAGCAGCTTCATCCGCCTCCACAATGATGAAAGAGGACAAATGAGATATCAATAATGCTTGTTCTCCATTTATAATTACCATTTTTCTTTCACGCACAAACTTTAACTTCTGGTGTAAAGTCGAAGTGACAGCCCCTGCCTCATGTACCCACGGCCATCCCAGCAAGCAGCTATAAGCGGGTACAATATCCATGATCTGGAAATTAATTTGAAACAAATGTGAGCCTATATGAATAGGCAAGTCCACTTCACCAATAACAGATTTCCTTGATCCATCAAACGCTTTCACAATAATGCCACTTGGGCGCATGAGCGTTCCTTGATATTTCAACTTCATAAGCGTGCTCCTTGGTATAACGTTCAATGCAGATCCATTATCAATCAGCACATTGGATAGGGAATCATTCTTGCAGTTCATAGAGATGTGGAGGGCCAGGTTGTGATTCCTTCCTTCATCAGGCAATTCATCTTCGCAGAAACTCAGGTTATTACATGATGTAATTTTCCCTACCACACTGCTGAATTGGTCTACAGGCATATCACTTTCCATGAAAGCTTGGTCCAATACCCTCATCAAAGATTCTCTGTGAGCAGAGGAGTTCATCAATAAAGCTAAGATAGATATTTTTGAAGGAGTCTGCAGTAGCTGATCTACAATTCTGTAGTCGCTCATCTTGATTATCTTCAAAATATCATCCACCTCTTTTTCTAGTGTAGCTCCACTAGATTCACCCATTTCCTTCTTGGGTACAACACTTTCAACAATTTTCTTTCCAGTACTAACATCTCCACGAATAACTGGTGCAAATACACGACCGTTGCAGGTCACTCTACTAGTCTCAGCAATATTTCCATCATTAGGAATTGGCTGGATGGGAACTTCCACACTATCCTCTAAAATTGTAGCATTATATTTGTAGGGTACGGCCTTGTCTGACTTGGAGGGGATAGGACCCGGTAAGCTAATCACCAATGGAGTAATAGCTGGCTTGCCATGGTATTCAACTTCAAAAGGGGTAGGTGCACCAAAACAAGGCACAATAACATTTACTCCCTGTTTTACCCCAAAATTTTCCCTCTCATTTTATCAAGATTTCCCCTCACAAGACTCTTTAAACTCAAGACCAAGCTAGGGTTCGCTCTGCTCAAGACATCTCCTTGCACTGTTGACCTAAATTAGGGTTTGAGTTTTCATAAGGAATTTTGGACTTATAATGCTCCATGTGACTTCCATACTTCATGTTGGACTCCTAAGATTGCTCATACCAAGTTTCAAGCCTTGAATCAAATTTTTGCCCAGTCAATTGGACAGTTGACCTAAAAATCAGCTGTATTGGGGAAAAAGTCAATTGTGGCCAATTTACAATAAAACCTCATAATTTTTTATCCACATCAACACTATAGGATCATATGAACCATTTGATCAAGTTTTGACCACAACTCCTCAAGAAATTTGATCAGATCATCAAAAGGGCAAAATGGTCATTTTTTGGGTTTTGACTGCAAAAGGGCAATTTCTGATTTTTCACCTAGCTAGTGGCAATTTGGGTTCAAGAATAGATTCAAGGACTAAATGGCATCATCTTGACCTAATCACAAGGTTCAAAAGATCTCAAAAGCATTGGATTGACAAATGAATTTTTCAGTCAACTGATCAAAAATCAACTGTATATTGAAAACTCAAACTTTGACTTTCTGGTCAAAATCAAGTGCCAAGGGTAATTTTTTCATCAAGATGTGTCAAAACATGAAACTTGTTCATCAAGAAACTTAATTTTGCAAATTAGGGTTTAAGGTTGAAAATTTTCATAACTTAGAATTTTTCTAAGTTATGAAATTTTCTTATTTTTTCCCAACTTTGCCCAACATTTCCACCATGATTCAATTGGATTCAAACAAAACTTCAAACATGAAAGTTGTAGTCCTCCACAAAATCTACAACTTTTATTCACAAAGTTTTCCCAAATGATGCTTGGATCTCAAGTTATGATTTTTGGAACAAGGGTCCATGAAACTTTTAACTTAGTGAAATTTTGCCCTGGTTTAGACAGGATTTTGACCTATCTTCATGGAAATTTTTCACCTAGTTCCCATTTGAATTTAAAAATTCATTTCAAATATGGATTGTAGAGCATGTTACAAGCTTTCCAAAATGTCAAAGAACTCTCCAAGATCATTTGTGGTTAGGGAGAATCGAAGGTTTGAATTTGGCAAAATGTCACTTTGATCCATGGCATTTTTCATGTTGCTACAAGTTGCAATTTCTATCCAGCCTTGCTTGTACTTGCTTACAGGTCTTTAAACCCTTCCACACTCAAAAATTGAATACAAACTCAATGGATTAAGTCATTGTTCTTATCAATAGAGGTTTACACATTGAATTAATCTAAAAATGGCAAAAAGTTAACAATGCCATTTTGATAAAGGTGGCTTTATGTCAATTTGTTTCCCTTAAGCCTTGAACCCATTTATTTGCAGCAAACAAACTCCATAAACTTAGGCAAAGGTACAACAACTTTGTTCATGCTTGAAGCTAGCCTGTACAGGCTTTCCCTTGGTCACTTCACACTTTTCTTCAAAACCAAGTCAACTTGCCAAAATCACATAACTTTGGTATCTGATAAAACCAAGTGTTGTAACCATTTCAAACAACTTTTTCATATTGCCAAAGGTCAGAAACACGAGCTAGCCAGTCCTCAAACACCCTTGAACACCAAAACACCAAAAACTTGCAAAACAGGGCAGCTTCTGCATTTTGACTTCCAAAACACAAACCACTCGTGCGTTTTGCCCCAAACCTCTTCCAACACACTCCATACAACCTACCTAAGCTATCCCAACCATTGGCCAGCAACTGTAACCTTGTTTTCAAGCTTCACCATTCTTGAATTCTGACTGTGCAGGTTGACTTCTACAAGCTTATTCAAGCAAGTTCAAAGCTAGCTAGGCATTAGGAAAGCTCAAAGGAACTTCAAGCAAGCTCACTAGCATCTCAGGCCTCACTGAAAACCCCTACATTGCCATACTCGAGCTCAGCTGAAACAGGTAAAGTTCAAACTTCTATCTCTCTATTTAGGAAACATTAGGCTTAGGTTTGTGAATAAAAAATGTAGTACTCATTGCCCTTAAACTGCACATATGCGTAGATTTCATTTAAGTTAACTGTGTTGGGAGAATTTGAATGATGAACTTTCTGAAAAAGTTAGGTTAGAAATTAGGGCCAGAGAAATTCTCTCTGGTCTTTGAGAGTTAGATTAAGTTTTTTACATGGTTAGAATCGTATGATCATGCTCTATAACTTTCATGTTACAAGTTTTTGTTTTTAAGCACTGAAACAGGAGATACGAAGTTGTACACAGGGCGCGCGTTTTCTTGTTCAAAGGTTGAAGACGAAGTTGGACTTTGGGCTGGGCCTGTTTGTTCCTACTATTTGCACCCCTGACTTGCTTCTCACACCCCCTTGGCCCATTTAATTTACTTTTGTATATTTTTCTATTTTCTTTTTAGTTTCTGACTTTATTTTATTTTTCTAAACATAAAAAATATCAAAATTATTTTTCTTAAAATTTCACATTTTATTATATTTTTTTATTTTTATTTTGGCATAGTATTTAGTTTATTAAGTTTAATATATCTATTTTCTTAAATAAAAACTTGTAAATAATACAATAAAAATATTATATTTTTATTTTTATTATTTATATACTTAAATAATTTTTTTCTCATATATTTTTATTTTTTAAACATTTGTATATATTTTTATTTATTTTATTGTACATGAATAAATAATACATATAATATATATATTTTCTTAATACAAATTAGGGTTTCCACCCTTAATAAAAGTAATCTTTTATTTTCTTATATTTAATACATTAAATATTTTATTTTTACATACATAAAAATAATACCAAAAAAAACACCTTTTGCATATTTATAATATATTGCATATTTATTTAATCGTCCATTTAAATATTTTCCTATTTATTATTTGTACAAAGAATTCAATATGGTTGTAATAATCTTAGGGTTTTAATTTCTTGCAAATAATCACCTATTCAAAATTGTATCCCCCTCCCCATATCAATGTTGTAATAGTTATAGATTTACTTTTACGCATTTATAGCTTTCAAATATGCATGATAGAGATTAGGGTTTGTATGTAAATATCCAAAATCAAACAAATAGCTTGACTAAAACAAGACAAAAATGCATGAAAATAACAACACAATGCACACAAGCACCCCTAGGGTTTCATCCACTTGTTGCCTTTAAAATGGCCATGGTATGCATGTTGAGTATCTTGGCAAAATAAAAACAAAACAAAAGATCATAGTCCATCGATGACGCTATCTTGGTTTCCTATACAAAATGATATAGTCCCTCAAAAATTTGCTAAAGATACTTGGCACAATTGCTATCATGGTCATACGATGACCCGCGCCTGTCCCGTTTAACATCCAAACACAAGTTTGTTTACCAAATACAATGGTAAAACAACAATGTAAAAGGGTTAAAAATGTATAGGAAAGATCTTTGAGTAGGGTAGACAACTCCTAATTACTTGATCAAATTTGCAAACATCCTTGCTATTTTCAAAACACACAATTTCAAAACAATTTCCCAAAACAAGCTTTCAAACATTGAAACATCTTTTCAAAAGACAAACACCTTTCTAAAACATTCAAACAAGAATTGTTACAAAGGTTGCCTAAAACAAGGCCTCTTTTCAAAACATTTTCAAAACCACACACAAAGCACCATTTCAAACAATTGAAAAGCAAAAGCAAGTGATCTAAACAAGTAACTAAGAGCCCATGGAAAACCATGGATGAAAAGGGTGCTAGCACCTTTCCTTTTCATAATCTACCCCCCTAACCCAAGAAAACATCTCAAAGGTCTTTCCTGCGCTTTTTGACCTTTCCTTTGGATAAAATATAAAGTCGGTGGCGACTCTTGCTAAACCTAAACATTTGCGAACACAAACGCAAAACCTCAAGTCAGTTCTCTCACCATATCACAGAACTGGCGACTCTGCTGGGGATATGTGAAAGTGGGGTTACCTTAGGGTTTTAGATCACCTTTATATGCTTATCTTGTTTGCTTTGATTGCTTTACAATTGGTTCTATTGTTTGGGTTTGAATCCTCTACCCAGATTTGATAAACATTCATAGGTAAATAGCAATATGTTGTGGAAACTGTGCGGGGTATACCGACATGGTTGAAGCAATAGCTATATTAGTGCGACATATTTGTGGGCACCGGTAGCCTTTGAGTCAATCAAAGAGAATACGGGGCCACTGAGTGATGTCATGAAGCACTAATGGACTTTTAGAACCTTTACTTGACCATCTTGGCCTTTTTAGGGGTAGTGAGATGACCGGCTTTGGTGTAGTCCGAAGTTGGTAGATACTCTATATTACACTCATTGAGGGTTGTTTTCTTGGAATATTTTGGTCGCCAGTAAAGTGGCTAAACTAAAACAATGAACACAGAAAATAATCCAGTGATATTGAGCTCCTTAGAACCCAGTTACTATTTATAGGACAAGTTGAGCCAACTAAATTTCAAGAGGGTACTTACCTATGAAACCCCATGCAAGCCTGAAACTAGGATCTTGTGTGATTTGTTTGTACATATACTTGTGCATACATCATAAACATCATGAAGCATCATATGCATCCACTAACCATTTCAAGGATTTTGGATCTTCATCTTTGTTCCTGTTTTGTAGGTTATGGAATCACTCCGCAGGAAAACAATCCAGGTAAACCTTGTGAGAATTCCTCCTCTACTCAAGGAGCTTGCTTCCAAGATTCCATAGAATTATCCCTTCACTAAAAGACATGGTAGACTTCTCAACTTGGTTAACTCCAACATTGAAGAAGACATGGTGAAAGTTCTCTTCCAGTTCTATGACCCCCTACACCACTGCTTTACATTTTCGGATTACCAGTTAGTGCCTACTTTGGAGGAATTTTCTCAACTCCTGAGGATTCCTATTCTCCATCAACTACCCTACAACAGTACGGAAAGAGAGCCAAAGCCTGAAGATGTTGCTCAAGCCTTACACTTGCAACCATCTGATATCAAAGGTCATTGGGAAACCCGAAGTGGTGTCCATGGTTTCCTGGCAAAGTTTCTGTTTGAGAAGGCAAAAGACTGCTGGAATTCTCTAGATCTGCAAGTTTTTGAGGAGATTGTAGCACTTCTCATCTATGGGTTGGTCTTGTTCCCAAACCCTGATCCGCTTATAGATGTGAATGCTGTCAAGATTTTCATATCTCGGAATCCTGTGCCTACATTGCTTGGGGACATCATCCACTCATTTCACACACGAACAATAAGGAAAATAGGTGTTCTCATGTGTTGTACTCCTCTTCTAGCAAGGTGGTTTATTTCTCACCTTCCCCAATCAGTCTTGAAGAATGAGCAAGGCTTGAGGTGGTCACAACGGTTGATGACTCTTACACATTCTGATGTTCATTGGTGTTCTCGGTCCAGAGAAAATGTCATCATCTTTGATCGTTGTGGGGAATTCCCTAATATCCCATTACTTGGAATTAGGGGAGGCATTACCTACAACCCCTGCTTGGCTCTGAGACGGTTTGGGTATGCCCGAAGGGATGGCTCTCATGACATGCTGATTCCACACTTGGTTTTTGACTTCGACAACAACGCTCAAGGACTTGGACAAAGGTTTATCCGAGCTTGGAGGATGCCCAACAAGGTAGACAGTAACACACTGGGACACAAGAATTCCATCCCCCTTGAGCCTTACCTCAAGTGGGTACGAACCCGCGCCCAGAGTCTTATGATGCCTTACCCCTACGTTCTCCCTGTGATCAAAGAGCCTGTTATGGAAGGAGAGGTTCCATACACCCTCCTACATCCTGACATGCCAACATCATTGGAAGATTTGCAAAGGAGTTGGATACAGCTCAAGGTAGAACGGGACACTTTTGAAGCCAGCTTCTACACCAGTGAGAAGAAGGTTTTGGAACTTACTCGTCGACTCCACAAAGAGAAGACTCTCAACACCTACATTGCGCCAAAGAGGATGCGCAACGTCTTTTTACCTTAGAATTTTGTATTATTTTGCCCATGGGGAATTTATGTACTAACAAATTCTATTTTTATTAATATGACGTGTGTTCTTTTGTTTACAACAAATTTGAATTTCTGAATCCTTGAATGCATTACATGAATACATTTCATTCATCATATGCATAAACAGGTCTTCGCACCAGGTTTCCTTATCTCTCTGCTGTTTATTTCAGTAAGATGGATATAGAGCAGACGGTCAAAGACTTACAAGCGCACAATTCACAGTTCCAACAACTCCTCATGACCTTGGCAAAGGGTCAGGAGGATCTTAAAGCACTATTAGAGAAGGAAAAGGAGAAAAAGAAAAATAAAAGAGTTGGTGTGGCTACTTTGGGTAGAAGATTTGAAGGTTAAACTAGAAAGGTCCTAGACTTCCCCTCAACATCTGATGAAGGGGTGGGAAAAGGAAAGGGAGCTGCAGTACCATCTGAGTCTGAGGCTGAAGAAGAAGAGGAGGAGGATGAAGACTATTCTGAACAACAGTACCCTCCTGCAGATGACAAGTACAAGAATCTGGAAGAACGTCTGGTAGCCATGAAGGTGCAAAGAGTGTCTGGGCTGGATTTCGAGGAGTTATGGTTTGTTTCTGGGATTGTCATTCCCCCCAAGTTTAAATTTCCTCTGTTTGCTAAATACGATGGGGTGTCTTGCCCAAAGATGCACCTACGGTCTTACGTCAGAAAAATTCAACCTTATTCTTCTGACAAGGACCTGTGGGTCCACTTTTTTCAAGATAGTTTGTCGGGGACGTAATTGGATTGGTTCTACCAGCTTGAGAGGTCTGATGTGCACAATTGGGAGGACTTGGCTGCTGCCTTCTACAGACATTATCAATATAATGCGGACTTTAAACCTACTCGTACTCAATTAAAGAGTATGGGTATGGTCTACAATGAAGGCTTTAAGGAGTATGCCCAGAAATGGAGGGACTTGGCTGGAAGGGTGCAGCCACCATTATCTGAAAGAGAGCTTGTTGACATGTTTTTAGGGACTCTGTCAGGTCCATTCTTTAATCACCTGATAGGAAGTTCGTCTGCGGGGTTGTGATACGGTGGGAGAACTGACTTGGGATTTTGTGTTTGTGTTCGCAAATGTTTCGGTTTAGCAAGAGTCGCCAACGACTTTTTATTTTATCCTAAGGAAAGGTCAAAAAGCACAGGAAAGACCTTTGAGATGTTTTCTTGGGTTCGGGGAGTAGATTATAGAAAGGTAAGGTATTAGCACCCTTTCTATCCATGGTTATCCATGGGCTCTTAGTTACTTGCTTAGATCACTTGCTTTGCTTTTCAATGTTTGAAATGGTGCTCTTCAATTGTTTGAAATGGTGCTTTGTGTGTGGTTTTGAAAGATGTTTTGAAAAGAGGCCATCGTTGTGGCAACCTTTGTAATGATTCTTGTTTGAATGTATACAAAGGTGTTTTTGTCTTTTGAAAAGTTTTCAATGTTTGAAAGTAGGATTTTGAAATTGTGTTGTGAAGTGTGTTTTGAAGATAACAAGGATGTTTTTTGCAAGCTTTGATCAAGTAACTAAGAGTTATCTACCCTATTTTACTCAAAGATCTTTATTATGTTTTTAACCCTTTTAACAGTGTTGTTTCGTCATTGTGTTTGATAAACAACCTTGTTTTAGAATATTAAACGGGATAGGCGCGGGTCATCGTATAGACCATGATAGCAATTGTGTCAAGTATTTTTGGCAATTTTCTTGAGGGACTTGATCATTTTTTATTTAGGCAACTCAAATAGCGTCATCGAGGGACTATGATCTTTTGTTTTTGTTTTTGTTTTGCCAAAGTACTTGACATGCATATCATGGCCCATTTTTGAAGGCAACAAGTGGATTGTAACCCTAGGGGTGCAAGTGTGCATTGTGTTTGTTTTTCATGCATTTTTATCTTGGATTAGGTCAAACTATTTGTTAATTTGATTTTTGCATACAAACCCTAAGTCTAATCATGGCATAATTGAAAGCATTTAAAGGTGCGAGAATTTAAATTCTACACTATTACAACATGATATAGGGAGGGGGTACAAATTTGAATTGGGGATTATTTTGCAAGAAATTAAATTCTAAATTATTACAACCATATTGAATGTGTAAGGCATAGTATTTAAATACATAATATTTAAATAAAATACAATAAATAAATGTTAGATAAAATGTATTATACAAAAAAAAGTTTTTATTTGTTCATGTATGCAAAAAGTATTTTTAATGTGAAGAAATGTAAAGAAATAAATATAAAAAAAGTCAATTTTAATTATTTTTTGTTTTTTAGGGCAAAAACCCTAGTTTCTTAAGAAAATAAATATAATGTATTTATTTATGTAATAAATGTATTAATATGTATAAAAATGAAATATATCCTAAAAAAGGTATTTTTTTAGTATTAATAATGATAAAAATAAAATATAATATTTTTGTGTTTTTATTTCTAAGTATTTAATAAAGTAAAAATAAAATATGTATATATATATATATATATATATATATATATATATATATATATATATATATATATATATATATATATATATATATATATATATATATATATATATATATATATATATATATATATATATATATATATATTAAATATATTAAGTGTATATAAAAATAAAATAGATTATTTACAAAAATGTACATATTTCAAGAAAATATTTTCAAATGTGAATAAACATAATAAATGAAAATAAAAGTATTTCTTACATTATTTTTAAGTTTAAACAAAATAAATATAAAGTATTTAATCATTTAAATGGTGGAAATAATTAAAATAAATATCAAATAAATGTAAAAACTTATGAAAATATTTTTTAGGCATTTTTTATATTTGAAAATAAAATATCAAAGTCAGGAATAAAATAAAAATGTAACAATGACAAATATACAAGAAATGGGCCAGGGGGGTGTGAAACTGAAAAATGGGGTGTGAAAAGCAGGAAGCAGCCAGACCCAGTCCAGCTACTTCATCTTTTTCCTCTGTTCAGACAAAATACGCGACTTTTTAGTTCAAACCTGTATCTCCTGATTCAGTGCTTTTTTGACAAAACTCAAAATATGAAACTTGTAGAGCATCAAACAACGAATCTAACCATATAAAAAACTTAAGCTAACTCTCAAAGACCAGAGAGAATTTCTCTGGCCCTAATTTCTAACCTAGTTTTTTCAGAAAGTTCATGGATGAAATTCTCCTAGCACGATTAATATAAATGAAAACTAAGCACATGTATGGTTTCAGGGCTATGAATACAACATCTTTCATTCAGAAACCTAAGTCTAACTATTCCTAAATAGAGAGATAGAAGTTCATGAAATACCTGTTTCAGTTGAGTTCGAGCTGGACAATGTAGCAACTTTCAATGGTGCTTGAGGTTCTTTTGAGCTTGCCTGATGTCCACTGAACCTTTCCCAATGCTTAGTTTATTTTGAAGTGGCCTGAATCGTGCTACAGAACTCAACCTGCAAAGCTTCCAAACAAAAATGGCAATGTGTGTTAATGGAGTTACAGTAACTTGTGAATGGTCTGGATAGCTCAGGTAGATTGATTGGAATGTGTTTGAAGTAGTTTTGGACAAAACGCACGAGGGGGTTTGATGGTGGCTTGAAGTTTGCAGAACTGGCCCTATTTTGCAAGAAAATGGAGATTTTGAGTAAGAGTAGGTTTTAGTGGTGAAGAGCTCGTGCTTCTGGCTTGCTAGGGTATGAGAAACTTGTTTGATAACTTTGCTTGAGTTGTTTTTATCAGATATGTTTGTTGTTGGCTTTTTGCACAATGCCTTGGTTATGAAGCAAAATGAGAAGTGACCAAGAGCAGGCCTGTACAGGTTAGCTCTAACCCTGCATACATTGTGCAAGCTTGGCCCCAAGTTTGTGGATTTTGTTGACAGCATAAGATCTTGTTCAAGGCTCAAGGATTAGTGGTTTGACATAAAGCAACCTTTTGCAAAAATGGAAATGTGCCTTTTACCATTTATGGATTAAACTTGTGTACAATACCCTAATGACCAAGACAATGCATTGGCTCAATGGATTTGCATTAAATTATGGAGTACAAACTGGTTTAGAGGCATGTAATTGTGTAATAATCTAGCTTGGTCAGACTTGGCAAGTGGTATAAACACGTATTGGCCATGGTCACAAAGTGAGTTTTTGCCAACTTCAAGCATTCGATCCTCCCTAACCACAAAGGTGTTTGAGGAGTTCTTGGACAATTTGGAAAGCTTGCAACATGTACTATAATCCACCTTTGAAATGTAACTTGAAAATCCAAGTGGAACTATGTGAAAAATGGCCAAGAAGATCGGTCAAAATCCTGCCTAAACTAGGGCAAAATTTCTCTAAGTTAAAAGTTTTAGGTACCCTTGTTCAAAAAATCATAACTTGCGATCCAAGCTTCTTTTGAGAAAACTTTGTGAATCAAAGTTGTAGACTTTATGATGTACTACAACTTTCATGTTATAAGTTTTGTTTGAATCCATTTGCATATTGGTGAAAATGTGGGACAAAGTTAGGAAAAATTAAGAAAATTTCATTTAGAAAATTTCCAAGTTATGAAATTTCTTCATTTTAAACCCTAATTTGCAATTTTGGGTTTCTTTATGAACAAGTTTCATAATTTGACATTTATTGATGAAAAATGACCCTTGGCACTTGATTTTGACCAAAAAGTCAAAGTTTGACTTTTCAGTGTACAGTCAAATTTTGATCAGTTGACTGAAAAATTCATCTGTCAATCTTATGCATTTGAGATCTTTTGAACTTGTTGAATGGGTCACGACAATGTCATTGAGTCCTTGTATCCATGGTTGAGCTTGATTTGCCATTGGCTAGGTCAAACAGTCAAAAATTGCCTTTGTACAATCAAAACCCTAAAAATGACCATTTTGCCCTTTTGGTGATCTGATCAAATTTCTTGTGGAATTATGATCCAAACTTGCTCAAATGGTTCATATGAGTTCATAATGTTGATGTGGGTCAAAATTCATGAGGTTTGACTGTCAATTGGCCACAGTTGACTTTTTCCCCAATACAGCTGATTTCTAGGTCAACTGTCCAATTGACTGGGCAAAAATTTGATTCAAGGCTTGAAACTTGGTATGGGCAAGCTTGTGAGTCCAAAATGAAGCATGAAAGTTATCTTGGGCATTGTAGGTCAAAACATCCCTGTGCAAACTCAAACCCTAGTTTAGGTCAACAGTGCAAGGAGGTGTCTTGAGCAGAGTAAACCCTAGCTTGATCTTGAGTTCCAATAGTCTTATGATGATAAATGTTGATGAAATAGGAGGGAAAATTTTGGGGTACAACAGTTTCCCCTGTTCAATCTTCTTGAACCTGAAGAGTTAGATTGGCAAGTTTGCCTTTCGCGACTCGAAGGTAAAAGAGGATTGGACACTAGAGTGCCCGTAAATTTGCACTCGTCACAACATAGATGAGGGAATGGGCTTAAAGATGCCATTTGGAGATGGTAGAATCTTGCTGGAGATGGGCTTAAAGATGCCATCCAAGAATGTTTGTTGAATTGCAATGTGGTAGGTCAGAAGAATGAGCATCAAAATGGTATCCGTGTCTGGAATACATTTGAACTGTATCTGGAGACTGAGTCTGTACGAGCAAAAGAATGGCGTCCGTGTCTGGAGCGTATCTGAGATGTAACTGTATTTGATTCTTTGAATGAATATCAGAATGACTTCCGTTTCTGGAGCGTATCTGTATTGTATCTGAATTCTGAATAGGCGACAGAGAAACATCTGTGTATGGAGCATCTCTGGGCTGGGGATAAATTCTGAATGAGTGACAGAATGGCAACCGTGTCTGGAGCGTATCTGGACTGTATCTGAAGTTGAGGTATGTATGAGTAGCAGAATGACTTTCATGTCTGGAGTGTATCTGAAATTGTAACTGGGATTTGAATAAGTGACAAAATGACTTCCGTGGCGACTGCACTGGGGAGAATCAAACTGCTGGTGTAATGGCCAGAATGGCATACGTGTTTGGAGCGTATCTGAACTTGAAGTTGATAGTTGAATCTGAATGAGAGATAGAATGGCCGCCGTGTCTGGAGCGTATCTAGTCTGTGTCGGATTGCTGAAGTCTGAATGAGTAGTAGAATAACCGCCGTGTCTGGGGTGTATCTGTACTGTATTTTAACTTGAAATTATGAATGAATAATAGAATGACCGCCGTGTCTGGGGTGTATCCATATTGTATCAGGAAAATTGTTGATAATAGCCTTTTAATCTTATCCTGAAAAAGGGTAAAATGTTAGCTAAAACACAAAGTTATGTTGCATGATATGTATGATGCAATGAATTGTGTTTCATCAATGTTTATGATATATGGATGTAATGGTTATGCATGTAAGCTGAGTAGCTGTCTTGCTGAGGAAAATAAATCCTTGATGATTGGAGACAATGAAATCCTTGACTACTGCCGGGGAAAGTGAATCTTTGACCAATGCTGAGGATTCAAAAATCTTTGATTGTTGTAGATGAGAAATCCTTGCCGACTGCTTGGGG
Organism: Vicia faba; assembly: GCA_948472305.1. NCBI lineage: Eukaryota > Viridiplantae > Streptophyta > Magnoliopsida > Fabales > Fabaceae > Vicia > Vicia faba. Next base: position 1,175,241,728 of record OX451738.1, on the reverse strand, counting down.
ATTAAAGAATCTCTGATTGTTTGAGAAATGAGAAATCCTGGGACCAGTGCTGGGGATTGAAAATCCTTAGTGACTTGTGGGGATTTACAAGGCCTTTGACAACTTCTGCAGGGAATGAGAATCCTTCATGACTTTCCTGGGAAATAGGAAAACTCTGAAAATCTCTACTGGGGAGTTAAAACCTGGGAGGCTTCTGCTTGGAGAAATGAGACCGAGAATCTTCGATCTGTTGGGAGATAACTCTGTGGGGAGAATGTATACTTGGCCGGTGGGATCAGGAGTTTTGGGTTGTATGCCAAACTATTGGGGAAGCATCTTAGTTGGGGACAAGCCAAGAAGTTAACTGTTATTTGCTTGGTTTTCATACTTTTAAGATAGCTTGCTGGGGAAATTGGGGGAAGTTGAACAGTTCCCACCGGGGGTTGATAGTTGGAAACTTGACTTCGTTGGGGAAGAAGGTTTTGAATATTTTGGTTCCGCTGGGGATAGGTATTTCAGGGTTTTTGGGCTCCACTGGGGATCAGGAGTTTGAATTCTGATGGGAACTTTGAAACTTAACTCAGCTGGAGAATCAAGTTTAGAACGCACTGGCTCCGCTGAGGATCTTGAAGCTTAACTCCGTTGGGGAAATAATACTCCAAATTTTTATCTTTGTTGAGGATCTGAATGATGTATTGAAGGGGATTTTCTCTGAAATAGCATAAGGATATCTCCCTACACCTTCAGCCTATCAGTAATTATCCTTTCTCAATTTCGTTTTATTTGTAAGCAGTGATTATGTTCAAATGCATATACCTATTTAACAAAACTTTGGACGTTTTCAAATAAAACATAAGTGTAAAAAGAAAAGAAAGGTAAGCAAATCTCTTCACTTTGAAGTATCTTTGTATTAACTTTTGTAAATATCTTTGTACAAAGGAGACAGACATCCTAGTAAGAGAATGTTATCGTAAAAAATTGAAAAATTTTATACAAAAGAAAGATGGCTATGTGTAATAATTCCATGGGGTTCCCATTCTGCTATAGCCTTCACAACTCTGAGTATCTTGTCCATTTGCTGCTTCGTCCGTCGATGATTGGATTGATCAGTAGCTTGGAGCTTTGTTGGTGAAGAGATTGTTCTTAAAGTGATTCGACGAGACATAGCCATACGCTTTAATTCCCTAACTTTTGCTTGGACCGCCCTTTCGGGTTTTCGATCCACCGGGAAACCCTTTTTTGCCCAAGTCGCCCTTTCGGGTTTTCAACTTGCCGGGTGTACATATTTTTTGTTTTATCCCTAATTTTTGCCTGAATCACCCTTTCGGGTTTTCGGTTCACCGGGATGCCCATTTTTGCCCAAGTTGCCCTTTCGGGTTTTCAACTTGTCGGGTCGTTTTATGCGTAGTATCTTTTGACTATGTCTACGTTCGCAGGGTGCGGCAAGTCGTCGCCGTCCATGGTGGTCAGAATCATTGCCCCACCAGAAAATATGCTCTTGATCACAAATGGTCCTTCGTAGGTAGGAGTCCACTTGCCCCTGGGATCACTTTGTGGTAAGATGATCCGCTTGATTACAAGATCTCCGACTTGATATACTTGGCGTCTGACTTTCTTGTTGAAAGCCTTGATCATCCGTTTTTGATACGTCTGACCATGACAAACAGCAATAAGTCGTTTCTCGTCGATCAAGTTAAGTTGATCAAGCTGGGTCTGAATCCAATTGTCTTCACTCAAACCAGCATCCTTCATAATCCTTAAGGAAGGAATCTGAACTTCCATAGGTAAAACAGCTTCCATGCCATATACCAAAGAGAAAGGGGTTGCCCCTGTTAAAGTATGTGCCGTGGTACGATATCCATGCAGAGCAAACGGTAACATCTCATGCCAGTCCTTGTAGGTGACTGTCATCTTTTGAATGATCTTCTTGATATTTTTGTTCGCAGCTTCAACAGCACCGTTCATCTTCGGCCGGTAGGGAGATGAATTGTGATGATAAATCTTGAAATGTTCGCATAGAGAGGTGATCATAGTGTTGTTCAAATTTGTACCGTTGTCCGTGATAATCCTGTCGGGGATACCATACCGGCATATGAGGTTCTGCTTGATGAAGCGGGCAACCACATTCTTTGTAACTGAGGTGTAGGAAGCTGCTTCGACCCACTTGGTAAAATAATCAATAGCGACCAAGATGAAGCAATGTCCATTGGATGCCGTAGGCTTGATCTCTCCAATCATGTCAATGCCCCACATTGTGAATGGCCAAGGAGCTGTCAAAATGTTGAGAGGAACAGGAGGAATATGTACCTTATCGGCGTAGACTTGGCATTTGTGGCAAGTACGGGAATATTGATGACAATCAGCTTCCATGGTAGACCAGTAGTAGCCTTCCCTTAGAATCTTCTTAGCCATCGTATGTCCGCTCAAGCGGGTGCCAAATGTGCCACTATGTATCTCGGTCATGATTAACTCTGCTTCAACCTTGTCCACACAATGAAGTAGAACACAATCATGGTTGCGCTTATAAAGGATGCCATTGCTTAGTTAGAACTTGGCAGCAAATCTCCTTAAGAACTTTTTGTCATTGACGGAAGCTCCTTCAGGGTATTCTCGAGTCTGGAGATACCTTTTGATTTCATGAAACCAGGGTTGTTCCACTACTTCTTCGGTGTTAATCTCGTGACATTGCGCAGGTTCGTCCATTCGCTCGATGGTAATTTGGGGAGCCTCATTATCCCAGTTGAGTTTAAACATGGAAGACATTGTAGCCAGAGCATCTGCTAACTGATTTTCTTCTCGCGGGAAGTGCTCAAAGGTAATCTGCTCGAAATGAGGAAACAATGACAAGGCATGTTCTTTGTATGGGATAAGATTAGGATGTTTGGTGTCCCACTCTCCTTTGACTTGACTGATAACCAAAGCCGAGTCCCCAAATAGGACCAAAGATTTGATTCCCAAGTCTATAGCAGCCTTGAGACCAAAGATGCAAGCTTCATATTCAGCCATGTTGTTGGTACAGCTGAAGCAAAGTCGGGCAGTGAAGGGTGTATGGCAACCTTCCGGAGAAATGAGTACCATACTGATACCGTTTCCAAGTGCATTTGAAGCACCATCAAAGTACAGGGTCCATCGGGATCCTTGTTCAGGTCTTTCATACGGTCTGTTACCTTCAATGTTGTCCAATGTCATGATGTCCTCGTCCGGGAAATCGAATCTCATAGATTGGTAATCTTCGACGGCTTGATGAGCTAGATGGTCAGCTAGTACACTCCCCTTTATAGCTTTTTGGGTAGTATACTGGATATCATACTCAGTCAGGATCATCTTCCATCTAGCGAATCTTCCAGATAAAGCAGGCTTCTCGAAGATATACTTAATCGGATCCATCTTGGAAATCAGCAGAGTGGTATGAGTCAACATATACTGCCTTAGCCGGCGAGCAGCCCATACCAAAGCGCAGCAAGTTTTCTCGAGCAGTGAGTAGCGAGTCTCACAGTCAGTAAACTTTTTGCTAAGGTAATAAATGGCATGCTCTTTTCGGCCAGACTCGTCATGTTGGCCCAGCACGCACCCCATTGAGTTATCCAAAACAGTCAGATACATGATTAACGGCCTTCCTTCGACGGGTGGCATCAGAATAGGAGGTTCTAGTAAGTACTCCTTGATCTTATCAAAAGCAACTTGACAATCATTGTTCCATTCAACTACCTGATCTTTCTTCAACAGTTTGAAAATTGGCTCACAGGTAGATGTCAGGTGAGAGATGAACCTTACAATATAGTTTAAGCGTCCCAAGAATCCTCTAACCTCCTTTTCAGTGCGGGGGGCAGGCATTTCTTGTATAGCCTTTACTTTAGCTGGATCAACCTCAATGCCTTTGTTGCTGACAATAAATCCCAAAAGTTTACCAGACCTAACTCCAAAAGTGCACTTGCTTGGGTTCAGTCTGAGCTTATACTCCTTCAACCTGGAAAACAGCTTTTGCAAATGATCAAGGTGTTCCTCTTCTGTCTGTGATCGAGCTATCATGTCGTCTACGTAAACTTCGATCTCATGATGTATCATATCATGAAACAAAGCTACCATGGCGCGTTGATAGGTTACCCCTGCATTCTTCAGTCCGAATGGCATCACTTTGTAGCAGAAGGTACCCCATTGCGTGACAAAAGTAGTTTTCTCCATGTCCTCGGGGGCCATTTTGATCTGGTTGTATCCCGAGAATCCATCCATGAAGGAAAAAACCTTGTGTTGAGCTGTGTTGTCAACCAAGATGTCGATGTGTGGCAGTGGAAAATCATCCTTAGGGCTAGCCCTGTTTAAGTCCCGATAGTCCACACACATTCTGACTTTGCCGTCCTTCTTAGGCATGGGCACAATGTTAGCAACCCATTGTGGATAGGAAGTAACAGCCAGAAAGCCAGCATTAAATTGCTTCATTACCTCATCTTTGATCTTCTCAGACATGTCAGGCCTCATTCAGCGGACCTTTTGCTTAATCGGTGGACAGTCTTCTCTTGTAGGGAGACGGTGAACCACGATATCTGTGTCTAACCCTGGCATGTCTTCATAAGACCAGGCGAAGATTTCAAGATATTCGTTTAATAACTGCACTAGACGCTCTTTGACACCTGGTTCCAGGTTGGCACCCACTTTTACTTCTTTCTTGTCCTCCTCTGTTCCCAAGTTGATGGTTTCTAGCAACTCTTCATGAGGCAGAATAGGCCTCTCTTCTTGTTGCAAAAGTCTGACTAACTCTCCCAGTACTTCACAGTCTTCGTCAACTTCGTACTCAGCATGATTGACTAAATCTTCAGAGTTACCGAAGGATAAAACAGAATAGTCACCCTGGAATTCGGAGTGGATGGGTACCTGCATTTGTGAGTGTGGGTGTGTGTAAGGGATAGCCATCCTTAAACAAACAAAAATGCAAAAGGAAAGAAAATGAACACAACAGTTTATGAAAACGTCCAATGATTCATTAAAACATGGCATATGATAATGAAGAAAATTTATCCCTTACAAATGGACCTACATTCCCCAGGCAAGGCATGAGGTGAAAATAATGTACGAATTTTTTTAGTTATTACAGACCGAAATATGAAATTGTTCAAAGATAAAATTACTGGTTGATGAAGGTGATGGGAATAAAATCCTTTGCTTCCCAGTTGCTTAAACCCCCTTCGACGGTCGGAAAAATCCAATCTTCGAAGTTGTTCTCTTCATCTTCATCTTCAACAGCAATAACTTCATGGTGAGTGATCCTTACAGGTGGCCTTCCAGTCTTGGAGCGACGCATAGCTTTTTGTCCTGCAGCTGTAAATCCTAGTCAAAATTTGTCCGTCTTATGGGGAAAATCAGGCAATTTCCCCCATACTGTACTCTTCCCTTCTTTGATCACCGCCTCTGCATCCTTGAGAGATGTCATCCTAGGCACATGCTTGGGAACGATAGGCACCTCAACCATTGTCTTCGCAACTGCTATCTCAGGAGAAACTTCCTCAAAATGTTAGAAAGGCGTTTCGATGAACTCGCCATCCAATTCCACATAACGGAAGGAGTTGAGATGACTTATCATGTACTCTTCCTCGCCGTGCACTGTTATAATCTTACCCTTAACAGGATATTTCAGCATTTGGTGCAAAGAGGAGGTAACTGCCCCGGCATAATGGATCCACGGTCTTCCTAACAAACACGAATATGACGGGCGGATGTCCATCACATAAAAGGTGGAGTTGAAAACCTCTGTGCCTACTTTGATAGGAATGTCAACCTCTCCATGAACCATTCTTTTGGACCCATCAAAGGCCCTAACAACGATGTTACTAGGTTTGAGGGTCAATCCTTCGCAATCCAAACGGTCTAAAGCTTTCTTCGGCAGCATATTCAAGGAAGAACTAGTATCAACTAAGACATGGGCGAGGCTGGTTCCCATGCATTCAACTGAAACATGTAGTGCGTCGTTGTGTTTCCTTCCATTGGGAGTCAAGTCAGCATCGGAAAAGCCAAGGCCATTATCAGCAGTAAGACTGGCCACACACTCCTGAAACTGGTCAGCCGAAGTTTCTTGGGGCACGTGTGCCGTCTTTAGAAATTTTATTAAGGTCTTAGCATGGGCCTCAGAGCAAAGTAGAAGAGCCAACATGGATATTTTAGAAGGGGTCTGCCCTAGCTGTTCCACGACGTCAAAATCGCTCCTTTTGATGATTTTCAAGATTTCCTCCATTTCTTTGAGTGGTTTCGGGGATAACCACAGCATGAGCCTTCGTCCTGACAGGCGCTTCTAGTATCCCCTTACCCTTATCGGTATTATCAACAGATGGTCTTACTTCAGGAGTATCCAATTCTTCAATTATCGGGTCTTGCACAGATGACTTAACAGGTGCGGAAGCTTTCGAGGGTCCGAAAACTGCTTGGGGGGGAGCAATCTCCGGAGAAAAGATCCGGCCGCTGCGGGTTATCTTGCTTGTACCCGTAATGTTCCCTACTTCAGAATTCTCTTGGACTGCTTCAATCTGTTTGATACCATGGTAGAAGATTTCTCATCCATAGTTCAATGGTATTGTTTTGCTAGATTGATACGGGACAGGCCCCGGCATGGTGATTTTTAATGGTACAAATTCAGGATCAGGTGTAATCTTGACAGGCCTTTTACAAGCCTTGGGAAGATTGGTGGAAATGGTTATTATTGCAATATTGTTGGTTGAAGTAGCAAAAGTAGCAGGAGTAACATGAGTGAAGGTATCAACAGGGGTTTTTTGGAAGAGTATCTCTTGGGTATCCATCAGGCGTTGGACACCTGATTTCAACATTGGGCAATCAGCTCGTATGTTCAAACAAAAGTAGCAGTCTTTCCCACAGCCCGGGAACATCCCGACTCTCATAAAATTCTCTTTAATCACTAGTAACGGAGTCAAAAGGTCAGCAATATCAGTAACATGAAGGTTTTCCATAACGGCATGAACATTATTACCGTGCTTGGGCATTGGGGCAGAAATCACATTTGGCTTTTCGGGCGCATCGAATTCTACCTCTTTGGCGTCAATCAGGTCTTGGATTTTATTCTTAAGCGCCCAACAATTATTAGTATCATGCCCAGCACTGTCAGAGTGGTAAGCACACTTAGCATTGGAGTGGTAGTATGGAGAGGATGTATTAGGGTTCTTTGGCGCTTCCTTCAAACTGGTAAGATTCAGCTTTAACAAATGAAGGAGTACTTGCACTGGCGTCATGTTGATTCGGGTGAACTGCCGTTGTGGCCTTTCTACTCGTTGTTGATTAGGTCTTGACTGATTCCTGCGAGGTTGATCATTTGAAGAGTTTTGAATCATCACAGCCCCTATAGTTGGCCAGCGCTCGGTTCTTCCTTGGACTTTCTGAGAATAAACAGCAGAAGCTTCCTTTTTAGCTGGGAAGGTTTTCTTGACAACGGTGGACGCGGAAGCATCTTTATGAATCTTACCACTTTTAATACCAGCCTCAACCCTTTCGCCGGTCAAAATTAGTTCGGTAAATCCCGCGGAGGAACTCCCGATTAGATGATTGAAGAAAGGGCCAGACAGGGTCCCTAAAAACATGTCAACCAGCTCCCTATCTGACAATGGTGGCTACACCCTTCCAGCCAGATCATGCCACTTTTAGGCATACTCTTTAAATCCTTCATTAGAAGCCATACCCATACTCTGTAGTTGAGTACGAGTGGGCGCTAAATCAACATTGTATTGGTATTGACGGTAAAAAGCAGCAGCTAAGTCTTCCCAATTGTGGACCTCATACCTCTCAAGTTGATAGAACCAGTCCAATTGTGTGCCTGACAAACTGTCTTGGAAAAAGTGTACCCAAAGGTCTTTATCAGATGAGTGGGGTTGGATCTTTCTGACATACGATCTCATATGCATCTTTGAGCAGGACAAGCCGTCATACTTTGCAAATGTTGGTACTTTGAACTTGGGAGGGATAACGATCCCAGCGACCAACCCTAGTTCTTCAAAATCTAAATCGAGTACCCTTTGCAACTCCATGGCTGCCAATTTATCCTCCAGATTCTTATATTTATCATCTGCCGGGGGATATTGCTGTTCGGAGTAGTCTTCGTCTTCTTCCTCTTCCTCCTCTTCAACTTCAGATTCAGACGGTACCGCAGCCCCTTTTCCTTTACCAGCCCCTTCATCAGACGTTGAGGGGAACTCGAGAACTTTTCTAGCATTGCTTTCAAACCTTCTTCCTAAAGTGGCTACTCCAGGCCTCTTCTTCTTTTTCTCTTTATTTTTCTCCAACAGTGCTTTAAGGTCCTCTTGACCCTTTGCTAAGGTCATGAGGAGCTGCTGGAATTGAGAATTTTGTGCTTGCAGATCCTTAACCGTCTGCTCCAAATCCATCTTGCTGAAATAAACAGCAGAAAGATGAGGAAACCTGGTGTGAAGACCTGTTTATGCATATGATGAATGATATGTTATTCATGTAATGCATTCAAGGATTCAGAAATTCAAATTTGTTGCAAACAAAAAGGAACACACGTCATATTAAGAAGAAATTGTTAGTACATAAGTTCCCCATGGCCAAAATATTACAAAATTCTTAATGTAAAAAGACATTGTGCATCCTCTTTGGTGCGATGTAAGTGTTGAGAGTTTCCTCCTCATGAAGTCGGCGGGTAAGCTCCAAAACCTTCTTCTCACTGGCATAGAAGCTGGCTTCAAAAGTATTTCGTTCTTCCTTGAGTTGGATCAAACTCTTTTGCATTTCTTCCCATGATGTTGGCATGTCAGGATGTAGGATGGTGTATGGAACCTCTCCTTCCATAACAGGCTCTTTGATCAAGGGGAGAATGTGAGGATATGGCATCATAAGATTCTGGGCGCGGGTTCGTACCCACTTGAGATAAGGCTCAAGGGGGATGGAATTCTTGTGTCCCAGTGTCTTACTATCCACCTTGTTGGGCATCCTCCAAGCTCTGATGAACCTTTGTCGAAGTCCTTGCGCATCGTTGTCAAAGTCAAAAACTAGGCCAGGAATCAGCATGTCATGAGGGCCATCCCTCCGAGCATATCCAAACTGTCTTAGAGCTAAACAAGGGTTGTAGGTAATGCCTCCCCTAATGCCAAGTAGTGGGACATTAGGGAATTCCCCACAATGATCAATGATGATGACATTTTCTCTGGACCGAGAACACCAATGAACATCAGAATGTGTGAGGGTCATCAATCGTTGTGACCACCTTAAACCCTGCTCGTTCTTCAAAACTGATTGTGGAAGGTGAGAAATAAACCACCTTTCTAGGAGAGGAGTACAGCACATGAGGACACCTATTTTCCTCATTGTTCGTGTGTAAAATGAGTGTAGGATGTCCCCAAGCAATGTAGGTACAAGATTCCGAGATATGAAAATCTTGACAACATTCACATCTATAAGTTGATCAGGGTTTGGGAACAGGACCAACCCATAGATAAGGAGTGCCACAATCTCTTCAAAGGCTTGTAGATCAAGAGAATTCCAGCAGTCTTGTGCCTTCTCAAATAGAAACTTTGCCAAGAATCCCTTAACACCACTTCTGGTCTCCCAATGTCCTTTGATGTCAGATGGTTGCAAGTGTAATGCTTGAGCAACATCTTCAGGCTTTGGTTCTTTTTCCGTACCATTGTAGGGTAGTTGATGAAGAATAGGAATTATCAGGAGTTGAGAAAATTCCTCCAAAGTGGGTACTAGCTGGTAATCAGGGAATGTGAAACAATGGTGTAGGGGGTCAAAGAACTGGAAGAGAACTTTCACCATGTCTTCTTCAATGTTGGAGTTGACCAAACTGAGAAGTCTACCATGCCTTTCACTGAAGAGAGAATTCTCTGGAATCCTGGAGGTAATCTCCTTGAGTTGAGGAGGGATTCTCACAAGGTTGACTTGAATTGTTTTCCTGCGAAAAGATTCCATGACCTACAAAACAAGAACAAAGATGAAGATCCAAACCCTTGAAATGGTTAGTGGATGCATATGATGCTTTATGATGTTCATGATGGATGCACAAACACATGTACAAGCAAGTCACACAAAACCCAAGTTTCAGGCTTGCATGAGGTTTCATAGGTAAATACCCTCTTGAGTTTAGTTGGCTCAAACATGTCCTATAAATAGTAATCGGGTTCTAAGGAGCTCAATATCACTGGATTGTTTTCTATGTTCATTGTTTTGGTTTAGCCACTTAACTAGCGACCAAAATATTCCAAGAAAACAACCTTCAATGAGTGTAGTATCGAGTATCTACCAACTTTGGACTGCACCAAAGCCGGTCATCTTACTACCCCTAATAAAAGGCCAAGATGGTCAAGTAAGGTTCTAAGAGTTCATTAGTGCTTTATGACATCACTCAGCGGACCTGTATTCTCTTTGATTGACTCAAAGGCTACCGGTACTCACAAATATGTCTCACTAATATAGCTATTGCTTCAACCATGTCGGTATACCCCGCACAGTTTCCACAACGTATTGCTATTTACCTATGAATGTTTCCCAAATCCGGATAGAGGATTTCAAGCCCAAACAAGAGAACCAAATGTAAAGCAATCAAAGAAAACAATATAATCATGAAAAGGGTGATCTAAGCCCTAAGGTTACTACACTTTTAAAGTGATTCCCCAGCAGAGTCGTCAGTTCTGTGATACGGTGGGAGAACTGACTTGGGATTTTGCGTTTGTGTTCGCAAATGTTTAGGTTTAGCAAGAGTCACCACCGACTTTTTATTTTATCCTAAGGAAAGGTCAAAAAGCACAGGAAAGACCTTTGAGATGTTTTCTTGGGTTCGGGGAGTAGATTATAGAAAGGGAAGGTATTAGCACCCTTTCTATCCATGGTTATCCATGGGCTCTTAGTTACTTGATTAGATCACTTGCTTTGCTTTTCAATTGTTTGAAATGGTGCTCTTCAATTGTTTGAAATGGTGCTTTGGTGTGGTTTTGAAAGATAATTTGAAAAGAGGCCATCGTTGTGGCAACCTTTGTAATGATTCTTGTTTGAATGTATACAAAGGTGTTTTTGTCTTTTGAAAAGTTTTCAATGTTTGAAAGTAGGGTTTTGAAATTGTGTTGTGAAGTGTGTTTTGAAGATAGCAAGGATGTTTTTTGCAAGCTTTGATCAAGTAACTAAGAGTTATCTACCCTATTTTACTCAAAGATCTTTCTTATGTTTTTAACCCTTTTAACACTGTTGTTTCATCATTGTGTTTGATGAACAACCTTGTGTTAGGATGTTAAACGGGATAGGCGCGGGTCATCGTATAGACCATGATAGCAATTGTGTCAAGTATTTTTGGCAATTTTCTTGAGGGACTTGATCATTTTTTGTTTAGGCAACTCAGATAGCGTCATCGAGGGACCATGATCTTTTGTTTTTGTTTTGCCAAAGTACTTGACATGCATATCATGGCCCATTTTTGAAGGAAACAAGTGGATTGTAACCCTAGGGGTGCAAGTGTGAATTGTGTTTGTTTTTCATGCATTTTTATCTTGGATTAGGTCAAACTATTTGTTAATTTTATTTTTGCATACAAACCCTAAGTCTAATCATGGCATAATTGAAAGCATTTAAAGGTGCGAGAATTTAAATTCTACACTATTACAACATGATATAGGGAGGGGGGTACAAATTTGAATTGGGGATTATTTTACAAGAAATTAAATCCTAAATTATTACAACCATATTGAATGTGTAAGGCATAGTATTTAAATACACAATATTTAAATAAAATACAATAAATAAATGTTAAATAAAATGTATTATGCAAAAAAAAAGTTTTTATTTGTTCATGTATGTAAAAAGTATTTTTAATGTGAAGAAATGTAAAGAAATAAATAAATAAAAAAGTCAATTTTAATTATTTTTTGTTTTTTAGGGCAAAAACCCTAGTTTCTTAAGAAAATAAATATAATGTATTTATTTATGTACATAAATGTATTAATATGTATAAAAATGAAATATATCCTAAAAAAGATATTTTTTAGTATGAATAATGATAAAAATAAAATAAAATATTTTTGTGTTTTTATTTCTAATTATTTAATAAAGTAAAAATAAAATATATATATATATATATATATATATATATATATATATATATAAATATATATATATATATATATATATATATATATATATATATATATATATATATATATATATATATATATATATATATATATATATATATATATATAATATATATATATATATATATATATATATATATATATATATATATATATATATATATATATATATATATATATTAAATATATTAAGTGTATATAAAAATAAAATAGATTATTTACAAAAATGTACATATTTCAAGAAAATATTTTCAAATGTGAATAAACATAATAAATGAAAATAAAAGTATTTCTTACAATATTTTTAAGTTTAATAAAAATAAATATAAAGTATTTAATCATTTAAATGGTGGAAATAATTAAAATAAATACCAAATAAATGTAAAAACTTATGAAAATATTTTTTAGGCATTTTTTATATTTGAAAATAAAATATCAAAGTCAGGAATAAAATAAAAATGCAAAAATGATAAATATACAAGAAATGGGCCAAGGGGGTGTGAAACTGAAAAATGGGGTGTGAAAAGCAGGAAGCAGCCAGGCCCAGCCCAGCTACTTCATCTTCTTCCTCTGTTCAGACAAAATACACGCCTTCTTAGTTCAAACTTGTATCTCCTGATTCAGTGCTTTTTTGACAAAACTCAAAACATGAAACTTGTAGAGCATCAAACAACGAATCTAACCATATAAAAAACTTAAGCTAACTCTCAAAGACCAGAGAGGATTTCTCTGGACCAAATTTCTAACCTAGTTTTTTCAAAAAGTTCATGGATGAAATTCTCCTAGCACGATTAATATAAATGAAAACTAAGCACATGTATGGTTTCAGGGCTATGAATACAACATCTTTCATTCACAAACCTAAGTCTAACTATTCCTAAATAGAGAGATAGAAGTTCATGAAATACCTGTTTCAGTTGAGTTCGAGCAGGACAATGTAGCAACTTTCAATGGTGCTTGAGGTTCTTTTGAGCTTGCCTGATGTCCACTGAACCTTTCCCAATGCTTAGTTTATTTTGAAGTGGCCTGAATCGTGCTACAGAACTCAACCTGCAAAGCTTCCAAACAAAAATGGCAATGTGTGTTAATGGAGTTATAGCAACTTGTGAATGGTCTGGATAGCTTAGGTAGATTGATTGGAATGTGTTTGAAGTAGTTTTGGACAAAACGCACGAGGGGATTTGATGGTGGCTTGAAGTTTGCAGAACTGGCCCTGTTTTGCAAGAAAATGGAGATTTTGAGTAAGAGTAGGTTTTAGTGGTGAAGAGCTCGTGCTTCTGGCTCTAGGGTATGAGAAACTTGTTTTATAACTTTGCTTGAGTTGGTTTTATCAGATATGTCTGTTGTTGGCTTTTTGCACAATGCCTTGGTTATGAAGCAAAATGAGAAGTGACCAAGAGCAGACCTGTACAGGCTAGCTCTATACCTGCATACATTGTGCAAGCTTGGCCCCAAGTTTATGGATTTGGTTGACAGCATAAGATCTTGTTCAAGGCTCAAGGATTAGTGGTTTGACATAAAGCAACCTTTTGCAAAAATGGAAATGTGCCTTTTACCATTTAGGGATTAAACTTGTGTACAATACCCTAATGACCAAGACAATGCATTGGCTCAATGGATTTGCATTAAATTATGGAGTACAAACTGGTTTAGAGGCCTGTAATTGTGTAATAAGATAGCTTGGTCAGACTTGGCAAGTGGTATGAACATGTATTGGCCATGGTCACAAAGTGAGTTTTTGTCAACTTCAAGCATTCGATTATCCCTAACCACAAAGGTGTTTGAGGAGTTCTTGGACAATTTAGAAAGCTTGGAACATGTACTATAATCCATCTTTGAAATGCAACTTTAAACTCCAAGTGGAACTATGTGGAAAATGTCCAAGAAGATGGGTCAAAATCCTGCCTAATCTAGGGCAAAATTTCTCTAAGTTAAAAGTTTTAGGTACCCTTGTTCCAAAAATCATAACTTGAGATCCAAGCTTATTTTGAGAAAACTTTGTGACTCAAAGTTGTAGACTTTGTGATGGACTAAAACTTTCATGTTATAAGTTTTATTTGAATCCATTTTCATCTTGGTGAAAATGTGGGACAAAGTTAGGAAAAATTAAGAAAATTTCATAACTTAGAAAATTTCTAATTTATGAAATTTCTTCATTTTAAACCCTAATTTGCAATTTTAGGTTTCTTGATGAACAAGTTTCATAATTTGACATGTCTTGATGAAAAATGACCCTTGGCACTTGATTTTGACCAAAAAGTCAAAGTTTGACTTTTCAGTGTACAGTCAAATTTTGATCAGTTGACTGAAAAATTCATCTGTCAATCTTATGCATTTGAGATCTCTTGAACTTGTTGAATGGGTTAAGACAATGTCATTGAGTCCTTGTGTCCATGGTTGATCTTGATTTGCCATTGGCTAGGTCAAACATTCAAAAATTGTCTTTGTACAGTCAAAACCCTAAAAATGACCATTTTGCCCTTTTGGTGATCTGATCAAATTTCTTGTGGAATTGTGATCCAAACTTGCTCAAATGGTTCATATGAGTTCATAATGTTGATGTGGGTCAAAATTCATGAGGTTTGACTGTCAATTGGCCACAGTTGACTTTTTCCCCAATACAGTTGATTTCTAGGTCAATTGTCCAATTGACTGGGCAAAAATTTAATTTAAGGCTTGAAACTTAGTATGGGCAAGCTTGTGAGTCCAACATGAAGCATGAAAGTCATCTTGGGCATTTTAGGTCAAAACATCCATGTGCAAACTCAAACCCTAGTTTAGGTCAACAGTGCAAGGAGGTGTCTTGAGCAGAGTAAACCCTAGCTTGATCTTGAGTTCCAATAGTCTTGTGATGAGAAATGGTAATGAAATGGGAGGGCAAATTTTGGGGTACAACAGGGGTTCACCGAGTTAATTCTGACTGGTGAAAGAGTTGAAGCCGGCATCAAGAGCGGTAAAATTCAAAAAGATACATCTGCTTCCGCTGCCGTCAAGAAGACTTTTCCAGCAAAGAAAGAAGTCTCAGTTGTCTACTCTCAAAGAGGTCAGGGAAGAGTTTAGCGCCGGCCAGCGGTGGGGGCCGTAATGATTCAGAAGTCTGCAGTTGATCAGCCCAGAAACAATCAACCTAGAACCAACCAGCAAAGGGTGGAAAGGCCTGCACGGCAATATACCCGGATAAACATGACACCTGCTCAGGTTCTCCCCCATCTCCTGAAGTTAAACCTTGCCAGTTTGAGAGAGGCACCGAAGAATACAAATACAACTTCTCCACACTACCATCCCAACGCCAAGTGTGCTTATCATTCAGATAGCGTGGGGCACGACACCAACAATTGTTAGGCCCTCAAGAATAAGATCCAGGATTTAATAGACGCTAAGGAAGTGGAATTCGACGCGCCCGAAAAGCCGAATGTGATATCTGCCCTAATGCCAAAGCATGGTCACAATGCCCATGCTATTGAAGAGGATCTGTATGTTGCTGTTGTTGATAATTTGATGACTCTGTTACCGATAATCAAGATGAATCTGTTGAAAGACGAGATTTTCCCGGGCTATGAAAAAGATTGCTACCTTTGTTCGTCCTTAAAATTCGACTGTCCGCTGTTGATGTTAGGCATCCAACGCCTAATGGATAATCAAGAAATCATCTTTGAGAAAACTCCTGTTACTCCGACTCTTGTCAATGATGTTGCTATAATTACCATTTCCGGCAATCTTTCCAAGGTCTCCAAAAGACCTGTTAAGATTACATTCGATCCAAAGATTGTACCTCTGAAGATAACTATGTTGGGGCCTATCCCATACAAGTCCAAAAAATCAATATCGTGGAATTATGGAGGAGAGATCTTCTACCACAGTGTTAAGCAGATTGAATCAGTTGAAGAAAGTTCCGATGAAGAGACTCATGACATAGGAAATATTGCTGGGACGAGTAAAATCACCCGCATCGGAAGAATTTTCTCTCCGGAGATTGCTCCTCCAAGGGCAATCTTCGGACCCTTAAATGCTCCTAAGGTTACTCCTGTTCCGGTTAACATATATGTGCAAACTCCAGTTATTGAATAAATTGTTACTCCCGTGGTTGTACCCTCTGATGTTGTTGCTGATAAAGGTAAGGGGATCCAAGAAGCGCCCGTCAGGACGAGGGCTCAGCCTTTGGTCATCTCCGAGACCACTCAAAAGGAAATGGAGGAGATTTTAAAAATAATTAAGAAAAGAGACTATGATGTCGTAGAACAACTGGGGAAAACCCCTTCAAAAATCTCTATGTTGGCCTTATTGCTCTGTTCCAAAGCTCATGCCAAAGCCTTGATCAGATTCTTAAAGACGGCCCACGTGCCTCAGGAAACCTCCACAGACCAGTTCCAGGAGTGTGTAGCTAGCCTAACAGCCGACAATGGTCTTGGCTTCTCTGATGCCGATTTAACATCTAAGGGGAGAAAGCATAATGACGCGCTGCATGTCTCGATGGAATACAGAGGGACTACTTTAGCTCACGTTCTGGTTGATACCGGGTCGTCTTTAAATGTCTTTCCGAAGAAAGCATTGGAAAGATTGGACTGTGAAGGTTTGACCCTGAAGCCCAGCAATATCATTGTCAGAGCCTTTGACGGTTCTAAAAGGATGGTCCACGGGGAGGTGGACATCCCAATTAAAGTGGGAACGGAAACTTTCAACTCTACATTTTATGTGATGGACATCCGTCCCTCCTACTCTTGCTTGTTGGGAAGACCCTGGATTCATAATGTTGGGGCCGTCACTTCTTCTTTGCACCAAATGCTCAAATACCCAGTCCAGGGGAAAATTATAACAGTTCATGGCGAGGAGGAGTATATGATAAGCCATCTTAATTCATTCTGCTATGTTGAATTAGATGGTGAATTCATCGAGACCCCCTTTCAACACTTTGAAGAGGTTTCTCCTGAAGTTGCTCGTAGCCAAGACAATGACTTCAGTACCCATCATTACCAAACATGTGTCCCGGATGTCATCCCTTAAAGATGTGAGGGTTGTGATTGAGGAAGGAGGAAGCACAGTATGGGGTCAGCTGCCAGATTTTCCTTACAAGACAGATAAGTTCGGCTTGGGTTTCACTACTTCTGCTCAAAAGGCTGTGCGCCGCTCCCGGGCTAGAGGGCCACCATTGAAGATCACCCATCATGGAGTCAACGCTTTGGAGGATGGTGAAGATGAGAGCAACTTTGAAGACTAGATTTTCCCGACTATTGAAGGAGGACTGAACAACTGGGAGGCAAAGGACTTTGTTCCCATTACTTTCATAAATCAGTAATTTATCTTTCGAACATTTCTGTTGGTCTGTAATAATTCTTAAACAATTCGTACACTTTTTGCCTTATGCCTTACCCGAGGCATATAGGTCCATTTGTAAGGGCTTGATTTTTTTATCTTCATATGCCATTTTTAAATCATGGACGTTTTCACATATAAACTTTTGTGTTCATTTTCTTTCTTTTTAAATTTTATTTGTTTAAAGGTGGCTATCCCTTACACACACCCACACTCACAAAATGCAGGTACCCTTCCATTCCGGATTCCATGGGTAACAATTCTGCTATGGCCTTCAGTGACTCTGAAGATCTGGTCAATCATGTCGAGTACGAAGGTGATGAAGACTGTGAAGTGCTGAGAGAGTTGGCTAGGTTGTTGCAACAGGAAGAAAGGGCTATTCTGCCCCATGAAGAGCTGTTAGAGACAATCAACTTGGGTTCTGATGAAGACAGAAAAGAAGTCAGAGTGGGTGCCAACCTTGAGCCAAGTGTCAAAGAGCGTTTAGTTCAGCTGTTGAATGAATATGTTGAGATCTTCGCCTGATCCTATGAAGACATGTCGGGACTCAATACAGATATTGTGGTTCACCGTCTCCCTACAAGAGAAGATTGTCCACCAATTAAACAAAAAGTCTGCCGAATGAGGCCCGATATGTCTAAAAAGATCAAAGCCGAAGTGATGAAGCAATTCAATGTTGGGTTTCTTGCTGTTACTTCCTATCCACAATGGGTTGCTAACATTGTGCCCGTGCCTAAGAAGGACGACAAAGTGAGAATGTGCGTGGATTACAGAGACTTAAACAGGATCAGCCCTAAAGATGACTTTCCACTACCGCACATTGACATCTTGGTTGACAATACAGCTTAGCACAAGGTATTTTCTTTCATGGATGGATTTTCAGGGTACAACCAGATCAAAATGGCCCCCGAAGATATGGAGAATACTACTTTTGTTACACAGTGGGGTACCTTCTGCTATAAAGTGATGCCATTCAGACTGAAGAATGTCGGGGAAACCTATCAGCGAGCCATGGTAGCTTTGTTTCATGACATGATACATCATGAAATTGAAGTCTATGTAGACGACATGATAGCCCGTTCACAGACAGAACAAGAACACCTCGACCATCTGCAAAAGCTGTTTTTCAGATTGAAGGAGTACAAACTCAGACTGAACCCTAACAAGTGCACTTTCGGAGTTAGATCCGGTAAACTCTTGGGTTTCATAGTCAGCAACAAAGGCATCGAGGTCGATCCTGTCAAATTCAAAGCTATACAAGAAATGCCTACCCCTCGCACTGAGAAGGAGGTCATAGGTTTCTTGGGACGCCTAAACTACATTGCAAGCTTCATTTCTCACCTTACATCTACCTGTGAGCCAATCTTCAAGCTGTTGAAGAAAGATCAGGTGGTTAAATGGAATGATGATTGTACAGTTGCTTTCGATAAAATCAAGGAGTATTTGCTAAAACCTCTTATCTTGATGCCTCCCGTCGAAGGAAGACCGCTAATCCTGTACCTGACTGTTTTGGATAATTCAATGGGGTGCGTATTGGGCCAACATGACGAGTCTGGCCGAAAAGAGCATGCCATTTATTACCTTAGCAAAAAGTTTACCGACTGTGAGACCCGCTACTCACTGCTCGAGAAAACTTGATGCAATTTGGTATGGGCTGCTCGCCGGCTAAGGCAGTATATGTTGACTCATACCACTCTACTGATTTCTAAGATGGATCCGATCAAGTACATCTTCGAGAAGCCTGCATTATCCGGAAGAATAGCTAGATGGCAAATGATCCTGACTGAGTATGATATCCAGTACATGACCCAAAAAGCTATAAAGGGGAGTGTACTAGCTGACCATCTAGCTCATCAAGCTGTCGAAGATTACCAATCCATGAAGTTTGACTTCCCCGACGAAGACATTATGACATTGGACAACATTGAAGATAATAGACCGTATGACGGACCTGAACAAGGATCCTGGTGGACGCTGTACTTTGATGGTGCATCCAACGCACTTGGGAACGGTATCAGTGTTGTGCTCATCTCTCCACAAGGGTGCCATACACCTTTCATCGCCACACTCTGCTTCAGCTGCACCAACAACATGGTCGAGTATGAAGCTTGTATCTTTGGTCTCAAGTTCACTATTGACTTGGGAATCAAATCTTTGATTATATTTGGGGACTCAGATTTGGTTATCAGTCAAATCAAAGGAGAGTGGGATACTAAACATCCTAACCTCATCCCTTACAAAGAACATGTCTTGACATTGCTACCACATTTCGAGCAGATTACCTTCGAGCACTTCCCGCGAGAAGAGAACCATCTAGCAGATGCTCTAGCTACAATGTCTTCCATGTTTAAACTTAACTGGGATAATGAGGCTCCCCAAATCACCATCGAGCGAATGGACGAACCTGCTCATTGTCACGAGATTAATACCGAAGAAGTAGTGGACCGACCTTGGTTTCACGAAGTCAAAAGGTATCTTGAGACTCGAGAATACCCTGAAGGAGCTTCAGTCAACGACAAAAAGTTCTTGAGGAGATTCTCTGCCAAGTTCTTCCTGAGCAATGGTATCCTATACAAGCGCAATCATGATTGCATTCTGCTTCATTGTGTGGACAAGGTTGAAGCTGAGCAGATCATGGCTGAACTGCACAATGGTACCTTTGGCACCCACTCAAGTAGGCATATGATGACTAAGAAGATTCTAAGGGCAGGCTACTACTGGTCTACCATGGAAGCTGACTGCCATCAACATTCTCGTACTTGTCACAAATGCCAAATCTATGCGGACAAGGTACACATTCCTCCAGTTCCTCTCAATGTCCTAATAGCTCCTTGGCCATTCGCTATGTGGGGAATCGACATGATTGGGGAGATCAAGCCTACAACATCCAATGGACACCGTTTCATTCTGGTGGCCATTGATTACTTTACCAAGTGGGTCAAAGCAGCTTCCTTCGCCTCTGTTACAAAGAATGTGGTTGCCCGCTTCATCAAGCAGAATCTCATTTGTCGGTATGGTATCCCTGACAGGATCATCACTGACAACGGTACAAACCTGAATAATACTATGATCACTTCCTTGTGCGAGCAGTTCCAGATTTAACATCACAATTCATCTCCCTATCGGCCAAAGATGAATGGTGTTGTCGAAGCTGTGAACAAAAATATCAAGAAGATCATACAAAAGATGACAGTCACCTACAAGGACTGGCATGAGATGTTACCGTTTGCTCTACACAGGTACCGTACCACGACACGTACATCAACTGGGGCAACACCTTATTCTTTGGTATACGGCATGGAAGTTGTTTTTCCTATCGAGGTTCAGATTCCCTCCTTGAGAATCATGAAGGATGCTGGTTTGAGTGAAGATGATTGGATTCAGACCCGGCTTGATCAACTTAACTTGATTGACAAAAAGAGACTTACTGTTGTTTGTCATGGTCAGGCGTATCAAAAACGGATGATCAAGGCTTTCAACAAGAAAGTCAGACGCCAGGTATATCAAGTCAGAGATCTTGTAATAAAGCGGATCATCTTGCCGCAAAGTGATCTCAGGGGCAAATGGACCCCTACTTACGAAGGACCATTTGTGATCAAAAACATCTTTTCTGGTGGGGCTATGATCTTAACCACCATGGACGGCGACGACCTGCCACGCCCTGCGAACGCAGATATAGTCAAAAGATACTACGCATAAACGACCCGACAAGTTGAAAACCCGAAAGGGCGACTTGGGCAAAAATGGGCATCCCGGTGAATCGAAAACCCGAAAGGGCAGTTCAGGCAAAAATTAGGGATAAACAAAAAAAAAATTGTACACCCAGCAAGTTGAAAACCCGAAAGGGCGACTTGGGCAAAAAAGGGTTTCCCGGTGGATCGAAAACCCGAAAGGGCGGTCCAGGAAAAAGTTAGGGAATTAAAGAGTATGATTATGTCTTGTCGGATCACTTTAAGGAAAATCTCTTCACAGATAAGCTCCAGGCTTCTGATCAATCCAGTCATCTACGGACGAAGCAACGAATGGACAAGATATCTAGAGTTACGAAGGCTATAGCAGAATAGGAATCCCATGGAATTTTTTTTACACATAGCCATCTTTCTTTGTATAAATTTTTCTCAATTTTATGACAATATTCTCTTACTAGAATGTATGTCTCCTTTGTACAAAATACTTACACAAAGTTAATACAAAGATACTTCAAAGTGCAGAAAACTATTTGCCTTTTCTTTCTTTTTACACTTGTGTTTTATTTGAAAACGTCCAATGATTTATTTAATGAACATATGCATTTGAATATAATCACTGTTTACAAATGAACGAAATGAGAAACAATAATTACTGATAGGTTGAAAGTATAGGAAGACGTCTTTGGGCTATTCCAGGAGAAATCCTCTGCAGTACATCGTCTAGATCCCCAACGGAGCTAAAACCTTGAAATACATATCCCCAGTGGAGTTAAAATTCAAAATCCCCGTCAGAGTAAAGTCTTCAAACTCCCAATCCCAGCGGAGCCAAAACTTTGAATTACAGATCCTCAGTGAAGATGAAACTTTCTTCCCCAACGGAGTCAAATCTTCAACCTTTAAACCCCAATGGAAACCATCAAGTTTCCTCCAAATTCCTCGGAGAGTCGCTTTAAAACCAGATAATTACCCAGAGAGTTATCTTAAAACTGTCTTCCCCAGCGGAGTCAAACTATCAATCCACGACGGAAACCATTCAGCGTCTCCAGACTCTCCAGCAAGTTGTCTTAAAGTATGAGAATCAACCAGATAACAGTTAACTTATGTCTTGTCCCCAACCTAGGATAATTCCCCAGTAGATTGGCATATAACCCAAGCTCCTGTTCTCCCCAGCAGGATAGCTAATCCCCAGCAGTAAGCTTTTTCCCCCAGGGTCCAGAACTTACTCTCCAACAGGATAGCTTACTCTCCAGTAGTATAGCTACTCCCCACAGAGTTTTTACTCCCCAACAAAATGAAGATTCTCATTCTTGATTCCCCAGTGAAGTTGCCAGAGCCTTCTTTACTCTCAGCATGAATTTGTCAGAATTTTTAATTCCCCTAGCAGATTGAAGATTCTCATTTCTCCGCAGAAGCCATCAGAGTCTTCCTTATTCTCCAGCAGATCAAGGTTTTCCTTTGTGTAATTCCCGGTAGAGATCTCCAGAGTTTCCCTTATTCCCCATCCGAGTAAGGATTCTCATCGTATAATTCCCAGGAAAGTCGTGAAGGATTCTCACATCCCCACGAAGGTTGTCAAAGTTTTGATAATCCCCACGAGTTGCCAAGGATTCTTTATCCCCAAGCAGTCAACAAGGATTTCTCATCTTCAGCAGTCAAAGATTTTGAATCTCCAGCAGTGGTCAAGGATTTATTTTCCCCGACAGCAGTCAAAGATTTTATTATCTCCAGCTATCAAGGATTTATTTTCCTCAGCAAGATAGCTAATTAGCTTACATGCGCATACATTACAATCATATATCGTAAACATTGATAAAACACATATATTGCATCATACATTTCATGCTACATAACTTTGTGTTTCAGCTAATATTTTACCCTTTTCAGGATATGATTAACAAGCTACCAGTATACAATCAGAAAACAGCCTAGAGATGCTTCAGACATGGATGCTAATCTATCGCTTGTTCAGATTCAGCCTCAGAAAATAGCCTAGAGATGCTCCAGACATGGATGCTAATCTATTGCTTATTCAAATTCAAGGATCATGAAAACAGTTTACAGATGCTCCAGACATGGATGCTAATCTATCGCTTGTTCAGATTCAGCCTCAGAAAACAGACTAGACATGCTCCAGACACGGATGCTAATCTATTGCTTATTCAAATTCAAGGATCATGAAAACAGTTTACAGATGCTCCAGACATGGATGCTAATCTATCGCTTGTTCAGATTCAGCTTCAGAAAATAGCCTAGAGATGCTCCTGACACAGATGCTAATCTATTGCTTATTCAAATTCAAGGATCATGAAAACAGTTTACAGATGCTCTAGACATGGATGCTAATCTATCGCTTGTTCAGATTCAGCTTCGGAAAATAGCCTAGAGATGCTCCAGACACGGATTCTAATCTATTGCTTATTCAAATTCAAGGATCATGAAAACAGTTTACAGATGCTCCAGACATGGATGCTAATCTATCGCTTGTTCAGATTCAGCTTCAGAAAACAGCCTAGAGATGCTCCAGACACGGAGGCTAATCTATTGCTTACTCAAATTCAAGGCTCAGAAAATAGTTTATAGATGCTCCAGACACGGATGCTATTCTATTGCTTATTCAGATCCCCAGCTCAGAGATGCTCCAGACACGGATACCATTCTGACGTTCACCTATAACTTACAATTCAACAAACATTCTTGGATGGCATCTTTAAGCCCATCTCCAACAAGATTCACAACTTCCAAATGGCATCTTTAAGCCCATTCCCTCAATTATACTCTGACGAGTGCAAATTTACGGGCACTCTAGTGTCCAATCCTCTTTTACCTTCGAGTCACGAAAGGCAAACTCGCCAATCTAACTCTTCAGGTTCAAGAAGATTGAACAGGGGCAGCTGTTGTACCCCAAAATTTGCCCTCTCATTTTATCAAGATTTCCCCTCATAAGACTCTTTGAACTCAAGACCAAGCTAGGGTTTGCCCTGCTCAAGACATCTCCTTACACTGTTGACCTAAAATTAGGGTTTGAGTTTGCACAAGGAATTTTGGACTTCTAATGCCCCATGTGACTTCCATACTTCATGTTGGACTCCTAATATTTCTCATACCAAGTTTCAAGCCTTGAATCAAATTTTTGCCCAGTCAATTGGACAGTTGACCTAAAAATCAGTTGTATTGGGGAAAAAGTCAATTGTGGCCAATTTACAGTCAAACCTCATAATTTTTTATCCACATCAACACTAGAGGCTCATAGAACCATTTGATCAAGTTTGTACCACAACTCCTCAAGAAATTTGATCAAATCATCAAAAGGGCAAAATGGTCATTTTTTGGGTTTTGACAGCAGAAGGGCAATTTCTGATTTTTCACCTAGCTAATGGCAATTTGGGTTCAAGCATGGATTCAAGGACTCAATGGCATCATCTTGACCTAATCACAAGGTTCAAAAGATCTCAAAAGCATTGGATTGACAGATGAATTTTTCAGTCAACTGATCAAAAATCAATTGTATACTGAAAACTCAAACTTTGACTTTTTGGTCAAAATCAAGTGCCAAGGGTCATTTTTTCATCAAGATGTGTCAAAACATGAAACTTGTTCATCAAGAAACTTAATTTTGCAAATTAGGGTTTAAGGTTGAAAATTTTCATAACTTAGAATTTTTCTAAGTTATGAAATTTTCTTTTTTTTCCCAACTTTGCCCAACATTTCCACCATGATGCAATTGGATTCAAACAAAACTTCCAACATGAAAGTTTTAGTCCTACACAAAATCTACAACTTTTATTCACAAAGTTTTCCCAAAAGATGCTTGGATCTCAAGTTATTATTTTTGGAACAAGGGTCCATGAAACTTTTAACTTAGTGAAATTTTGCCCTAGTTTAGGCAGGATTTTGACCTATCTTCATGGAAATTTTTCACCTAGTTCCCATTGGAATTTCAAAATGCATTTCAAATATGGATTGTAGAGCATGTTACAATATTTTCAAAATGTCCAAGAACTCTCCAAGACCATTTGTGGTTAAGGAGAATCGATGGTTTGAATTTGGCAAAATGTCACTTTGATCCATGGCATTTTTCATGTTGCTACAAGTTGCAATTTTTATCCAGCCTTGCTTGTACTTGCTTACAGTTCTTTAAACCCTTCCACACTCAAAAATTGAATACAAACTCAATGGATTAAGGCATTGTTCTGATCAATAGAGGTTTACACGTTGAATTAATCTAAAAATGGCAAAAAGTTAACAATGCCATTTTGATAAAGGTGGCTTTATGTCAATTTGTTTCCCTTGAGCCTTGAACCCATTTCTTTGCAGAAAACAAACTCCATAAACTTAGGAAAAGGTACAACAACTTTTTGCATGCTTGAAGTTATCCTGTACAGGCCTTCCCTTGGTCACTTCACACTTTTCTTCAAAACCAAGTCAACTTGCCAAAATCACATAACTTTGGTATCTGATAAAACCAAGTGTTGTAACCATTTCAAATAACTTTTGCATATTGCCAAAGGTCAGAAACACGAGCTAGCCAGTCCTCAAACACCCTTGAACACCAAAACACCAAAAACTTGCAAAACAGGGCAGCTTCTGCATTTTGACTTCCAAAACACAAACCACTCGTGCGTTTTGCCCCAAACCTCTTCCAACACACTCCATACAACCTACCTAAGCTATCCCAACCAGTGGCCAGCAACTGTAACCTTGTTTTCAAGCTTCACCATTCTTGAATTTTGATTGTGCAGGTTGACTTCTATAAGCTTATTCAAGCAAGTTCAAAGTTAGCTAGGCATTGGGAAAGCTCAAAGGAACTTCAAGCAAGCTCACCAGCATCTCAGGCCTCACTGAAAACCCCTACATTGCCATACTCGAGCTCAGCTGAAACAGGTAAAGTTCAAACTTCTATCTCTCTATTTAGGAAACATTAGGCTTAGGTTTGTGAATAAAAAATATAGTACTCGTTGCCCTTAAGCTGCACATATGTATAGATTTCATTTAAGTTAACTGTGTTGGGAGAATTTGAATGATGAACTTTCTGAAAAATTTAGGTTAGAAATTAGGGCCAGAGAAATTCTCTCTGGTCTTTGAGAGTTAGATTAAGTTTTTTACATGGTTAGAATCGTATGATCATGCTCTATAACTTTCATGTTACAAGTTTTTGTTTTTAAGCACTGAAACAGGAGATACGAAGTTGTACACAGGGCGCGTGTTTTCTTGTTCAAAGGTTGAAGACGAAGCTGGACTTTGGGCTGGGCCTGTTTGTTCCTACTATTTGCACCCCTGACTTGCTTCTCACACCCCCTTGGCCCATTTAATTTACTTTTGTATATTTTTCTATTTTCTTTTTAGTTTCTGACTTTATTTTATTTTTCTACACATAAAAAATATCAAAAATATTTTTCTTAAAATTTCACATTTTATTATATTTTTTTATTTTTATTTTGGCATAGTATTTAGTTTATTAAGTTTAATATATATATTTTCTTAAATAAAAACTTGTAAATAATACAATAAAAATATTATATTTTTATTTTTATTATTTATATACTTAAATAATTTTTTTCTCATATATTTTAATTTTTTAAACATTTGTATATATTTTTATTTATTTTATTGTACATGAATAAATAATACATATAATATATATATATATATATATTTTCTTAATACAAATTAGGGTTTCCACCCTTAATAAAAGTAATCTTTTATTTTCTTATTTTTAATACATTAAATATTTTATTTTTACATACATAAAAATAATACAAAAAAAACACCTTTTGCATATTTATAATATATTGCATATTTATTTAATTGTCCATTTAAATATTTGCCTATTTATTATTTGTACAAAGAATTCAATATGGTTGTAATAATCTTAGGGTTTTAATTTCTTGCAAATAATCACCTATTCAAAATTGTATCCCCCTCCCCATATCAATGTTGTAATAGTTATAGATTTAATTTTACGCATTTATAGCTTTCAAATATGCATGATAGAGATTAGGGTTTGTATGCAAATATCCAAAATCAAACAAATAGCTTGACTAAAACAAGACAAAAATGCATGAAAATAACAACACAATACACACAAGCACCCCTAGGGTTTCATCCACTTGTTGCCTTTAAAATGGCCATGGTATGCATGTTGAGTATCTTGGCAAAACAAAAACAAAACAAAAGATCATAGTCCCTCGATGACGCTATCTTGGTTGCCTATACAAAATGATATAGTCCCTCAAAAATTTGCTAAAGATACTTGGCATAATTGCTATCATGGTCATACGATGACCCGCGCCTGTCCCGTTTAACATCCAAACACAAGTTTGTTTACCAAATACAATGGTAAAATAACAATGTAAAAGGGTTAAAAATGTATAGGGAAGATCTTTGAGTAGGGTAGACAACTCCTAATTACTTGATCAAATTTGCAAACATCCTTGCTATTTTCAAAACACACAATTTCAAAACAATTTCCCAAAACAAGCTTTCAAACATTGAAACATCTTTTCAAAAGACAAACACCTTTGTAAAACATTCAAACAAGAATTGTTACAAAGGTTGCCTAAAACAAGGCCTCTTTTCAAAACATTTTCAAAACAACACACAAAGCACCATTTCAAACAATTGAAAAGCAAAAGAGAGTGATCTAAATAAGTAACTAAGGGCCCATGGAAAACCATGGATGAAAAGGGTGGTAGCACCTTCCCTTTTCATAATCTACCCCTCGAACCCAAGAAAACATCTCAAAGGTCTTTCCTGTGCTTTTTGACCTTTCCTTTGGATAAAATAAAAAGTCGGTGGCGACTCTTGGTAAACTGAAACATTTGCGAACACAAACGCAAAACCTCAAGTCAGTTCTCCTATCGTATCACACTCCCTCTTAAACACATTCAGTCATTACAAAGTCATCTCTAGAAAACATATCTTCATCTGAAGAGAAGAACTCATCCGCGGAGGCATACTCATCATCTGACTCTTCTTCAACCAAGCAAACCTCAATATCATTAACCTCATGATAATCATCCCTTTGGCCTTTAATCCTTATAGTTCCATTATCCAATAACAACTGAACACATTTCCTTACAATTGAACATCCTCTAGAATCCCGACAGCAAATTCGGCAAGATTTATACTGATGTTCTACCTGACCAGCCATGTGGCAGAAAGTAGCATGCAATTGTACAAGATCCTCATTCATATATTCCACATCAAAGATTCTGAACTCTCCAGGACATCCAGAAACTATGTTTACTTCCTCTTCATACTCTGCCTTAGGCCTGATTATATGGATGAGACCCTCATCCATCATCTCCTGCAAATCAGTCTTTATCTTGTCACAACCCTGTATATTTATACTGCAAATAGCACAACTGGCATGGTCATGCGTATAATAGCTAAATTCACAGAGGTCTGCATGCATTTTTACCAAATCTCCTCTAACCAAATTAATATCAAAAATCCGGAAGTCGCCTGGACAACCGGCCACCATGTTCACAGCATTTTCTCCTCCATGCTTGGGCAAAGGATTATCTTTCACATTAGGGCCAACGCCCTTGAAAGATAAGATACCAGACTTCACCAATTTTTGTACTTCAGTTTTCAAAGGATAGCAGTTCTCAACATTGTGCTCTGGTGCTCCTTGATGAAAAGCACATGTTTGGCCTGCCTTGTAATACCAAGGCAATGGTGATGGTACAGTGGGAGGTGTCGGGTCTGAACCAACTTATTTTGAATTAACGTCGGGAGTAATTCTATATAGCTCATAAGGATAGGGTCATAACTCTCCCTTCTCTTATTATACCCTTGATTCCCCTGATGGGATGGTCTCGGATAAGCAACGGTAGTTGGAGCTAGACCAACAACTGGAGTTACGGAGGTGACTTGTTGATGATGCTGATAATTTCTTCTAGGAGGATTAACCCTCCTCTCTTGCATAACAGCATTTGTATCTCCTTCCTTCTTTTTGGAAAATCCATAGGATGGCTTCTTTGTACTTCCAGAACTTTCACTTTTCGTTAGATGGCCCTCTCTTACAGCGTCTTCTAAACGGATACCCGTGCCCACCATTTCAGTAAAGTTACTTGGTGGACTCGCTACCATCCTCTCGTAGTAGAAAGCACCCAGAGTCTTCAGGAAAATCTTAGTCATCTCCTTCTCTTCCATGGGAGGAATCACTTGGGCGGCTACCTCACGCCATCTTTGTACATATGCTTTGAATGATTCCCTGTCCTTATGGACCATGGCCCTGAGTTGATCACGGTCAGGCGCCATGTCCATGTTGTATTTGTATTGTCTGATAAATGCTTCTCCCAAGTCGTTGAAAGTATGGATATTGACGCTGTCCAAACTCATATACCACTTCAGCGCAGCACTAGTCAAACTATCCTAAAAAAAGTGAATCAGCAGACGTTGATCATCAGTGTGGGTAGACATTCTTCTTATATACATCAGAAGATGAGCACGAGGACAAGTGTTTCCCTTGTACTTCTCGAATTCTGGGACCTTAAACTTCACAAGTATCTTGACATTCGGGACCAAGCATAAATCATTCACATTATGTCCGAACAATTCCTTTCCCCTGAGGGCCTTCATCTCCCTCTGCATCTTGTCAAACTGATCTTGAAAATCATCCATTCTATCATAGATACCCAAGCCTTCACTTGGTGGAGGAAAAGGACGATACATATCATCATTAGCAAATGGGATCACATTCACCGAAGGAGGTGCAGCAGGAGTAGCATGCACCACAGGAGGTGCAGGAGTAACAGTAGTCTGAACAACTAGAGTAACTTGAGGATCAAGATTGAAACCTTCAGGCACAAAGTTCTATGGCATTCCCCAAGGGTAACCTAGAGGCATGCGATTCTGAACAACGGTTGGAGTAGCAAACACAAAAAAAGTCAGAGCTTCAGTAGTAACCATTGTCTATTGAGGTTGAACACTCGGTGGCTGATTCTGAGAAGCCACCAGAGATTCCATCAGAGCAGTGAGATTGGCCATGCCGGCCTTCAAAGCAGAAACTTCCTCGCGTAGCTCGCGATTCTCTTGTTCTAGGTTATCCATCTTCCTTCTGAAATTAGCTCGAGTATTGTAGTGGTGAGACAGCTTGCTGGACGAAGTAAAGAAGCTTGGTAAGACACCTGGATATGCATAACAAATTCAATAAATATGTGCAATATGATGCATGATATGCAATGCACATGATTTATTTTATTAATATTTCAAGGGACTTAAAGATTTATAGACACATTGCAAATATCAAAGTAATAACACATTTGAAATACTGAAATTTTTTATTATAAATAACTTCAAAATGGGTTACAAGTTTCAATAATCCCAAGTAAAAGATGAAAACAAAGTCTAAAATCCTAAGAAGTAAAGTTGATGGAGATCACTGTATACGTTTGCGCTTCCATGTAAGCCTGGAAATCTGAGCCTTCAACCTCTGGTTTTCTTCCGTATATCTGGTGGCAACCTCCTTCCAATCACCTGAATCATGAAGTGAGCAACTAGCATCTGAATGAGGCTTAGGAGAAAATAAATCCCCTTGCCTATCTGTTATCTCTACAGCCCGACTCTCAAGAATCTCAATCAAGTCGTCTTTCTCCTTCAAGTCTGCTCTATAGGAAATCTCTAAAGTTTGGCACTTATTCTTACAAGCATCCTTTTCCTGCTACATCATGACCAAAGCAAGTTGTAGCTCTTCCACCTCATCCAATAAGGGAAGAGTGGTCTTCACAAACAAGTCAGACATAGGTGCTTCCTGAGAATACGGCATCTTCAACTGAATAGCTCTCGTCTGGACCCACTGAAGATAAGGCTCCGAGGAAACAACCCCCCTAGGTCCCAAGTCTTTCCTACTCTTCCTATGAATGTGACGCCAGGCCTTCTTAATCTTCTCCCTAGCTTCCTTATGGTCTTCTCCCTCCTTCAGGAAGAAACTACTCAAATGAATACTATTTGGTTTATCCTTCATCGGATAACCAAGCTATCGTCGTGCAAGAACAGGGTTGTAGTTAATTCCTCCCTTTGTACCAAGAAGAGGTACATTGGGGAAACTACCACAACTGTCGATAATCTCTACATCAGTGTAATTCCGATGATACCAATCAATATCTGAGTGAGTAAGTGCCATGATCTTAGGAGCCCAACGAGGTTCCTTCTTGACATCCCAGAAAGCATCAGACTGAGGCATATGAGAAATGAACCACCGGTACAACAGAGGCGTGCAAAAGATAATCATCCCCCCATGATAAGAATTCTGAAGATGAATAGAGTAATAAGCATCACCCAACAATGTAGGAACTGGTTTTCCAATCATGAAGATCCTGATAGCATTAATGTCAACAAACTTATCTACATTAGGAAATAAAAACAACACGTAAGCAAGTAGAGCAAAGATGGCCTCAAAAGCGACTGTACTGTTCATTCTGGAAAAATAACGAGATTTCTCCAATAAGAACTGAGCTGGTAATCCTCTAATCCCTCCTTTAGTAGTCATATGGGCTTCAACCTCAGACTTCCCCAGATGGATCAAAGCAGCAATCTTGTGTGGTTTTGGCTCACCCTCCAAACCAGTAAAAGGAACATGATCGATAATTGGTAAATCTAATAGATAAGAATACTCCTCTAGTGTAGGCATCAACTGATAATCAGGAAAAGTAAAGCAATGATACATCGGATCATAGAATTGGACCAAGGTCGAGAGAATACCCTCCTTCATCCTAAGCTTCATGAGAGGAATGATGGATCCATACTTCTTCCGAAAATCTGCAGAACACTCAATCTCGGGAATTAGACTAATCAACTCATATATCTTGGGATCTTTGGAATTGTATTTTCCGGTCTTTCTTTTTCCAGAATCCATGGTCAAAAGGTACCTGAGATATTCACAAATGGTCAACTTTCAAGTCCCTTGAAATAAAATTTCTTCAAAAGATGCTTATGAGTGCATGGATGCATGATCCAACAATCACACACAAGATCACAAACATAGGGTTCATAGGTTCAACATCACGAGCATGAGGTAGAATGTACTACCCATAAGGTATGGTCTAAAAGTTATCACCTGCCAAACAAGGTTCTAGAGGTTCCCAGAGTCTACATCCTTCCTTCGGATATTACCAACTTCCCGATTAACTTGGTAATTAGTAATATTCTCAAGAAAAACTCTTCCGAGCGTAGTATCGTGTGACAACTATTTCCGGATTACTTCGTCATAGCTTCTGCACTACACCTAAAAGGCCAAGATGGGTTAGGTAATCTACGGTCCTCAACTTCAGTAGGCTCCCAGGTCAAAAGCAGTACGTCTTCCCGATTACTCAGTAAATGACACTACAGTCAAAGGGGCCTCCACTGAGTGGGGGATCTCATGCCTCCTTTTTTGGGATTACTCCCTCAAAGTTAACATGACTATATCTCCCTTCCTATCTTAAAGTTTGCCTAAGTCCGGGTATAGGACTTATAAGTAATCACCAAGCACCCTGAAAACCAGGAAAGTCCAGGCAAACATATATACAAAATATAACACATAAACAACAATAACATATATACAGATATAAACAAAGATAGGTTTAACCCACTTAGGGATGGACCAGCAAGAGGTCAATCTTTCTCCATTGAAGTCTCCATTTTTTCTGTAGTGGTAGAAATATTGAGACTAAGCCATTCGATTGACTTGACTCACACAGATCAAATTAAAAATCGCCACCGCACTTTATTGTTTCCAAAGGAATGGGAAAAGAGCGAATAACCCAAAAAGAGAGGGAAAGATTCAAGGTAAGGGGGTTGGTTATGCAAAGGGAAGGTATTAGCACCCTAAACATCTATGATACTCCGCAGGAACCTCTTTGTAAAATTTGTATATTTTGTCTATAAAATGTTGTATGGAAAATAGATGGTGGAGGTGAGAAAAGAAATATATTTTTTATGATTTTTGCACCCGCGGCAGTTGTGAACCTTTAGTGCCTACGTACCACCTTTCGTGCAATAGGGGATCGGGGTACACGTAGTTCACCTTTTAAAAAAACACAAGTGTGTTGGTTAATTTTATGAGATAAGACATCATTGTCATTGTCCGTGCGGAAAACATGCTTACTACCCACAATCATGAGAAAGGAGAATTTGCATCATCTCAAAGTGGAGGATATGGCTTAGATTTTAAAATCAACAATGCCTCTCTCAACACCCAAGTGGAAAATATATCTCTTCACTACATATTGTAGAAGTATAGTTATTTGCATCACTACAAGGATTGACAAGAGTCTAATCTTTTGAGAAAGGTTTTAAAGTAAAAAGACAAAGTGGCAAAATGGTTTGAAATGAGATTGATTGACTTTTAGTCTTCTCACAAAAAATGTCAAGGTATTATTAAATTTATTGAAGTTTATTTATGAAAAGGTTTTGAAAGTGCATGGACCTAGGTCCAAGTTTATTATGAAAGTAGTTCAAGTTTAAAAAACAAGAAGAGTTTTCAAAAGGAGGAAGAAGATTTTTGAAATTAAAGAAGATGGGAGGAGAAGAAGAGACTATCCTAAAGCATAAGGTAAAAGCTAGGGATAAGAACCATCTAACCAACAAGAAGCCAATACTTGACATTATGAGTCAAGATAGAATTCCCATTCTTTGGATTGAAACCAAGCAAGCAAAGATACTAGACCTCTTGAGAGAACCAAACTTCAAGTGTATTAAGTCTTCAAAAAAATTGGGCAGAGTAACGGCTGTATACGGGTGAATTCCATATTACAAACAAAATATGTAATCATAATAACCTGCACACAAAACAAACAAACAATCCAATGTCTTGAGGCAAACCTCAAGAACTCCAGACAAAATATCAATTAAGGTAACAAGGTCTCCAACATAGGCCAAGGTTTCTAATCCTAAGTCCAAGAAGTCCAAAACTCCATAATGCCAAGGATAGTAACCAAATAGTCCAAGTATCATTAAAGTTTTTTATGGTTCATATTGATTATTAGGTATCTTAAAAAAAGAAAAGAAAAGCTCAAGTGAGCAAAATAAAAATGACAAGAAAGTAAATGCTCAAGTGAGCAAAGATGAAAATAGCATGAAATGTAAATGCTAAAGTAAATGGTGCATAAAATAAAAGGGCATAAAATAAAAACACAAAATAAAGTCAATTATCAGTAATCAGTGGTTAGTTGGATGACCATCTTGAAACTTGCATTTCGAACTCATTAGAGGATCGGTAGAACCAAAGCCTCCATACAACAAGTTGCATTTGCTTTTTGTCAAGTATATCATCCATTTTGGAATCCTCAAAAGTACCATTTTAGGATCAACGATGTTTAACTGATCCGCGTTGACCAAAAGTGATATAGATCCATTAGAGGATTGGTAGGACCAAAGCCTCCACATAATGAATCTCAAGGTTATTAGATCAAAGAGATAAAATTAACATACTTGGGCTTGCAAACATAGGTTTGGGCCACGAATGATCATTTATTCGAATCGGGACAAAATTTAGCGCTATGTTAAGCAATTGTAAGTGGACTTATATAGAAGTCGCACCTATTTTGAGGCCGGTTAATAGCAATCTATGCACCATTTGTTTTGAGACATGATATAGAGATCATGCTCCAATAACACTTAGTGCAATAAGAGAGGGATGAGATGAAGAAGGGTGGGAAAGAATATACAAACCATATTTGAATTAAAATTTAATCAAACTAATATTAAAATCATTCATCCATTTTTATGGAGTTAGACTCAACACCATGGATCCAATGATGTTAACAAAGTTCATGATCAAAATTCAACCCAAGATCAACCAGAAAATAATTACAAAACAATATTACATTTAATATATATGCATTAAAAAGGGTTTTTAAATGAATAAAAATGAAAATAAAGGAAAAAATATATCAACTATATTCAAATTGATTCATAAAAAGGAAATAAGGTTATAGAAAAATCAAAAATAAAATCAAATATTTTTATACAATTTTTGGTAATTTTTTAAAGTCAAAAACTATTTTTAAAATTAAAAGAAATGAGTAAAATAAACCAAAAATGATAAAAAAAATAACAAAGTCAGAAATAAAAAATAAATGAGGTCACCAATATTTCTCACAATATTTAAGTATAATAAACCAAAAATGCATAAAAGTATTTTTAAACATTTAAAACAATTCAAATAAAGTGAAAATTTATAAAAAAAATATCAAAAAATAAAATAAAATTGTAAAAAAATAAAAATCATAAAGAGAAAAATCAAAAATATTTTTCATAATTTTTTCAGATTTTTTGGACTTTAAATGAATTTTCTATGATTTTTTGAAGTTTTAAACAATTTAAATATAAAAATCAAAAAATAAAATAAAGTCAAAAATATGTGGACCATTGGATGAGAGTCAAAACGCATTAGTAATCAAATCCAAGGGATTTGGCGCGATGTGCATATCATGGTCATTACTAAATAAAGCATAGGATTCAATATAAAATCAGAAATTCAAAAAAAAAACAAATGGCGTTGTTTCATTGGTTGAAGGATGACACGTTGGTCATTTCAACCTCCAGCCAGTCTCAAAACCAGGTCACTCAAACTGTAAAATTAGATCACGAGACTGGTACCATTCGCTTCGTCTCATCAAGACGAAGACAACCACACCTTCGCGAAAAATTTATGTAAATTGTAGCTCAAACAATTTGGAAGAGAAGTTTTGAAAAGGGATTTGGAATTTCATGGTTAAAACATGTTTCCAGTTAAAGTCAAGTGTTGCAACTAGAACCAGGGCAATGAGAGCTTCACAATAGTATTAAAGTTTGAGAGAATTGGTGAAGAAATCTACCTATTAAAGTTAAGTTGCAAAGTTCTAAAACTGGACTTCTATGGACCAATATAGGTCACGATTCTTAAAAGTAATTGTATGGTTAGCTTCAGGGAAGACCAAGGAAGGTGAATTGATAGAAAAAAGGGATTGAAAAAGGCTTGAACAATGATTTCGAAGTTGCGGAAAAGTGAGTTATGGAGTGAGTTTGGCAGGGTTATTTTGGTTGTTCAAGCTTCAGAAAATGAATGGGGGTGACCCTCTTTTTATAGGAGAATGAATGGGATTCTTAAGCGTGTGAAATGATGAAGTTTGGAGGGAAATCGTGGGGGTCTGCAGCATGAACAAAGTGTGACTTGTTTAGCATTAAAACTCAGCCAAATCGTGTGTTTCATGATGCTAAACACCTTTGGAAAGTTGCTAAACATGATTAGAAGCAAAAATGTGTGGAAAACTTGTGATTAGAAGCCAAAACAAAGATTTCAAAATCTGACTTGTGATGAAACTTCAGTTTCAAGTTACCAAATTCAAATCAATGGCATTCTAAACTCAAGGGGTCTTAAGGCATGGTTCTTGATGCTTTAGAAAGATGAGATTACAAGCTTTGAAATGGGAAAAGAATGGAATCAAATGGATGTTTGAGCTGAAATTTGCAATGAGTCAAAGTTGAAAAAAAGAAGTTGACTTTCCATACTTGGAAATATTTCAAGTTTTTCTTCAAAAGTGACCTATAATGTTTTGCGTCCAAACATGACCTTCCACTTGGAATTTGTTCTTGACCAAAAAAGATGGCATGAAGTATATATCTTGAATGTCATTTTGAGACTTGAACCATTCAAAATCTCCAAAAATTGAGAGAGTTATGACTTGTTGAAGTTGGCAAAAAATCATGAAATGACCTATAATCTTTTGTATCCTTAGGGAATCCTCATTCCATCTTCTCACTTTGCATATAAAAGAAGGAATAGAGTTCACATCCTCAAGATCATTGTGGAAAAAGAGTGGGCTTAAGATGATAAAAATTGACCAAGTTATGATCATTTGAAGTCACACATGGGAAATTGGGGGTTCATCTGGAGGACTTGTAATCTTTCTTCATCATCAAGTTTCTTCCACATGAAAACTCCTTAAAACTTTTGAAGTGATTTTTTAATAACCCTTTGAAGAGAAGGATGTTTTTGGAATAACTCAAAAATACCAAAATATGAGCAAGATATACTTCTTTGAAGTTCAAAACCCTAGATCCTAGATCAAGAAAATGCTTTGAGAAACTTTGACAATTTTAAACAACCTTCTTGTACCAACACTTTTGCTTTGTAAATAGAATTTGTTGAGGATGATAATGAGAACTCATAGCAACCAAAACCACTTACATATCTTGAGAATTGAGAGAAATATGCACTTGTGACCAATGGGAACAAGGCCTTGTCCAACCATGACAACTTCTTCAATCAACCCCTTGTACTTTTGAATCAATCTTGATAACTTTAAAATGTGATGAGCCAAAATAAACCTTGCCATGCCATTTCTTCCAAAACAACTTCAATGGTGAGGTATGGATTTCTCAAGCTTTATTGACTAGGGAATGGAAATAAACTCATGAACCCATGGCTCAACTTGCTAAGCCACATTGCCTTTACCTACATCATTAACAAGTAAGACAAACCAAAATTGCATTTTATTAGTTAAAAGGAAAATAAAAACAAAACATGCATGATCACAGAAGAAAAACAAGTCAAGGTGATTGGTGATTCCTCAAAGAACAAAGCTAAAGATATGGAGGAGAACCAAAAGCCCTAATGTGATCTTGTTGTGATTGAATCAATATGGTATGATGAAGGGATCTTAGGGGCGAAAATTGGGGTATAACAACAGTGGCCCCGTATTCTCCTTGATTACTCAAGGGATACCGGTACCAAC
This sequence comes from Vicia faba, assembly GCA_948472305.1. NCBI lineage: Eukaryota > Viridiplantae > Streptophyta > Magnoliopsida > Fabales > Fabaceae > Vicia > Vicia faba. Next base: position 1,175,203,958 of record OX451738.1, on the reverse strand, counting down.
CAAAGTGTCACATCAACGTAGCTAACGCTTCAACCGTGTCGGTATACCCCGCATAGCCCCTGCGATCTATTGCTACTTACCTAAAAAGGTGCCCCAAATCCGGGTGTAGAATCTATAGTAACAATCCAAACAAACCCTCCAAGGATAAAGCATACAGAGCAAGCAATTAAAACAGTTCTAAAATGAACTAACTCTAAGGTAACCCCACTTTTTATTTGTCTGTAGCAGAGTCGTCAGTTCTGTGATACGGTGGCAAAATCGACTGTTATATACTGGTTTTGCGTTTGTGTTTGCAAACGTTGCGGTAAGCAAGAGTCGCCACCGACTTTTCTTTTATCCAATTTAAGGAAAGGGAGAAAAGAACAGAAAAAGACATTTTCGAGAATTTTCTTAGTAAGGGGGGTAGATTATGGAAAGGGAAGGTGTTAGCACCCTTTCCATCCGTAGTTTTCTACGGGCTCTTAGATGCTTAGCTCATGTTTTGAAAATTTCTTGTGCTTTGTGTGTTTTGAAAAATCATTTTGAAAATGCCTTAGTATGGAGATCCGCTTTATGATAACTCTTGTATCAGTCCTCAAGAGTGTTAACAAAGTGAATGTTTTTGAAAGTGTTTTGAAATGTTTTGTGTAAGTGTGAAAGTTTTTTTTTTTGAGCAAGCATCTATGAACTATCTACTTATACTCGAAAGGTTTTTTCTTTTCCCATATCCTTTAGACAGCGTTATCCTACTATTAGTGAGTAGGTATCCCTATCGTTGGATGTTTGAGGGACATTCGAAGGGACATACAGTCATAAAGGCAAGATGTAGAGATGCTTTAGAAATTTTGCTTAATGGACTAGATCATTTACCGAAAGGCAACATTGTAGGGTCATCGAGGGACTTATGATCTTTTGATTCAAAGGGTCTTTGCTAAAGCGTCCCTATTCTCGAGGGACATGACTGTTATTTTCCAAAAGGAAACCAAAGTGGGCGTACCCTAGAGGTGTATATGTGCAATTGTGTTGGTTTTCAGTTATTTTAGTCTTGTGTTAAGTTTGCTAACGCTTTGATTACAGTATTTTCATACAAGCCTAATACTAACAATTAATATCTTGCAGAAATTTAAAGTGCGGGAATTGTAAATCCTACGCTATTACAATGCTTCGGGGAGGGGGTATTTACATGTCTAAATGGGGAAACAAAAAGTAAAAAGTCCTAAATTTAACTATTACAACCTTTTGCAGTTACATAAATATAAAATGAACAAAATTTAAAATGGGCGCGCGAATATGGAAAGCGAGGTAAGCCCTAAAATACTTCTACATACTTGGCACTTTTTTGTCATTTTTATTAAGAAAAATACTTAAATTAAAAAAATAACTAAATAAAGAAAAGAGTGATAAATAAGATGCAATTAAAACCAATCACAAGGAAACTAATTCTAACATTTTTTGGATTTTTATTATTGAGAAAAAGATTTGAAATGATTAAGTCTAAGTTCTAATTGATTTTAAATAACTTGAAATAAATCAAAATATAATTAATTAACTTGTACGAATTAAATTTAATTATATATAAAAAAACATAAATCTTTTTTTGTATTTTTTTTTTATTTTATGATTAAATAAAAATGATTTTGAAAAAAGTAAATATAAAAAGAAGTAAATAAAGAAATTCGGCATTAGTTTTGGCTAAAGGTCTCTGAATTTTGCGTTTCGAAGCCAAGCTTCTGATCGGTGTTGAGAATGGAATCTCATGAACCAGACCTAAAAACTTACATGCTTCACGTCTAACATGCTCTATGTACGACTACAAACATGTATGCAAACGTCAAATAGATTAATAAATGCAGATTAACAAGATTAGATTTAAATAAACTATACCGAACGTGCAACTTGTATGGACGACTCGGGCGCGCTCCAAGCCAAGGTGAGGAATGGAAATGATTCCTAGGGACCTCAGAAGTGCAAAGATGGCACGAGATTGGATGGAGGAAAGCTGAAGATCAGGCTTTGAATTTTCATAACTTTTGAACGATTTTGAGAATTTTGAGAGAGCTTTGTGAAGAGCTTTTAAAGAGATTTTTGAAGAGTAATTTCATGTCCCTTTGCATATGGTTTGCTTATTCTTATATAGAGGTATAAATAAGGCAACATACATGGCAAGTAATCAATTAATCAAACCATGATAAAACAAATATCAAACATATTGAAAACTTTCCATTTTTTGAGTTTGTTCTTGCCATTTTTGAAGATCCTTGTCTCTTTTTGAATGTTCAATGAATTTGTACCATTTGGATGTATATTGCACGAAAATATGGGCCTCCTAATAGATCAAATCAAACCTAAATGTCATGTCCCATTATTCTTTGTATTTTTATTTAATTTATTTGATTTAATTCATATTTAAATGAATAAAAATTCAAATAAATAGAAATAAAAATCAAAATAGTGCATGGTTAGGTTTATAGGTCCTTGGGTATGTCATAAACATGTTTGAACCCTAAAAGTTAGGTCCATTAACCTTAAAATACAATTTTGCTCAAAGTTGACTTCATGCATTTTTCACAAAGTTACCCAACTCGTGCAAACCATAACTTGCTCAATTTTCATCTTTTTAAGATGATCTTAGACTTTTTGGAAATCCCAAGATGTCCTCTACAATCTCTATGTTTATTATTTTTGCTTTTGAAGACATTATATTGATGTAAATTGTCTTGACAAAAGTGTCTTTTGTTGACTTTTTGAAAATGATTTGTAATGTATGAGCTTGTATATTTCAAATGGTGCATTTCTTGAACTTGAGGATAAAAGAGAAGTTGTAGGGAATTGGATTCTCTTAAAAATTATCTTTGGTTGGGGAAAAATGTATGAATTATGTGAAATTTATGCCTGGTCAAAGTTCAATTGACTTTTCCTAGGAAACCCTAATTTAGCAAATCTTGACTTTTGATGATCAGAGGACTTTCCTTGAGGAATAATGATCAACCCTTGATTAAATGATAAATATAACTTAAAAATGTTGATGTTGACCAAAAATCTTGAAGTTTGACTGTATATAGGTCACAACTGACTTTTGACCTAGTACAGTTGATTTTTAGGCATTTAAGCAATTGACTGAGCAAACTTGTAGTGGAATGCATGAAATTTGTCATGGACAATATTGAAGGCATATTAGGACCATGGAAAACATTTGTGAGCTTTGGAGCTTACACATCTTGATGAAAAGTGAAACCCTAATTAGAGGTTTATTGCTTAGGAGGAGAGTTTGTTTGATCAATTCTTGGTCAACCTTGAGCAATTGAGGACCTCTAGAAGCATGTCTTGAGTGAAAATGGGAGGGTAAATTTTGGGGTGTAACACCCAGTGATGAGCAACAGTCCTCAACGAGCCTTCGCTTATCCCCAGGAAGTTTGTTTCTTTGCATTGCATATAGTTATTGCAGCATATCATTTCATTTTCAAAAGCCCATAGGCGATCCATCAGAGTGGATCTTTGTGGAAAAAGAAATTCAAACATGCATACAAAGCATAAGTCAGATCAGGTACCTTACACGAAAAACCTAAATCATTCAAAGACAACAATACATCCCCACAAGAGGGCATCTCTCCCAAAACCCCAGCTGATGACCTTCATCTTCATAATGCCCAGTTAACGGCGCCAGTACCTTGTACCCTTGAATTCCTGGAAAAATCAATACACCTTGGCATATGAAACTCAATTCTCGTCTGGTAGTCGGTTCTCATTTGAAAATCAATACTAAACCTATTTCTCATCTGGTAGTCAGTTCTCGTCTGACAATTAATTCAAATTCCAATTACTTTTTGTGTTAATCTCCAAATACTCGTCCATGTCAGTTCTCCAAACACTCGTATGTATCAGTTTCCTAAACACTAGTTTGTGTCAGTATTCCAAACGCTCATCTATGTCTATTTTTCCTTTGAGTCCTAGCAAGTACTATACACTTTGTCATTCTCACATCTTCAATCATCGTGTCGTAATCAATATTCCCACCTTCTTAGAATTGTAGGTCGCCCGTAGGCCTAGTTTTTAGTAGATCGCTCATAGGTATTACCTTAGGATCTTAGATCGACCATAGATCTAGATTTCCTTGTAGGTCGCCCGTAGGCCTAGCTTTTGGTAGATCGCCCGTAGGTCTTACCTTAGGATCTTAGATCGATCGTAGATCTAGATTTCCTTATAAGTTTCCCGTAGGCCTAGCTTTTGGTAGATCGCCCGTAGGTCTTACCTTAGGATCTTGGATCGATCGTAGATCTAGATTTCCTTATAGGTCGCCTGTAGGCCTAGCTTTTGGTAGATCACCCATATGTATTACCTTAGGATCTTAGATCGACCGTAGATCTAGATTTCCTTGTAGATCACCCGTAGGCCTAGCTTTTGGTAGATCACCTGTAGGTCTTACCTAAGGATCTTAGATCGACCGTAGATCTAGATTTATTTATAGATCGCCTATAGGCCTAGATTTTAATAGATCGCCCGTAGGTCTTACCTTAGTATCTTAGATCGATCGTAGATCTAGATTTCCATGTAGGTCGCCCGTAGGCCTAGCTTTTGGTAGATCACCCGTAGGTCTTACCTTAGGATCTTGGATCGACCATAGATCAAGATTTCCTTGTAAGACGCCTGTAGGCCTAGTAATTTTTGTAGATCTCCCGTATGTCTTACCTTAGGATTTTAGATCGACCGTAGATCTAAATTTCCTTGTAGGTAGCCCGTAGGCCTAATAATTCTGGTAGATAGCTGTAACGCAGTAGGAGAACTGACTTGGGTGTTTTGCGTTTGATTGTAATTGTTGCGGATAGAAAGAGTCGCCACCAACTTTTCTTTTATCCAATAAGGAAAGGATGAAAAGAACAGGAAATACCTTTTGATATTATTTCTTGAGTTCGGGGGGTAGGTTATGAAAAGGGAAGGTGTTAGCACCCTTTTCATCCGTAGTTATCTACGGGATATTAGTTGCTTGCTAGATCACTTGCTTTTGTTTGAAAATGTGCTTGTGGTGTGGGTTTTGAAAGTATTTTGAAAACGTCTTTGTAATGGTTCTCGTTTTTATAAGAACGCGTATAAAGTGTTGTTTAGAAAATAGTTCAAAGAAGTGTTTATGAAGTGTGTTTTTTTTAAAGTGATTTTGAAAAGGTGTATTTGTAATGGCTCTCGTTTCTACAAGAACGCGTACAAAGTGTTTGTCTTTTGAAAATGTTTCGAAATGAAAGTGTTGGTGTATAAAATGTTTTTGTTGTGAGCAAGCGAGCAACTAGGAGCAACCTACCTACTCAAAAGGTCTTAAATGTTCTTTTCCTCCTCCTTTAGATGTTGCTATCTTACCATTGATTTTGGAAAGAAGCCCCATCGTTGGATGTGAAGGGACGGGCGTGGGACGTTTGTATAGTCATAGAAGGCAACCTATGGGACGTTTTAGCAATGTCGTTTAGGGACGAGATCATTTACCAAAGGCAACATTGAGAGTCATCGAGGGACTATGATCTTTTATCGAGGGTCTTTGCTAAAACGCCCATATTCGAGGGACATGACTATTTTTCCAAGGCAACAAGTGGAATTACCCTAAGGGTGCCTGTGTGAATAGTGTGTTTGATTTGCATGCATTTAGTCTTTCATTATGGGTTGTCTACTTGTTGTTTTTATCTTGCCATACATACCCTATTTTACTAGCAAATCGTACAAAAAGTAATAAAATGCAAAAAGATAAAATCCTACACTATTACAACCATATTGAAGTGCATGAAAATATAAAGGCAAAAATAAAATAAAAGCAAGAAAAATGAGGGTCTTTCGATTGAAGCAGAAAACTCTTCGATTCTGCACTTTCTGGCTCTCTTCGATTTGGCCTGAAAAGGGTGAAGGCATGACTTTTTACTGAGGCCTGGGGGGTCAGCATGTTGTGCTTTTCGATTCGGCCTGGAACCAATGCAAGATTCAATCTTCCTTTCTTCCTCCTTCGACTGGAGACTGAAAGCATTGAGGGAGTGCATTTCGTCTGGACCTGGACTTAGTGCAGGCGTGCCTTTCTGCCTCCTTCTACTGGGGACTAAAAGCAATGAGGGAGTGCCTTTCATATGGGCCTGGACTTAGTGCAGGCGTGCCTTCTGGCTGCCTCTTTCGTTTGACCTGGAGATTGGTGTAGAAGCCAGAAGCTTCATTTCCTACTTCTTGTTTCCTGTTTCTTTCGTTTGAACTCTTGAATAGCAACATGGCCTAAGGCTATGATAGTATTGCCTTACAATCAGTTTAATATTTAATGCATGTTTAGGTAAACAAGAAGAAAAACGAAAGGGTTAGCTCTGAAAACATATTAAAAGGGTGGAAACAAAAAGAACAAATGTATGTACATGCTTGAAACAAAAGAAAAGCTTATTTACATGTTATACAAGAAACAAAAAGTTCAAGGTTTGGAACAACTTACCTTGCTGGAGGCTGGAGGGTGTGTTGGACCTTGAAGTGGTTACCTTGAATGCTATTGGATTCGAAGGAAGGGACCAGAGGCAGCGTTTCTACTATTTGATTCGAAGGAAAAAAACAAATGAAATGTTTTTCTTGCTGGATTCGAAGGGTAACAAGATGTAAGGATGCTTCAGATTCGAAGGGGACAAGTGTTTGGGATTCTAGGTTTGTGTTTTTCACAAATGTTTAAGTGTTTGAGAACTTATGGTGTTTGAGAAATTTGAAGATGCCTTCCTCTGGCCAAAAAGTCCTCCTCAAAACATTGTGAAGCCTCTTATTTATAGGCAAGGTTGCCTGAAGCTTTTGGAGGGAAAACAAAAGGTTTAAACAAATTGAGTAACATATTCCTTGTAGCTTTCGAGAGATAGTGCCTTGTATGCTATTTTGGTGCAAGAATAGGGCAGTGTTTCAGGACTGCTGTGCAGCAGTCTTGGCCAGTGTACCAGGCCTGAACCTGGCAGCAAGCATCTTTGAATATTATCCTTTCATTTTGACCCTTCTTCGACCAGACTCTTCTCCAAGCAATACTATTTTGATTTTCCTCTAACAAGTGCCTTTCGATTGAGTCACTTTTGTGCATCCTTCGAAGGAGCCAAAAGTGTGACCCTTGGATGGGTCACCAAAAACATGCCTTAAATTTGGCTTGTAAATCCTTCGAATGGACCATCAAGTATGTCCTTCGAATGGGATGCCCAGAGTTGGATTCAAAAGATGCTGATTTAAAGGGTAACAGTTACAAACGAAAACTTGCGAAGGTGGTTCTCCCCAGTCAAAGGCTTGCCTGCCCAAAGGTCCATGTGGCCAAACGAAGGAGTGTACATAGGGGGTCCTTGCTTTGTGACCTCATGCAAACATGCAAAAGATCTATGTTCAAATGAATCTTGCATGAAGAGAATCAACATGCCTAAACGAAAGGTGTGATCAGTAGCTTGTACTGAAGGATTCATGTGCCCAAACGAAACAGGCATGAAGGGAGTCAAATTCCTAAACGAAGCTTGCAACAAAGGAACCACATTCCCAAATGAAAGGTGCATGCAGGAGGCCAAAATGTCCATATTTGAAAGAGGCATATAGGAGGAAAAAATGCAGATCAAAGGATGCCAAAAGGGAGCCTCTTGGCCTTGGAATCGAAGGAGGCTACAAGAGGCTTTGTGCCTTGTGAATCCAAGCCAGCATGCCAGAGATTCACACCCATTCGAATGATGTAAGTCAAGCTTGCACCGAAAGAGGCCAAATGGCCAATTGAAGGAGCTAAAATGAAAAAAACTTGTTTTTCTCCAATTTGGTTAAAATATTAAATTTCTCTGTTTTCCCCTTTTTTGACAGTTTCCTTTTAATCTTGGTACTGGAAAATCCCAATGTATTTGTGCAAGCTTGAACCTTGAGAATCCTTGTGAGAAATGCCTTAAAAAATGAGAGGGCAAATTTTGGGGTACGACAGATGCCCCTGTTCAATCTTCTTAAACCTAAAGGGTTAGATTGGCGAGTCTTCCATTCGTGACTTGAAGGTGGAAGATGATTGAACACTAGAGTTCCCAGATTTTTGCACTCGATGATGTGGTGGTTGATTGTGTCGGGAATAGGCTTAAAGATTCTATTTGGAGAGATGATGGAGAGTTGTTGGAAATGGGCTTATAAATGCCATCCAAAGATGATTATTGACAGCAATTAACTAAGTCTAAGTTTGACTTTAACTGGGAAAAGAATCAGAATAAATATTTGGAGTGATTTATCTGAACTGAAGAAAAGTCAAGATAAACCATTGCTCAATTTAAACTGAACCAGCATAGGTCTTAAATTTGTGATGGGCCTGTGTGGGGCTGTCTAAGGATGAGTCTGTGTAAAAAATTGTATCCGGAAATGAAGAGGAACCTGGGTAGGGTTGCTTTATGATGAGTCCGGGTAAAACTGCATCTGGATATGAGAAGGAACCTGGGTAGGATTGCTTTATGATGAGTCCGGGTAAAACTGCATCTGGAAATGAGAAGGAACCTGGGTAGGGTTGCTTCATGATGAGTCTGTGTAAAACTTCATATGGAAATGATAAGGAACCTGGGTAGCGTTGCTTCATGATGAGTCTGTGTAAAACTTCATCTAGAAATAAGAAGGAACCTGGGTAGGGTTTCTTCATGATGAGTCTGTGTAAAACTTCATCTGGAAATGAGAAGGAACCTGGGTAGGGTTGCTTCATGATGAGTCCATGTAAAATTTCATATGGAAATGAGAAGGAACCTGGGTAGGGTGGCTTCATGATGAGTCCGTGTAAAACATCATCTGGAAATGAGAAGGAACCTGGGTAGGGTTGCTTCATGATGAGTTTGTGTAAAACTTCATCTGGAAATAAGAAGGAACCTGGGTAGGGTTTCTTCATGATGAGTCCGTGTAAAACTTCATTTGGAAATGAGAAGGAACTTGGGTATGGTTGCTTCATGATGAGTCCATGTAAAACTTCATCTGAAAATGAGAAGGAACCTGGGTAGGGTTGCTTCATGATGATTCCATATAAAACTTCATATGGAAATGAGAAGGAACCTGGGTAGGGTTGCTCCATGTAAAACTTCATCTAGAAATGAGAAGGAACCTAGGTAGGGTTGCTTCATGATGAGCCCGTGTAAAATTGCATTTGGAAATTAGAAGGAACCTGGGTAGAGTTGCTTTATGATGAATCCGTGTAAAACTTCATCTGGAAATGAGAAGGAACCTCGATAGGGTTACTTCATGATGAGTCTGTGTAAAACTTCATCTGGAGAGAAGTGTGATACGGTGGCAGAACCGACTGTTAATATTGGTTTGCGTTTTGCGTTTTTTGTTCACAAAATGTCGCGGTAAGCAAGAGTCGCCGCCGAATTTTATTTCATCCAATCGGAAAGGAAAAAAGTACAGAAAAAATCATTTTTCGAGATTTTGAGTACGGGGGGTAGATTATAGAAAGGGAAGGTGTTAGCACCCTTTATATCCATGGTTTTCCAAGGGCTCTTAGGTACTTCCTCATTTTTAAATTGCTTGTGTTTGTGTGCTTTGTTTTGATCATGTTTTACTTCGTGATAACCCTTGTTTCAGTCCTCAAAGGTGTGACGAAGTTGTTTTGAAAATTTGTTTGAAAAGTGTAAGTGTGAAAAGTTTTAATTTTAGCAAGTACCCACTAGCATCTACCTACTCGAAAAAAGATCGTTTCTATTCTTGTTTCCTTTAGAAAGCGCTATCCTACTATTGAGAAATAGGTAGCACCATCGTTAGAATTGGTAAGGGTCAATTCGAAAGGGACGTACGATCACTAAAGCAATATTAGGACACCTTAGTAATAACCCTAGAGTCTTAAGATCTTTTCGAGGCAACATTTCTGAGGCAACATTTCCGAGGCAACATTTCTGAGGCAATGTTCGAATAGGACAATTTGATCTTTTAGACTGGAGGGCGACCACTAAGACACCCTATGCTTAATGATCGTTTACCGAAGGCAACCGAAGTGAGAGTATACCCTAAGAGTGCTATGTGCGATTGATTTGTTTTCAGTTATTTATCTTTTCACATTAGGGTTTTCTAACCGTTTTAATTTTCCATTCATTCTTGCCATACAATCCTATTAGCATACATCTAAACAGTTAAATATTTGCAGGAATTAAAAATGCGAGAAAATAAACCTACGCTATTACAAGGCTTCGGGGAGGGGAACTAATTACATAGCCAAAAACCCGAGGATTTAAACAGTAAATGAAAACCCTAAATTAACTATTACAAACCATGAGCAATTACAAAATATTGGCAAAATAAATAACAAGCGCGCGGCGAATTAAATGCGAGACGATTAGGGTTTTGACCCTTTGACTAATCCTATTTGCGATTGATTAAAGAAAAAATGTTTTTTTGTCATTTTTGTTATTTAAGAAAATAATAAATAATTAAATTAAAAGAAAATTCTAAGTTCTAATTAATTTTAAATTAAGAAAAATAAATTAATTCATTCTAAAAATCTATTTTTGTAATTTTATCTTTTATTTGAGAAAGAAAGAAAAATTAGATCAAGAGTTTAAACCTAATTTGATAATTAGTTTTAATTAAAAACAAGTTAAAATTTCCCTAAATTAAATTAAACTAAATTAAATTAAATTTGATAATTAAAAAAAAAGCCTAATTCTAATTTTTATGATTTCTTGATTTATGATTTTATGAAAAAAAAAAGTGATTAATTTTGTGAATTAAAATAATTAAGCAAATTAATTAATTAAAATAAATAAATAGAGAAAAGGAAGAAATGGGCCTGATTGTTAGCAAAAAAAGGGGGTGCAGATCTGATTTTTGTGGCCCAAAAACTCCAAGCCTGTTTGACTATGCTTGCTCTGGTGTGGGTGTTGACTTGACTGCTATGGTGGACCTTCAATGCTGGCACGTTGGATCTGGCTTGCTGATGATCAAACGGATGAATGTTGATGATGTATCATGGACGTCATGATGAACAACGCGCTGGATCCCTTATCTGAAAATAACACAAATAAAATGCTGGGACCTGGGGATCGAACCCAGGTCCTTATGCTCGCTTCTAGTGCTCGCTTGCCAGCTGTGCTGTGTTGTTTATTTGTTCATATAATAGAAACAAATAATATAATCAAATCAAGTAATATATTCAGAAAAATGCGCGAAAATTCAAATGGACGAGTCACACGCTGCCACGCAAGCTTCTTCTTCCTGGCAACCGTCGTTTTAGAAAACCAAGCTTTTACCTACAGACGCTTACTGTAGGTACAAACCTGTTCATCTCCAAAACTGCATATGAGCAAGATAAATGACAAGTGCTGGTACCAATCAACTCGTCTCATCCTCACGATCATCATGGTACCAGAATCAAAGCTTAATTTTTCCTGCATTGAAAACCCCTAAACAAGAACATGAAACCCTAACCATGGAAATATCACGTACAACCATGAAAAATGAAATTAAATGGTATGGTTAGCTTGCAAACATGATGATAATCACAACTATGACAATTAAAAGTACTAAAGATGCATGAATCGTGCTAATCGAATTACAAAAATATGTCAAACCGTGGGAATCGTAGCGCGCGTTTCTGGGCGTGTTGAAGCTTGCAAAGGATGTTGTTAGCTTCCTGAGATGTCTAGCAAACAGTTGGGATCACTAGCACACCATGAATTGGCCAGTAGAATGAAAACCAACTCCCACTTTTCTTTGGATTTTTCAGTTTTTGTTCCAAGCTTCTCACGATCTCTAACCCTTTTTCTTGCCTTGGCTGCATTATGTATTTGTACTAGAGTGAATTAGGGTTGTAAAAACCACTAGTATCTTTACAAATTTTGAAGATTTGATTTGGTTTTCATGTTGTATGATATCCTTCCAAATTTGGCCTAATCATGCCATTCTCGCTCCAATTAGCTTTGATATGATTTGATCTTGATATGCCAGCATAATGAGCTTTTGATTCTGTCCAAAAATCCAATCAAAAAAAATCTTTGCCATTATTTACCAATAATTTGATTTAATTCAATTTTTAATAAATAAAAAATCAAAATAAAATAAATAATGAAGCAAATAACATGTGAGTGAACATTTGGGTCGTGGGCCATGTTATAAGTGAGGTGCAAGCATAAAAAGTTAGGCCCATTTGGCAAAAAAAATGCAAATTTGAGCACATTTGACTTTTGGCAATTTTGCAAAAATGGTCAACTTGGCCAATGCATAACTCTCTCAATTTTGACCCTAGAGAGGTGTTCTTGGACTTCTTAGAAATCTTAGGATGTCCTCTAAGCAACCCTTTTGGTATCATCTCAATTGAGTCTTCCATGTTCATATATGAAGCTTTGACCCTAAAGGTGTTTTTGATGACTTTTCAAAAGGACCTATAATGTCAAAATTCATATTTGTTTGTGAGTGCATATTATGAACTTGAGAGTTGAAGATGAATTGTAGGGAATTTAATTCTCTTAAAAATGAGCTTTGGATGGGTCATTTCTGATAAAGTATGAGAATGTTATGCTTGGTTAAAGTTGAGTTGACTTTTCCTGCAAAACCCTAATTTAGCAACTTTTGGGTTTTGATGAATTGTGAGCAATCCTTGAGGAATAATGATCAACCCTTGATCAAATGATTAATAATACTTAAAAATGAGGATGTTGACCAAAAATCTTGAAGTTTGACTGTATGTGGGCCACAGTTGACTTTTGACCTAGTACAGTTGATTTTCAGGTATTTGAGCAATAGACTGAGCAAACTTCTTTTGCAAGGCTTAAAACTTGACATGGATAGTCTTGAGAACATATTAGGACAATGGTGAGCATTTTAGTCCTTTGTGGTTCACCCATCTTGATGAAAATAGAAACCCTAATTTGAGGTAGACTACCTTAGGAGAGAGTTTGTTTGGTCAACTCTTGAACTTCCTTGAGCAATTTGGGGACCTCACTTGCCATGTGTTGAGAAATATGGGAGTGCAAACTTTGGGGTACAACAGCTGCCCCTGTTCAATCTTCTTAAACCTGAAGATGTAGATTGGCTCGTCTTCCTTTCGTGATCTGAAGGTGGAAGATGATTGAACACTAGAGTGCCCAGAAATTTGCACTCGCATGAAGTGGCACTTGATTTGTGATATCGGGAATGGGCTTACAGATGCCATTCTGAAGTTGCTAGAGAATTGTCGGAGATGGGCTTAAAGATTCCATCCGAAGAAGTGTCGATCGCATAAGAGATTCCTTTGCGAGAACCCGTGTACATGTTGTTGAGCAGGACTTCGCTGGGGAATGTTGGTCTCTGTCTTGGGGGAATAGAGTTTTAGGAGCTTCAGTTGTCTGTTACTCTACTGGGGAATAACTCCGGTCTGGGAAGCGGAAGTGAACTGCGTGTTTGGTCGGGGTATATGTTTCACCGTAACTTTCTGGGGAAATGTCAAATCAATTGTGTTTGATCGGGTCCCGGTCTTATAGTGTTGTGGACTGCTGTCTGGGGATAAGAGAGGAAGAACCTGGATAGTAAGGTTATGAGAAGGAACCTGGATAGTAAGGTTACTTCGAGATGAAAGCCTGGATAGTAGGTCTTGAGAAGGAACCTGGATAGTAGGGTTACTTCGATATGAAAGTCGGGATAGTAGGGCTGTGAGAAGGAACCTGGATAGTAGAATTATTTTGATATGAAAGCCGGGATAGTAGAGCTGTGAGAAGGAACCTGGATGGTATGGTTACTTCGATAAGAAAGTCGGGATAGTAGGGCTGTGAGAAGGAACTTGGATGGTAGGGTTACTTCGATATGAAAGCCGAGATAGTAGGGCTGTGAGAAGGAACCTGGATGGTAGGGTTACTTCGATATGAAAGCCTAGATAGTAGGGCTGTGAGAAGGAACCTGGATGGTAGGGTTACTTCGATATGAAAGCCTGGATAGTAGGGTTATGAGAAGGAACCTGGATAGTAGGGTTACTTCGATATGAAAGCCTGGATAGTAGGGATGTGAGAAGGAACCTGGATAGTAGGGTTACTTCGATATGAAAACCTGGATAGTAGGGCTATAAGAAGGAACCTGGATAGTAGGGTTACTTCGAAATGAGTTTGGGTAAGACTGCAGAGGGAACTTGGGTAAGGTTGCATTGTGATGAGTTTGTGTAGGTTTCTGTGAGGAACCTGCGTAAGGTTGCATTTGTCGCACCGATGATTACTCTGTTTAGCTTCGAGTGTTGATCACGGACCATGCTGGAAATTATTAATAGTAATTGTCTTTCCTGAAAGAAATACATGATTAGTTATATGTGATGCATGAGATGCATTGTATGATGACGTTCTCAAAATAAATGAGACTATGTTATATGTAATTGTGATACGGTGGCCAGAACTGGGACGTGTTTCCCTATTTTTTTAAGGAATTTGCTGGTTTGCGTTTGTGTTCTCAAAATGTCGCGGTAAGCAAGAGTCGCCACCGTCTTTTATTTTATCCAACAAGGAAAGGAAAAAAGCACAGAAAAAATCCTTTTTTGAGATATTTCTGAGTACGGGGGGTAGATTATAGAAAGGGAAGGTATTAGCACCCTTTCTATCCATGGTTTTCCATGGGCTCTTAGGTACTTGCTCACCATTTTCAAAATTGTTTTCTTTGTGTTTGTGGGTTTTGAAAAGTTTTTGTTTTGACTTTGATTTAACTCTTGCTTCTATCTTCAAGAGTGTAATGAAGTGTTTTTATAAAAAAAAGTTTGTTTTTGTAAAGAAGTGTAAGTGTGGAAAAAGGTTTTGTTTTGTTTGAGCAAGTACTTAAGAGTTAATCTATCTACTCGAAAAAAGAATCGTTTTGTATTCGTTTCCTTTAGATAATATTATCCCACTATTAGTGAGTAGGTAGCACCGTCGTTGGAGTTTGAGGGTCAATTCGAAAAGGGACGTACGGTCACTAAAGCCACGTTAGGACGTCTTAGTAGTAACCCTAATGTCTTAGATCATTTATCCGAGGCAACAATATCCGAGGCAACCTTTCTGAGGCAACTATGATCTTTGGACAAAAGGGAGACCACTAAAGCATCCTATACTCAATGACCACTTACCGAAGGCAACCAAGTGGGAGTGTACCCTAGGAGTGCGCATGTGTGAGTGATTCAGTTTCAGATTTATTTATCTTTGCACATGTTTAGGGTTATCTAACTGTTTTAAAATTTACATACATTCTTGTCATGCATCCTATTATCATACATCTAACAGTTAATAATTTGCGGAATTTAAAGTGTGGAAATTAAACTACGCTATTACAAGGCTTCGGGTATTTACTTAGCCAAAAATAAACCCTTGAAAAGTAAAGCGGTAAATAGAAATAAAAAGTCCTAATTAAAATTATTACAAACGGTGAGCAGATACAATAATCGGGATAAAAAATAAAATAAAGTGTGCGATGAAAAATTAGATCGAATGCGAACTAGGGTTTTGACCCTTCTATCCTAATTAAAAGAAAACTGTTTTTTTTTAATATATTTTTTAAGAAAAGAAATTAGGTTTTAAAATTAAATGCTAAATTAATTAGTTATTAAATCAATTAATGAAAATAATTACATGACATATTTTTGGGTTTTTTTTCATTTTAGGAAAAAATAAAATAATTAAATTAGTAATAAAACCTATTTATTCTAATTATTTTTAATTATGTACAAAAAGACATTAAAATTGTCTAAAATTAATAACCTAATTAAATTAATTAATTTATTTTAATAAAAATAAAATATCTTGAATTTAATTGGATAGAAAAATGTTTTTGTGATTTTTTTATAAAAAGAAAATGATTATTGGTTAGTAAAATAAATAATAAAATTAAATAAGATAAATATAATAGAATTAGAGAAAAACAAACTGGGCCTGCAATGTGGGGGTGCAAAGAGCAATTTAATGGGCCCAAAATAAAGAAATATGTTTGACTTTGAGATCCTGTACTGTGCGCTTGACTTGGCTCATGATGCACCTTCAGATGATGGCCATTAGATTTTGCCATCTGACACTTGGCTGGCTAGATTGGGAGGATGTATGGTAGTCATTTTCCTCATGCACGTATTGAATTGCCTGTAAGAAAATATGAAAATAACAAATGCTGGAGGCAGGGGTCGAACCCCTGACCTCCAGCCTTCCAATGCTTTTAGAGCGTGCCTGGCTACCACTGGGCCATCTGTCCTTGTTGTTATAATATTGCAAAACAATAAACAAATGATAAAAAGGCGTTTTATATCAAATCCGCGCACAAAATTCAAATGGCCAAATCAGGGGAAGACACGTCTTCATCTCCCTCCTTGCACCGTCGCTAATGTTTTGATAGTTTATACCTACGGACAATGTCTGTCGCTACAGTCCTGCCAATTCTCAAAATCACATACACGTGATATAAATAACCACCAAGGCCATGGTTAGATTCGTCTCATCCTTCTGAACACGATGGTACCTTTTATCAAGGTTAATTTTCCCTGCATACAAAAACCCTGATTCAAAGCTTCGAACCCTAACAATGGTGAAATTCACTACAGGCTATATAAATGAAATTAAATGATGCAGAAAGCTTGCATATGTTCCATAGATCAAGAATATGTGGTTAATTCATCCTAACAATGCCTAAATCATGAGATTTGATTTCAAGAAAAGAGAGGTATCGTGACTGACTTACAGTGTGATTTAGGGCTTGAAATGCTTGGTTCTTAATGGCTTTGGCTTGCTGAGACTCCCAGGAGTCGATTGAGATAGTCAAAGAGTCTTGAGGATGCCTCTAAGTTCAAATTAGATCTCCCACTTTTCTTGACTTTTTTCAGTTTTGGTTCTGCCTCTTGCGCCTGCTTCTAACCTGTGTTTAGGTCTGCCTCGCCTCATTATGTACCAAGGACTGGGTTAGGGTTGATAACTGCATCCAATCTTCCTCCATCAATGATTTTTGATTTTATTTGATTCACCTTTAAGATCTTTCCAAACATGGCCTAAATCCAATATTTTTGTAAACACATACATTTACACGAGCTTGAATGCTTGCTATCTGTAAATTAAGACCTGAAATAACCACCAAATCTTTTGTTTTCAAAGTTTTTGATTTTATATGATTTACTTTGATTTAAATTGAATTAATTCAAATCAAAATCAAAATAAATAATAAAAAAAATATATGGACAAGTGGCAAAGGCTAGAGCTCGTGGGCTATGTTGCCAACTCAAAACAAGTGAAAAAGATTGGGCCCATTTGGCAAAATTTGTAGTTTTAGGGATAGTTAACTTTTGGCAATTTTGAAAAAAAGGCCAACTTCACCAATGCATAACTTCCTCAATTTTGAATCCTTGGAGGTGTTCTTGTACTTTTAGAAAGTTTGAGATGTCCTCTAAGAAACCCTTTTGGTCTCACCTCATTTTGATATTCCATGCTCATGTATGATTCTTTGACAAAAAAGGTGTTTTTGTTGACTTTTCAAAATGACCTATAATGTCCAAATTCATAACTTCTTGTGAGTGCATATTTTTAACTTGGGAGCTGAAGATGGATTTTAGGAAATTGCATCCTATTCAAAATGAGCTTTGGATGTGTCATTTCTCATAAAGTATGAGAAAGTTATGCTTGGTCAAAGTTGAGTTGACTTTTCCTACAAAACCCTAATTTAGCAATTTTTGAGTCTTGATGAATTATGAGCAATCCTTGATAAATCATGATCAACCCTTGATCAAATGATTAAATATACTTCAAAATGAGGATGTTGACCAAAAATCTTGAAATTTGACTGTATGTGAGCCACAGTTGACTTTTGCCCTAGCACAGTCGATTTTCAGGCCTTTGAGCAATTGATTGAGCAAACTTCCTCTGCAAGGCCTGAAACTTGACATGGATGACCTTGATAACATATTAGGACATTGGTGAGCACTTGGGATCACTTTGACTCAAGTATCTTGATGCAACATGAAACCCTAATTTGAGGTAGACTGCCTTAGGAGAGAGCTTGTCTGGCCAACCCTTGGACTACCTTGAGCAATTTGGGGATCTTTCTTGAAATTTTTTTAGAAATATGGGAGGGAAAATTTTGGGGTACAACAGCTTCCCCTGTTCAATTTTCTTAAACTTGAGGATGTAGATTGGTTTGCGTGCCTTTCGTGATCCGAAGGTGGAAGATGATTGAACACTAGAGTGCCCAGAAATTTGCACTCGCGTGAAGTGGTAATTATCTTGTGATGTCGGGAATGGGCTTACAGATGCCATTTGGAAATTTCTAACGAGGGGATGGGCTTAAAGATGCCATATTGAAGGAGTGTCGATCGCATAAGAGATTCCTTAGCGAGAGCTTGTATACCTGTTATTTGAGGAAGATTCCGCTGGGGAAGGCCGATCTTTGTTGAAAGAGGTAGAATTTTAGGAGCTTTGGTTATCCATTATTCTGCTGGTGAATCATCTCTGTTGACATTTAGGAACTTCAGTCATCCTTTATTCAACTGAGGAAACATCTCTGCTGGCATTTAGGAACTTCAGTCATCCGTTATTCAACTGAGGAAACATCTCTGCTGACATTTAGGAACTTTAGTCATCCGTTATTCAACTGAGGAATCATCTCTACTGACATTTAGGAACTTCAGTCATTCGTTATTCAACTGAGGAATCATCTCTGCTGACATTTAGGAACTTCAGTCATCTGTTATTCAACTAGGGAATCATTTCTGCTGACATTTATGAACTTCAATCATCCGTTATTCAACTGAGGAAACATCTCTGCTGACATTTAGGAACTTCAGTCATCCGTTATTCAACTGGGGAATTATCTTTGCTGATATTTAGGAACTTCAGTCATCCGTTATTCAACTGAGGAATTATCTCTGCTGACATTTAGGAACTTCAGTCATCCGTTATTCAACTGAGGAATTATCTTTGCTGACATTTAGGAACTTCAGTCATCCGTTATTCAACTGAGGAATTATCTCTGCTGACATTTAGGAACTTCAGTCATCCGTTATTCAACTGAGGAATTATCTTTGCTGACATTTAGGAACTTCAGTCATCCGTTATTCAACTGAGGAATTATCTTTGCTGACATTTAGGAACTTCAGTCATCCGTTATTCAACTGAGGAATCATCTTTGCTGACATTTAGGAACTCCAGTCATCTGTTATTCAACTGAGGTAAAGACTTCATAGCTTGAATTTTGTGAGAATTTGATTGTATCTTTCCTGAAAGGTAAAGGTTAGCTGTATGTAATGCATGATATGCACCAGGCAATGATGTTCTCAAAATAAATGAGAATGTGTTGTATGATGCGTATGCATGTCATGATGTATGAAAGTGCGATGTTTTAAGCTGGGGAAAATAAATCCCGGATAGCTGCTGGAGAAAAGAGTTGAATTCTTAGTTTCTGCTGGGGATAGTGAATGTATATGTTTGTGAGAATAAACTTGCGGGAGAGAATAACTCTGTTGGGGAATAAACTGATGAGGAAATTACTTTGTGGGGAAGAGATGCTCTGCTGAGGATTCCGCTGATAAATTCAGCTGGGGATGAATTATCGTTGTTGGTGATAATGAAACTCTGTTGGGAATTGAATTTCTGTTTGTGAAAGGAATGAACTCCGCTGGGGATGATTCTCCAGTTGCGACTTCACTGGGGATAATCTTTTAGGTTCCAATGGGGATAATCCTCCAACCTCTATTGGGGATAATTTTCCAAACTCCACTGGGGATAATTTTCCGGGGCTGATGATAGATAAGCTCTGCTTGGGGAGAATTTACCGACTCATTCGCGATTGCGAACCTCAGTTGGGGAGAGTTAACACTGCTTCTTTTCCTTACTCTGCGGGGAGTGAATGTACCTTAGCCATATTCTTCAGCTAAATCTACCTTTGTACCTGGTGGACAGAGCAACTGTAAGGTCTGGACAATTCTTATTTGCCCCTGTTCCTGATATTACGAGTAATCGTCTTTTGTTTCGCATGTAAATATTCATGAGCAGCAATTAATGTCAAATGCATATATCAAAAATGAACATTGGACGTTCTTGCAAAACAAAACATAAAAAGAAAATTTTGAAATTTATTTGTGGAAATGAATTGTATTGATTTTGAAGTTAGCCTGTAAATAGGCGTTTTTGTACAAGAAGCTGACGTTCTAGTAAGAGAACGTCTCCGAACAAAAGAATTTATACAGTTTGTAAAAAACAAAGAAAAACAGTTATGTGAATAATCCCACTGGGTTCCAACTCTGCTATTGCCTTTATATCCTCGAACATCTCATCACTTTGCTACTTGGTTGAAGGTAGATCTGATTGATTAGTGTCGTCCGAGCTTGATAGTCGATATTGAAGTCTGGTTGCAAGGTAATCCAATGAGACATAGTGTTACGCTTTGATCCCTAATTTTTTCCTGGACCGCCCTTTCTGGTTTTCAGTCCACCGGGATACCCTTTTTTGCCCAAGCCGCCTTTTCAGGTTTTTGACTTGTCGGGTGTACATATTTTTTCATTTTCATCCATTATTTTTGCCCGAACTCTTTTGGTTCGCCGGGAAGCCCTTATTTTTGCCTAGGCCAGTCGACCTAGCGGGTCTTGGATTATGCGTAGTATTTTTTCACTATGTCTGCATTGACGGGGTGAGGAAGGTCTTCACCATCCATGGTGGTTAGAATCATAGCTCCTCCAGAGAAAATGTTCTTAACCACTAATGGCCCTTCATAGGTAGGGGTCCATTTTCCCCTGGGATCACCTTGTGGTTGGATGATGCGCTTGATCACCAGATCCCCGACTTGATACTCTTGTCATCTAACTTTCTTGTTAAATGCCTTGATCATCCATTTTTGATACGTTTGGCCATGACAAATAGCAGTAAGCCTCTTTTCATCGATTAAGTTCAGTTGATCAAGCTGGGTATGAATCCAGTCATCTTCGCTCAAACCTGCATCCTTCATAATCCGAAGAGAGGGTATCTGAACTTCAACGGGTAAGACTGCCTCCATACCATATACCAAGGAATAGGGTGTTGCCCCTGTTGACGTCTGTGCTGAGGTGCGGTACCCATGAAGAGCAAATGGTAACATTTCGTGCCAATCTTTGTATGTCACCGTCATCTTCTGCACAATCTTCTTGATGTTCTTGTTAGCCGCTTCAACAGCCCCATTCATCTTCGGTCGGTAGGGAGAAGAGTTGTGATGATGTATCTTGAACTGCTTGCAGAGCTCGGTGATCATTGTATTGTTGATATTTGTACCATTATCCATAATGATCCTCTCTAGTACACCATATCGACATATCAGATTGTGCCGAATGAACCGTGCCACGACGTTCTTGTTTATAGTAGCAAAGGAAGCTGCTTCAACCCACTTTGTAAAGTAATCAATTGCTACCAGGATGAAACGATGCCCGTTGGACGCAATAGGTCTGATCTTGCCGGTCATGTCAATGCCCCACATTGTGAAAGGCCACGGAGCTGTCAAAACGTTCAGAGGAACTGGAGGTATGTGCACCTTATCAGCATAGACTTGGCACTTATGACAGGTCCGAGAATGCTGATAACAGTCGGCTTCCAAAGTAGACCAATAATATCCTGCCCGAAGGATTTTCTTTGCCATGGTATGTCCACTGGAATGAGTTCCGAAAGTACCTTCATGTAACTCTACCATGATCTTTTCTGCCTCGTTCTTATCCACACAACGCAGTAAGGTTGTATCATGGTTACGCTTGTAAAGGATATCGTTACTGATGAAGAACTTCGCCGCGAACCTCCTCAAAAACTTCTTATCATTAACAGATGCACCCTCGGGGTATTCCTGAGCCTCAAGATACCTCTTTACCTCGTGAAACCAGGGTTTATCTGCTACCTTTTCAGTCTCAATGTCACAGCAATGTGCGGGTTCGTCCAACCTTTCAATGGTACTCTGGGGAGCCTCGTTGTCCCACCTGACTTTGAACATAGAAGACAACATAGTCGGCGCGTCCGCCAACTGATTCTCCTCTCTAGGGAAGTGTTCAAATGTTATCTCCTCGAAGTGCGGAAGCAACGTCAACACATACTCTTTGTAAGGAATAAGATTTGGATGTTTCGTATCACACTCGCCTTTGATCTGACTGATCATGAGAGCGGAATCTCCGAATACACTCAAAAACTTAATCCTTATATCAATAGCTGCTCGAAGACCCATGATGCATGCTTCATACTCCGCCATATTGTTGGTGCAGTTGAAACATAGTCGGGCGGTGAACGAAGTATGAGAGCCTTTAGGAGATATGATCACGGCGCCAATGCCATTACCCAAAGCGTTTAAAGCTCCATCAAAATACATAGACCATCGGGAACCCTCCTCAGGTCCTTCTTCCGGTCCAGGTGTCTTACAGTCGGTTACCAACATGATGTTCTCGTCCGGGAATTCAAAGTTCATAGACTGGTAATCATCTACTGCCTAATGTGCCAGATGATCTGCCAACACACTCCCCTTGATTGCCTTTTGGGTCGTGTACTGGATGTCATACTCAGTCAAGATCATCTTCCATCTTGCTATTCTTCTGGACAAGGCAGGCTTCTCGAAGATATACTTGATTGGATCCATCTTTGATATCAAGAGAGTAGTGTGAGTCAGCATATACTGTCTCAGCCGACGAGCAGCCCATGCCAAAGCGCAGCAAGTTTTCTTAAGCAACGAGTATCAGGTCTCGCAGTCGGTAAACTTTTTGCTAAGGGAATAAATAGCATGCTCTTTTCGGCCAGACTCGTCATGCTTCCCCAGCACGCACCCCATTGAATTGTCGAGTACTGTCAAGTATAAGATCATAGGTCTCCCTTCAACTGGAGGCATCAGAATAGGTGGCTCTTGGAGATATTCCTTGATCCTTTCGAAAGCGGCCTGACATTCATCGTTCCATCTTACCACTTGATCTTTCTTTAGTAACTTGAAGATTGGCTCACAAGTAGCAGTCATGTGTGAGATGAATCGGGAAATGTAATTCAGACGTCCCAAAATGCCTCTGACTTCTTTTTCTGTTCGGGGAGCTGGAATTTCCTGTATAGCATTCACCTTTGCAGGATCCACTTGAATACCTTTATCACTCACGATGAAACCCAGCAGCTTACCAGACCTCACTCCAAAGGTGCACTTGTTCGGATTTAGCCTCAGTCTGTACAACTTCAACCTGTCAAATAGCTTCTGAAGATGGTCAAGATGTTCTTCTTCAGTATGGGATCTTGCAATAATGTCGTCGACGTATACCTCAATCTCATGATGAATCATGTCGTGGAACAAAGCGACCATGGCGCGCTGATACGTTGCCCCAACATTCTTCAACCCTAAAGGCATGACTTTGTAGCAAAAGGTACCCCACTGCGTGACGAATGTTGTCTTCTCCATGTCTTCGGGAGCCATCTTAATCTGATTGTAACCAGAGAAACTGTCCATAAAGGAGAAGACCTTATGTTGTGCGGTGTTGTCAAACAGAACGTTGATATGAGGCAGAGGGAAATCATCCTTGGGGCTCGCCCTGTTCAGATCCCTATAGTCAACACACATTCGAACCTTATCATCTTTCTTCGGCACCGGAACCACGTTGGCAACCCACTGCAGGTAAGAAGTAACTTCTAGAAAACCAGCATCAAATTGTTTCATAACCTCAGCCTTGATTTTCTCATACATTTCTGGGCGCATTCGGCGAACTTTCTATTTCACTGGAGGACATTCTTCCTTAGTAGGCAGGCGGTGAACCATAATATCAGTATCCAACCCAGGCATATCTTCAAAAGACCAGGAAAAGATCTCAACATAGTCACGCAACATCTGTATCAACTGTTGCTTAACACTGGGCTCCAGATTTGCACTGATCTTGACCTCTTTCTTGTCTACCTCTGTACCCAGATTCACTGATTCCACTGGCTCTTCATGCGGCTGTATGGCCCTCTCTTCCTGAAGTAACAGTCTATCAAGTTCCCCAGGTACTTCACAATCATCCTCACCTTCGTCCTCGGCTTGGTTGATCGGACTTTCGAAGTCATGACTGGCAGTAGTAGAGTCGTTATCAGTGGGACCCAGAGTGGATGTAGACCTGTATATGTGAGTGTGTGTAAGACAAATAGCTGTTTTGCAAGATAGAAAAGAAAAACAAGGAGCGCATAATTTGTAATGCAAGAAAAATGTCCAATGTTTTTATTGATGATATATGGAAATGACACATAATAAGCCCTCAAACAAAGCCACGGTGTCTCGGGCAAGGCACCGGGCCGTAAAGTTTAAAATTGTCTATTACAAAACTCGAAAAAAAAGTTGTATTACTGTGTAATAAAATAAATGGGCACGAAGTCCTTTGCCGTCCAATTACTTAATCCACTACCGGTAGTCGGGTAAATCCAGCTGTCAAACTCAGACTCTTCATCATTATCTTCAATCGCATTCACTTCCGAATTTGTGATACGCATGGGAGGTCTTCCAATCCGCGCACGCCGAACTGCCCTTTGAGCTTCTGCAGTAAAACCCAAACCAAACTTGTCAGTCTTGTATGCAAAGTCAGGGAGTTGGCCCCAATTCTCACACCCGCCTTTTTCAACAACAGCCCGGGCATCCTTGAAGGAAGCCATCTTCATTGGAGGATCTTCAGCAACAGTTTCAGTCGACGCCTGAGTCTGGGGGACTTCTTCAAAATTCTGGCACAGGGTTTCAATGAACTCCCCATCCATCTCCACATACCAAAAAGAGTTAAGGTGGATCACCATGTACTCCTCTTCTCCTCGTACTGTAACAATTTTCCCTTTTACTGGATATTTTAACATCTGATGGAGCGTAGAAGTTACTGCCCCAGCTTTATGGATCCACGGGCGACCCAGCAAACAGGAATAAGATGGTCGAATGTCCATCACATAGAATGTAGATGCGAAAGTCTGAGAACCAACCTTAACAGGGACATCCACCTCTCCATGTACCATCTATTTTGGACCCATCAAAGGCCCTAACTACAATATTACTTGGCTTCAGCACCAACCCTTCACAATCCAACTGGTCTAACACTTTCTTGGGTAGAACATTTAACGAGGACCCAGTTTCCACCAGCACGTGAGCCAGAGTAGTGCCCCTGCACTCGATTGAAACATGTAGCACGTCATTGTGATTCTTTCCTTTGGCAGTCGCGTTGGAGAAACCTAACCAGTTGTCAGCTGTCAAACTAGCCACACAGTCCTTGAATTGATCAGCAGATGTCTCTTGCGGTACATGCGCAGTTTTAAGGAAAGCAATCAGAGCCTTAGCATGGGCTTCTGAGCACAACAATAAAGATAGCATGGAGATCTTCGATGGGGTTTGCCCCAACTGCTCGACTACGTTGTAGTCGCTCTTTTTGATGATCTTCAAAATTTCCTCTATCTCCTGCCTAGAGGTTTCAACAATAATTTTCTTCGGTGCCTCCATCCGGGCAGGCTCACCGGTGATCTCTTTGCCCCTAGCGTCAGATGACTCGGCGACAGGGGTAATGACTGGAGTGAGAATTGGAAAAGCAGCAGATGTACTGGCCGGTGTAATGACAACAGGTTTTTGAATAGTTGGTGGGGAAATTTCAGGAGAGAAAAGTCTCCCGCTTCGAGTGACCTTGCTAGATCCAACAATATTGCTGACATCAGTATCAGCCTCTTCAACCTTCAAATCTTGCTTAATCCCATGATAATACACATCGGCCCCATAGTTCCACGGGACAGCCTTATCCTACGTGTAAGGGATAGGTCCAGGAATAGTAATGATCAATGGAGCAACTCTCGGAACAGATGTAATTCTAACAGGCTTTCTCGAGGAAGCCTTGGAAGAATTGGCAGAAATGGTGATTATGGAAACATCTTCAATAGGAATCAATGGAACCAAAGTTTTCTCGAACAAGATTTCAATGTTATCCATCAGGCGTTGGACACCTGACTTCAATAGATGGCAACCAGTAGGTAGGATGGAACACAGGTGGCAACCTTCGCCACAGCCTGGAAATAAACCGGCCAGTAACAAGTTCTTCTTTACAGTCATCAACGGAGTAGAAATGTCTTTCACGGAAGTCACAAACGAGTCATCATCTACAGAATTCACTCCATGCTTGGGCATAGGAGAAGTCATGACATTAGGCTTTTCAGGCGCTTCAAACTCAATTTCCTTAGTATCAATCAGATCCTGCACTTTATTCTTCAAAGCCCAACAATTGTTGGTATCATGCCCTGGGCTATCAGAGTGATAAGCACAGCGGGCGTTTGGATTATACATCGGTGATGTGGTGTTGGGATTCTTTGGATCCTCCTTCGGAATCACCAAGTTGGTCTTCAACAGTTGCAGAAGAATTTGAGATAGAGTCATTCTGAGCCGAGTATACTGCCTTTGCGGTCTCTCTGCTCTTTGCTGATTGTTGCGTTATGGGGCAACAGTTGGTCATGATATAACCACTGCATTAACTGCTTGGTGGCGTTCAGGTCGATTTTGGCTCCTCGAGCTGAAAACTGCACTTGACTCTTTCTTGAAAGGCTTCTTCTCTGTACTTGACGAAGCACCTTTCTGTATCTTGCCGCTCTTGATATCGGCTTTAACTCTCTCCCCAATCATAATCAATTTGGTAAACCCAGACGATGAACTACCGATCAAATGGTTGAAATATGGACCATACAAAGTCCCAAGAAACATATTCACAAACTCCCTGTCAACTAGAGGGGGTTGTACTCTTCCAGCAAGATCTCTCCACTTCTGAGCGTAGTCCTTAAAACCTTCGCTCGCACCTATAGACATACCCTGAAGTTGGGTACGTGTGGGAGCAAGGTCGGCATTATACTGGTACTTCTTGTAAAAAGCAGCGGCAATGTCCTCCTAGTTGTGGACATTAGCTCCTTCCAGTTGATAGAACCATTCAAGTTGAGTCCCTGACAGACTATCTTGAAAGAAATGAACTCAGAGGTTCCTATCAGCAGTATACGGTTGAATCTTTCTAACATACGAGCGGAGGTGTAGCTTTAGGTAGGAGACCCCATCGTACTTAGAAAAGACAGGTGCTTTAAACTTGTGCGAGATTACCACCCCAGATGCCAAACCCAAATCTCCGAAGTCCAGCCCAGGTATCTTCTGGATCTCCATCGCGCTTAATCGGTCTTCAAGTTGCTTATACCTATCCTCAGCCGGAGGATACTGGTCTTCATCAAAATCTGTGTCATTGTCAGAAACCACAGGGCTAGGCGCCCTCCTTTCTTCTTGATTCTCTCCCCCTCCAGATGAGTGAGATAAATCAACATCCTGTCTCAATCTGTTCCCAAACCTGTGACCCATATTCAGGAGGACCGTCTTCTTCTTCTTCTTTTTCTTGTCCTTCAAGATAAGAGTCTTCAAATCTTGCTGACTCTTGGCCAAGTTCATAAACATTTCCTGGAACTGAGCATTTTGAGCTTGAAGAGCATTGATGGCTTGATCAGTAGGCGTTTCAGAAGACATGATTGTTGAAATAAACAGCGAAGAAGATGAGAAACCTGTAAGGGTACCTTTAATGAGGTGCATGGGAATGGAATGCGTATGATATGATTTCAAAGACTTTAGGGAGATTCAAATTTGTAAACCAAAATGAAACACATTTTATTAGATAAAAAACTTGAAACAATGTTTAACAAATGCCTTTAAGGCGTTACAAAAGAAATACTGAAAAGCAAATATAAACTAGAAACAATAAAAGACATCAGCATTCCCATGGTCGTTTTCCTTTTGTGCTGACATAATCATTGAGGACCCTCTCATTCTCCAGTTGCCTTGTAAGCTTCAAGATCTTACGTTCCTGCTCATGATACTTCTCTCTGTATGTATCCCGTTCTTCCCTTAGCTGGATCCAAGACCTCTTCAATGCCCCAATATCAGTAGGCATATGAGGATGGAGGATCGTATAAGGAACCCCTTCTTCATCAGTATGCTCCACTATTACAGGAAAAACAGCTTCGTAGGGCATCCCCGTCTTTTGAGCACGGGCTCGAACCCACCGGAGATACGGTTGCATCGGGAGAGACGTCTTTATGCCTAGCTCATATGGATCAGACCTGTTCACCCTGTCCCAGGCTCGTATAAATCTGCGGCGATGTCCCTCAACATCTCCCATGAAGTCAAAGACAATGTCTGGAAGCAGCAGCTCATGAGGACCGTCCCTTCGAGCTCGTCCAAACTGTCATAGGGCCAAACAAGGATTATAGGTTATCCCTCCTCTAATTCCAAGTAATGGAACATTGGGGTATTCCCCACACCGATTGATGACAGCTACCTTTTCCATATCTTTAGTACTCCAGAGGATGTCCGTATGAGCAAGGGACATGATTCTGTAAGCCCAACCCATACCTTCCTCATTCTTCAATATAGATTTGGAGAGGTGAGAAATAAACCACCTCGCCAGCAATGGTGCATAGCACATGAGAGTTCCCCGTTTCCGAACAGTACGGGTATAAAGAGCATGCAGAATATCACCCAAGAGAGTAGGCACTGGGTTACGGGACATGAAGATCTTCACTGCGTTCACATCGACAAAATAATCTGAATTTGGGAACAGAACCAAGCCATAGATGAGGAGGGCCATGATATCTTCAAATGCTTGAAAGTCCAAACTATCCCAGAACCGTTGAGCCTGATCAATCAAGAACTTAGCCAAGAAACCTTTTATCCCACTCCGAGTCTCCCAGTTAGACACTACATCAGCCTTTGTCAGATGGAGGGTTGAAGCAATATCCTTTGGCCTCTGAGCTATCTCCAAACTTGTAAAAGGTGTCTGTTCTAGAATAGATATTCCAAGTAATTCAGAGAACTCCTCCAAAGTAGGGACCAACTGATAGTTCGGGAAGGTGAAACAGTGATGCAACGGGTCAAAGAACTGGAACAAGACGCTCATCATTTGCTCATCTAACTTGGAAGTGACCAGGATGAGGAGATGACCATGTCTTCTAATAAAGGAAGAAGTGTCAGGAACCTTTGAAACCAATTCTCTAAGTTGAGCAGGGATCTGCACGAAGTTGATCCGAATGGTATTTCTGCGCATAGATGCCATGATCTACAAAACAGAACAAAGATGAATCCCCTCAGTCTTTGAAATGGTTAGTCTAATGAAATATGCATGCAATGTCATGATGCATGATGTCATGATAAGAACACACCACAGGTATCACAAATAGCAAACATGGTAAGGGCAAACAAGTCACACAATAGCCCTTAAATTTCAGGCTGGCATGGAGTTTAGGTACTACCCTCTTTCAATTTAGTTGGTTCAACATGTCCTAGTAATAGTAACTAGGTTCTAGAGGTTCTAAATATCACTGACCATCCTCGATCGGTCATAATTCCAGTTTAGCAACCTTTTCTTGCGGCCAGAATAATCACGAGAGTATGGTCTCAATGAGTGTAGCATACTGCTACTTTTCTATGGCCAAGTTAGTCAATTATAGGTTCTAAGGTCAGTTGATGCTTAATGACCCATTAGCAGCCCCATACTCTCCTTGTTCCTCCACAAGGGATATCGGTACCAACTAATGTGTCACACCAACGTAGCTACTGCTTCAACCGTATCGGTCTACGCCGTAAAGTTCCCTCACAGTCTATTGCTACTTACACTATGCCAAACAAGGGATTAGACAGCGCTTAAAAGCGCTGCTAAAACCTCCGCTGCTAAAGGTATAGACAGCGCTTTTTTTTCAATCACTTTAGACAGCGCTTGGTAAAAGCGCTGTCTATTACCCCCCTTTAGCAGCGCTTTTCCTCTTCTTTTTTTTAATTTTTTTTTCAATCACTTTAGACAGCACTTTTCATGAAAAGCGTTGTCTATTACCCCCCCTTTAGCAGCGCTTTTCCTCATTTTTTTTTTAATTTTTTTTTTCAATCACTTTAGACAGCGCTTTCATGAAAAGCGTTGTCTATTACCCCCCCTTTAGCAGCGCTTTTCCTTATTTTTTTTTAAAAAAAAATTTCAATCACTTTAGACAGCGCTTTCATGAAAAGTGATGTCTATTACCCCCCCCCCCACCTTTAGCAGCGCTTTTCCTTATTTTTTTTTTAAATTTAAGTTCAATTGCTATTCAACATTATTCATCATCATTCAAGTTCGAATTGTGAAGCTAAATTTCAAATACATTCATCATCAAAGTCCACAATATTCATCATCATTCTATCAATGATACTTCAAGATCAAAGAAAGGAGTATGCAATTTGGAGAAGAAAGTTGGCTTGAATACTTGGAGTTTTTTACCATTAATTACAAAGTGTACAAAATGCAAGGACGCTCCAAATTCAAAGGCACCAATACATCAACGCAAGAAAAGTCATCCTTTACAAATTTCAAGGAAAATTATACAAAGATTTGGTTCTAGACCTAATTCTAAAAAAGTCTCTTCAAGTTTTCTTCAAGACCAAGCCTTTGGTCTCGATAACTTCATCCTTCATTCCCAGGCTTCTTCATCTTCAAATTATCATCTTCAAGGCCAAGTATCAAAAACATCATGATCTTTTAGTATGCAACTTTTATGCCACATCCAAATCCATTCATACCCTCCTGCAGCGAAACCATCATCAACATCACAAATTGAACCTACCAGAACCTGTAACAAATGCCATTTACATATCCCAAATCATCCTCATACATTCCATAATTCAAACCAGTTTTCAATAAAATAATTTAACCTGCATCCAAACTTTCCAAATTGAACCAGTCATACTTGCTTTAATCCATATCAGTCCAACAAAAATCCAGATCAAAAAAATAGTTGGAAACAATTCACAAAAACAAAAATTGAACCTTGAACCAGCTCATCATTTCAGCCATGTAGAAAAATGAACAACGAAAATCCAGTTAGCATTTCATACTTTCATACCAGAATAAAACAGTCCACACTTAATTCAATTCATTCGTAACTAACTTTCTAATCTCTAACTAACTATATAACAAAAAAATCACCTAAAATCAATTCATTCTTCAATCTGCTGAAGAATCACCACACAAAACCAGAAAACTCTCATCTCTCTTTCTCTTCCACCTTTAACCTTCAACCATACAATTTCAATCTTCTCTTCACTTTCTTTGAAAAGTCCCTCTGCTCTCTTCAACCATACACACCATTTTTCAATCTGGAGAATCATCCAAGAAATCTCAGAAATCTCTCATCTCTCTGCAATCAATTATTCTATTTTCTTCAGCACCATTGTTATATTTCAACCTCTTCAATATACCACAAAATTAATTATACCTGAAAATGGAATCTTTGATTATAATAGACACATGCACCTAGTTCTTATACCTATAATTTCTTTTGTATACATGTCCAATCATCCATATTTCATGTCTTAGAATTATGAGTTCTAAAAGTATATATGCAAATATATATGTGATGAGACATCATAATAATGAATGAATCTTTTCTGTAGGCACTCAAGAAGAGGCAGCAGAGGCATATGATGTAGCAGCCATAAAGTTACAAATAAGAAATTACCTTATTATCTATGCCACGAAATGAAGTAGTGTAAGGATTGGGATTATCAGCCTCATTAGTATGATTGTAGACAACATCCAAAATAACCTATGTATGAATAAGATTTATTGCAAGAGATATACAAATCTTGAAATGATTTAAAATAAGACAGAATCAGGCTATCAAAATATTAAGCACGTTTCCACTCAAAGGTTGCTACAATGAAATACTACTATAATTACCTCTATGCTAGCAGAATGTAAGGCTTTAACCATTTGCTTGAACTCTTGGGAAGCATTAACTGGTCCTCCTCCAGCACTAGCATAGCGACTCATAGGAGCAAAGAAATTTATTGTTGAATAACCCCACGTATTAATCTTGGAAAGCAAAAATACAGATGTTACTATCATATAATGCCACTTAGCAAGTAAAAGTTACATACTCTGATCTCTTTGATCATCAAAGAAAAATACACATTACATACTCTGATCTCTTCATTCATCAAAGAAAAATAAATATGGATATACAGCCAGAAAGAATACAATTGTTTTTATATATTTGTTTATTAGGAATGGATCCTCTATATTTCTCCTTTCTATAGTTTTGGGGTGTATAGGGGAAATTTCAAGCTCGTCTAATATCACATTATCATGCTTTATTCAATAATCCCAATACCATAGTAATGGAGAAAATTGATAGAATGAGAAATGTAGAAGATCCATTCCTTTATTTACTGGGGATATATAGTACACACTAAAAAAGTCAGTTATGAAGCCTTGACTTCAAAATAGAACGTAATACTTTTCTAATTTACCATGTGATCTCTAGGATTCTGACGCATTTGCAATTCCAACTCATCAAACTCAAAGATAGGCATCAACTCCACTGCATTGATACCAAGCTCTAGAAGATGTGGGATCTTATATGCAAGCAACAAAATGAGTTTAAATAAAGACATACAATAAATAGTAAGCACCAATCATATAGTAATTAATAAACAGCACAAATATAGTTCCTAAAGTTGGAGGTGGCATGAAACCACTAAACATCGATACACCTTATTAAGTTTAATACCTAATGATAGCAAAGATGTTACCTTCTCAATCACACCAAGATAGCTTCCACGAATGTTGTTATCCAATCCACTAGATTCATCCATTGTAAATGCACGGACATTCATCTCATATATAACAAGAACTTTCTGCATTTGCAGCAAGAGCATAATGAATCCATAAATTGGACTTACTTCATCTAGAAACATACAATACGCAGTCATATTCTCATCAACTAAAAAGGAAAAGAAACACTAGAGATCAACATCAAGGTAGAATACAAAATCTACATATAGTTTTAAGCATAAAGCAATTTAGATGAAGCCTTGGTTTAGAGAAAAGATTTTATGAATATCATTTTCGAAAAACTATCATTTATGCAGGCTGAATACCTCGGCAATATTTGGAAGCTTATAATTCTCTCCCCAGTCAAAAGGCAAGCTGTCAAACTCATATGTGCCCAGAAACTTAGACAACTTCTTGCTAATATCCCCAAAATATCTACGACCTTCAACTAGTTTTGCATAAGGATCAACAAGCACAATGCTTCTGTCAAACCGATGCCCCTTACCCCAGTCTTGAGATCCATCTATTCGATACCCGTACAAAACATTGCTCCCAGGAAGATCCTGCACAATGAGAGGTGAAAACAATATATTAACTAAATGTCTAAATGTGCATTTTGAATAGCTGTTCAGTGTTTGAATTAGAGAGAACCTGAGAATTCATTTTATTGATTGATGACCAAACGAATTCTTGTTACATGTGATGAGCCTCGGATCTATATTTATAGACCGGGCTAACACTAATAAATACAGTCAGCATGCAACAGTTGTCACTGCTGTAACTAACTGAATTAACTAGGGGAGAAATGATCATATACAAGCGAGCCGTACACACACATTTGGGAGGAGAGGAGTTTAGGGAGCTTTGTAACAGAAATATGCACTAACTCTGCATAATCGGAGCAATATTGAACTTACATAAAATGGAAGAAATGAAAATATGGAGCCAACGAGCTTGTAGCTCAACAGGCATCAACATCAGCCTCTAAAATATAACAGCATTATCTAGAATTTGTGCAAGGTAAACTAACAACAGTTCAGGTAAAGATATCTTCGACAACGGAAGATGCTATTACAGTAATTGATGTTTTCCAATTTTAATACGCAATGTCTTCTTCAATGTATTTCCTTACCCATGTAAGTTTCTGCTTAATATCATAAAGGTGAGAAAAAATCTCATCAAATTTAAAATGGAAAATTTTATCTATATAATCATTATAGTAAGACTGCATGAAGTTTGATTCCAACTACTTTCAAAGCTTTTAATGAGGTGCATCGGTATTCAACTCAAAGACATCTCACATACTTCCATCCACTATTGTCAGAACATATAAGAGTAAAGGCAAATAGAATTCACATTTGACTAGCCAAGAGAAGTTTTTGGCACAAGAATAATGCACTTGAAATAAAGCATAAAATATACAAAATTTATACTCAAATAGACAGAAAAAAATGTTATTTATCTATGCAATTATGAAAGGTACTTGATAATTGCACAAATTGTATTTTTTTTAAGTAAGCTACAAAGCATATAGCAACAATTTCAATCAAAAACCATGGAAAGGCTATAATCAGGCACAGGCAGTATCACAGAAAGCACCTCAATACATATGTGCCAAACATCCCCTATTTTGTTTAAATGAGGGTCCAAAGCCAGTTCTATCATACCACCATCCAGTGTATCAATGCTTTCCCTAAAATACATTATAAAAACAAATATAAATTGACAAATCAAAGATCTATCTCTTGACAAATCAAAGCAAAAATTTCAATCCTTAATAATCAAGATCTATCTCTTGACATATAACAGTTTTGAGCAAATATACATTGACAAATCATTGAGGGGAGCACAGATAAGGTTAGTTTCATGTTTGGTTCAGCTTACTTTCGGAAGCTTCTAGTGAGACCATTTGTAATAGGGGGAAAATGATGGTTTTTGTCACACACAAAAAGTGTTCCCCAGCAAGTTTTAGAAATTAAAGGTTTGTCACAAAAATGCTTGTATGTGGCTTAAATCAAATATGCCAGATGTATTTCAAACATATAAATTTTATTAAGCTTAAACCGAAACACAAAACTAAATCTAAATTTACCTTTCAGGAAGGACCAAACAAAGTGCAACAGCAGTTGCATGTTGTGAAAATATAGCAAAGTTGATCCCGTTGTCGACTTGTGATACACCTAATGGAAATGCTTGGCCTGGAGATTTGTTATTTCTCTCTCGAAGAACAACACCACCCCCTTTTCAATTTTGAGTAAACTAGACCCAAATAAAAAAAATGAAAATTGCAAGGATACATAAAAATGGTTCATATTTCTAAACCACAAGTATCATACAAAAATCCAAGACAAAGATATTACCGACTGAAACCGTGGCAAAGCGTATGGTCAGAGGATGGTGTCGTGGATCTGGCGGTGTCGGGAAACTGTTCCGAATATGTTCCGAAAACATAACTCCACTTTTCTTGCTCTATAGATAAACTTCGGCCTTATGCCAAAGTAAGCCAAACCGGTCTAGAAAATCCAATAATTTCAGCCTTGTACTTCATTAAACAGCCTGCATAAAATAACCAAATAAAATACAAATTGGACCCTACATAATCAGAAATCAGATGTCAATCTTAACCGAACCTCTTAGTTATTTTTTAACCGACTAATTGACTGTGACAAAAAATAAATAAATAAAAACTAACAAGTGTTATTTCTAAACCTTAACTAACTACCTTACTTTAGCTTAACTAACTAACAAAACTAACAGAAATAAATAAAAAAACCAATAACTAACTGACTATTAACAGTAACTAACCTCCACCCTAACTAACTCCTATAACAGAGTCTCATCTAACAGAAAAAACAGAATTTGAAGCCCCTAACCAACTGCAACTACCCTTAACCAATTCCATAACTGCTCCAGCAATCTCCCTCTCCTCCATCTTCAAGGTTCTTAACAAATTTCAATTCTTCTTCCACCTGCAATCTTTGCTCATCATCTTTGTTCCCTCTATAAAAACCTGCAACTCGTTCCCCACAAATCTCTGTGAAACTTCACATGCTTCAAGCATTGTTCTTCAACGACTTCAATCATCATCAATAATTTTGCTTCTCTGCATCATCGCCGAGCATCGTATCTACAAATTCAAAATAACATGCTCGAAGAAGATTGGGGAAGAAAATGATATTCAAACAAAGAATCGAGTAGAATACGTATACCTGAACCAAGATTTGGAGATCACAATGTTTCTGGTCTTTTTTATCTGCTTCGACGAGCTGCTAGAGCTGCTCCGGTCGGTAAGTAACGAATTCCTTCACCTTTCATCCTTCATCGTTTTTGAATCGTAATATTTTTCGTAGCATAATTTTGAATCAAATATTGCTTGGATCATTTTGAGGACAAGTCAGAGAATTCGAATTGAACTCACAAACAAAGCACTGAGAACGGTGGAGCTATTGTGAAAAAGGTGAGTCTTGATGATCTGAGATGAAGAAGAAGAGAACTAACAACGAGGGAGAATGAAAAGAAGGTTGAAGACAAGGCTCGATGGATCCGCGATTGAAGTAAATTAGATGGTGAAATTGATGGAGAAGCATTGAGATATACGATTTGAGGTAATAATACCAAAGACGGAAGCCAAGTGGAGAGAGAAGCGAGAAGACCACAACATTGATTGGAGGCGCTTTGTTTTGTTAATCGAGAAGGAGGTGTACGCCGCCGTTAAGAGGGAGAGAATGAAGAAGCCGGAGCGTCACCCCCTTTTAACCCTAATCTTTTTCTCATTATTTTGGTATTATTTTCTGTTATTATTTCATGAATTATTTTGACAATGTTAATGATATGTGAATGATAAGAATCCAGTTTGGGAGGAGACGAATGGAGAAGAAGATGAACAGCGATATGGGTTTAATTTTGTGTTTCTGGAAATCTGATTTAGGGGTTAGGGGTTTAGAAATAAATTAACAAACCAAAGGCAGCGCTTTCAAGAAGCGCTGCTAAAGGTACCCCCCTTTAGCAGCGCTTTAGGCTTACCCCACCTTTAGCAGCGCTTTTAGATTTACACAAAGGCAGCGCTTTCAAGAAGCGCTGCTAAAGGTACCCCCCTTTAGCAGCGCTTTAGGTTTACCCCCCTTTAGCAGCGCTTTTAGACTTACACCTTTAGCAGCCCTTTTTGAAAGCGCTGTCTAAAGCATACCCTTTAGCAGCGCTTTTATTAATTTTTTAATTTTTATTTTTTTTAAAACCCTATAGCAGCGCTTAGGGAGAAAAAGCGCTGCCTTTGATAAGGCCTATAGCAGCGCTTTTAATAAGCGCTGTCTAAAGTTTTTTTTTTTTGGATACCTACAGCAGCGCTTTTGCATAAGCGCTGTCTATGTAGCGGTGCCAAAACTCGTTTTTGGCGTAGTGTTACCTAAAAGGTATCCCTAGATCCGGGTTAGGATCTATAGTAACTCCGATACAAAGCCCACAAAGATAAAGCATACAGATCAAACAATTGAAAACAATATGAATTATCCTAAGGTACACCCCACTTATTAACTCCCCAGCAGAGTCGCCAGTTCTGTGATACGGTGGCCAGAACTGGGACGTGTTTCCCTATTTTTTAAGGAATTTGCTGGTTTGCGTTTTGTGTTTGTGTTTGCAAAATGTCACCGGTAAGAAAGAGTCGCCACCGTCTTTTATTTTATCCAACAAGGAAAGGAAAAAAGCACAAAAAAAATCCTTTTTCAAGATATTTCTGAGTACGGGGGGTAGATTATAGAAAGGGAAGGTATTAGCACCCTTTCTATCCATGGTTTTCCATGGGCTCTTAGGTACTTGCTTATCATTTTCAAAATTGTTTTCTTTGTGTTTGTGGGTTTTGAAAAGTTTTTGTTTTGTCTTCGATTTAACTCTTGCTTCTGTCTTCAAGAGTGTAATGAAGTGTTTTTAAAAAAAAACTTCGTTTTTGTAAAGAAGTGTAAGTGTGGAAAAAGGTTTTGTTTTGTTTGAGCAAATACTTAAGAGTTAATCTATCTACTCGAAAAAAGAATCGTTCTGTATTCGTTTCCTTTAGACAATACTATCCCACTATTAGTGAGTAGGTAGCACTGTTGTTGGAGTTTGAGGGTCAATTCGAAAAGGGACGTATGGTCACTAAAGCAACGTTTGGACGTCTTAGTAGTAACCTTAATGTCTTAGATCATTTATCCAGGGCAACAATATCCGAGGCAACCTTTCCGAGGCAACTATGATCTTTGGACAAAAGGGAGACCACTAAAGCATCCTATACTCAATGACCGCTTACCGAAGGCAACCAAATGGGAGTGTACCCTAGGAGTGCGCATGTGCGAGTGATTCAGTTTCAGATTTATTTATCTTTGCACATGTTTAGGGTTATCTAACTGTTTTAAAATTTACATACATTTTTGTCATGCATCCTATTATCATACATCTAACAGTTAATAATTTACGGAATTTAAAGTGCGGAAATTAAACTACGCTATTACAAGGCTTCGGGTATTTACATAGCCAAAAACAAACCCTTGAAAAGTAAAGCGGTAAATAGAAATAAAAAGTCCTAATTAAAACTATTACAAACTGTGAGCAGATACAATAATCGGGATAAAAAATAAAATAAAGCGCGCGATGAAAAATTAGATCGAATGCGAACTAGGGTTTTGACCCTTCTATCCTAATTAAAAGAAAAAAGTTTTTTTTTGTTTTTAATATATTTTTTTAAGAAAAGAAATTAGGTTTTAAAATTAAAGGCTAAATTAATTAGTTATTAAATTAATTAATGAAAATAATTACATGACATACTTTTGGGTTTTTGTTATTTTAGGAAACAATAAAATAATTAAATTAGTAATAAAACCTATTTATTCTAATTATTTTTAATTATGTACAAAAAGACATTAAAATTGTCTAAAATTAATAACCTAATTTAATTAATTAATTTTTTTTAATAAAAATAAAATATCTTGAATTTAATTGGATAGAAAAATGTTTTTGTGATTTTTTGATAAAAAGAAAATGATTATTGGTTAGTAAAATAAATAATAAAATTAAATAAGATAAATATAAAAGAATTAGAGAAAAACAAACTGGGCCTGCAATGTGGGGGTGCAAAGAGAAATTTCCTGGGCCCAAAACAAAGAAATTTGTTTGACTTTGAGATCCTGTAATGTGCGCTTGACTTGGCTCATGATGCACCTTCAGATGATGGCCATCAGATTTTGCCATCTGACACTTGGTTGGCTAGATTGGGAGGATGTATGGTAGTCATTTGCCTCATGCACGTATTGAATTGCCTGCAAGAAAATATGAAAATAACAAATGTTGGAGGCAGGGGTCGAACCCCTGACCTCCAGCCTTCCAATGCTTTTAGAGCGTGCCTGGCTACCACTGGGCCATTTGTCCTTGTTGTTATAATATTGCAAAACAATAAACAAATAATAAAAAGGCATTTTATATCAAATCCGCGCGCAAAATTCAAATGGCCAAATCAGGGGAAGACACGTCTTCATCTCCCTCCTTGCATTGTCGCTAAAGGTTTGATAGTCTATACCTATGGACAATGTCTATCGCTACAGCCCTGCCAATTCTCAAAATCACATACACGTGATATAAATGACCACCAAGGCCATGGTTAGATTCGTCTCATCCTTCTGAACACGATGGTACCTTTTATCAAGGCTAATTTTCCCTGCATACAAGAACCCTGATTCAAAGCTTTGAACCCTAACAATGGTGAAATTCTCTACAGGCTATATAAATGAAATTAAATGATGCAGAAAGCTTGCATATGTTCCATAGATCAAGAGTATGTGGTTAATTCATCCTAACAATGCCTAAATCATGAGATTCGATTTCAAGAAAAGAGAGGTATCGTGACTGATTTACAGTGCGATTTGGGGCTTGAAATGCTTGGTTCCTGATGGCTTTGGCTTGCTGAGACTCCTAGGAGTCAATTGAGATAGGCAAAGAGTCTTGAGGATGCCTCTAAGTGCAAATTCGATCTCCCACTTTTCTTGACTTTTTTCAGTTTTGGTTCTGCCTCTTGCGCCTGCTTCTAACCTGTTTTTAGGTCTGCCTCGCCTCCTTATGTACCAAGGACTGAGTTAGGGTTGATAACTGCATCCAATCTTCCTCCATCAATGATTTTTGATTTGATTTGATTCACCTTTAAGATCTTTCCAAACATGGCCTAAATCCAATCTTTTTGTGCACACATGCCTTTAAACGAGTTTGAATGCTTGCTATCTGTAAATTAAGACCTGAAATAACCACCAAATCTTTTGTTTTCAATGTTTTTGATTTTATATGATTTATTTTGATTTAAATTGTATTAATTCAAATAAAAATCAAAATAAATAATAAAAATAAGATATGGACAAGCGGCAAATGCTAGAGCTTGTGGGCTATGTTGCCAACTCAAAACAAGTGAAAAAGATTGGGCCCATTTGGCAAAATTTGTAGTTTTAGGGATAGTTGACTTTTGGCAATTTTGCAAAAAGGCCAACTTCACCAATGCATAACTTCCTCAATTTTGACTCCTTGGAGGTGTTCTTGGACTTTTTAGAAAGCTTGAGATGTCCTCTAAGAAACACTTTTGGTCTCATCTCATTTTGATATTCCAAGCTCATGTATGAAGCTTTGACAAAAAAGGTGTTTTTGTTGACTTTTCAAAATGACCTATAATGTCCAAATTCATAACTTCTTGTGAGTGCATATTTTGAACTTGGGAGCTGAAGATGGATTGTAGGGAATTGCATCCTCTTCAAAATGAGCTTTGGATGGGTCATTTATCATAAAGTATGATAATGTTATGCTTGGTCAAAGTTGAGTTGACTTTTCTTGTAAAACCCTAATTTAGCAATTTTTGAGTCTTGATGAATTATGAGCAATCCTTGATGAATCATGATCAACCCTTTATCAAATGATTAAATATACTTCAAAATGAGGATTTTGACCAAAAATCATGAAATTTGACTGTATGTGAGCCACAGTTGACTTTTTCCCTAGCCCAGTCGATTTTCAGGCCTTTGAGTAATTGACTGAGCAAACTTCCTCTACAAGGCTTGAAACTTGACATGGATGGCCTTGATAGAATATTAGGACATTGGTGAGCACTTGGGATCACTTGGACTCAAGTATCTTGATGCAACATGAAACCCTAATTTGAGGTAGATTGTCTTAGGAGAGAGCTTGTATGGCCAACCCTTGGACTACCTTGAGCAATTTGGGGATCTTTCTTGAAATGTTTTGAGAAATATGGGAGGGAAAATTTTGGGGTACAACAGTAATTTATGCACATCTCATGATATTGACGTAATAATCTGAGCCCGGGAAAATAAATCCTTGACTGCCTGTTTGGAGAGTATGAGAAATGGTATTCTTGACTGCTGTAAAAACATAGTTCCTCTACTTCTGTTGGGGATGGTGAACAAAAATGACTAACTGGGGATTTACATCCGTTCAGCTGGAAAATATTCTGTCGGAAGAGACCCTGTCTGAGGATAACTCTGTGGGGAATAACTTTGTTGGAGAGGAGATACTCTGTTGATAGATCTGCTAATTTGGAGAAATAAACTCAGCTGGGGATGAATTTCCGTTGCTGGTGATAATGAATTATGTTGGAGATTGAATTTCTGCTTGTGAGAGATATAAACTTTGCTTGGGGGAAAATTTACTGATTCACTTGCGATTGTGAACCTCAGCTGGGGAGAGTTATGTCCTGTTCGGGAAAGCTAACATCACTGTCTTTGGATACTTTTTACTCTGTGGGGAGTGTATGTGCCACTACTCATGTTCTTGAGCTGGCTCTATCCTGGTACCTGGTGGGCAGAGTAACTGTAAGGTTTGGGCACCTCTTGTTTTCCCCTGTTCCTGGAATTACGAGTAATTGCCTTTGTTTCTTATGTAAATATTTATCAGCAGCCATTATTTTCAAATGCATATATCAAAAATGAATCATTGGACGTCCTTGCAAAACAAAACAGGAAAAGAAAAAAAATTGAAATTTTTTGTGAAAATGAATTGTATTGACTTTGAAGTTGGCTTGTAATAGGCGTTTTGTACAAAGAGGTTGACGTCCCAGTAAGATAATGCCGCCGAAAGATGGAAATTATACAATTTGTGTAAAAGAAAGAAAAAACAGCTATGTGAAACAATCCCATCGGGTTTCAACTCTGTTATTTCCTTTATATCTTCAAATGTCTCATCATTTTGCTGCTTGGTCGAAGGTAGATCATATCGATTGGCTCCGTCTGAGCTTGATAGTCGACATCGAAGTCTGGTTGCGAGATGATCCAATGAGACATAGTGTTACGCTCTGATCCCTAATTTTTTCCTGGACCGCCCTTTCGGGTTTTCAGTCCACCGGGATACCCTTTTTTCCCAAGTCGCCTTTTTAGGTTTTCGACTTGCCGGGTGTACAGCTTTTTTCATTTTCATCCCTTACTTTTGCCCGAACCCTTTTGGTTCGCTGGGAAGCCCTTATTTTTGCCTAGGCCAGTCAACCTAGCGGGTCTTTGATTATGCGTAGTATTTTTTCGCTATGTCTGCATTGACAGGGTGAGGAAGGTCGTCACCATCCATGGTGGTTAGAATCATAGCTCCTCCCGAGAAAATGTTCTTAACAACAAATGGCCCTTCGTATGTGGGGGTCCATTTTCCCCTGGGATCACCTTGCGGTAGTATGATGCGTTTGATCACTAGATCCCCAACTTGATATTCTTGACGTCTGACTTTCTTGTTAAAAATCCTTGATCATCCTCTTTTGATACGTCTGACCATGACAGATAGCAGTAGGTCTCTTTTTGTCGATTAGATTTAGCTGATCAAGTCGGGTTTGGATCCAGTCGTCTTTGTTCAAACCCGCATCCTTCATAATTCTGAGAGAGGGTATCTGGACTTCGATGGGTAGGACTGCCTCCATGCCATACACCAAAGAGTAGGGTGTTGCCCCTGTCGATGTCCGTGCTAAGGTACGGTACTCATGAAGAGCGAATGGTAACATCTCGTGCCAGTCTTTGTATGTCACCGTCATCTTCTGTACAATTTTCTTAATGTTCTTGTTGGCTGCTTCAACAGCGCCATTCATCTTCGGTCGGTAGGGAGAAGAGTTATGATGTTGTATCTTGAACTGTTTACAGAGCTCGGTGATCATCGTGTTGTTGAGATTCGTACCATTGTCAGTAATAATCCTCTTTGGGATACCATATCGACAGATCAAATTGTGTCGGATGAACCGTGCCACGATGTTCTTGGTTACTATAGCAAAGGAAGTTGCATCAACCCACTTTATGAAGTAATCAATTGCTACCAGAATGAAGTGATGTCCGTTAGACGCAGTAGGTCTGATCTCGCCGATCATGTCGATGCCCCACATTACAAAGGGCCAAGGAGCTGTCAAAACATTCAGGGGAACCGGAGGGACATGCACTTTATCAGCATAGACTTGGCACTTATGACAGGTTCGAGAGTGCTGATAACAATCAGCTTCCATGGTAGACCAGTAATATCCTGCCCGTAGGATTTTCTTCGCCATGGTATGTCCACTGGAATGAGTTCTGAAGGTACCTTCATGTAACTCTGCCATGATCCTTTCTGCCTCGCTCTTGTCTACACACCGTAGTAGTGACGAGTCATGATTACGTTTATAGAGGATCCCATTACTGATGAAGAACTTTGCAGCGAACCGTCTCAGAAACTTCTTATCATTAACAGATGCCTCCTCGGGGTATTCTTGAGCCTCAAGATACCTCTTTACCTCGTGAAACCAGGGTTTATCTGTTACCTCTTCAGTCTCAATGTCACAGCAATGTGCGGATTCGTCCAGCCTCTCAATGGTAATCTGGGGAGCTTCATTGTCCCACCTGACTTTGAACATAGAAGACATGGTAGCTAGCGCATCCGCCAACTGGTTCTCTTCTCGTGGGAAATGTTCAAAGGTTATCTCCTCAAAGTGTGGGAGCAATGTCAGTACATACTCTTTGTAAGGAATAAGATTCGGGTGCTTCGTATCCCACTCGCCTTTAATCTGACTTATTTCCATAGCGGAATCTCCGAATACACTCAAGAACTTAATCCTCAGGTCAATAGCAGCTCGAAGACCCATGATACACGCTTCATACTCCGCCATATTGTTGGTGCAGTTGAAACATAATCGGGAAGTGAATGGAGTATGACATCCCTCAAGAGATATAATTACAGCGCCAATGCCATTACCCAACGCGTTCGAGGCTTCATCAAAATACATATACCATTGGGATCCCTCCTCGGGTCCTTCATCCGGTCCAGGTTCTTCACAGTCGGTTACTGACATGATATTCTCATCCGGGAACTCGAAATTCATGGTCTGGTAGTCATCCACGGCCTGATACGCCAAATGATCTGCTAATACGCTCCCCTTGATTGCTTTTTGGGATGTGTATTGGATGTCGTACTCGGTTAAGATCATCTGCCATCTTGCTATCCTTCCGGAGAGAGCGGGCTTCTCGAAAATATAATTGATCGGATCCATATTTGATATCAACAAGGTAGTGTGAGTCAGCATATACTGTCTCAGTCGACGAACCGCCCATGCCAAAGCGCAGCAAGTTTTCTCGTGCAACGAGTATCGGGTCTCACAGTCAGTAAACTTTTTGCTAAGGTAATAAATGGCGTGCTCTTTTCGACCAGACTCGTCATGCTGCCCCCGCACACACCCCATTGAATTGTCTAG
This sequence comes from Vicia faba, assembly GCA_948472305.1. NCBI lineage: Eukaryota > Viridiplantae > Streptophyta > Magnoliopsida > Fabales > Fabaceae > Vicia > Vicia faba. The sequence continues at coordinate 1,175,159,829 of OX451738.1, read as the reverse complement.
CACTGTCAAGTATAATATCAAAGGTCTTCCTTCAACTGGAGGCATCAAAATTAGTGGTTCTTGAAGGTATTCCTTGATTCTTTCAAAAGCAGTCTGGCATTCATCATTCCACTTTACCACTTGATCTTTCTTCAGCAGCTTGAAGATTGGCTCACAAGTAGCAGTCAGATGTGAAATGAACCTGGCGATGTAATTCAGGCGTCCCAAGAAACCTCTGACTTCTTTTTCTATGCACGGAGCCGGCATCTATTGTATTGCTTTTACCTTTGCAGGGTCCACCTGAATACCTTTGTCACTGACAACGAAACCCAGAAGCTTTCCAGACCTTACCCCGAAGGTACACTTGTTCGGATTCAACCTCAGCTTGTACGTCTTCAACCTATCAAACAGTTTCTGGAGATTATCAAGGTGCTCTTCCTCAGTCTGGGACCTGGCGATCATGTCATCAACATACACCTCTATCTTGTGGTGAATTATATCGTGGAACAAAGCGACCATGGCGCGCTGATAAGTTGCCCCAGCATTCTTCAACCCAAAAGGCATTACCTTGTAACAGAAAGTGCCCCACTGTGTAACGAAGGTTATCTTCTCCATGTCCTCAGGAGCCATCTTGATTTGGTTGTAGCCAGAAAAACCATCCATGAAGTAGAAGATCTTATGATGTGCGGTGTTGTCGACTAGAACATCAATGTGAGGAAGTGGGAAGTCATCCTTGGGGCTTGCCCTATTCAGATCTTTATAATCCACACACATTTGTACCTTACCGTACTTCTTAGGTACCGGAACGAGGTTGGCAACCCACTGCGGATAAGAAGTGACAGCTAAGAATCCTGCGTCGAACTGTTTCATGACCTTTGCCTTGATTTTCTATGACATTTCAGGGTGCATACAGCGGACCTTCTGCTTTACCTGAGGGCAGTCTTCTTTAGTCGACAGGCGATGTACCACAATATCAGTGTCCAAACCAGGCATGTCTTCATAGGACCAGGCGAAGATCTCAACATAGTCATGTAGAATCTGTATTAACCATTGTTTGACACTGGGCTCCAGATTTGCACCTATCTTAACCTCTTTCATGTCTTCCTCTGTACCCAAATTCACTGACTCAACTGGCTCTTCTTGAGGCTGTATGGCCCTTTCTTCTTGTTGTAATAGTCTAGCAAGTTCTCCAGACACCTCACAATCGACCTCACCTTCGTCCTTGGCTTGGTTGATCGGATTTTTGAAGTCATAACTGGAAATAGCAGAGCTGTTATCAATGGGATCCATAGTGGATATGGATCTGCAGTATGATACGTGAGTGTGTGTAAGAGAATAGCTGTTTTGATAAAGTGAGAGACAGAAAAGAAAAACAAGGATCGCAAAATTTGTAATGCAAGAAACATCTAATGCTTTATTAATGATATATGAAATGACAAATAATAAGCCCTCACAAGCAAAGCCAAGGTGCCTCGGGCAAGGCACCGGGCCGTAAAGTTTCAAATTGTTTATTACAAATCTTAAAATAAATGAGTCAATTACTGCGGAATAAAAGAAACAGGTATGAAGTCCCTAGCCTTCCAGTTATTCGGTCCACCGTTGGTTGTTAGGTAGATCCAGTTGTCGATGTCTGAATCTTCTTCATTGTCTTTAATTGCATTAATTCCCCGATTGTTGATGTGTAGGGGAGGTCTTCCAGCCCGAGCGCGCCTAACATCCCTTTGAGCTCCTCTAGTAAATCCCAAACCAAATTTGTCAGTTTTGTGAGTGAAATCAGGGAGCCAACCCCAATTGGTACACCCACCTTTTTCAACTACAGCCCTGGCATCCTTGAGAGAAGCCATCTTCAGCGGAGGTTTGTTGGTAGTAACTTCAGTTGATGCCGAGACCTGAGGGACCTCTTTGAAATTCTGGCAAGGAGTTTCTATGAATTCCCCGTCCATCTCTACATAGCGGAAGGAATTGAGGTGACTCACTGTTTACCTTGGGTTTTGGTAAACAACCGCTGATCCTCCAAATGGTTACTTATTTGGTTACTCGCAGGATCGATCAGATTGATCCTATGGACATAGGTTGATTTTGAAGTTTGATTAAGTTGGATAAGGCTTTAAGTAAATTGGCTTTAAATGAATTGCATAAATGAAAGACTTGGTAAAATAAACAAGGCTTTAAAGTAAAGGTTCGACAGGAAATGTAAAGAGAAAAGCAAGTAAAATTCTGGGAAAGTAAATGACTTTAATTGATAAAATTGGTGTTTCACACATACATTTCTCAACAATTCTTTCTCACACGCTGGGTACTCGAATCTAAATGAGTGACTATGTATAGAATTGTGAACACCCACGAGAAACTACATGTCTACTCCTATTTATACTAAAACATCCCAAGTAACCGTCGGGCAGTTACACTGCTTCGAGATCAATCCACTTGGCACGTTCTCCATGCTCGACGCTCCAGATCCTTGCACGTTTGCACGTGGTAACTGCTGGAAACCGTTTTCCCTCCAAAAGCTTGAATTTCAAACTGCTCCACTCCTAACCATCGAACACTTTCGTCAAGAGACATCTTCGACGAGAAACTCCTTCGACGTCGAAGGCAAACAGCCTTCTTCCTTGGAAGAAATCTTCTAAGTACTTTGCCATCTTTCGACGGGCATTTCGACAGACTCAACCAGTCGAAAGCATCTTTCAGCTTTTGATGGCTGACATCAACAAAACAAAGGTGTCGAATTTAGGAGCCAACAAATTGCCCCCCAAGAATGCCTTATTTCGACTCTGAAAGAAAAAGGCATTCTTTGAAACGCCATTCGACACCTGTCTTTTCACGCTTAGTCACAAACTAACTTGTGCACTTTTTGTGGTTTTCTACCAACTATTGGCAATCCCAAGAAAACCATCATTCTTCTGTACCTAGGACGTCACTTTCAGTACGGCGTGCAGTACCAAACGTCATTTCAGAATTTGTCATTATGACAAATCCCAAAAACGAGGACGCACGCTGCGTCTCTCTACTTCTGCAGAAACGGCCAAAACAACAAGGGGCTGCCACGCGTCCCACTAACTCCTGCAGCATTAAATGGCATTTAATGTCCTCGTTATTGGGGATTTTCCCCACTACTATAAATAGTAGTAAGCACCCCATTGTGGGACTTTTTACGCCAACTAGCCTTCAAACTTCCTTGTTTCCATACAAACTTGTTAACTTTGCAGAAACTCTTCCTCTTTCACTTCATCTTCAACCCCAACTCCAGCAATGGCATCTGCTTCCAATGCTCCTGGTGCTACTGTACCATCTGAAAATGCTCCACCCAAAGTTTTCGTTACTGCCCCAGTTGTAAACTCTACAGGCAAACGAAGGGTTCCTGAACCTTCTGACATCGCCGTTCGCGATGCTTACTCGCGCCACTTGATGATCCCGGTTGGATACTCCAACCAGATCTTTGCAATGTCTGGCCCCATGAATCCAAGTATCTCTGAGGCTCTGAAGATCAAGAGCTATTTCCCGATAGTCGAGAAACTTAAACCAGTCGCATGCGCCAAGAAAGACGCAGAAGACAATGAAGACCCGGCACGTGAAAAAATCGACCTCCGCTTCTTCAACAGAGGTGTTAGGGTCTTCAGGTCTTGCCCTAACCTTACCTCCGATTATGTTGCTTGGCTAACAAAGATGGAGAAGCATCAAACTCCAATCTGGAAGGATATGGGAATCTTCGACCTAGTGATGCTGTCGAAGACAGGCTTGAACTACTCCCCAGAGATGCTGATAGCCTCACTGTTATTCTGGGACTACTCCCATTTTACGTTTCATCTTCCATGTGGGATGCTAACCCCCACACTCTTCGATGTGGCCGCTATTACTGGCCTTCAACCCACCGGGGATTACTTCGATCCGGAGGAGATGTCGGAGGACCAAATTGGCTTCTCTGAGACCAAACCAACATACACCACTTTCATCAACCATTATCATGACAGGTCGACAGATGTTGTGTCGGATGTCGAACACATAGCGTTTCTAGCCTTATGGCTGACTCGCTTTGTGTTTTGCTCGAAGTCTCTACAGGTGACCAAAAAGATGGTCACTCTTGCCACCCAACTGCATCACCGCCAAAACATCTGTTTGGCAGAACTGATTATGGCTATTCTTTATGACTCGATCAGCAATGGGGCCACTCTTCTGAAACATATCGAGGACAGGGCCAGTTTGCTACTCGTTGGGCCTTTTTGGCTACTTCAATTGTGGCTCAACGCCACTTTCGAATCTTTCTTGCCCAAGAAGGTTCAGATAAACGAACAGGCTCCAGCGATAGCGAATAGACGCATCGAAGGAATCAGGCTGGCTCTGCTGACACCTATGGAAGATGGCTTGGAGTTTCAACAAACCTTCACCAACTTCGTTCTGATGTTCGCTCGAAGGAAGGAATTTGTTTCAACTATGGCTCCATTCGCTCGACGACAGGTAGGCCCAGCATGGTTCACAAGGTCACATCCAAAGGCGTCGAGTGGTCCCAATGTTGACGAACATACAATAATATGGGAGGCGTTCCTTACACCAAGGATCATGCCTCTTCGATTCAAAGCCTCCAAGACTCATCTGAGTCTGATTGCATACCAACCAAATCTGGTATCTCGCCAGTTTGGTATTATCCAAACCCTACCTTCTCCGATTTTTCAAAGAGAGAAGTCCATGCTGTACTTCTGCAATGATTACACAGAAGAAGCTGCCATCAAGCATATCGGAAGATATGCTGGTCGAACAATCCTCTCGTTGTTTGACTACCAGCTTAATTTTCTTTGTTCCCCATCCTTCGAGGAGTGGTGGAGAAGCTATTATGCTGAGTACTTCTTCGACGAGAAGGACTTCATGGATGAGTTGCAGAAGTCTTTTGTCCTTGTGTTTGACAAAATAAAGAAATGTAAGTTCATTCTCTCACATTACTTTGTCTTTCTCTTCGACTGCCAGCCTGTTAACCATTTATTTGCTTTTAGTTGTTCGAAAACCTGTAGCCAAGAAGGCTGCAGAAAGCCAACAGGGAGGAGGTCCCTCAACAAAACCTCCACCGCCGGCGAAGACCATAGCGCCGGCGAAGACCACAACCAACCGACAGGGGGAAGGCCCTTCGAAGAAGCCTTCTGTATCGGTAATCAGAATTTCATCATTTCTTCTGACTTTCGATTTTCAACCTTGATCCAATTGCTAAGTTGAATTCCCATTGGTTTTTTAGGCACCTTCGCCCAAGAAACGGCCAGCACTGGTGGTCGAATCTGGGAGCGATGAAGAAGATATTCCTCCTGAACCCCTAAAAAGGCGAAAGTTGACGAAGGATGCTTCTGTTCCTGCTCCTGCTCCTGAAGGTCGAACCGTCAGAATAAAGGTTGCTGTGAGAAAGCCTAGGCCACCTCCAGTGATCATCGAGGAGCCAACTGAGGAGGAACTGAACGTTCTCCTTAACAAACCTGTCGAGAGTGACAATTCCAGCCCTGGGGCTGAAGTTAATCCACAGGTAATCTCTCAAACCCTTTTATAATTTAGGTATAGATACCCATATTCGATTGTGTCTCTTTCGATCTCTGAAGATTTGTCTTCTTTCCTTTTTCAGGATACCACTGAAAGTTCTCCGCCAAGGACCTCAGAAACGCTGGAATCTGCTGAACTTAGCAGGCCTCAAGAACAAAGCTTGGGCAATGACGAAGCCCATACTGAGAATGAGGCCAATGCTGAAACAGTGGAGAAAACAACAGAGGAACCTCTGGTGGAGGAACAACAGCCAGAAACAGTTCAGGTGGTGGACCTGTCAGAAGAGAATCATGAAGAAAGGGACCAAGGCAATGACGGCGAAGAGAATCAAAATGCTGTCAACGAAGAAAACCAAGGTGGTACTGGCGAAGGACACCAGGGTGACGCTAACGAAGAACCACGAGTCGACGCTGGTACTGCTTCAGTCCGAGTCGAAGAGCAACCAGTCGAAGCACTTAACACTCAAGAACCTCAAACCCAAGATAACACTGTTGCAAGGGTTACCTCCTCGAAGCACAGGTCAAAAGAGGACTTGGAACTCTTGAAAGAAACTGACCCTGTTAGCTACCTCAATGCCATCATCGAGAGTAAGAGTTCGTCTGACACGAGTCAGGAAGTGCCTACCCTGTCGGGGAAGTCTACTGAAACTTCTCCCCTTGATGATGCTTTGGCGAAGGTTAAGGCCCAGTTTTTCAAGAGGGACTTGATGAAGGCTTTAGAGGGGGACCCCACTGCTCCATCATGCTTAAAAGAGGTCTTGAATGCTGTCGACTTTGAAGCTGTAGCCCCAGAAATCTCAGACTTGATCATGGAGTTACACTCTATGATTGATCAAGTTTCAGCGGATTACAGGCGCCAAAAAGGGTTTAACAGTCAGCTTGAAGTGCTGTATGGCAAAAGCTCATCTGCGTGGACTGCTGTCTCAGATTCAACTTCTCGAATTGCTGAGTTGTCGAAACAAAAAGCGTCTGCACAGGAAAGAGTTGATGCCATTGATCGAGAGAATGTTTCCTTCCGGGCACAAATCGTAGAGATAGAGGCGAAGATAAACGCCAACACTGTACTCAAGGAGGAAATTCTTACGACCATCTCAGACACTGAGAGCCAGACTGAGATCAAGCAAGGCCTGGAATTCGCTGAGAGGGCTCAAAGCCTCGACGCTCAAATTGCCAAACTAGTGCAGGAAAACTCCTGGTGCAAGAAGAGGTTGGAGCTGCAGCACGCCAAGTATCTTCGACTCAGGAACTCTCTTACCTTTTGATTGATTATCTTTTGTAACCATCTTCTGTAATCGTTATTCGACAACAATTGCCATCTTGGCTGAAATCAATAAAATTTCCATTTTGGCATTTTTACGGTTAATTTAGACTTGTTCTTTTATTATTTTATTTTTATCCCTTGAAGTATAGGTTTGTATTTTTTCAAATATTTACCATTTATTCTCAAGAGCCTTTTATCTCCACCTGACTCTTCGACTTCATAGGCTCCACCAGAAAAAGTTTGGATAACTCTGAAGGGTCCTTCCCATTTGGGTGACCATTTCCCCATGCTTCGATTCCTTCGATCCATGGGAAGAATTACCTTCCAAACTAGATCTTCAGGCAAAAATACCTTAGGTTTTACCTTTCTATTATAAGAGTCTTCTACTCTTTTCTTCTGAAGCCTGAGCAGGTCGAGAGCGTGTAATCTCTCTTCGTCTAAATCCACCAGTTCATCTAACATCATGTTCCAATAAACTTCAGAAGGAATATCATAATGCCTCTGAACCCTTGCAGATTGAAGACAAATTTCTGCTGGCAATACTGCATCATGGCCAAAAGTTAGCCTATATGGTGTTGTACCAGTGGCTTCTTTTGGGGACGTTCGACAAGCCCATAAAATCTGGTCTAACGTCTTATGCCAATTCTTTGGTTTCTTCCCAACATGTTTCTTTATCAAGCCAATCACCACTTTGTTAGCTGCTTCGACTTGACCGTTCGCCTGTGCATAATAAGGCGTGGATGTTAGGAGTTTGAAACCTGTTTCCTGAGCGAATTCCTGCATCTTTCGACCAGTGAACACTGACCCTTGGTCAGTTGTTATTGTCTCAGGGATTCCATACCTAAAGATAATGTTCTTTTGAATAAATTCAATGACATTTTCTTGGTCCACATTGACTAAAGGGACAGCTTCGATCCACTTAGTAAAATAATCAATGCCTACCAATATATACTTCTGACTCTTTGATGATGCTGGTCGAATCTCTCCAATGAGGTCCAACGCCCATCCTCTAAAGGGCCAAGGCTTCACTATCGAGTGAAGTTCGCTTGCTGGTACATGTTGGATGCCTGTATGGACTTGGCATTCTTGACAACCTTTGGCGAACTCTACACAATCTTTCAGCATAGTGGGCCAGTATAGTCCTTGTCGAAACAACAACCATTTCATCTTATGGCCTACTTGGTGAGCCCCACATGCCCCAGCATGCGTAGTCGAAAGGGCTATGTATGCTTCAGTTTCACTTAAACATTTCAGCAACACCCCTTCAGGCGTCTTCTTGAATAACTCATTACCCATGAGTACAAAACTCAACGCCCTGTATTTTGTTTTTTGTTCTGTCGAAGCTCCTGGATTTTGAAGATAGTCCACAATGGGTTTCCTCCAATCTTGCTCTGACAAATTGTCAATGAACGAAATCTCGAAGTTACTGTGATCAGCATATCCTAGTCTCGTCGATTCCAAGTCTGTTGGTGATAGACAAGTTGCTTTTATCTTCTCTCGAACTTCGATTGCTCTTTGTAATCTCGTTTTTGAAATTTTATACCCAGATGCAATCTGTGCCAAGTCATTGGCTATTTGATTTTCGACTCTGGGTATGTGTCGAATATTGATACTTTCAAATTTCTTCAATAAACGATTTGCTATCACAAAGTACATAATGAGATTTTCTCTTATGCATTTATATTCTTTTGTGACTTGCTTAATGACTAACTCTGAGTCTCCCATTATTTCGACTCGAGTTGCCCCCAATTCCAACAATATCTCAAGGCCATTAATTAGAGCTTCATACTCAGCCTCATTATTCGAACAAGAACCTGCTATTCTGTACTTGAATGTTGTTGGAATTTGATCTGGAGAAATAATCAAGACTCCTACTCCTATTCCATCTTTATGGCTGGAACCATCGAAGTAGAATTTCCAAGGCTCTATCTCCACATAATTAATATCCTCGACTTGAATTGAGTGGTCGACTATAAAATCTGCAACCACTTGTCCTTTTACTGCCTTAAGAGGCATAAAGGTCAAGGAGTATTCAGTTAATGCTAGTTCCCACTTGCCAATTCGACTATGCAAGATAGGTTTCGACAACATATATTTGAAAACATCAAAATGAGACGAAACATAAACATCAACTGGTTTTATATATTGCTTGAGTTTTGTACAAGAAAAATACAGACATAGACACAATTTTTCAACTTCGCTATATCTAGTTTCTGCATCGTTCAAAACTCTACTGAGATAATAAATGGGTCTTTCGACTCCATTCTCATCCTCTTGGGCTAACATACTTCCCAGAGTTTTGTCAGATGCAGCTATGTACAATCTCATACTCCTATTGCTACAAGGAGGCACCAAAATAGGTGGCTTAGTGAGGTACCCTTTGATTTTGTCGAAGGCTTCCTGTTGCTCTTGCCCCCATTCGAACCCCTCTTTATTCAGTCGAAGTAAGGGTGAAAAGGCCTGAGCTTTCCCACTTAGATTAGATATAAACCTCCTCAAGAAATTTATCTTGCCTAAGAGAGATTGCAATTCCTTCTTATTCGATGGCGCTTTCGCTTCCAGAATTGCCTTCGTCTTGTTCTGGTTGATCTCGATTCCTTTCTTGTGGACAACGAAGCCCAAGAAATCTCCAGCTTTCACACAGAACGCACACTTCAAAGGGTTCATCTTCAGACCATGTTCTCTCATTCTTTCGAATGATCGTCGAAGGTGGTCAATGTGATTCTTCCTGGAAACAGATTTTATAACAATATCATCAATATAAACTTGCATAAAAGTGTTAATAAAATCATGAAAGATAGTATTCATTGCTCGCTGGTACGTTGCCCCAGCGTTTTTTAGGCCAAAAGGCATCACTACCCATTCGTAAGTGCCTAAGGCCCCAGGGCATCGAAAAGCTGTTTTCGACACATCCTCTTCAGCAATGAATATTTGATTATATCCTGAATAACCATCGAGCATACTCAGGTATTCATAGCCAGCGGCAGAATCGACTAGCATTTCCGCCACAGGCATAGGATATTCATCTTTGGGGGTGGCAGCATTCAAATCTCTGAAATCTATGCACACCCTTAACGTACCATTTTTCTTGATTACAGGCACAATATTTGCAATCCATTCGACATACCTTGTAACACGGATGAATTTGCACTTCAGAAGTCTTTCGACCTCCGTTTTGATCTTCGACAGTATCTCAGGAGCGAAGCGCCTTGGATTTTGCTTGATTGGCTTCTTCCCAGGTTTGATTGGCAACTGAAGTTCTACCAATCCTCTGTCGAGACCAGGCATTTCGTCATAATCCCATGCAAAACAGTCTTTAAACTCTTTCAGCAATTGGATTATTTCCAACCTAAGTTCTGGATCGATTTTGGCGCTGATGTAAGTTGGCCTCTTCTCTGACCCTTCGCCTAAGTTGATTTCTTCTAAAGGATCTTGTGCTAACATCTTAATGTTGTTCGCCAAGGGGTCCTTTTCGAAGCCCAAAGGCTCATCGTCATAAATGGCGTCGAGCCTCTGTTCCTGCATTTCTTCTTGCATGATATCAGGAGGTAATGGATCGAAATCCTTCCCTGGACCTGCAGCAGATAACTGTTGGTCATTGGCCTGTGTGGCCACATACTTCACTTCGGCTTCGAGAGCCGTTATCATCTTAGTTTCGGCTACATAAGCCGAAATTCGCTTCAAAGATTGTGACTCAGTCATTATCACTGAATTCACTTCCCCAACCAGTTGGTTGGATATCAGTTAACCCACTGAAGTCTATGTGGGACAAGTCTTCTCTGTCCCATTGAAAACCATGCTCAGGATGCAGGTATAGGGAACAAAAAGTGTTTGGCGCTGGCGCCATGTCGAAGTCAGGTGTTGGACATGGCCCTATGTGAGCCAAATTTTTGTCGAAATCTGCCATACCCAAGTGATTCACTTCGCCAAGGTAGTAGCTTTGATCTGCCTCTATGTTTTCGACCATCCCATCTGGACGCCATAGCAGCAGTCTTTGGTGCATTGATGAAGGCACAGCGCCAACACCATGAATCCACTCACGGCCTAACAAAAGGTTGTAGTTAGGTTTGGCCGATATGACCATGAACATCGTTGGTCGAAGGATAGACCCAACTTTGATATCTAGCTGGATCACTCCCATGGTGGTCCCAATGCCGCCCTCATAGTTCGACAGGACCATATTGTGAGGTTTAATGTCCTCATCTCTTTTGCCAATCTTCCTTAGCATAGAGTGAGGGATAATATTGATGGTTGCCCCACAATCGACCAATATTTTATTCACAGTAGTCTCTTCGAGCTTAGCCCTTATGAACAAAGGCTTGAGGTGATTCTTCATCGCCTCTGTAGGTGGCTCGAAGAAGCCATTTTGTTCCTCAATAGTGCCATTGTCCATGACAAAATAGCACACTGGCCTATGTTTGGCCATTTCTTGTTCCACCTCCCAGTCACTTGCTTCGACTTCTACCTGTCGATTGAATTCCCTGGGCAGCACTGAAACAATATTCACCATTATATCCAGAGTATCGTCGGACTCAGCATCGTCTTCGTCTTCGACTTCACTTTGGTTAGGCCAAACTAGCCTGTTGGTAACTGGTTCTCTCTCAAGAGGCTTCCTTTGTTTCCTTTGAGGAACATTCGAACTAGTTTCTGCCTTAGGTTCGTTGGCAGCCTCCCTTTCAGCTTTTCGTCTCCTTTGATATCTCCTCCATTGAGATCGAGACATAGGATTTTTACCCTTGTAGTTGCTGGACACTTGTGCAACCTTAGGTGCAGCAACTTGAGGTTCTTTCTTTTGAGTTAAAGAGGAACCTCTTGGCACATCGAAAGAATGCCATTTCTCCTCACTTGGCCTTTTCCGGCCAGAAGTTTTGTACCAAGTGTCTACTGGCACATTTGTTGGAGGCCTAAAAGTCAATAGCCTCTTGTCTTGGTTAGAACCCCTTCTGGGATCATGTCGAAGGTCAGCATTCTCCCTTCTCTTGTTCGCTGCTCTCACGCCTTGAATGTGCTCCGCAGCTTTTTTATCAAAGATCGAACTGCATCTTGGACACAGCATCACCTCTGATTTCTTTTTCTGGCATCTTTGTAGAAAATCTGCCAAGTTTTCATTCTCCCGAGGGAAAGCAGTCTTATTAGCCTGCTCTTGTCTCATGGCTTCTTCTGATGCTTTTGGGTCAGAAAGTTCAACCATGTTGATATTCATTGTATCTTTGCTAGCAAGAGTTAACTGCTTCATTTGTGTCTCCAGATTCTCCGTCTGGCCTTGAACAGTGGCCAAGTGGGAACTGGGTTTTGATCCAGTTTTTTGTGCTTCAGCAGTCTCCGACTTCGGGTTCTCGACCGCTTTCTGGACAGCTTCAATTGTCTTCCTGGATAAATTTCCAGAAAAACTGCCAAAGATTGGCATGTTGATGTGGTCCTTTGAGACTTCGACCATGGTAATTCCTGGCTTCTTCGACTGGATCCTGGTTGCCTCTATCATGTTCACCTCAGAGGGTTCAGCATAGTGGGCTTCAGCCTTCAGTGGATTGGAGTCGACAGCCATGGGGGATTTGTCTGCAAACTTTAATCTCCCTTCCTCAATAGCATCTTGCACAAGATTCCTGAAAAGAAAACATTGAGAAGTTTTATGGCCCAAAAAATTATGATATTTGCAAAAACCTCTCTTCTTTCTTTGATCAAGAGGAGGTACTTTTACCCCAGGGGGTACTATCATTTGGCCATCTTTAACTAGCAAGTCGAATATTTCATCACATTTTGTGATGTCAAAACTATAAGTCTTTTTTGGGAACCTATCGTTGGTCCTGTCTGGACCAATGGGATTTTTCCCATTTGAGGGGACTAATTGTTTACAAGAGTATGGTGGCCCTTGTTTTAGTTCTGCTAAATCGACTTCTCCTTCTTCGACAGTTAAAGCATCGTCGAAGGATTCTAGATCTTCGTCATCCATCTCAACGTACGCTATTCTTTCTCTCTTGTGAGTTTTCGTTGCCTTAGCTTTTTCAGCTTTGAGGCGTTCGACCTGTCGAACTCTGTCGGCCAGTTGGGCCATGTCTCTAAGGTACTGGGTGTCTAGCTTCTTCCTAATGGAATAATCTAAACCGCCTGCGGCTATTTCGACCAACTCATGTTCTGGCACTTGTGTAAAACATCTCGCCTTGAGCAACCTAAACCTATTCAAATATTCGTCTATAGGTTCAGTGAAACGTCTCTTCACACTGGCCAATTCTTTCAGGCTTATCTTGGTTTGCCCCATGTAGAATTGTTCATGGAACAATCTTTCCAACTGGGTCCAATGATGGATCGAATTGGGGGGGAGAGTTGTAAACCAAGTGAAAGCGTTCTTGGTCAAAGAGCTTGGGAAGTACTTGATCCTTAGGTTTTCGTTATTCGAAATGTCCCCTGCTTCGATCAAATACCTCGCCACATGCTCGACAGTAGATTCTGTCGTGTCCCCAGAGAACTTAGTAAATTTGGGGACTTTGCACCTAGGAGGTAAGTCAGTTTGTAACACATATTCTGACAATGGAGATGTAAAGTTGGGCCTTCGAAATCCCATGTTCATCCCATTCTGAGTCATGATCCTTTCGATCATGGTTGCCAGATTATTTTCCATACCCATGTTTTGGTACTGGACATGCTGAACTACTTCGTCAGCATTTTGGTTTATGTTAACTAACCTTACCTCTGGGGCTATTACCCTAGGCTCCTCGACAGGCTGTTCAACAGGCAGTTGAGCCTGGTTAATGGTGGTTTCTTCCTCTACAAATATCCCCTGATTTCCCCTTATTTGCGCCCTTTGGGGCTGTCGAATAGGTGGGGGTACTCCAAAGAAATCAGCCAAACGCGTCATTTGCGCTGTAACTTGCTGATTCGATTGAGTAGTGTTTTGTATTAGAGGGTTTAGCACTGTACTCAAAGTTTGTGCCAACATTTGCACCATATCATGGTTGCTTTCGTCCATTTGTTGCCTCAAGACTGCTGTCGAGGCATTCGTAAGGCCATGGGCTACTTGGGACGTTCCTCCTACGAGTTGGGTCCTATTTCTATTCGCCATGCCTACTCCAGAGCCTTGGAGTGGCGAAGAGGCACTCACGAAAGGGTCTGAAAAAGTGGACGCAGCATTCGTCAGGCTTGCCACTTCAGAAGTTGGCATACCATAGAATGGAATAAATCCTGGGGGAACCATAGGCCTTGTGCCTAAATTTCCCCTTGGTGGGGGAGTTCCCAAAGGTATTCTGGGGCCTGTTAACGAAGTTATTGGCCCCGTGTTTGTGACTGATACTGCTGGTATCGAACCAACGTTCGTCGCTTCACTTACGGTCATATTAACCGTTGCTCCCACACTCGTTTGTGGGATTTCGTTATTGTTTGGCGGATTCGCCATCTCTTCCCTTCTTCTGGCAGTATTGTTATCGTTAGTGTATATTCTACCACTTCTCAATAACATACAACTCGAAAAGATGAGATTATTTTCAAAAATCAACACACAGTCCCACTGGGCGTGCCAATTTGTTTACCTTGGGTTTTGGTAAACAACCGCTGATCCTCCAAATGGTTACTTATTTGGTTACTCGCAGGATCGATCAGATTGATCCTATGGACATAGGTTGATTTTGAAGTTTGATTAAGTTGGATAAGGCTTTAAGTAAATTGGCTTTAAATGAATTGCATAAATGAAAGACTTGGTAAAATAAACAAGGCTTTAAAGTAAAGGTTCGACAGGAAATGTAAAGAGAAAAGCAAGTAAAATTCTGGGAAAGTAAATGACTTTAATTGATAAAATTGGTGTTTCACACATACATTTTTCAACAATTCTTTCTCACACGCTGGGTACTCGAATCTAAATGAGTGACTATGTATAGAATTGTGAACACCCACGAGAAACTACATGTCTACTCCTATTTATACTAAAACATCCCAAGTAACCGTCGGGCAGTTACACTGCTTCGAGATCAATCCACTTGGCACGTTCTCCATGCTCGACGCTCCAGATCCTTGCACGTTTGCACGTGGTAACTGCTGGAAACCGTTTTCCCTCCAAAAGCTTGAATTTCAAACTGCTCCACTCCGAACCATCGAACACTTTCGTCAAGAGACATCTTCGACGAGAAACTCCTTCGACGTCGAAGGCAAACAGCCTTCTTCCTTGGAAGAAATCTTCTAAGTACTTTGCCATCTTTCGACGGGCATTTCGACAGACTCAACCAGTCGAAAGCATCTTTCAGCTTTTGATGGCTGACATCAACAAAACAAAGGTGTCGAATTTAGGAGCCAACACTCACCATATATTCTTCTTCACCTTGTACCGTGACAATCTTTCCCTTCACTGGATACTTCAGCATTTGATGGAGTGTGGAAGTAACTGCCCCGACCTAATGGATCCAAGGACGACCCAATAAGCAAGAATACGATGGCCTGATATCCATTACGTAGAAGGTGGACCCAAAAGTCTGAGAACCCACTTTGACGGGAATGTCCACCTCCCCGTGTACCATTCTGTTCGATCCGTCAAAAGCCCTTACCACAATGTTACTAGGCCTTAGAATCAAACCCTCACAATCCAAACGGTCCAACGCTTTCTTCGGCAGAACATTCAATGAGGACCCAGTATCTACCAGCACATGAGCCATAGTAGTGCCCCTACACTCAATCGAGACATGCAGAGCATCATTATGATTCCTTCCTTTCGGTGTCAGGTCTGCATTAGAAAAACCCAGCCCATTGTCAACAGTCAGGCTGGCCACACAATCTTTGAACTGATCTTCTGAAGTTTCCTACGGCACATGTGCAGTCTTGAGAAATGCAATCAAAGCCTTCGCATGGGCTTCAGAACACAACAGCAGTGACAACATGGATATCTTTGATGGGGTCTGCCCCAGCTGCTCGACCACATTGTAGTCGCTCTTCTTAATAATTTTCAGTATTTCCTCTATTTCTTGTTTAGAGGCTTCCACAATGATTTTTCTAGGTGCCTCCGTCCGGGCTGGCTCACCTATAATTTCCTTGCCCCGAGTCCCAGATGGCTCAGCAGCAGGGGTGATAACTGGAGTAAGAACAGGAACAGTAGTTGATGTACTAGCGGGAACAGCAGATGGAATAACAACAGGTTTCTTGGCAGTCTCATGGGAAATCTCGGGAGAGAAGACCCTTCCACTTCAGGTAACTTTACTAGTCCCGACAATATTACTGACATCAGTATCAGCTTCTTCATTCTTCAGATTTTGCTTAATGCCATGATAGTACACATTAGCACCATAATGCCATGGGACAACCTTGTCTGAGGTGTACGGGATGGGACCAGGGACAGTGATTATTAGCTGAGCAATTCTTTGAACAGGTGTAATCCTAACAGGTCTTCTCGATGGAACCTTGGAAGGATTGGAGGAAATGGTTATAATGGCAACGTCTTCATTTGGAACAACAGGAATCATAGTCTTCTCAAACAAAATCTCTTTATTATCCATCAGGCGTTGAACACCTGACTTCAACAAACGGCAACCAGAAGATAGAATCGAACACATATGGCAACCTTCACCACAACCCGGAAATAAACCGGCCAACAGCAAATTCTTCTTAACAGTCAT
This sequence comes from Vicia faba, assembly GCA_948472305.1. NCBI lineage: Eukaryota > Viridiplantae > Streptophyta > Magnoliopsida > Fabales > Fabaceae > Vicia > Vicia faba. Next base: position 1,175,143,489 of record OX451738.1, on the reverse strand, counting down.
AAGAGGAGTAGAAATTTCTTCAACAGAGGTCACAAACAAATCAGTGTCAACAGCATTAACTCCATGACCGTGTTTGGGCATAGGAGCAGTTATAACATTCGGCTTTTCTGGAGCATCGAACTCTATCTCCTTGGCTTCAAGCAAGTCTTGTACTTTGTTTCTCAAAGCCCAGCAGTCATTGGTATCGTGGCCAGGACTCTCAGAATGGTAGGCGCATCATGCGTTGGGATTGTATCTGGGAGATGTAGTGTTTGGATTTTTGGGAGCGTCTCTCAAGGTCGCCAAGTTGGATCTTAGTAGGTGAGGTAGCACTTCAGCCAACGTCATGCTGATGCGGTTAAACTGCCGTTGTGGTCTTTCCACCCTTTGTTGATTGTTTCTTTGTGGAGCAACTGCGGTCTTGGTATCATTACAGCATTTACCGTTTTATGGTGTTCATATCTGCTTTGGCCCCTCGGGCTATAGACTACACTGGCTTCCATCTTACCAGTAAAAGGTTTCTTTACCGAACTCGAAGATGCATCCTTCTGTATTTTACCACTTCGAATTTCAGCTTCTACTCTTTCTCCAGTTAAAATTAGCTCGGTGAAACCAGATGACGAGCTACCGATTAAGTGATTGAAAAATGGACCAGACAGCATCCCCAGAAACATTTCAACCAACTCCCTATCAGACAAAGAGGGTTGAACTCTCCCAGCCAAATCTCTCCATTTTTTAGCATAATCTTTAAAACCTTCACCTGCACCCATGGACATACTCTGGAGTTGAGTACGAGTGGGAGCATGGTCGGTATTATACTGATACTAGTTATAGAAAGCAGCAGCAAGATCTTCCCAGTTTCGGATACTGGCTCCCTCTAACTGGTAGAACCATTCAAGCTGAGTCCCTGACAGACTATATTGAAAGAAGTGCACCCACAAATTTCTATCAACAGTGTGGGGTTGGATTTTCCTAACATAAGAGCGGAGATGGAGTTTTGGGCAGGACACTCCATCATACTTAGCATAAACTGGAGCTTTGAACTTCTGCAGAATGACTACTCCCGATACCAGTCCCAATTCTATGAAATCTAAACTAGGTATCTTCTGAACTTCTATAGCACTCAGACGGTCTTCTAGCTGCTTGTACCTATCCTCAGCAGGAGGATATTGCTCATCATCATAATTAGTATCATTGTCGGAGACTGCAGGACTAGGGTCCTTTTCCCCTTCTTGGTTCTCCCCTTCCTTGGATGAAGAGGTCAGATCAGTTTGATGCTTCAACCTTTCTCCAAACCTTCTGCCCATATTCAGAATACCAATTTTCTTCTTCTTCTTCTTCTCTTTCATAATTAGGGCCTTCAGATCCTCTTGCCCCTTTGCCAGACTGATGAACATCTGTTGGAACTGGGCGTTTTGTGCCTGAAGATCTTTGATGACTTGATCGGAAGACATTTCTGCTGAAATAAATAGTAAAGAAGATGAGAAACATGTAGTGGTACCTGTAATGATGTGTATGATAATGGGATGCGCATGTAATGATTTCAAAGACTTTGGGAAATTTAAATTTGCAAACCAAAATAACAAAAACTTTATTAGCTTTAACTTTGAAGGTTCAAAATGCCTTTAAGGCGTTACAAAATAAGTAAATAAAACAAATCTAAAACTAGAAAATAAAAATCAAAAGTCCCATGGACGCTTTCTCTTTGTGCTGATATAATCATTGAGTACTCTTTCTTCCTCGAGCTGCCTGGTGAGCTTTAAAACCTTCCTCTCTTGATTATGGAACTATTCCCTGTAGGTATCCCGTTCATTCTTCATCTGAATCCAAGACCTCTGTAGCTCCCCAAGATCAGTGGGCATGTAAGGATAGAGAACCGTGTAAGGAATGCCTTCTTCAGTAGTGGGTTCCACAATCACTGGTAATACTGTCGCATAAGGCATCATAAGCTTCTGGGTACGAGCTCGTACCCATTGGAGGTAAGGCTTCATAGGAATGGAAGTCTTTGGTCCCAACTCTTTGGGGTTAGATCTGTTTACCATGCCCCAAGCTCATATGAACCTCTGGCGATGCTCTTTAACATCATCCTCATAGTCGAATATAATGTCCTCGGGAAGTAACTCATGGGGACCATCCCTTCGAGCAGGACCAAATTTTCGCAAATCTAGACAAGGATTGTAAGTTATACCCCCTCGGATACCAAGTAATGGGACATTAGGGTACCCCCCACAGCGTTCAATAACAGCAGTGTCTTCTATAGCTCGGGAACACCAAAGAATATCCGTATGAGCGAGTGACATTATTCTGTGTGACCAACCCAAACCTTCTTCGTTCTTTAGTATAGACCTAGGGAGGTAAGAAATAAACCACCTCGACAACAATGGAATGCAGCACATAAGAGTCCCTCTTCTCCTCATGGTACGAGTATGGAGAGCGTGCAAAATATCTCCAAGCAAGGTAGGCACAGGTTTGCGAGAAAGGAAATATTGATAGCATTCACATCTACGAAAGAGTCCGGATTAGGGAAGAGAACTAAACCATAGATAAGAAGATCCAATACATCCTTAAAAGCCTGAAACTCCATGTCATCCCAAAATAGTTGAGCCTGGTCTATCAGAAATTTGGCTAGAAAACCCTCGACTCCGTTTCGAGTTTCCCAATTGGATACCACATCGGCCCGTTTCAAATGCAAATTTGAGGCAATGACTTCTGGCTTAGGAACTTCTTCTATACCTGTGAAGGGTACCTGTTCAAGAATGGATATGCCCAATAGATGAGAGAATTCTTCCAAGGTGGGTACCAACTGATAATCTGGAAAGGTGAAGCAGTGATGCTTGGGATTGAAGAACTGAAAAAGTACACTCATCATCTGTTCATCAGGGTTTGAAGTAACCAGGTTGAGAAGTTGACCGTGCCTCTTAATGAACAGAGAAGTTTCAGAAATTCTTGATACTAGCTCTTTGAGTTGGGAAGGTATCTCCACAAAGCTGATTCGGATAGTATTTCTACGCATGGAAGCCATGATCTGCAAAACAGAACAAAGATAAATTCCCTTGGTCTTTGAAATGGTTAGTGTAATGAAGCATGAATGCCATGTTATGATGCATGATGTCATGATAAACCACAGGTATAGCAAACACAAGTATTGTAAACACAGTCAAATCACACAAAGCCCTTAGTTTTAAGGCTTGCATGAGGCCAAAGGTAATACCCTCTTGAAGTTAAGTTGGTTCAACCTGTCCTAGAAAAGTAACCGAGTTCTAAAGGATCTCAATATCACTGACCATCCTCCATCGGTCATGGTTTCAGCTCACGCAATCTTTTCTTGCGGCCGAAATATTCTGAGAGTATGATCTCAATGAGTGTAGCATCGAGTATCAACCAGTTCTCAGCTCTACACCGAGGTCAGCTATCTCACTACTTTCTAATGGCCAAGTTGGGCGATTAAAGGTTCTAAGGTCAGTTGATGCTTAACGACACCACGCGGCGGCCCCGTATTCTCCTCGTTTATCCACAAGGGATACCGGTACCAACCAAAGTGTCACACCAACGTGGCTACTACTTCAACCATATCGGTCTACGTCGTACAGTTCCCTCACAGTCTATTGCTACTTACCTAAAAGGTATTCCCCAAATCCGGGTGTAGGATCTATAGTAACCCCAAACAAAACCCTTAAAAGTAAAAGCAAACAAAGCAATCAAGAGAAGCAATTATGATGACCTAGATCCTAAGGTATACCCCACTTATTAAGTCCCCAATAGAGTTGCCAGTTCTGTGATACGGTGGCAGAACCAACTGTTAATACTGGTTTGCATTTTGCGTTTTTTGTTCGCAAAATGTCGCGGTAAGCAAGATTCGTCACGGACTTTTATTTCATCCGATCGGAAAGGAAAAAAGTACAGAAAAAATCATTTTTCGAGATTTTGAGTACGGGGGGTAGATTATAGAAAGGAAAGGTGTTAGCACCCTTTCTATCCATGGTTTTCCATGGGATCTTAGGTACTTGCTCATTTTTAAATTGCTTGTGTTTGTGTGATTTGTTTTGAAAATGTTTTACTTCGTGATAACCCTTGTATCAGTCCTCAAAGGTGTGACGAAGTTGTTTTGAAAATTTGTTTGAAAAGTGTAAGTGTGAAAATTTTTGATTTGAGCAAGTACCCACTAGCATCTACCTACTCCAAAAAAAGATTGTTTCTATTCTTGTTTCCTTTAGACAGTGTTATCCTACTATTGAGAAATAGGTAGCACCATCGTTGGAATTGGTAAGGGTCAATTCGAAAGGGACGTACGATCACTAAAGCAATATTAGGACACCTTAGTAATAACCCTGGAGTCTTAAGATCTTTTCGAGGCAACATTTCCGAGGCAACATTTCCGAGGCAACGTTCGAATGGGACAATTTGATCTTTTAGACTGGAGGGCAACCATTAACACACCCTATGCTTAACGATCGTTTACCGAAGGCAACCGAAGTGAGAGTATACCCTAAGAGTGATATGTGCGAGTGATTTGTTTTCAGTTATTTATCTTTGCACATTAGGGTTTTCTAACCGTTTTAATTTGCCATGCATTCTTGCTATACAATCCTATTAGCATACATCTAGACAGTTAAATATTTGCAGGAATTAATATGCGAGAAAATAAACCTACGCTATTACAAGGCTTCGGGGAGGGGAATTAATTACATAGCCAAAAACCCGGGGATTTAAACAGTAAATCAAAACCCTAAATTAACTATTACAAACCATGAGCAGTTACAAAATATTGGCAAAATAGATAACAAGCGTGCAGCGAATTAAATGCGAGACGATTAGGGTTTTGACCCTTTGACTAATCCTATTTGCGATTGATTAAAGAAAAAATGTTTTTTGTCATTTTTGTTATTTAAGAAAATAATGAATAATTAAATTAAAAGAAAATTCTAAGTTCTAATTAATTTTAAATTAAGAAAATTAAATTAATTCATTCTAAAAACCTATTTTTGTAATTTTTTATTTTATTTGAGAAAGAAAGAAAAATTAGATCAAGAGTTTAAACCTAATTTGCTAATTAGTTTTAATTAAAAACAAGTTAAAATTTCCCTAAATTAAATTAAATTTGATTAAAAAAAAAGCCTAATTCTAATTTTTATGATTTCTTGATTTATGATTTTATGAAGAAAAAAAGTGATTAATTTTGTGAATTAAAATAATTAAGCAAATTAATTAAATAAAAGAAATAAATAGAGAAAAGGAATAAATGGGCCTGATTGTTAGCAAAAAAGGGGGTGCAGATCTGATTTTTGTGGCTCAAAAACTCCAAGCCTGTTTGACTATGTTTGCTCTGGTGTGGGTGTTGACTTGAGTGCTATGGTGGACCTTTAATGCTGGCACGTTGGATCTGGCTTGCTGATGATCAAACGGATGAATGTTGATGATGTATGGTGGATATCATGATGAACAACGCGCTGGATCCCTTATCTGAAAATAACACAAATAAAATGCTGGGACCTGGGGATCGAACCCAGGTCCTTATGCTCGCTTCTAGTGCTCGCTTGCCAGCTGTGATGTGTTGTTTATTTGTTCATATAATAGAAACAAATAATATAATCAAATCAAGTAATATATTCAGAAAAATGCGCGAAAATTTAAATGGACGAGTCACACGCTGCCACGCAAGCTTCTTCTTCCTGACAACTGTCATTTTAGAAAACCAAGCTTTTACCTACAGACGCTTATTGTAGGTACAAACCTATTCATCTCCAAAACTACATACGAGCAAGATAAATGACAAGTGCTGGTACCAATCAACTCGTCTCATCCTCACGAGCATCATGGTACCAGAATCAAAGCTTAATTTTTCCTGCATTGAAAACCCCTAAACAAGATCATGAAACCCTAACCATGGCAATATCACGTACAGGCATAAAAAAAATGCAATTAAATGGCATGGTTAGCTTGCCAACATAATGATAATCAAAACTATGACAATTAAAAGTACTAAAGATGCATGAATCGTGCTAATCAAATTACAAAAATATGTTAAATCGTGGGGTTCGTAGCGCGCGTTTCTGGGCGTGTTGAAGCTTGCAAAGGATGTTGTTAGCTTCCTGATATGTCTAGCAAACGATTGGGATCACTAGCACACCTTGAATTGGCCTGTAGAATGAAAACCAACTCCCACTTTTCTTTGGATTTTTCAGTTTTTGTTCCAAGCTTCTCACGGTCTCTAACCCTTTTTCTTGCCTTGGCTGCATTATGTATTTGTACTAGAGTGAATTAGGGTTGTAAAAACCACTAGTATCTTTACAAATTTTGAAGATTTTATTTGGTTTTCATGTTGTATGATATCCTTCCAAATTTGGCCTAATCGTTCCATTCTTGTTCCAATTGGATTTGATATGATTTGATCTTGATATGTCAGCAAAATGAGCTTGTGATTCTGTCCAAAAATCCAATCAAAACAAATCTTTGCCATTATTTACCAATTATTTGATTTAATTCAATTTTTAATAATTAAAAAATCAAAATAAAATAAATAATGAAGCAAATAACATGTGAGTGAACATTTGGGTCGTGGACCATGTTATAAGTGAGGTGCAAGCATAAAAGGTTAGGCCCATTTGGTAAAAAATGCAAATTTGAGCACATTAGACTTTTGGCAATTTTGCAAAAATGGTCAACTTGGCCAATGTATAACTCTCTCAATTTTGACCCTAGAGAGGTGTTCTTGGACTTTTTAGAAAGCTTAGGATGTCCTCTAAGCAACCCTTTTTGTCTCATCTCAATTGAGTCCTCCATTTTAATGTATGAAGCTTTGACCCAAAAGGTGTTTTTGTTGACTTTTCAAAAGGACCTGTAATGTCAAAATTCATATCTTTTTATGAGTGAATATTCTGAACTTGGGAGATGAATTTGAATTGTATGGAATTGTATCCTCTTAAAAATGAGCTTTGGATGGGTCATTTCTGATAAAGTATGAGAAAGTTATGCTTGGTTAAAGTTGAGTTGACTTTTCCTACAAAACCCTAATTTATCAACTTTTGGGTTTTGATGAATTGTGAGCAATCCTTGAGGAATCATAATCAACCCTTGATAAAATGATGAATAATACTTTAAAATGAGGATTTTGACCAAAAATCTTGATGTTTGACTGTATGTGGGCCATAGTTGACTTTTGACCTAGTACAGTTAATTTTCAGGCATTTGAGTAATTGACTGAGAAAATTTCTTCTGAAAGGCTTGAAACTTGACATGGATGATCTTGAGAACATATTAGGACAATGGTGAGCATTTGAGTCCTTTGTGGTTCACCCATCTTGATGAAAATAGAAACCCTAATTTGAGGTAGACTGCCTTAGGAGAGAGTTTGTCTGGTCAACTCTTGAACTTCCTTGAGCAATTTAGAGACCTCACTTGCCATGTGTTGAGAAATATGGGAGGGAAAATTTTAGGGTACAACAAGAAGGAAGCTAGGTAGGGTTGCTTCATGATGAGTCCGTATAAAACTTTATCTAGAAATGTCTGAGAAGGAACCTGGGTAAGATTGCTTCATCTGATCGTGTAGATAGTTGCTCTGTCTTATTACAGGAATTAATCTGGAACTGTTGAAAATTGTTGACGGTAGTCATCTGTTGTTTGATCTTTCCTGAAAAGGTAAAGAGTCAGTTGTATGCAATGTCATGATGTATGAAATGCATAGCACAATGATGTTTCTCAAAATAAATGAGATTATGTTGTATGCATTTATCATGCATGTAATGCGAAATGTTGTTGGAATGTAAATTTTTGTCTTGGAAAATAAATCCTTGATAAATGTTGGGGAGTTTTGGGAAGCTGAATCCCGGATAGTCGTTGGGGATGAAGAGTATGCACACCTTTCCAGACCTTGTTTTTAGAAAAATTTGTTGGGGATTCCTGTTTTGTTGTTTGAGGAGAACTCCGTTGGGGAAAGTTGATTCTGCTTGAGAAGAAAACTCCGTGGAGAGTGTTGGTTCCTGCTTGGGGAAAGGAAATCAGGAGTCTTCGTTGTTTGTTGCTCTACTGGGGAGCTATTGGGGATTATAGGAAAGTGTACTGAGGAAGAGGAGTTGTGGTCCCTTGATTTGTGATAGTTGGAGAGGCAAATTCAAGCTGGGGAATCTTAATGTTTATTGGGGAAATAAACCATGTCGCCAATTTGTTGGAGAGGGCTTTTCTTTTGGAAAACTCCTCGAGGGTTCTTGAGATCAACTCAGTTAGGGAGAAGTTTTCAGAGATTGGAACTATGGCTGGGGGTCACCCTATGAAAAGGACTTTGTGGGGGATTTGACATTGCCCCTAGTAGCAAGTGTTTATGGTGCTTCCAGGAAATGTTTGACTGTATGTAACCCTTTACAAGAATTCACGTTTAATGCCCCAAGTGATTCAGATACAGACCTGCCCCTGGTTATTCAGCATTTCTTGGGAGATTTCTTAGAATCTTGACTTGACTACCCCCAGACGAATTGACCAGTGACATGTCATGCCCCCTTTCTTAATAGGAGATTTGTCGTTGGGAATGTCATCCCATTTGAAGTGATTTTGTTCACTGAGAGAACCTTCGTTAACTGAATATTTGTCCTGTGAATTTATTTGTTTGTCAAACAATTAGCCATACGCAAACATCATATTCAAAATAATGCAATGCTTATGCTTGTCTTGAAGTTTTGAAAATTCGTTTTAGCAGATAAAAGAATTTTGCAAGTATGTGAATTCAAATCAGGATTTAGAGTAAGCCTTACAGAAGTCAGGATACCTTTTGTAATAGTATGCTTTCGAACTAACCCATGCTTCAATTAGGACTTTGAAAGGTTGTATCATGGTCTAGGTTCACTGTTAAGAAACAAAGGATAAGGTTCAAAGTGTAATTGTACCCACCCGTTCTTCGTGATGTTCTTCAGTCCTAAAGTCAGTTAATTATGCGTTTGAATCCCAATTGAGTCTGAAATGACGTTTTGGTGATGGTTCGGACAAGTTAAGTTTGTCGGAGGGCAGTCATTTTTGCAATGTTTTTCATGTTATCGAGGATTTGTAGTGACCTCTTTTTTCTTTGTTATCCCTGATTTTTCCTGACTATTCTTGTTTTTTAGATTACAGTCAGCGGGATACCCTAGTTTTTCTTAAGTCTCCTTCGTAGGTTTTGACTTAGTTGGATTTTCTTTTGAGAGATAATGACTACCTATTTGATAGGGAACCATCACCATATTTTGGTTCAAAAGGAATGTTTTTGATGTCACTCATTGTGTACTAAGTGAAAGTTTGCGACTGAACGCGTCTTTGAATTAACTGAGAGACTACCCTGCCCCGGGTTTTGATTAAAGGTTTCAATTTGTGTAAAAAAACTTCTACTTCTTTGGCTCGAAGGGGTTGACTAGGGATTATCCTCCTTGTAACTCCAGTGTTTAGGAATTGAAAGAACGCATGTACATCGTCAGCAAGGTCTGTCCAAAAGCATACTGTATGAGATTAAGGCATTGTTTTCGTCATCCTCCCTCTAAAGGCTTGTAACTTTTAGCAAGAGTTGAATATTATAAAAGGAGTAAAGATAGCACAGTTTAAATATAATGAAAATAAATGTATGAATTCAATACAAACATATGCGATGCATTAATGAAACAGAGTTTAACATTAATAGATAAGTGTTTGAATAACAAAAGAGATTACAATTGAAACTTCAAAATGAACTGGAATGATCAATGATTTGGCATGGGAGTGGTGATCACGTTGGGAGTCTCTAGAGGGTCAAACTCGATCTCCTTGGCGCCAATCATGTTTTGTATCTTGTATTTCAGCGCCCAACAATCGTTAGTATCATGCCCAGGACTTCTGGAATGATATGCACTGATTGCATCAGGATTGTAGTTAAGAGACGAAGTTTTGGGGTTTGGATGAGGTCCTATCAACGTAATCAGATTCATCCTTAACAAGTGTTGTAGTTCTTGAGACAGCAGCATTTTGATGTTGGTAAACTGTCTTTTGGGCTCGTCTGGCGTTTGTTGATTTCCCCTTTGTTGTTGTCACTATGATGCAGGACCAGAGATCAAGGCTGCCCCCACGTGTTGATCGTAGTTGCTCTTGTTATGACCTGTTTGGCCGTAAATAGCATTGGACTCTTTCTTCCCATTGTATGGCTTTTCTGAGTATCAGATGATGTAGCTCCTTGGATCTTTCCACTTTTGATGCCAGCTTCGACCCTTTCGCCAGTTAGTATTAGCTCGGTGAACCCGGCTGAGGAGCTTCCAATTAGGTGATTGAAGAACTGTCCCGTCAAAGTTCCCATAAAGATGTCAATCATCTCCTTATCAGTCAAGGGTGGTTGAACTCTTCCTGCCAAGTCTCTCCATTTTTGGTCGTACTCTTTGAAGCACTTGTTGGAACGCATGGTCAGATTTTACAATTGCACACGAGTTGGTGCAAGATCAGCGTTGTATTGGTACTGCTTGTAGAAAGCAGCAGCCAAGTCCTCCCAGGTGTGAATGTCGGTTCTTTCTAACTGATAGAACCACTCCAGCTGAGTGCCAACCAAACTTTCTTGGAAGAAATGGACCCATAGCTTTCGGTCAGTAGTGTAAGGCTGAATCTTGCGGACATATGACCTCAGATGCATTTTAGGATAAGAGATCCCATCACACTAGGCAAAAGTAGGGATTTTGAACTTTGGTGGGATGATTACTCCGGAAATCAAACCTAACTCTTCAAAGTCCAAGCCAGGTATCTGCTGAATCTCCATAGCATTGAGGCGATCCTCCAACTGTTTGTATTTATCATCAGCGGGAGGATATTGTTCCTCAAAGTAGTCAGCTTCAACTTCATCAATCCACAGACTGTTATCTTCTTCATGACTATTCCCCATATTGGATGGAGTTGAGAGATTTAGAGCTCTCTTGACTAGTCCTTTAAGTCTTCTTCCCAATTTTAGGATGCCTACTGACTTCTTTGACTTTTTATTCTTGTCCTTGAGAAGAAGAGTCTTCAAGTCCTCTTGCCCCTTAGCCATAGCCAGGAACATTTGTTGGAATTGGGAATTTTGTGCTTGGAGATCCTTCATCGTTTATTCCATATCCATCTTACTGAAATAAACAGTAGGAAGATAAGGAGAGCTGTATGGGAGAAACCTGTCATGATATGATGCATGATATGTGGATGCATGTTTTCAAGGATCTCACGGGGTAAACACAAGAAGTTGTTAGAAGTTACTTACAACTTGATTGGAGAACTTCGTATCGGTGGATGACCTTCCACAAGAATTAAGCTTACCATGTCAAGTGGGTCATAGCCCTTGACTCAAGTTACCGTGCTTTGGTCTTGATGGAATTTGGTTAGAGGAAAATAAATCCTCTTGCCCCTTGATAGACGTCTGGTTCAATGTGACCCTGCATCAAAGGCCCTCGAGATCCTTGAAATGGCTATGCTATGGTATGATGCTATGATGTTATGTACAAGTATGCAAAGTAAGCAAGTTATTATGTACAAATAGTCATATATACACAAAGTAGACAAATCCTTAGGTTTAGGCTTGCATGGGGTTCGTAGGTAATTACCCTCTTGAAGTTTAGTTGGTTCAACCTGTCCTAGTAATAGTAACCGGGTTCTAGGGGATCTCAATATCACTTATCTTTCTTCATCGGGCATTGTTTCAGCGCAAGCCTCTTTAATGGCGACCAAAATATCCCAAAAGTCCGATCTCAACGAGCGTAGCATCGAGCATCAACCAACTTTGGACTGCACCAAAGCCGGCTATCTCACTACTTCCTAATGGCCAAGTTGTTCAATTAAGGTTCTAAGGTCAGTTAGTGCTTCATGACACCACACAGCGGCCCCGTATTCTCCTTGACTACTCAAGGGCTACCGGTACCAACAAATGTGTCACACTAACGTAGCTATTGCTTAGACCATGTCGATATACCCCGCACAGTTTCCACAACTTATTGCTACTTACCTAAAAAGGTGCCCCAGATCCGGGTAGAGGATCAAAACAAGCCCAAACAAGGAACCATAATATAAAGCAAGCAAGTCAAACAATGAAAATCAATTAAAGGTGATTTAGCCCTAAGGTAACCCCACTTTTAAGTATTTCCCCAGCAGAGTCGCCAGTTCTGTAATGCGGTGGGAGAACTGACTTGGGTGTTTTGCGTTTGATTGCAATTGTTGGGGATAGCAAGAGTCGCCACTGACTTTTCTTTTATCCAATAAGGAAAGGCTGAAAAGAACAGGAAAGACCTTTCGAGATTATTTCTTGAGTTCAGGGGGTAGGTTATGAAAAGGGAAGGTGTTAGCACCCTTTTCATCAATAGTTATCTACGGACTCTTAGTTCCTTGCTAGATCACTTTCTTTTGTTTGAAAATGTGCTTGTGGTATGGGTTTTGAAAGTATTTTGAAAACGTCTTTGTAATGGTTCTCGTTTCTATAAGAACGTGTACAAAGTGTTGTTTGGAAAATATTTCAAAGAAGTGTTTGTGAAGTGTGTTATTTTTTTTAAGTGATTTTGAAAATGTGTCTTTGTAATGGCTCTCGTTTTTATAAGAACGCGTACAAAGTGTTTGTCTTTTGAAAATGTTTCAAAATGAAAGTGTTGGCGTATAAAATGTTTTTGTTGTGAGCAAGCGAGAAACTAGGAGCAACCTACCTACTCAAAAGGTCTTAAATGTTATTTTCCTCCTCCTTTAAATGTTGTTATCTTACCATTGATTTTGGTAAGAAGCCTCATCATTGAATGTGAAGGGACGGGCGTGGGACGTTTGTATAGTCATAGAAGGCAACTTATGGGACGTTTTAGCAATGTCGTTTAGGGACGAGATCGTTTACCGAAGGCAACATTGAGAGTCATCGAGGGACTACGATCTTTTATCGAGGGTCTTTGCTAAAACTCCCATATTCGAGGGACATGGCTATTTTTCCGAGGCAACAAGTGGAATTACCCTAAGGGTGCATGTGCGAATAGTGTGTTTGATTTGCATGCATTTAGTCTTTGATTATGGGTTGTCTACTTGTTGTTTTTATCTTACCATACATACCCTATTTTACTAGCAAATCATACAAAAAGTAATAAAATGAAGAAAGATAAAATCCTACACTATTACAACCATATTGAAGTGAATGAAAATATAAAGGCAAAAATAAAATAAAATCAAGAAAAATGAGGGTCTTTCGATTGATGCAGAAAACCCTTCGATTCTGCACTTTTTTGGCTCTCTTTGATTTGGCCTGAAAAGGGTGAAGGCATGACTTTCGACTGAGGCCTGGGGGGTTAGCATGTTGTGCTTTTCGATTGGGCCTGGAACCAATGCAAGATGCAATTTTCCTTTCTTCCTCCTTCGAATGGGGATTGAAAGTAGTGAGGGAATGCCTTTCGTCTAGGCCTGGACTTAGTGCAAGCGTGCCTTTCTGCCTCCTTCGACTAGGGACTGAAAGCAGTGAGGGAGTGCCTTTCGTCTGGGCATGGACTTAGTGCAGGCGTGCCTTCTGGCTTCCTCTTTCGTTTGACCTGGAGATTGGTATAGAAGCCATAAGCTTTGTTTCCTACTACTTGTTTCTTGTTTCCTGTTTCTTTCGTTTGAACTCTTGAATAGCAACATGGCCTAAGGTCATGATAGTATTGCCTTACAATCAGTTTAATATTTAATGCATGTTTAGGTAAACAAGAAGAAAAACGAAAGGGTTAGCTCTGAAAACATATTAAAAGGGTGGAAACAAAAAGAACAAATGTATGTACATGCTTGAAACAAAAGAAAAGCTTATTTACATGTTATACAAGAAACAAAAAGTTCAAGGTTTGGAACAACTTACCTTGCTGGAGGCTGGAGGGTGTGTTGGACCTTGAAGTGGTTACCTTGAATGCTATTGGATTCGAAGGAAGGGACCAGAGGCAGCGTTTCTACTATTTGATTCGAAGGAGAAAAACAAATGAAATGTTTTTCTTGCTGGATTCGAAGGGTAACAAGATGTAAGGATGCTTCAGATTCAAAGGGGACAAGTGTTTGGGATTCTGGGTTTGTGTTTTTCTTAAATTTTTAAGTGTTTGAGAACTTATGGTGTTTGAGAAATTTGAAGATTCCTTCCTCTGGCCAAAAAGTCCTCCTCAAAACATTGTGAAGCCTCTTATTTATAGGCAAGGCTGCCTGAAGCTTTTGGAGGGAAAACAAAAGGTTTGAACAAATTGAGTAACCTGTTCCTGTAGATTTCGAGAGACAGTGCCTTGTATGTTATTTTGGTGCAAGAATGAGGCAGTGTTTCAGGACTGTTGTGCAGCAGTCTTGGCCAGTGTAGCAGGCCTGAACCTGGCAGCAAGCATCTTTGAATATTATCCTTTCTTTTTGACCCTTCTTCGACCAAACTCTTCTCCAGGAAATCCTATTTTGATTTTCCTCTAACAAGTGCCTTTCGATTGAGTCACTTTTGTGCATCCTTCGAAGGAGCCAAAAGTGTGACCCTTGGATGGGTCACTAAAAACATGCCTTAAAGTGGGCTTGTAAATCCTTCGAATGGACCATCAAGTATGTCCTTTGAATGGGATGCCCAGAGTTGGATTCGAAAGATGCTGATTTGAAGGGTAACAGTTACAAATGAAACCTTGTGAAGGTGGTTCTGCCCAGTCAAAGGCTTGTCTGCCCAAAGGTCCATGTGGCCAAACGAAGGAGTGTACATAGGGGGTCATTGCTTTGTGACTTCATGCAAACATGCAAAAGATCTATGTTTAAACAAAACTTGCATGAAGAGAACCAACATGCCTAAACGAAAGGTGTGATCAGTAGCTTGTACTTAAGGATTCATGTTCCCAAACAAAACAAGCATGAAGGGAGTCAAATGCCCAAACGAAGCTTGCAACAAAGGAACCACATGCCCAAACGAAAGGTGCATGTAGGAGGCCAAAATGTCCATATTCAAAGGAGGCACATAGGAGACAAAAATGCAGACCGAAGGATGCCAAAAGGGAGCCTCTTGGCCTTGGAATTGAAGGAGGCTACAAGAGGCTTTGTGCCTTGTGAATGCATGCCAGCATGCCATAGATCCACACCCATTCGAAGGATGCAAGGCAAGCTTGCATCAAAAGAGGCCAAAAGGCCAATCGAAGGAGCTGAAACGAAAAACACTTGTTTTTCTCCAATTTGGTCAAAATATTAAATTTCTTTGTTTTCCCCTTTTTTTACAGTTTCCTTTTAATCTTGGTACTGGAAAATCCCAATGTATTTGTGCAAGCTTGAACCTTGAAAATCCTTGTGAGAAATGCCTTGAAAAATGAGAGGGAAAATTTTGGGGTACGACAATCGCCCATAGGTCTTACCTTAGGATCTTAGATCGGTCGTAGATCTAAATTTCCTTGTAGGTTGTTCGTAGATCTAGCTTTCCTCTTATAGATCGCCCGTAGGTCTCCCCTGGAAGATCGTCTGTAGGTCTCACTTTAGGATTGTAGGTCGTCCATAGATCTAGCTTTTCCTTTATAGATCGCCCGTAGGTCTCCCCTAGCAGATCACCCGTAGGTCTCGCTTTAGGATTGTAGGCCGTCCACAGATCTAGCTTTCCTCTTATAAATCACCCGTAGGTCTCCCCTAGCAGATCGTCCATAGATATAGCTTTCCTCTTATAGGTCATATGTAGATCTAGCTTTCCTCTTATAGATCGTCTGTAGGTCTCATTGTAGGATTGTAGGTCATCCGTAGATCTCATATGTTGTCTTTTCGTACCCATCTAGTCAATCTTCATCTCGCATAATAAGCGCCCCTTTTGATAACCTCGTATTGGCACTATTACCCCAATACGAGCAACCACCTTCTAGAGTTCATCCATAAACCTTCTCATCAAAAAACGAAAAATTATTTCCCCAACAAATATCACAAAAATAAATAAATACTCACACTTTCTCCCAGAACAAATTTTTTGCATTGGTATTTAATCATCTTATACCTTAAACGTCCGGAAGGCACGAGCCAATCGTACTTTCAGGTTTAAGACGATTAAATAGGGGCAGCTGTAATACCCCAAATTTGTTCTACCCTTTAACAAGGACCATTTGGCTTATCGTATACATACCTTCCATTAGGTCATTTTACGCGTCATGCATCATTAATCAATAAGTTCATCAATCACAAGATGTCTGAAGCTAGGGTATTAATTCATGAACTCTTTTATCAACAAGCTACAAGGACACCTTCATCATGGGCTTTTAAGCCATCATGGTGCATCTCAAGGAATCGTGGGGTTTTGTGATCATCATCACTCATATGCTTCTAATTGTTCCTATCTACAAGGTTTTCCTCATGACATTTTCTTCAAGATCATTGGTTGTCAATCGAGGTGCCTTTGCATAGTGAAGTACAAGGTCTTAATCATGGTATGAAGGTGATATTATGGATGTGTAATATGATCAAGGCATTGTTATTCTATTGCTCATATAGTTGAGACATGGTACAAGACGTGGATTGTAATCAAGGTGTCATCTTTCAAATTGTTTGTTGCTTGTCATGAGAGCTAATTTAGGTTTAGGGTGGTATGGATTTGATAATGGAGTCAAGGTTTCATTGATTTCTGATATAATTCGAAGTACTCATTCAAGTGATAACTTCAACTCTAAGTTTGATCAAAGTTGTCAAGATTCGGTTCATGCAAGATTGAATGTTTTATGTGAATTTCTTGGTATTCAAATAACAAAGGCATACTTCAAAGTACAATTAAAAGAATAACTTGTTAATTCAAATAGAAGAACGTTATGATCATTTGCATTTGGAATCGGATTCAAAAGCTCACAAGGCAACAAGATCCATACATGTTCAGTACCTACCAATTACATACAAGTTTCCATTTCAAACATCATACTAAAATACCATACTATATCAAACTTCAACATCATCAAGGATCCATCAAATTACCTTCATAATTCGTTCAAAGTGAATCAAGGCACTTTACCTTCGATCAAAATGAATTCAAATTACATGGTTCTGATGTATCAAGTTATCATATCATTTCCGTCTACATCCCCATCACTCGTCATCTTTATTCAAGTTCATTTTCTAAATGTTCCCTAAAAAAAGAAAACTCTAAATTTCCAAGGCGATCTCCATATGCTTCCTGTCCATTTTGCTTACTGCAACCGCGCCAAACCAGCAATCCACGACTTGCCCTGCATCAAAACAGGGACAGCTTTGTGTCAAAACTATTAACAAAATAGGTGCTAAAAGAAAAACAGTTGACAATTATCAACCTAAACAGTCATTGTGCATGCATACAACCCCTGCAAATTGAATTCATAATAATCAAAATGGAATTTCCCAGCCCTGTACAAGCCCTGTAAATTTCAGAAAATAACTAGATCAAAAAACACAGTAGCATTATTAACCTCCAAGTGTTTTTCTAACTTCTATGATACGGTGGCAGAACCGACTGTTATATACTGTACTGGTTTTGCATTTTGTATTTGCAAATTTCACAGTAAGCAAGAGTCGCCATCGTCTTTTCTTTTATCCAACAAAGGAAAGGGTGAACGGAACAGAAAAAGACCTTTTTGATAATTTTCTGAGTAAGGGGGTAGATTATGGAAAGGGAAGGTGTTAGCACCCTTTCCATCTGTGGTTTTCCACGGGCTCTTAGAGGTTTGCTCATTTTAAAAAATACCTTTGTGATTTGTGTTTAGAATGTTTTGAAAACGCCTTAGTACGGAGAACTTTGTAATGTTTCTAGGGATATTGGAGAAAGTATACAAAGTGTTTTGAAATTGTTTTTGAAAAGTAGTTTTTGTGTAAGTCAAAAATGTTTGAGCAAACTTCTAACAACTATCTACTTTATTACTCGAAAAGGGTCATTCTTTTCCTCTTTTCCTTTAGGCAATGCTATCCTACTATTAGTGAGTAGGTAGTTTTGTCATCGGATGTTTGAGGGACAATCGAAGGGACATTTTATAGTCACGAAGGCAACTTGTGGAGACGCTTTAACAATTTTCTTTTAGGGACTAGATCATTTATCGAAAGGCAACTGTAGGGTCATCGAGGGACTATGATCTTTTTTTTATTTATGGGTTTTTGCTAAAGTGTTCTTGCCTCATGACTGTTTTATTTCTTAAAGGCAACCAAAGTGGGATACCCTAGAGGTGCTTGTGTGAAATTGTGTTCAATTCAGTTATTTATCTTTTTGATAATTTTGCTAACGTTTAATTATTAGTCTTTGCCATACAATCCTATTAATCATACATCAAGCAGTTAATATGAAAGCAGTAAAAATGCAGAAGGTAGGTGTCCTACGCTATTACAACTAAATCGAAAGACAAGAAAAATGTAAATAAAAAAAACAAAGAACAAAATAAAGGAGAGAAAATGAATTCTTCGATCCAGGCCAATGGACTCCTTCGATTCACCCTCCTTTGGACTTCTTTCGATTGGGCTTGAGAATTAACGTGAGCAAGCTTCGATTTGCACCTTTTCTGCCTCTTTCGACTGAGTTTGGGAATGGCATGGGCAGCCTTCGATTGCAGCCTTCTCTACTTCTTTCAACTAAGCCAAGGAGTGGCCATGAGTGACCTTCGACTGCAAACTCCTATGCTTCTTTAGATTTAGAATATGAAGTAAAATGGACCTACAAACAGCATGAATGCATATCCTTCGTTCACACTCCTTTTGTCTTTCATTTGGGGCTGTACAGGTTAGTTCCAACAAGAAAAACAAACAAGTCTAGAGGGCAGAAACGAAGAACACAACTAAGGGGTTATCTATATATTATGCTTAAATGAAAAGTAAGTACATGGATATTTACATGTCATGCTGAAATGAAAGATGCAAGGTCAAGGGGACTTACCTTGCTTAAAACTGGAACTTGTGTGGGGGACTAGAGTTGTTAGATGCCCTTGAATTCGAAAGGAGAGGGAACAAGGGTGATGTGATCTTGTTGAGTTTTGAGAGTTTTTTTATGTGCTTCTCCCTTTCGTCTGATCCTTCTATGTAAGTGTCCAGTCTTTTTAGCTTGCAAGCATGCTGCTTATATATTGTAGAAGGGAGGGGACAAGAAGACAATAGTTTAAACTGCCATAAACAAACATTTTCAAAGTCATGAATGAAGTTTTGTAACTGTGGCCAAAAACATGGGATCTTGTCCTCTTTTGAAATTTGAATATATGTGGACATTTTTCCTCCTTCGAATGCCTTCAGTTTTCATCCTTCGATTAGGCCTTAAATTGCCTTTTTTTCGAATGGACCTCATGTTGCCTTTTTTCGAATGGACCTCATGTTGTCTCATTTCGAATGGACCTCATGTTGTCTCTTTTCGAATGGGCATCATGTTGTCTCTTTTTGATTGGGCCCCTTATGTAGCCTTCCAATGGGCCTTCTGCATGCTCCTTCGAATGGCTCTGATTCAGCCCCTTCGAATGGCCAATAATATGTGTACTTCTAATGGACTTTTGGAATGACATAGTGTAGAAATTGGGCTGTCAAAACTTAGCATGAGGGAAGTTCCTGCCTTGTACAGACAGGCATGTAGCAGGTGTTTGCCTTATAGGCGTGAAGAAAGTTCCTGCCATGTGCAAGTAGGCATGCAGGCCATTTGTCCCAATGGGGGCCTGTGTGAAAGAAACCAAAGGTGCTTAAAACGAAGGAGGCTCAGAGATAGTTCCAAACGAAAGAAGCCAGGGGTGCTTCAAACGAAGGAAGTCAAAAGGAACTCCCCTTCTTTCTGAATCGAAGGGAGCCAATCCAAAGGAAAACAAAGCTCAATCGAAGACTTGCAGACCAAGGCTTGATCGAAGGGTGTTTAATGCTTAATCGAATACTAGTGAGTCAAGCTTGTATCGAATGTTTTTAAGGACTCAGTTGAAACTTGTTGTTATGCCAATCGAAAGGCATTGTTTAACTTCCAATCGAAGGACATTGTTGTACTGCCAATCGAAATGCACTTTGCTAATATTCAAAAATTTCCCCTTTCTTTAACCAAGTGTTTGTAACCCCCATGTGAAGGAAAAATATTGGAAAAATATGGGAGGGAAAATTTTGGGGTACAACAACTGCCCCTGTTCAATCTTCTTAAACCTGGGGATGTAGATTGGCTTGTATGCCTTTCATGATCTGAAGGTGGAAGATGATTGAACACTAGAGTGCCCAGAAATTTGCACTCGTCTGAAGTGATATTGTTGGTGAATAATATCGAGAATGAGCTTATAATTCCATTTGGAAAAGATGACAGAAGATTTTCATAGATGGGCTTAAAGATGCCATCCAGAGAAAATGACAGAGAGTCGTCGGTGATGGGCTTAAAGATGCCATCCAGAGTAGATGCTGACTTCATAAGAGGTCTCTTTGTGGGTATTCTTGTTCCTGTTGTCTGAGGAGGAGTCCACTGGGGGATGTTGATTTCTATTGTCTTCCTATTTGAGGAAAACCATGTGTGGAATAGAGTCTAGGAACTTCAGTTGTCCATTACTCTACTGGGGAAGCTATCTCTTGACATTGAGAGATGAAATTTTGTTGTTTTCTGGTCGAAATCCAGGCTTCACAGTAACTTGCTTAGGATAACAAAAGTTGACTATTATCTGGTTGTATCCCAGGCTTCACAGTGACTTATTGGGGAATATGAAATTAACTGCTATTTGGTCAGTTCCAGGCTTCGTAGTAATTATAAATATTGAACTGTTATCTGGTCGTATCCAGGCTTCAGTGATTTGAAGAAATTAAGTTGTTATCTGGTCAGGTCCAGGCTTCAACTTGAATCTGAGGTGTATCATTATCTGGTCGTATCCAGGATTCGATGATTTGAAGAAATCAAGATGTTATCTTGTTGGATCTAGGCTTCAACTTGAATCTGAGGTGTACCGTTATCTGGTCGAGTCCAGGCTTCAGTGTCATAAGTTATACTATCATCTGGTCGAGTCCAGGCTTCCTAGTAATAAACTGATATCTGGTCGGACTCCAGGTTTTACATCGTCTTTAACTGTTATCTGGCCTAAATCCAGGCTTCACAGTGGCTTAAACTATTATCTGGTCGGATTCCAGGCTTCACAGTAATTGATAGAGTAAACTACTATCTGGTCAGATTCCAGGCTTTACAGTAACTTAAAATGCTATCTGGTCGGATCCAGGCTTCACAACGTCTTGAATTATAGATTGACTGTTATCCGGTGGAATTCGGGCTTCAGCAATGATGTTAACTGCTATCTGGTCGGGTTCCAGGCTTCACAGCAACTTATACTGTTATCTGGTCGAATCCAGTCTTCACAGCGTCTTGAATCGTAGATTGACTGTTATCCGATTGGAATCCGGGCTTCAGCAATGATGTTAACTGCTATCTGGTCGGGTTCCAGGCTTCACAGCAACTTATACTATTATTTGGTCGAATCCAGGCTTCACAGTGTCTTGAATCGTAGATTGACTGTTATCCGGTCGGAATTTGGGCTTTATAGTGATTGATGAGCTTGTTACTTCAGATATTTGCCCTGTCTTATTTCAGGAACTATTCTGGAGCTTGTTGCAAATTGATGGTGACATTTGTCTGTTGATCTTTCCTGAAAAGGTAAGGAGTTAGATGTATGGAATGTCATGATACATGAAATTGCATTGGGTAATGATGTTCTCAAAATAAATGAGATTGTGTTGTATACAATATGCATGCGCCTGACATGATGTATGAACATGGAATGCTGTTGCGAATTTCCTAGTCTGGGAAAATAAATCCCTGACTGCTGCTGGAGAGTATTAGGAAGCTGAATCTTTCGTTACCGTTGGGGATGATGAATGGAGATGATTTTCCGGGGATTTCCTCCTTCTGTTTGAGGGTACTCTGTCGGGGATCTTTGACTTCTTCTTGATAATGACTCTGTGGGGAAGGAGATGCTTTGTTGGGAGATTTTACCCATGTAGAGAAGTAAACTATGTTAGGGGATAAACTTCCGCGACTAGAGAAATAAACTCTACTGGGGATAAGGCTTTATAAACTATTCGAGGTTATAAAAACTTAGCTGGATTTCATCTCTCTGAGGGAACTTTTGCTGGAGGACGTCTCTGCCTTTGTATCTGCTGGAGAACATATCTGCGGGGACTGCAAATGGCTTTTTAGACTTGGTCCCGTTCCTTAAAGTCATTAGCAACTGTCTTTCTGTTTTTTATGCAAGTATTTGTAAACAGTAACCATATTCAAATGCATATGTCAAAAATAATCACTGGACATTTTTTGCAAAACAAAACATAAAAAATGAAAAGTTTTGCACTTTCAAAGAAATCATTTGTATTGATTTTGAAGTTTGGCCTATAATAGGCGTTTTTTGTACAAAGAGACTGACATTCTAGTAGGAGAATGCCATCGTGAAAATTAAAACTATACAAAATAGTGTACAAAGAGAAACAACTATGTGTAATAATCCCATTGAGTTTCAATTATGTTATTACCCTTATGTCCTTGAGCGTCTCAACACTTTGCTACTTGTCTGAAGTTGACTGGATCGATTGGTACCGTTTGAGCTTGATAGTTGATATTGAATTCTGACGGCGAGGTGATCCAACGAGACATAGTTATACGCTTTAAATCCCTAACTTTTTCCTGGACCTCCCTTTCGGGTTTTCAGTCCACCGGGATACCCTTTTTTGCCCAAGCCGCCTTTTCAGGTTCTCGACTTTCTGGGTGTATAGATTTTTTTATGTATATCCCTAATTTTTTTCCTGAACCCTTTTGGTTCGCCGGGATGCCCTAATTTTTGCCTAGGCCAGTCGACCTAGCGGGTCCTTTTTTATGTGTAGTATCTTTTAACTGTGTCTGCATTTACAGGGTGAGGAAGGTCATCACCATCCATGGTGGTTAGAATCATGGCTCCACTGGAAAATATGCTTTTGATTACAAATGGCCCTTCGTATGTGTGAGTCCATTTGCCCCTGGAATCACCTTGTGGCAGTATCATGCGCTTGATCACTAGATCA
The DNA here is from genome assembly GCA_948472305.1 of Vicia faba. Classification (NCBI taxonomy): domain Eukaryota; kingdom Viridiplantae; phylum Streptophyta; class Magnoliopsida; order Fabales; family Fabaceae; genus Vicia; species Vicia faba. Next base: position 1,175,120,632 of record OX451738.1, on the reverse strand, counting down.
CCCACTTGATATACCTGACGTCTGACCTTTTTGTTAAAAGCCTTGATCATATGCTTCTAGTACATCTGACCATGACAAATAGCGGCTAACCATTTCTCATCAATCAGATTTAGTTAGTCAAGTCGAGTCTGCATCCAATCATCTTCGTTCAAACCTGCATCCTTCATGATTCTTAAAGAAGGGATCTGGTCCTCAATAGGTAGGACAGCCTCCATACCATACACCAGAGAATAAGGTGTTGCCCCTATTGACGTACGTGCTAAGGTGCGGTACCCATGAAGAGAAAATGGTAGCATCTCATGTCAGTCTTTATATGTCACCGTCATCTTCTGTGTGATTTTCTTAATGTTCTTGTTAGCAGCCTCCAAGCGCCATTCATCTTCGGACGGTAGGGAGAAGAGTTATGATGTTGGATCATGAATTGCTTACAGAGTTCGGCGATCATAGTATTGTTGAGATTCGTACCATTGTCTGTGATGATTCTTTCTGGAACATCATACCGACAAACAAGGTTGGTCTTGATGAACCGCGCCACAACACTCTTGGTAACAGTAGCAAAAGAGGCAGCCTCAACCCACTTCGTGAAGTAATCAATGGCGACTAGGATAAAGCGGTGCCCGTTTAAAGCGGTAGGTCTGATTTCTCCGATCATATCGATGCCCCACATTGCAAAAGGCCAAGGAGCAGTCAAGACGTTTAAGGGAACCAGAGGTACGTGTACTTTATCAGCATAGATCTGGCCTTTGTGGCAAGTCCAGGAATGCTGATAACAGTCTGCTTCCATAGTGGACCAGTAATATCCTTCCCGTAGGATCTTTTAGCCATGGTGTGTCCACGAGAATAGGTGCCAAAGGTACCTTCGTGTAAATCTGCCATAATCCTCTCTGCTTCGCTCTTGTCTACACACCGAAGTAAAGTAGAGTCATGATTGCGCTTGTAGAGGATTCCATTACTGAGGAAGAACTTTGCGGAGAACCTTCTCAGAAACTTTTTATCATTGACAGATGCCCCCTCAGGATATTCTTGAGCCTCGAGATACCTTTTCACTTCATGGAACCAAGGTTTGTCTGTTACCCCTTCAATATCGATCTCACAGCAATATGCTGGTTCATCCAATATCTCAATAGTGATGTGAGGAGCTTCGTTGTCCCATCTGACCGTGAACATGGACGACATAGTAGCTAGCGCGCCTCTAACTGGTCCTCTTCTCGTGGAAAATGTTCAAAGGTGACTTCTTCAAAGTGCGGGAGCAATGTCAGCACATGTTCTCTATAGGGGGTAATATTAGGGTGCTCCGTGTCCCACTCTCCTTTGATTTGACTTATTACCAAGGTTGAATCTCCTAAAATGCTTAAGAGCTTGATCCTCATGTCAATAGCATCTTTGAGACCCATGATGCATGCTTCATACTCAGCCATATTATTGGTACAGTTGAAACATAGTCTGGCCATGAAAGGAGTATGATAGCCCTTGGGAGATATGATTACAGCACTGATACCATTGCCAAGTGCGTTGGAAGCTCTGTCAAAAACCATAGTCCATCAGGATCCTTTCTTAGGTCCTTTATCTGGTCCAGGTTCTTCACAATCAGTTACTAACATGATTCTCTCGTCCAGGAACTCAAAATTTATGGACCGGTAGTCGTCCACGACCTGGTGGGCCAAATGATCAGCTAATACACTTCCTTTGATTGCTTTCTGGGTTGTATATTGAATATCGTATTCGGTCAGGATCATTTTCCATCTCGCTATTCTTCTGGAGAGAGCGGGCTTCTCGAAGATGTACTTTATCGGGTCCATCTTAGATATCAATAAAGTAGTGTGGGTCAACAAATACTGTCTCAGTCGGCGAGCAGCCCATGCCAAAGCACAGTAAGTTTTCTCGAGCATTGAGTATCTTGTTTCACAGTCGATAAACTTTTTGCTAAGGTAGTATATTGCATGCTCTTTTTGACCAGACTCGTCATGCTGCCCCAGCACACACCCCATTGAATTTTCTAACACTGTTAAGTACATTATCAAATGTCTTCCTTCAATCGGTGGCATCAGAATTAGAGGCTCCTCAAGGTATTCCTTAATTCTCTCGAAGGCAGTCTGGAATTCGTCATTCCACTTTACTACTTGATCTTTCTTCAGGAGTTTAAAGATTGGCTCACAAGTAGCAGTTAGATGGGAAATGAACCTGGAAATATAATTTAGGCGTCCCAAGAAACCTCTAACTTCCTTCTCAGTGCAAGGAGCCGGCATTTCTTGTATAGCTTTTACCTTTGTAGGGTCTACCTGAATACCCTTGTCACTGACAATAAAACCTAGGAGTTTACCAGACCTTACTCCAAAGGTGCACTTATTCGGATTTAATCTCAACTTGTACGTATTCAACCTATCGAACAGTTTTTGCAAGTGATCAAGGTGTTCTTCTTCCGTTTGAGATTTGGCTAACATGTCGTCAACATAGACCTCTATCTCATGGTGAATCATATCATGGAACAAAGCTACCATGGCTGGCTGATAGGTTGCCCCTGCATTCTTCAATCCAAATGGCATTACCTTGTAACAGAAAGTGCCCTACTGTGTGACAAAGGTTGTCTTCTCCATGTCTTCGGGTGCCATTTTGATCTGATTATAACCAGAGAACTCGTCTATGAAGGAGAAGATCTTATGCTGTGCGGTGTTGTCAACCAGAACATCAATGTGGGGAAGCAGAAAGTCATCCTTGGGGCTTGCCCTGTTCAAGTCTCTATAGTCTACACACATATGTATCTTGCCGTCCTTCTTAGGCAGCGGAACTACGTTAGCAACCCATTATGGATAGGAGGTAACAACTAAGAACCCAGTGTTTACTTGTTTCATAACTTTGCCTTGATCTTCTCTGACATTTCAGGACGCATACGACAGACCTTCTGCTTTACTGGAGGGCAATCCTCTTTTGTCAGAAGGCGATGAACCACAATATCAGTGTCTAGTCCTGGCATGTCCTCATATGACCAAGTAAAGATCTCTACATAATCATGCAACATCTGAATCAACCGCTTTTTGACACTATGCTCCAAGTTTGCACCTATCTCGACATCTTTTTTGTCCTCTTCTGTACCCAGATTCAATGTCTCAACTGGCTCTTCATAAGGCTGTATAGCCCTTTCTTCCTGTTGTAACAGTCTAGCAAGTTCTCCTGGTACCTCACAATCTTCCTCACCTTCGTCCTCGGCTTGGTTGATAGGATTTTCAAAGTCATAACCGGCAATAGCAGAACTGTCATCAATGGGATCCATAGTGGATATGGATCTGCAGTTTGATATGTGAGTGTGTGTAAGAGCATAGCTGCATTGATAAAATAAAGCATAAAAGAAAAACAGAGAGCGCAAAATTTGTATGCAAAAATCGTCCAATGCTTTATTAATGACATGTGATATTGAAACATGATAACCCTCACAAATAAACCATTGTGCCCCGGGTAAGGCACGTGGCCATAGAGTTTATATTGTTTATTTATTACATAACCAGAAAAACAAAAAGACAATTACTCCTGAATAAAAGTAATCGGCACAAAGTCTTTAACTGTCCAGTTATTGGGTCCACCGTTGGTAGTAGGGAAGATCCAGCTATCTATGTCATAGTCACCATCATTGTATTCTAAAGCGTTGACCCCATGATTGTTGATGCGTAGGGGAGGTCCTCCAGCGCGAGCACGACAAACAGCCCTTTGGGCCCCTTCTTCAATGATTGCCTTGGCATTCTTGAGTGAAGCTATCTTCAATGGAGGTATGGTGATCTTCGACATACTGGTAACAGTCTAATTTGCAGACATGGCCAGAGGCACCTTCAAAATTTTGACAAGGAGTCTCGATGAACTCGTTGTCCATTTCCACATATATGAAAGAGTTCAGGTGGCTTACCATGTACTCCTTCTCACCATGTATTGTGACAATCTTTCCCCTCACTGGTGAAACCACGCGTCCAGAACCTCTCATCTGGATGTTAGTGAAATATCAATGAAGTCGCCACCAAACGTCTTTTATCCCGCCGAAAGGGAAAGGTAAACATCGAGAAAACCTGAAAAGGGAGAAATCACGGTATTTCGACCGAGAGATCGGGTAAGGGAGTCTGTTACGCGAGGGGAAGGTGTTAGCACCCCACACGCCCGTAGTACTCTACGGTATCCACTCTTGTTGTCTAATCTAATGGGTGTGGTCAAATCCTATGTCTATGGCTTAAAACTGAAAAGGGAATGCATGCGAAAGAAAAAAGAAAACAATGTTGGGAAAATAAAAGTTGTGCTCGATCGGGCCCTACCCCAATTCCTACGTATCCCTTTTAAGGAATCAGAGAAGCCGTAGTTCGGCTTATATGTTTTGGTTGGTTTGTGTTTTTTAGTTAGGACAACAAAAACAAATTAGATGGCGAAACATCAAATAAAACAACAAACAAATGAGATGGTAAGACATCGACTAAATAATAACAAAGTAACATGTCAAAGATGGCGAAACATCAAGTGATAAAACAACTCAACTAACAATGACATCGAGAGTCAAAGCAGGATAGCAAACATGTGCGATGGCGAAACATCGGCTTCAAACAAATGTGCGATGGCGAAACATCGGCTAAGAGGTAGTAAGATATCATGGCAAAGATGACAAAACATCGATAATACGAATAACCAAATATCACACCTAACAATGATATTGGGAATCAAAGTAGGGTAACAAACATGTGCGATGGCGAAATATCGGCTTCAAACAAATGTGCGATGGCAAAACATCGGCTAAAAGGTAACAAGGTAGCATAGCATGGTAAGGATGGCAAAACATCAATAATTCGGATGACAAAACATCACACCTAACAATGATATTGAGAATCAAAGTAGGATAACAAACATGTGCGATGGAGAAACATCGGCTTCAAATAAATGTGCGATGGAGAAACATCGGTAAACCAGGTTTAATAGCAAAGCCAAGAGGCACATAGACAAAGTAAGATTGGTTTGTATCTTTTACTCTGAAGAAGGGTTTAAGTTTATTAGAAATGTTTTTATGACTTTCCAAGAAAACAATTTTTGTTTTAAGATGCAAAATGCAAAGGAAGGAAAAACAACTAAGGGAAACTAGCCTAGCACTATCCCTAGTGTTATCATACAATGATTGACCCTAAGATTGAGGATAAAGGAAAATCCTACCTTAATTAACATGTTAAAGGAAGCTTAACAAAACTATCCTATAGGGAACATGCAATGAGAGCGAAGTCGTGATCTCAATTTCTAAATTGAGTGACTCATTGATCAACAATTAAAGAAGAAAAGCAATAAACATCCTATAGGGAACATGCAATGAGAGCGAAGTCGTTATCTCAATTTCTAAATTGAGTGACTCATCGATCAACAATTATAGAAGAAAAGAAATAAACATCCTATAGGCAACATGCAATGAGAGTGAAGTCGTGATCTCAATTTCTAAATTGAGTGACTCGTCGATCAAAAGCAAATACAACACATGAATCAGGGGGAAAAAACCAGAGGGCCTCCTGACATATATCAGCAACAGAGGTCCCATCATGCAATCAGAGAACTATGCAAAATGAAAATGGAAGAAAGGAGATAGTGCAATACCAAACGGATAACTATCCGTAGCAACTGAGCAAGAATAAAAGAAACCCAGAGAACTTCGAGCAAGCTGGCATCAGTAGACAAATCAAGTCAGAAATTACGCCATAAGGATGTAAGTAATGAGATTATCAGATATGAACAGATCCCATGGGAAATGTATAGCATTCACAATCACATGTATATATCCTGCATGGAATATAAAACATGCCAAACACAATAACAGTGCCAGTATAATAGTTGTGTTCCCCAAATAAAGTGAAACACAGTAGCCTCAAGCCAAAAGTGGAAACTTTCTCAAAGTACCTCGCACATTCAACAGACAAGTTAGTATTTCATAAGGTGAATGATGATTCACATAAGGGATGGATGCAACATGATGAAGTGAGAACAACATGATAACCATTATCAAACATTAGACATGATAGATAAGAGGAAACAGGCATATGCACAATTTGGTCAAAAGAATCAGAGGAATGTTGCTCCTTTCTATCACCATATTGAATTGACAATTGAATATCAATCAAGGATCATGGCAGCTTGAAAAGAATATAATTAAAGACCATGGAGGTCATGGGAAAACACATTTCAATCATGTACAATTAATTCAACCACAACTCACAAGCACAATAGAAGATGAATCCCACACAATGCATTAGAAGGTTCAAATATTCAAGCATGGGGCATTAAGTGAAATATATTGAATTTATTTGAAATAAATCATATTCAACATGATCATTAGGTTCCCAATCATAGGCCTCACTCAAGTTCATTGACCATCAAACAATATGCAACAAGATGTGCAACATCAATTGGGTACCTTCACCTCAAAAATACATCAAAAATAGAAAAGGATTTCAATAATTCAAGTCAAAATTTTCTTAACATCTTTGAAGTGTGTAGAGGTTAGAAAGAAAGCCTTAAGTTCATGGATGATTGAGGAAGGAAACAAATGAGGCCTAAAGTTCAAGACTAGTTGGCAAAACTACCACACTAGACAAGTTTTTTCAAAATAATTTGTGGAAAAATGTCAAACCAAGTCAAATAATTCAAGAAAAATGGTTTTCAGATCCTCAACACATTCATAAACCCTAATCAAGACTTTAATTCTATTGAAAATCCAGGGCATAGAGGTTTTGAAAATGAAACTTGCACCATAAGCAACAAAACCCTAAATTTTTTACTTTTAATCTTAAATATTGATTAAGTAAGATCAAAATTCAAACAATTTAAACCAAGATCATACAAATCACCAAGAAACCCTAAATGTCATAAAACATATTTTTTCACATTTTTTGAATTAAGGAAAAGTCAAAAATGAAATTAAATTCATACAATTAGTCAATTAACAAATATTCACATCTCAAAATAACATTTTAATCAAAAATCAGAAAAATGTCCAACCAAAATTAGATTCAAATATTAGAATTAAAAACACACATCCCTGATTTTTTTGGAATTTTTTGAATTGAAGGAAATATTAAAATAAAAATTAAACAAACATTTAACAATTAAACCATTATTTAAGGGCAAAAAATGCAAACCCTAATCAAAAATCACAAAAAATGCAAAACAAAAATATGTTCAGATTCTATGATTAAAAACAAGCTTGCATGATTTTTTTTGAGGATTTTTGAATCAATGGAAGTATTAAAATTAAAATTATAAAGCAAAAATTCAAAATAAACTTCTCAAATTAAATTTCTAATCAAAAATAGAAAAAATATTAAACCAAAGTCAGAATCAATTTTTACATTATTTTGTGAGCTCAAAATATTTTTTGTGGAATTTTTTAGGTCAAAGAAATATTAAAACAAAAATAATCCCTAAACAAACAATTATTTAAATTCATTAATTTTAAACCAATCAAAACATTTTTTTAAAATTCCAATAAAATTACACAAGATAGTAGAAGTTATTTTGAACTTGTGATAATTTTTTTAGAATTTTCTAAATTGTTTTGATCAAGAAATAAAAATCAGAAAAATCAATTAAAACAAAAATATGAAAAATGCATGATAATTTGAAACAGGCCAATCACAGCGCTCCACCTTACTTCATCTTCAACCTCCAGCATAGGGCAAAACGCGTGCAATATCACAGTTCATGAGCCTATGTTCAGATCCATCATTCATGCTCGTTTCTTAACCAAAATCCATGAAATCAAGTGCAAATTAAAGCTAGCATATCATACTACATGATGCAATTTGAATCAAACTCAAAGATTTAGCATAGATCAAGAAATAAAGTCTCAAAAACTGAAGAAAAAAACTCACTTTAAACATCAAAGTCATGAACACGATTTCAACAATTCTTCTTGAATCAAAGCTCAAATATACATCAATCCTAATGATTGGCCAGCTAGCAACTCAATGAACATGATTTTTATCCTCAATTCAAGCTGAAACACATAAATCAAAGTTCAAGAAACTTACATGGATGTGAAATCTGAAAACAAGATTCCTTCACTCCAGAAGCAATCCAGTGGTGCAGGCTTGATCTCCTTACTTCGCTGAAGCTGAATCACCAAGAATTTTGAAGAATGATCCAAGGAGAAGAGAGATTCGAAGCAATTTGCAGAGATGCTTTCAAGATGTTCAGATTTGAAATGTAGCGGTTATGAGCCTCCTCCCGTACAAATGAGCCTTGATTCTTGTTATATAGCACCAGGGTAAGAGGATAGAAGTGGTATTTGGCACTCAAAACTGATGGAGGGTAAGTTTGGAAGTTTTGGCCAAAAAAGAGGATGCACATGGAATCTGCGTTTCACTCGTGCATTTGCTTGCCTTTTGTGCGTTTTGTGAGCCAAATGAAGTCAGAATTACATGCCCAAAGTTCCAGCTCATGATTGTTTGAAATGAAGAAGTGTTGGTGATTTTGCAAAATTGAGCATGTTTTGTATTTTTTTTTTCATCCAAGCAAGCTAATGAAGCATAAGGGCACGAAATGATGAGTGTAATGGGCCTCATCATGTCACAAATTACTCATGGGCTTGATTAGAAGCAAAAGGAATGGCTAAAACTTGAGTTTGCAAGAAATGGCCATTTTGCATATTTGTCAAAATTCAATAAAATGCCTCAAAATTCCAAAGCCCATAACTTGCTCATACTTTTGAATTTTGACACAAATGAGTACAATTTGGAAAGGTATTGAATAGATCTACAATCCCTTAGTTTTGAGTTTTTGCAATTGAATTCATTAAGTCTCTCAAAATTGAGCTTGAAATTCACTAATTTTGGAAAATGACCTATAATTTTGTGACTTCAAAAGACCATAATTCTTGATTCCTTGCCAATTTGGACATGAGACCAAAAGGAGATGAAAGATCATCCTCTTAGCTTTCCAATCATACTTTATTTGCATTTTCTTGATCAAAGGTGAATAAAATATGAATTTTTTGAAATTAAGTCCTTATTTTCCAAAATTAGAAACTTTTAGGGTTTCTTCATGAACAAGTTTCAACCCAAACCTCAATATCTTTGATCCAATGACCAAAATGGACTTCAAATATGAAAAGTAAATCCTTTAATTGATGGTTGGCCAAAAGTTCACTTGGTCAACCTTGACTTTGACTGATTTTGATCAAAATGACCATTTTTCCCCTCTGAATCAATTGATCCACTTCCCTTTAAAATAGATGATCAAAACTTCAAACATATGATCTTCCAAATATATATAGGCCATGTACAAAGTTTCACTTCAAAATTCTCAAGAAATCCTGATAAAAACCCCAAACCCTAATTTTGGTTAACACCTTAGGAGACTGATGAATCATCTTCAAAACTTTAAATCCTCTGGGCATCTTGACCAATTCCTTGTGCAAAGACTTTCCAAATACCAATGAGATGTTGTAGCTTCCCAATCAAGATTTGTACATTGATCAATAGCCTTGATCAAACAAAACCATAATTTGACTGGTGAATCAAAAGAGTGATTCTCTCTTATAATCAAACATAAACTCCAATCCTCTGAAGACCCAAAGAGATGGATAAAACATCTTGAGATATGCAATAACTTTTGAGCTTGAAAGATTCAGAGGTTTAGATGATAAGATTCTACTTGAGCAACTTGTCAATGCAATCAACCTTCAAAGCTTGAGGAAAACCTGATAACCAAAGTACTTTGATCCCATCACAATGTATGAATGTAATGCATTATGATATTCATGATGAAACATAAGCCTAAATCAAGAGGGTAAATTTTGGGGTGCAACAGCTGCCCCTATTCAAATATTTTCAACATGATAAGTGAGAAAAGTGACAACTTACGAGCGTACAAGGTTGAAGATGTTTGAATACGAAAGAACCCGAAAATTTACACTCTTAAAGAAGAAAGAAACAGAAACAGAAAAACCCCCAAGACATGCGTTTGAATGAAGCTGTAACGCATGTTGAAACAGAATAAAAACAAAGAAGAGTAGACGCGACTAAACTTGCGGACAGGTGTGCCAGGGCAAAACTAGGCTTTAAAAGGGGTGAGACGAAACTCAAACCATAGAGTATAGGCAAAACTAAGCTCTGGAAAAGAAAACGTACGCGGGTGAGGAGGCGAAACTTTGAGCTCGACCCAAAGCAAAAGTGGCTAGAGTGCGCGATTCTAGGAGCACTTGCTAATCTCAACTAAGATAGACAGTATGAAGGAACTGAAAGAAATCCCAGAAATGAGAAACAAAAGCGAGACGAAACTCGACTCAATAACCAGTCAGACGAAACTAGACTAGATGAGTACCAGGACGAAACTAGATTTCACGCACGGGTAACGAGGTGAAACTCGACCCATTGAAAAATGATGAGAGTGCATGTTTCTCAGAGCACCTGCTGGTCTCAAGTTAATGGATAAACAGTGGCGAAAACTGATATAAGCATCCAAGGAACAAAGGATATTGATCTCAAACCAGGGACGCAGCACGAACACTGCACTCGGTAAACGAACATCGTCAAAGGGTCCAAGGTATGAAAGCAAAGACGAGACGAAAATCGACTCAATAACTAGTAAGGCTAAACTAATCTAGATGAGTACCAGGACGAAACTGGATTTCATGCACATGCGACGAGGCGAAACTCGACCCAAAGCAAGGAGATTAGGGTGTACACCTAAAAACCTGCTGAAAGCGAATATCAGGACGAAACTGGTATTCGAAAAGGTGCATCAATAGACATTGGAATGAACCGGAGAGGGTAGTGAAGACTAAACTTGAGAAGACCGTGCCAGGGCGAAACTGAACTACAGTCAAAAGTAGACACTCAAACAAACAAAAGATTGACGTCAGAAGGATATTGGTATGGGGAGGAAACTGAGATAATGAGTACGAATACCTCGTTGGGGATTTAATCCAAAATATTAGCAAAATCACTGGGGACAACAGAAATAATAATGGCTTATGTTCCGATGCATGTTTGAATTCTTTTTATATAGCGCAATGCTCCATATAATGGAAATGTTACGCGTTTTGGTAGATGTAATGTAAATGATGCATGTTTAAAAGTTTCACTGGGGAATGGCCAATTGAGAAGCCAATAACCAAGAAGTCGGAATCTGACATGACTTGCAAAAATAAATTGCAAAATCCAAAGGAGAGGAGAAAATACGGGGAACCGCTAGAGAGGGAACCTCGAAGAAATGAAGCTTCGCGGGGAATAACAACCGAGCGACCAGTAGAAACGGGCCACAAACAAAGAGAGGGGCTGCAAAAATAAATTACAAATTCCTAGAGACGATCAGATCGACATTGTAGCTTCTGGAGAAGGACGCCATCTGAAGATCAGGCATTTGAGAGAGAAGATCAGGGTAAGACTGTAATCTCTGGAAAAGACAGCGCGCGGCCGTGTTGAGGATGATATCAAGACAACAAAACCCAACGTGAGGGGTGAAAACCTTTGCTGGGGGAACGAAGCTCTGCTTGGGAAACGGCACTTCGCCGGGGATACAGAACTTTGTTGAAGATTTTTGTTGGAGAGAGATTTTTCTTGGGATGCAACCATTGGATGTATCATGCAGATAGTCACGCAGTATCGACGTTAATGGGGATAAGGAAAGATCTTAACATAAAGATGCCCCAGTCGGAAAATTGGCTAGGAAACGAGAGGTCATGGCGAGGGATCTCTGTTGGCAATTCTGTTGGGGAGTTAAAACTTCTTCAGAATGTGAGTTCCCATTTAAATAACTCCACGGGGGATGTGTGACATATCCAAACTTGAAGTCTCAGAATGAAGCCTTTTTAAAAGAAGATTCCTGGGGCAACAAAACTTCGCTGCAGAAACGGAACTTCATTGGGAATACGAAACTTCCCTGGGGATAAGTAAAGTCCTAAACATACACGGGTCCTGTCTAGCAGAAGAAAACCGAATTTCCCTTCTTGACAATCATTAAGCTCTTTACAGGTGTTCAACGTGTAAAATCTCTTTTGATGTCAAACAAATGTTTTACATGCAAGAAGATGTTTATTTTGGGAACGACAGACCTGATGCGATGATTATTTAAGCCTTGAAGTTGAAAAACTTAACAAAGTGTTGCATCTCTGTTGTGAATGAATCACTGGCTAGAGTGCAAACATTTCAAAACTTTTCTTCCCCTTCTCCTTTTTTCAAAAAAACGAGTCAAGATGCGGGTGATAAGATACCAACACGGATATGCAACACATATTTGGGGAGTTTAGGAAATGTTATCCCGTTGTAGTATGCTTTCGAGTTAAACCCTTGTTTCAGTTGGGACTTTTAGAGGTTGTAACGTGGCCTGGTTCGAGGTTTTTTAGAAAAAAGTTTTTCAAGGCTCAAGTTATTTGGTGCCCACCCCCTTCGTGATATTCTCCTGTCCTAAGTTCAGCTGACTTATCACAAGCATTCATCTTTCAAAAGGATTTATAATGGTAGAGTGATCACGACAAATCCTCCAACATGATTGACACTTAACTTTTGTTGCTTTTGTTTTTGATATTATTGTTCCTCTTCTTTTGATGAAAATTTTATTGAACAATCTTTTTCGGCCTTTTTAGGCTCTCTTTTCCCTAACTTTTTCCTGGACAAAATCTTTTGAATTTCAAATATGGGAGTCCAGCGGGATGCCCTAACTTTTTCCTAAGCGACTTGTTCTCAAGTTTCAATCAAGATAACACATGAAAGTGCGGCAAAGAAACATAATAAAATCCATTATGGGGAAGAAATATCTCCAATTAGGTCCGTTGATCTCGCCAATCTGCCGTAATCTTGATATTACCCTGACCCATGACCTTTACCAACAGCACAGAGCAGTGAAACAAAAAGACAAGGCATCCGCCAGTAAAGTGAATGAGAATCCCATCAATCCAGAGAACCAAACACGCCCCTTGCACAGTAGTAGTTGTGTTTATTATTTGTATTCCAAGGGATCAACCAACCATGACTTAGATCACCATTTCCATGTAAGGCTCACAAAGTTTATATGCACATGCTTATCAAAAATATTGGACGTTTTTGCAAACAAAATAGTAAAAAAGGGAGAGAAAAAAAGCATATGTATACTTGAAAGAAGATATTCTATTGATTTTGAGAAATCAACCTGTGAAAAGGGCATTTACATTGGGAAGCAAGAAATTACAAAATTAAAACAAACAAGTGTTTACAAATGGCAATGTGAATGTGAATCTCCATCGAGTCTCGACTCTGCTATGACTCGTATGACTCTCACGCTTTCATCTTCCTGCTTTCAGACAGATCAATCTTGGATTGGCTTCGAGCTTATGCCAGGTGAGGGAATGAGGGAAAGAAACAAATGATCTCATGATGAGCGTAGTCATTTGCTTTAAGTCCCTAACTTTTGCATGAATCTCCCCTTCGGGTTTTCGATTCACCAGGACACCCTCTTTTTTCCTAAACCGCCCTTTCGGGTTTTCAGTTTAGCGGGTTTTTTTTATGCAAAGTACTTTTTAACTATGTCAGCATTCACATGGAGAGGGAAGTACTCTCCATCCATAGTCGTGAGCATCATCGCTCCTCCAGAGAAAACTTTTCTGACCATGAAAGGACCTTCATAAATCGGAACCCACTTGCCCCTGGGATCTCCCTGGGGGAGAATTATCCTCTTCAGCACAAGGTCACCTGGCTTGTAACACTAAGGCCATACCCTCTTATCAAAAGCTTTCCTTATCCTTTGCTGATATACCTGACCATGAATACTGCCGTCAACCTCTTCTCGTCAATAAGTTCCAACTGATCCATCCGATTCTGTACCCATTCACTTTCATCCAGCTCAACATCCCTCATGATCCTAAGAGACGGAATCTCGACTTCTACTGGCAATACTGCTTCCATGCCATAAACCAACGAAAATGGGGTTGCCCCAGTCGAAGTACGCACAGTGGTGCGATAACCATGCAACACGAAAGGCAGCATCTCATGCCAATCTTTATAGGTTACCACCATCTTTTACATGATTTTCTTGATATTCTTATTGGCCACTTTGACAGCACCGTTCATCTTTGGCCGGTATGGGGAAGAGTTATGATGCTTGATTTTGAAGGACTCACAAAGCTCCTTCATCATTTTGTTATTCAAATTAGACCCATTATCGGTAATGATCTTTTCAGGCACTCCGTAGCGACAGATAATATTGTGCTTAATGAACCGAGTTACCACCTGCTTGGTGACATTGGCATAGGATGCAGCTTCGACCCATTTTGTAAAATAATCAATGGCAACTAGAATGAAACGGTGCCCGTTGGATGCAGTCGGTTCAATTTTGTCGATCATATCAATTCCCCACATTGCAAACGGCCAAGGGGAAGTCAGGACATTCAAAGGTACTGGTGGCACATGCACTTTATCAGCATAAACTTGACATTTGTGACAAACCCGTGCATGATTGTAACAGTCGGTCTCCATGGTGGACCAATAATAACCTGCTTGCAAAATCTTTTTAGCCATGGTATGCCCGTTGGAATGGGTCCCGAAATCACCTTCATGTATCTCTTCAATGATTCTAGTTGCTTCTTTATTGTCAACACATCTGAGCAGTAAACTGTCATGATGCCTTCTATACAACACACCACCACTGAGAAAGAACTTGGCTGAAAATCTTCTTAAGAACTTCTTATATGTGACGGATTCCCCTTCAAGGTACTCATGTGTGTCAAGATATCGTTTAACATCATAAAACCAAGGGTTACCATCTGGTTCTAAACTAGCCTCAAAACAGAAAGTTGGCTCACTTAAACTTCTAATGGTAATGGAAGGTGCCTCATTAGCCCGCTTAACCTTGAACATGGAGGAAGAAGTTGCCAGTGCATCAGCTAGATTGTTTTCTTCTCTGGGAATGTGCTCAAATGTGATCTCTTCGAAGTACGGAATCAGCTTCATAACATGCTCACGATAGGGAATTAGGTTCTGATGGCGAGTCTCCCAATCTCCATTAATCTGGCTGATAACAAGATTAGAATCCCCGTAAACTTTCAAAAATTTGATACACAGGTCGATCGCCGCTTCAATGCCATAAATGCAAGCCTCATATTCGACCATGTTGTTATTGCAATCGAAACAAATACGAGCCGTGAAAGGAATGTGGTATCCCTCAGGAGAAGTGATAATAGCTCTGGCGCCGTTGCCCATGGCATTGGAGGCACCATCAAAAACAAGCATCCAGCATGATCCCGGCTCGGGTCCTTCGTCTGGATCTGGTATGTTACAATCCCGAATATACACAATTTCCTCATCTGGAAAATCAAACTTCATTCGTTCATAATCGTTCAAGGGTTGATGAGCAAGATGGTCGGCCAGTACACTACCCTTAATTGCTTTTTGAGTTCTGTATTGGATATCATATTCAGTGAGAATCATCTGCCAACGGGCTACCCTGCCTATAAGAGCTGGCTTCACGAAAATGTACTTGATTGGATCCATTTTGGATATCAAGTAGGTGGTGTGAGTTAACATGTATTGCCTCAAATGTTTGGCGGCCCAGGAAAGCGCACAACAAGTCTTTTCCAGCAATGAGTACCTCGACTCGCATTCCGTAAACTTCTTACTCAAGTAGTAAATAGCCTGCTCTTTCTTCCCTGTCTCGCCGTGCTGACCGAGGACACAACCCATTGAGCTCTCCAACACAGTTAGATACATGATTAGTGGACTTCCTTCCACTGGCGGCATGAGTATCGGAGGTTCCTGCAAATACTCCTTTATTTTATCAAAGGCCTTCTGACAATCCTTATTCCAATTCACTGTCTGACTTTTCTTCAACAACTTGAACAAAGGTTCGCAGGTGGCTGTGAGATTAGAAATAAATCTAGAAATGTAATTCAACCTTCCCAAGAAACCTCGTACTTCCTTCTTTGTCCTTGGCTCAGGAATTTCCTGTATCGCTTTTAGTTTGGCCGGGTCCATCTCGATACCTTGTTCACTTACAATAAAACCCAACAGCTTGCCAGATCTCACCCCGAAGGTGCACTTATTCGGATTCAACCTCAGCAAGAACTGCCTCAGTCTCTCGAACAATTTTTCCAGATGGACAAGATGTTCCTCTTCCGTGTCAAACTTAGCAATCATATCGTCTACATATACCTCAATCTCTTTGTGAATCAAATCATGAAAGAGAGTGACCATGGCGCGCTGATATGTTGCCCCGGAATTTTTCAAACCAAAAGGCATCACTTTATAGTAGAAAGTTCCCTAAGGCGTGATAAATGTTGTCTTCTCCATATCCTCCGGAGCCATCTTAATTTGATTGTAACCCGAAAAACCATCCATGAACGAAAACACTTTGGAATGAGCAGTATTATCGACCAATACATCAATATGCGGAAGAGGGAAGTCATCTTTAGGGCTGGCCCTGTTCAAATCCCTATAATCCACGCACATCCTGACTTTACCATCCTTCTTGGGCACAGGCACAATATTTGCAATCCATGGCGGATAATTGATGACCTTTAAGAAATTCGCGTCCAACTGCTTCTGGACCTCCTCTTTGATCTTCTTGGACATCTCAGGATGAGTTCTTCAGAGCTTTTTCTTGACAGGAGAACAACCTTCTTTGAGTGGTAGTCGATGTACCACTATGTTTGTATCCAACCCAAGCATATCCTCATAAGACCAAGCGAAGATATCAGAATACTCACAGAGTAGCTCAATCAATCTGACCTTTATACTTTCTTCGAGGTCTGCCCCTATCTTGACTTCTCTTCTTTCCTCTTATGTGCCAATATTCACCACCTCAATCGAATCCTGATTCGGCTGGATAACCTTCTCCTCTTGTTTTAACAATCTTGCTAATTCCTCAGGAAGATCACAATCCTCATATGCTTCTTCTTCAGCTTGATAAATAGGAGTATCAAAGTTATAATGAGCCATAGCAGAGTCGTTATCAATACGATCGGTGGTGGAAGTGCATCTGCATGAACGACATTTTGGCATTTTTTTAGTGACAGTGTGTGAAAAGAGAAACATTGCCATAAAAAAGAAATGGAGCAAAATTTTGAATGCAAAAATGTCATTTATTTCATGATAAACTTGAAAATAAACATGGTGGCCCTACACAAATGATCCACTACGCCTTAGGAAGAGCGTAGGAATTATGATATGATAATAAAAGAAACAAGAAAATTACTCCTCAGTGCTTGAAACTCGGATAACATCCACAGAAGTCCAATTGTTGAGTGTCTGGCCTGGAATACTCGGACGAATCCAATCTTCGACATTATAGTCATCATCCCTATCATCGCCAACTGCATTGGCGTGTCCTTCTTGAGTAGCACAAGGGCGGGAAAACTTCACAAGAGTAGATAAACTAGATGCTATGGGAGTTGAACTCTGCTGACCTGGGCTAAAACCAAGACCGAATTTATCAAACTTTGGAGTAACGTCCAGCACCTGACCCCAACCTTCAGGGTTACCACCTTCCACCACAGCTCTCGCATCCTTGAGAGAATACATAATAGTTTCTGGTTTCTTTTTCTTCTCTGGAGGAGGAAAATTGACAGCATGAACTGTCTCAAATGCTTGAAACGGAGTCTCATGTATCTTGCCTTCAACTTCAACATAGCGGAATGATGTCAAATGACTCATGATGTACTCTTCCTCGCCGCACACAGTTATTACCTTTCCCTCTGCAGGATACTTGAGTTTCTGATGAAGAGTAGAAGTGACTGCCCTTGCTCTATGAATCCACGGCCTCCCCAACAAACAACAATACGCTGGCTGTATATCCATCAAAAAAAATGTAGCCGTGAAGGTGCGAGGATCGACCTTGATTGGTAACTCCACCTCCCCAAACACTGACCTTCGAGACCCATCAATCGCCTTCACCATCAAATCACTAGGGCGCAGCTCCAGCCCGGAATAATCAATCTTCATCAACGCTGACTTTGGTAGTACATTTAAAGACAATCATGTATCTACCAAAACCCGGGATAAAGTAGTGCCCCTGCACTCCATTGAAATATGCAACGCTTTGTTATGGTATGGCCCCTCTGGAGGAAGATCAAAACCTGTGAAGCCCAGACCGTTCCCGGCAGATATGTTAGCACAAACATTCTCAAACTGATTGACTGTTATCTCATGTAGCACGGACGCATTCTTTAACAACTTCATCAAAGCATTTCGGTGAGGTTCTGAATAAATCAACAGAGACAAGATAGACATCTTAGAAGGAGTATGGCTCAGATGATCAATTATGCTATAATCACTCTTTCTGATAATTCGCATTAACTCTTCAACCTCGTCGGGTACTGAAGAAGCCTCTGGTATCGGAATTGGTTGAGTCACATTGGCTGGCGTAACCCTAGGATTACCAATCATCGCCTGTTGTTTTCCTTTTTATCTTGCAGAAACATCTACCGTATCTTGCACATTGGAAGGACCAAATATTCCCCCGCTTCTAGTCATTCGACCCACACCAGAAAAGTTATGAACTTCCTCTTCATTATTTTCAGCGCGTTCTTCTTCAGACGAACTGTTACTTACCTCCTGCTTCACCCCATGGTAATAAACATCAGCACCGTAATACCATGGGATAGCCTTCTCACTGGTATACAGCATGGGACCCGGTACCGTAATCATCAAAGGAGGCGCCCTAGACGGGGCAGGAGTGCACACAGGGGTGTAAGGAATAGATACCATAGTAACATCCTCTTTGGTAACCTTGTGGTAGCTCGGTTTTCTATCAAACTGCAGGGAACCTTCCTTTATCAACAACTGGATATCGGCTTTTAAATAATCACAACCCTTCGGTTGCTCTCTACACTTGGCACACTCTGAAGTACAACCCGGGAAAATAGAATTGTCAAGCAAATACCTCTTAACATACCATAACGGAGTAGTTACTTGTTCCACATTCATGATTAAATTCAACATTTCACCATTATGGTCAATCATATTAACAACACCCCCTCCATGCCTCGGCATTGGGTTCTGAGTAACATTCGGACCAGTCACTGGAGTAAACTCAATTGCCTTAGCATCCAACAAGTCTTGTACTTTGCACTTCAACGCAAAGCAATTGTCAGTAGAATGACCAACTCCGCCTGAATGAAATTCACATCTTGCGTTAGCATCATAGTTAGGAGGAAGTCTTGCGGGTGGTGGTGGCATATTTCTCAAACTGGTCAACTTCAAATCGAGCAAATGGTGGAGTGCTTCAGTAAGAGATACTGGTAAGGGATCAAATTTTCTCGGTTGTCTCTGTTGTTGATTATTATACTGACGGGGAGCATCTTGTTGTCTTTGTTGCTGAGGCAGTGTATTTGGTCTCTGCTGCGGAGGAGCATTAACAGAAATAGAAACAGCATTGATTTGTTGGTGCTGACGATCTTCTCTTCTTCCTCTATGAGATTAAACCTCGCTTGTGTCGCCTTCCCTTTTCTTAGGGTAAGTGTTGAATGGTTTCTTACTACCCCCTGATGAGCCACTAGAACCTCCAATCTGAATTTTCCCCAATTTCAAACCTACCTCAATTCTTTCACAAGCCATAACCAAGTCTGCAAATCCTGCCGAAGTACTTCCTATCATATGCTCATATAATGGCCCTTGCAGGGTACTCATAAACATATCAATGAGTTCTCTCTCCATGAGTGGAGGTTGAACCCTCACAGCCAACTCACGCCACTTCTGAGCGTATTCCTTGAAAGATTCTTTTGGTCCCTGTGACATATTCTGTAACTGAGTGCGATTAGGCGTCATATCCATATTGTACTGATAATGTTTGACAAAATCCCGAGCAAGATCATTCCAGCAACGAATATGAGTTTTCTCCAACTTCATGTACCACTCCAGGGATGCCCCAGATAGGCTATCCTGGAAAAAGTAAATCAAAAGCCCCTGATCCTCAGTATGCACCGACATCTTTCGGAAATAAGCAGTTGCATGAGTAACAGGACATGACATTTTGTTGTACTTTTCAAATGTTAGAGGCTTGAACTTTGGAGGAACTTTCACCCCAGACACCAACCCGAGATCATTAGCATCCATACCAAGGACTCCTTGCCCTTCCACGGCCTTCAAACGTTCTTCCAACAACCGATACTTTATATCCTCAACCTGAACCTCCGACTCTGAACACCGAACAAAAAACTGATCTTCATCCTGGTCAAAGTCATAATCCTGCTCCTGATAGTTCCTTGCACCGCCTTGATTAACTCTTATGTTCCCCACAAGACGAGGTCTAGGAGACGGGGGAAACTGCCCTACATTGCGCACAAAAGGGTTTTCGGGCATCCCGTGAAAATTTCCAGCAGGCTAATCTTGCACATCCCCCAATCCAACAGAAACGTCCTGATAGATCCCTTGATTTCCACCATCCTCTGGATAGCGGCGCTGGTTGTTGACAATGGCAGCCAGTTCCTCCTGTCAACGATCCACGTTGGTAATGACCTCCATGAACTGGGTCATCTGAATAGCCATATGGGCCCTCATTTCAGCGAGTTCAGCTTGAACCTGTTCCATCTGTATTGGCAAATTGTTTCTGGTGGAATACCGATGAGTAGTCGTCTTGAATTCTGAATAAGAAAAGCAGAATAATAAGAATATCGTCTTGAGATAACCTATAATGTTATGAAATGCATGATATGTTTGTCATTTCCAGGTATTCAAGAGTCCTTTTATTCATCAATCACGGCGCGCAACCAAAGATAATCAAGCATACAATCAAAGGAAAAAGGATAATAAGACAAACACTTCAATTATTTACAAACAAAAGAAACGATGGTTCAAGTGACTTCGGACATTTAAGAGCGTAGCGATAAACAACAAAATACGTTTTTCATAGTAAACTTAACAAAAAACTAAATAATAATAAAAACAAACAAATGGTCCCTTCCAACAATCCTGGGGGTGACCAAATACATCAAAAGTAAGTAACAAAAACTAAATCTCCAGAACAAGACACGCTTCAAGATGTTGACAATACTCTTCAAGCCTGGCTTTCTCCTTCAAAAGTTGTGATGCGACTACTTTACTTTCTTGAAACCGATCCTCTGTGACATGCCTCTGGGCTACTTCCTTCTTAAGCTGAGCATCTTTGTCTTTGAGTTGTTTCTCCAAGTTCTAAACCTTCTTCCTATAGCTGTTTTCAGATATCTGAAGCTTCTGGCACTCTTGCTGGGTCTTACTCAACTCTTCTTCCATTTCAGCATGAGATCTCTTCCTAGAACCGGTCGCATCATAAGTTTCCCCTTGAGCTTCTTTGAGTTTGCGAGCTTAGTCGTCCCTTTCTTGATCTACCCGATAGAGTTTCATCCCTGCCTCATGGCCTTTTGCACGAAGTTGAATGTTCTCAACATGAACCTGGGTGAACATCTCGGTAGGCACTGTGTTATTCAGAATAGTAGGAGGTTGCTCACATATAGGAGCCGACCTTGGGAATGGCAACCGTAAAATCTTAACCCTGGCTCTAATCCATTCCAAGTAAGGAACCCTAGCAATAGGAACCTTCTTGCCTAAAGTAGTTATATCCTTCTTGTGAATTCTCTTCCAAGCACTTGTCACTCTTTTCAACATCACAGGATCACTTCCTCTAACAAAATACACTGATTCAGACACCTCATCAACCTTTGGCGGTCCATCCATTGCATATCCCAATTGACGATAAGCAAGCACAGGATTATAGTTGATACACCCCTTAGTTCCTATGAGGGGAACATTAGGAAAATCTCCGCAGCTAGTGATAACACTTCTTACTTCCCCCATGTCATAATTCCACTGGATATCAAATGAGGTAAGGTTGACAAGCCTTGATGACCATCGGAGAGAATGCCTGGTATCCACGAAAGGGC
This sequence comes from Vicia faba, assembly GCA_948472305.1. NCBI lineage: Eukaryota > Viridiplantae > Streptophyta > Magnoliopsida > Fabales > Fabaceae > Vicia > Vicia faba. The sequence goes on along the minus strand of OX451738.1, from coordinate 1,175,098,812 downwards.
CACTTACTGGTAGGTACAACTTAAACCATTGATACAACATCAAATGACATAAACTTACATTACCTCCTTTTCCATGCTTGGAATGAATGGTGTAAAGAGTATCTGCCAAGAGTGTCGGTACCGGGTTCTTGTTTCTAAAAACACAAATAGCCGTCAAATCCATAAAATTTCTCTTGCGAGGGAAGAGGATGATCCCGTATATCATGAGAGCAAACAGAGTGCTGACGTCATTCCAATTCCCTTTCTTTGCCCAGTCATCAGCTTTCTTCACTAGAAAATCCAAATAAAACCCTGTAGTATCCTCACTTGACTTCCAATTGTCTTTCACCTCTTTCCAACCCAAATGAAGAATTTCAGCAATAACTTCGAACTTCATCTTCTCCGGAACTTGGACAAAAGGAACTTCATCGGACAACTTGATATTAAGTAGGTACGCGTACTCTTCTAGTGTGGGAACCAATTGATAATCTTGGAAAGTAAAACACTGTAATTCCTTGTCATAGAACTGGAAGAGGGTGACCAAATCCATTGGGTCAACTGGAGTATTAAGGATTAGTAACAGATTGCCATAATTTTTGTTGAAATTATTCAGAACATCGCCCTTCAGATAGGAACTCAACCTCTTCAACTCGGACACATCAATAGTAGGAATCTGATAAGAGAAAGTATGCCTGGTGGGCTCTTTAACACGAACTGAATCAAACTCAACTGACGGGAGGCCAACCATTTTTAATGGAAAGAAGACTCTTAATGTCCCTGGAAAATGACATGCGCATGCTAGTTATCTTTTTATACATCATTTTTTATAAATAAATATGCTATGATGCAACATGACAGGATCAAAGTTTCACACTGGATCATGGCTTGACCATTACAGAACAGCACCACTCAAGATCAAAAGAAAATCCCAAAGCTTCAAAACTATCATGGGAACCTGAGTCACCTTCTCAACACAAAGTCACCAACAGTACATGTACCTGTAAGAAAAGTTTTCCCGCCCCTCTCACGGGTGTAATCTAGGTCAAGGTAAGGTTAAAAGCCAAACCAGAGTACGAGAGCTCGAATGTCGGTATCATCATACGATAACACCTATCTGAACTATCTCTGAAGTCATGGGTCTCATGGTCAGGTCTACAAAGCATCCACCTCATAGCTGCCATGGCCACTCTATTCCTAGTTCTTATGGAATTCACTCATAGCCTGGGTATGAGGCCTTTTACCTCATGGAACAGCCCACCCACCAAGAAATCAAGAATCCAAACAGTCCATCCAAACCCAGTATGCAGAAAGTAAAGTGCACATAGGATGCAATGCAAACAGATAAATATGCAAACCAGTAAAATAAACACCCAAAAAGAAGACAAACAAGAGCTAGGATCGACTCCGGGATGGACCAACAAAAGGTCAATCTATCCCTAGTGAAGTCGCCAGTTGAAACCACGCGGTCGGAACCTCTCATCTAGATGTTAATGAAACATCAATGAAGTCGCCACCAAACATCTTTTATCCCGCCGAAAGGGAAAGGTAAACATCGAGAAAACCTGAAAAGGGAGAAATCACGGTCTTTCGACCAAGAGATCGGGTAAGGTAGTCTGTTACGCGAGGGGAAGGTGTTAGCACCCCACATGTCCATAGTACTCTACGGTATCCACTCTTGTTGTCAAATCTAATGAGTGTGGTCAAATCCTATGTCTATGGCTTAAAACTGAAAAGGGAATGCATGCGAAAGAAAAAAGAAAACAATGTAGGGAAAATAAAAGTTGTGCTCAATTGGGCCCTACCCCAATGCCTACGTATCCCTTTTAAGGAATCAGAGCAGTCGTAGTTAGGCTTATATGTTTTGGTTGGTTTGTGTTTTTTAGTTAAGACAACAAAAACAAATAAGATGGCGAAACATCAAATAAAACAACAAACGAATGAGATGGTAAGACATCGACTAAATAATAACAAAGTAACATGTCAAATATGGCGAAACATCAAGTGATAAAACAACTCAACTAAAAATGACATTGAGAGTCAAAGCAGGATAGAAAACATGTGCGATGGCGAAACATCAGCTTCAAACAAATGTGCGATGGCGAAACATCGGCTAAGAGGTAGTAAGATATCATGGCAAAGATGACGAAACATCGATAATAAAGATAACCAAATATCACACCTAACAATGATATTGGGAATCAAAGTAGGGTAACAAACATGTGCGATGGCGAAACATCGGCTTCAAACAAATGTGTGATGGAAAAACATCGGCTAAAAGGTAATAAGGTAGCATGGCATGGTATGGATGGAAAAACATCAATAATTCGGATGACGAAACATCACACCTAACAATGATATTGAGAATTAAAGTAGGATAACAAACATGTGCGATGGTGAAACATCGGCTTCAAACAAATGTGCGATGGCGAAACATCGGTAAACCAGATTTAAAAGCAAAGCCAAGAGGCACATAGACAAAGTAAGATTGGTTTGTATCTTTTACTCTGAAGAAGGGTTTAAGTTTATTAGAAATGTTTTTATGACTTGCCAAGAAAACAATTTTTGTTTTAAGATAAAAAATGCAAAGGAAGGAAAAACAACTAAGGGAAACTAGCCTAGCACTATCCCTAGTGTTATCATACAATGATTGACCCTAAGGTTGGGGATAAAGGAAAATCCTACCTTAATTAACATGTTAAAGGAAGCTTAACAAAACTATCCTATAGGGAACATGCAATGAGAGCTAAGTCGTGATCTCAATTTCTAAATTGAGTGACTCATCGATCAACAATTAAAGAAGAAAAGCAATAAACATCCTATAGGGAACATGTAATTAGAGCGAAGTCGTGATCTCAATTTCTAAATTGAGTGACTCATCGATCAACAATTAAAGAATAAAAGCAATAAACATCCTATAGGGAACATGCAATGAAAGCGAAGTCGTGATCTCAATTTCTAAATTGAGTGACTCATCGATCAAAAGCAAATACAACAAATGCATCAGACAAAAACCAGAGGGCCTCCTGACATATATCAGCAACAGAGGTCCCATCATGCAATCAGAGAACTATGCAAAATGAAAATGGAAGAAAGGAGATAGTTCAATACCAAACGGATAACTATCTGTAGGAACTGAGCAAGAATAAAAGAAACCCAGAAAACTTCGAGCACGCTGGCATCAGTAGACAAAACAAGTCATAAATTACGCCATAAGGATGTAAGTAATGAGATTATCAGATATGAACAGATCTCATGGGAAATGTATAGCATTCACAATCACATTTATATATCCTGCATGGAATATCAAACATGCCAAACACAATAGCAGTGCCAGTATAATAAGTTGTGTTCCCCAAATAAAGTGAAACACAGTAGCCTCAAGCCAAAAGTGGAAACTTTCTCAAAGTACCTCGCACATTCAACAGACAAGTTAGTATTTCATAAGGTGAATGATGATTCACATAAGGGATGGATGCAACATGATGAAGTGAGAACGACATGATAACAATTATCAAACATTAGACATGATAGATAAGAGGAAACAGGCATATGCATAATTTGGTCAAAAGAATCAGAGGAATGTTGCTCCTTTCTATCACCATATTGAATTGACAATTGAATATCAATCAAGGATCATGGGAGCTTGAAAAGAATACAATCAAAGACCATGGAGGTCAGGGGCAAAAACATTTCAATCATGTACAATTAATTCAACCACAACTCACAAGCACAATAGAAGATGAATCCCACACAATGCATTAGAAGGTTAAAACATTCAAGCATGGGGCATTAAGTGAAATGTCTTGAATTTATTTGAAATAAAGCATATTCAGCATGATCATTAGGTGCCCAATCATAGGCCTCACTCAAGTTCATTGGACATCAAACAATATGCAACAAGATATGCAACATCAATTGGGTACCTTCACCTCAAAAATACATCAAAAATAGAAAAGGATTTCAATAATTCAAGTCAAAATGTTCTTAGCATCTTTGAAGTGTGTAGAGTTCAGAAAGCAAGCCTTAAGTTCATGGATGATTGAGGAAGGAAACAAATGAGGCCTAAAGTTCAAGACTAGTTTGCAAAACTACCACACTAGACAAGTTTTTTCAAAATAATTTGTGGAAAAATGTCAAACCAAGTCAAATAATTCAAGAAAAATGGTTTTCAGATCCTCAACACATTCATGAACCCTAATCAAGACTTTAATTCTATTGAAAATCCAGGGCATAGAGGTTTTGAAAATGAAACTTGCACCATAAGCAACAAAACCCTAAATTTTTTACTTTTAATCTTAAATATTGATTAAGTAAGATCAAAATTCAAACAATTTAAACCAAGATCATACAAATCACCAAGAAACCCTAAATGTCATAAAACATATTTTTTCACATTTTTTGAATTAAGGAAAAGTCAAAAATGAAATTAAATTCATACAATTAGTCAATTAACAAATATTCACATCTCAAAATAACATTTTAATCAAAAATCAGAAAAATGTCCAACCAAAATTAGATTCAAATATTAGAATTAAAAACACACATCCCTGATTTTTTTGGAATTTTTTGAATTGAAGGAAATATTAAAATAAAAATTAAACAAACATTTAACAATTAAACCATTATTTAAGGGAAAAAATGCAAACCCTAATCAAAAATCACAAAAAATGCAAAACAAAAATATGTTCAGATTCTATGATTAAAAACAAGCTTGCATGATTTTTTTTGAGGATTTTTGAATCAATGGAAGTATTAAAATTAAAATTATAAAGCAAAAATTCAAAATAAACTTCTCAAATTAAATTTCTAATCAAAAATAGAAAAAATATTAAACCAAAGTCAGAATCAATTTCTACATTATTTTGTGAGCTCAAAATATTTTTTGTGGAATTTTTTAGGTCAAAGAAATATTAAAACAAAAATAATCCCTAAACAAACAATTATTTAAATTCATTAATTTTAAACCAATCAAAACATTTTTTAAAAATTCCAATAAAATTACACAAGATAGTAGAAGTTATTTTGAACTTGTGATAATTTTTTTAGAATTTTCTAAATTTTTTTAATCAAGAAATAAAAATCAGAAAAATCAATTAAAACAAAAATATGAAAAATGCATGATAATTTGAAACAGGCCAATCACAGCGCTCCACCTTACTTCATCTTCAACCTCCAGTATAGGGAAAAACGCGTGCAATATCATAGTTCATGAGCCTATGTTCAGATCCATCATTCATGCTCGTTTCTTAACCAAAATCCATGAAATCAAGTGCAAATTAAAGCTAGCATATCATACTACATGATGCAATTTGAATCAAACTCAAAGATTTAGCATAGATCAAGAAATAAAGTCTCAAAAACTGAAGAAAAAAAACTCACTGTAAACATCAAAGTCATGAACACGATTTCAATAATTCTTCTTGAATCAAAGCTCAAATATACATCAATCCTAATGATTGGCCAGCTAGCAACTCAATGAACATGATTTTCATCCTCAATTCAAGCTGAAACACATAAATCAAAGTTCAAGAAACTTACATGGATGTGAAATCTAGAAACACGATTCCTTCACTCCAGAAGCAATCCAGTGGTGCGAGCTTGATCTCCTTACTTCGTTGAAGCTGAATCACCAAGAATTTTGAAGAATGATCCAAGGAGAAGAGAGATTCGAAGCAATTTGCAGAGATGCTTTCAAGATGTTCAGATTTGCAATGTAGCAGTTATGAGCCTCCTCCCGTACAAATGAGCCTTGATTCTTGTTATATAGCACCAGGGTAAGAGGATAGAAGTGGTATTTGGCACTCAAAACTGATGGAGGGTAAGTTTGGAAGTTTTAGCCAAAAAAGAGGATGCACATGGAATCTGCGTTTCACTCGTGCATTTGCTTGCCTTTTGTGCGTTTTGTGATCCAAATGAAGTCAGAATTACATGCCCAAAGTGCCAGCTCATGATTGTTTGAAATGAAGAAGTGTTGGTGATTTTGCAAAATTGAGCATGTTTTGTATTTTTTTCATCCAAGCAAGCTCATTAAGCATAAGGGAACGAAATGATGAGTGTAATTGGCCTCATCATGTCACAAATTACTCATGGGCTTGATTAGAAGCAAAAGGAATGGCTAAAACTTGAGTTTGCAAGAAATGGCCATTTTGCATATTTGTCAAAATTCAATAAAATGCCTCAAAATTCCAAAGTCCATAACTTGCTCATACTTTTGAATTTTGACACAAATGAGTACAATTTGGAAAGGTATTGAAAATATCTACAATCCCTTAGTTTATAATTTTTGCAATTGAATCCATTAAGTTTATCAAAATTGAGCTTGAAATTCACTAATTTTGGAAAATGACCTATAATTTTGTGACTTCAAAAGACCATAATTCTTTATTCCTTGCCAATTTGGACATGAGACCAAAAGGAGATGAAAGATCATCCTCTTAGATTTCCAAGCATACTTCATTTGCATTTTCTTGATCAAAGGTGAATAAAATATGAATTTTTTGAAATTAAGTCCTTATTTTCCAAAATTAGAAACTTTTAGGGTTTCTTCATGAACAAGTTTCAACCCAAACCTCAATCACTTTGATCCATGAAAAAAATGGACTTCAAATATGAAAAGTACATCCTTGAATTGATGGTTGGCCAAAAGTTCACTTGATCAACCTTGACTTTGACTGATTTTGATCAAAATGACCATTTTGCCCCTCTAAATCAATTGATCCACTTCCCTTCAAAATTGATGTTCAAAACTTAAAACATATGATCTTTAAAATATATAGAGGCCATGTACAAAGTTTCACTTCAAAATTCTCAAGAAATCCTGATAAAAACCCAAACCCTAATTTTGGTTAACACCTTAGGAGACTGATGAATCATCTTCAAAACTTTAAATCCTCTGGGCATCTTGACCAATTCCTTGTGCAAAGACTTTCCAAATACCAATGAGATGTTGTAGCTTCCAAATCAAGATTTGTACATTGATCGATAGCCTTGATCAAACAAAATCGTAATTTGACTGGTGAATCAAAAGAGTGATTCTCTCTTATAATCAAACACAAACTCCAATCCTCCGAAGACCTAAAGAGATGGATAAAACATCTTGAGATATGCAATAACTTTTGAGCTTGAAATATTCAGAGGTTTAGATGATAAGATTCTACTTGAGCAACTTGTCAATGCAATCAACCTTCAAAGCTTGAGGAAAACTTGATAACCAAAGTACTTTGATCCCATCACAATGTATGAATGCAATGCAATACGATATTCGTGATGAAACATAAGCCTAAATCAAGAGGGTAATTTTTTGGGTGCAACAACTGGGTACTTTAACATCTGAGGCATAGTAGAAGTAACAACACCAGCCCCATGGATCCAAGGGCGACCCAACAGACAAGAATAAGATGGTCGGATACCCATCACGTAGAAGGTGGATTCAAAGGTTTAGGAACCAACTTTGATAGGGATGTCCAACTCCCTGTGCACCATTCTTTTTGAACCATCGAAAGCCCTCACCACAATGTTGCTGGGCTTCAGAGTCAAACCTTCACAATATAATATGTCAAGAGCCTTCTTGGGCAAAACATTCAGCGATGAACTAGTATCCACTAGAACATGGGCCAAAGTAGTGCCTCTGCACTCGATGGAGACATGCAGCGCATCATTGTGTTCTCTTCCCTGGGTGTCAAATCAGCATCAGAAAAACCCAATCCATTATCAGCAGTCAAACTAGCCACCCAATCTTCAAATTGGTCAGCGGAGGTTTCTTGTTGCACATGAGCATTTTTGAGGAATTTTACCAAAGCCTTTGCATGGGCTTCAGAGCACAACAGTAGGGCCAGCATTGAGATCTTGGAAGGAGTCTGCCCCAGTTATTCAACCATATTATAGTCTCTCTTTTTGATGATCTTTAAGATTTCTTCCATTTCCCTCTTGGAAGCCTCTGGAATGGATTCTGAATGCGCCTTCATCTGGACAGGCTCAACCAATATGTCTTTACCACGAGTCTCGGCCGACTCGGTGGCAGGGGTGGCAACAGGAGTAATCACAGGAGTTGTAGTGGTAGTATTAGCAGGAACAGCAGTAGGAATGATCACAGGAATAGTGACAGTTTTAGGAGGAGAAATCTCGGGTGAGAACACTCTTCCGCTTCTTGTTATTTTACTGGTCCCAACGATATTACCGATGTCGGGATCAGTATTTCCATAAACTTCATCTTCAGCAGCCAACAGGTCTTACTTGACGCCATGGTAATAGACGTTAGCCCCATAATTCCAGGGAACAACTTTGTCCGAGGAATATGGTATTGGCCCTGGCATAGTGATGATCAGGGAAGCCAACTTTGGAGCAGATGTAATCCTGACGGGTCTTTTGGTGGAGACCCTGGGAGGATTGGCGGATATGGTTATAATAGAAACATCTTTACAGGAAACAGTTGTGACAGGAGTTTTCTCAAATAGAATTTCTTTATCATCCATCAGGCGCTGAACACCTGATTTTAACAAATGTCAACCAGTCGATAAACATAAGTGGCAATCTTCATCACCGCCTGGAAATAAACCGGCTTGCAACATATTCCACTTAATAATCATGAGAGGAGTAACAAGCTCTTCAACAGAAGTAACAAATGTATCATCATCAACAGCATTAACAATACGGCCGTGCTTGGGCATGGGAGCAGTTATAACATTGGGAATCTCAGGAGCATCAAATTCAATCTCCTTTTCCTTGATCAGATCTTGCACCTTATTCTTTAAAGCCCAACAGTCATTTGTATCATGGCCTGGACTTTCTGAATGGTAGGCACATCGAGCATTTGGGTTGTAGCGAGGAGATGTGGTGTTGGGATTCTTGGGATCTTCCCTCAAAATTACCAGATTAGACTTCAATAAGTGTGGTAAGACTTGATACAAAGTCATATTGATCCAGGTAAACTGTCTCATAGGTCTCTCTGCTCTGGGTTGATTGTTCCGCTGTTGAGTAGCTGTAGGCTTGGATATCATTACAGCCCCTACCGTTGGACGGTGTTCGGTTCTGCACTGATTTCTTTGACTGTAAATAGCACTGACCTCTTTCTTTCCCACAAAATTTCTCTTTCATGCGCTTGAAGAGGCCTCCTTTTGAATCTTTCCACTTCTAATACCAGCTTCCACCCTTTCTCCAATTAGGATCAGCTCAGTAAAACCAGCTGAGGAGCTTCCAATCAAATGGTTGAAAAACGGACCAGATAGAGTACCCAAGAACATATCCACCAACTCCCTATTAGATAGAGGGGGTTGGACTCTTCCTTCTAGGTCTCTCCACTTCTGGGCATAGTCTTTAAAACCCTCGCTCGAACCCATAGACATACTTTGGAGTTGTGTACGGGTGGGAGAAAGGTCTGCATTATACTGATACTGCTTGTAGAAGGCAGCAGCCAGGTCTTCCCAGTTATGAATATTGGTCCCCTCCAGCTGATAGAACCACTCTAGCTGAGTCCCAGATAGACTGTCTTGGAAGAAGTGGACCCATAAATCCCTGTCAGCAGTGTGGGGCTAAATCTTCCTCACATAAGATCTGAGATGCATCTTTGGACATGAGACCCCATCATATTTAGAAAACACTGGAACCTTGAACTTCTGTGAGATGACAACCCCAGAAACCAAGCCCAGCTCTTCAAAATCAAGCTCAGGTACTTTCTGGATTTCTATTGCATTCAGACGATCCTCCAACTTTTTGTATTTATCATCAGCAGGAGGATATTGCTCCTCATCATAATCAGATTCATCATCAGATTCCTCCGGGCTGAGGTCTTCCTCTCTCATCTCCCCTTCCTGATTGTCTCCTTCTTTTGATGAAGTTTCTAGTTCTGACGCTCGCCGCACTGGTCCTCTGATCCTTCTTCCCAGATTCACTAACCCAGTTGGCTTCTTTGGCTTCTTCTTTTTGTCCTTCAGTATGAGAGCCTTCAGATCTTTTTTCCCTTTAGCTAGAGCCACGATCATTTGCTGGAACTGGGTGTTTTGTACCTGGAGATCCTTGATGTTTTGTTCAAAAGCCATTTCTTTACTTGCTGGAATAAACAGCGAAGAAGATGAGAAACCTGCTTTGAAACCTGGTTATGCAATGATATGTATGATATATGTATGCAATGATTTCAAGGATTTCTAAGACTTAAATTTGCTTAAACAGAAAGAGAACAAACTTTAATTGCATTAAGAGGTTTTGACGATCACAATGATGCCTCTTGGGCTTACAAAGGAAGTAGGAAAGCAAAAATAAACTCTCCAAGCAAAAGAAAGACTCAAGCTTCCCACAGGCGCATCCTCTTTGGTGCAATGTAAGCATTTATACTCTTCTCTTCCTGAAGTAACCTGGTGAGCTCTAAAACCTTCTTCTCACTGGCGTAGAATTGGGTTTTAAAGGTATCTCGTTCTTATTTGAGTTGGATCCAGGATTTCTGTAGCTCCTCGAAATCAGTTGGCATGTCAGGATGAAGAACAATGTAAGGAGTGTCTCCCTCAGTAATTGGCTCCATAATCACGGGTAAGACGGTGGTGTAAGACACCATAAGACATTGGGCACGGGCTCGCACCCACTTGAGGTAAGGCTCAAGAGGGATGGAATTCTTGTGCCCCATTGTCTTTCTATCAATTTTGCTTACCATGCCCCAAGCTCAAATGAACCTCTTACGATAACCTTGAGCATCATTTCCATAGTCAAAGATGATTCCCTGGACGAGTGCATCATGAGGACCATCCCTTCTAGCATAACCAAACTGTTGTAACGCTAAACAGGGATTATAAGTGATCCCCCCCCCCCTAATTCCTAAGATAGGGACATTAGGGAATTCCCTACAGCGATCAATGATGGTGACATTATCCAAGGATCGAGAACACCAATGAATACCCGAATGTGTGAGGGACATCAATATATGAGACCATCTCATACCCTGCTCATTCTTCAAAATAGACCGAGGTAGGTGTGAAATAAACCACCTAGCCAACAGAGGAGTGCAACACAGAAGGTTCCCTCTTCTCTTTAGAGTGCGATTATGCAGAGAGTGTAGAATATCTCTAACTAAAGTAGGCACCAGATTATGAGACAGAAAAACCTTGACCGCATTCACATCTATGAGTTGGTTCGGATTAGGAAATAGCATCATCCCATAGATGAGAAGAGCCAACACTTCTTCAAAAGCTTGTAAATCCAGGTTATCCCAAAAATGGTGAGCTTTCTCAAACAGAAACTTAGCTAGAAATCCCTTGATGCCTCTTCTGGTTTCCCAATTTGCCACTACATCTGCCCGTTGTAAAGATAGAGCTTGAGCAATCTCTTCAGGTTTTGAGTCTCTTTCAATACCGTTGAATGGTAACTGATTAAGGATATGTACCCCCAATAACTGAGAAAACTCCTTCATAGTAGGCACTAACTGGTAATCATGAAAAGTGAAGTAGTGATGTAACAGGTCAAAGAAATGAAATAGCACTTTTATCATTTCTTCATCAGGGTTTGAGGTGACCAAGTTAAGAAGTCGACCATGTCTTTCAGTGAATGGAGAGCTTTCAGGGATCCTTGATTCCAAGTCCTTGAGTTGAGGAGGTACCCTTACGAGGTTGACTTGTATAGTATTCCTGCGAGTGGATGCCATGTCCTACAAGACAAGACAAAGATAAGCCCTAGAAAATCCTTGAAATGGTTAGTATGATATTCCATGTTATGATGTCATTATTATGCTAAGAAATCACAGATATAGCAAGCACAAGCAAATCACGAAAAGACCTTAGGTTTAAGGCTTGCATGGGTTTTAAGGTAATACCCTCTTGAAGTTTGATTGGTTCAACCTGTCCTATAAATAGTAACCGGGTTCTAAGGGATCTCAATATCACCTATCCTCCCCACAAGTTTCGTTTCGATAGACAACTGACTTGCCACCAAACAAAACTCGAGAGTCGGATCTCAATGAGTGTAGTATCGAGTATCAACCAAATTTAGGGATACACCAAAAACGGCTATCTCACTACATCCTAATAGCCAAGTTGTTCAATTAAAGGTTCTAAGGTCAGTTGATACTTTATGACACCGTGCAGCAGCCCTGTATTCTCCTTGATTACTCAAGGGCTACCGCTACCAACCAAAGTGTCACATCAACGTAGCTATTGCTTCAACCGTGTCGGTATACCCTGCACAGTTTCCACGATCTATCGCAAATGTCGTAGTAAGCAAGAGTCGCCATCGTCTTTTCTTTTATCCAACAAATGAAAGGGTGAAAAGAATAGAAAAAGACCTTTTTGAGAATTTTCTGAGTAAGGGGGATAGATTATGGAAATGGAAGGTGTTAGCACCCTTTTCATCTGTGGTTTTCCACGGGCTCTTAGAGATTTGCTCATTTTAAAAAATACCTTTGTGCTTTGTGTTTAGAATGTTTTGAAAACGCCTTAGTACGGTGAACTTTGTAATGTTTCTTGGGATAGTGGAGAAAGTATACAAAGTGTTTTGAAATTGTTTTTGAAAAGCAGTTTTTTTGTGTAAGTGCAAAATGTTTGAGAAAACTTCTAACAACTATCTACTTTATTACTCGAAAAGGGTCGTTCTTTTCCTCTTTTCCTTTAGGTAATGCTATCCTACTATTAGTGAGTAGGTAGCTTTGTCGTCGGATGTTTGAGGAACAATCGAAGGGACGTTTTACAGTCACGAAGGCAACTTGTGGAGACGCTTTAGCAATTTTATTTTAGGGACTAGATCATTTACCGAAAGGAAACTGTAGGGTCATCGAGGGACTATGATCTTTTTTTATTTATGGGTCTTTGCTAAAGTGTTCTTACCTCATGACTGTTTTATTTCTTAAAGGCAACCAAAGTGGAATACCCTAGAGGTGCTTGTGTGCAATTGTGTTCAATTCAGTTATTTATCTTTTTGTTAAGTTTACTAACGTTTAATTATTAGTCTTTAAAATCCTATTAATCATACATCTAGCAGTTAATATGAAAGCAGTAAAAATGCAGAAGGTAAGTGTCCTGGGCTATTACAACCAAATCGAAAGACAAGAAAAATGTAAAAAAAAAAAACAAAGAACAAAATAAAGGAGGGAAGATGAATTATTCGATCTAGGCCAATGGACTCCTTAGATTCACCCTCCTTTGGCCTTATTTTGATTGGGCTTGAGAATTGACGAGAGCAAGCTTCGATTTGCACATTTTCTTCCTCTTTCGACTGAGTTTGGGAATGGCATGGGCAGCCTTCGATTGCAGCCTTCTCTACTTCTTTCGAATGAGCCAGGGAGTGGGCATGAGTGACCTTCGACTTCAAACTCCTATGCTTCTTTCAATTTAGAATATGAAGTAAAATGGACCTACGGAACAGCATGAATGCATATCCTTCGTTCACACTTCTTTTGTCTTTCGTTTGGGGCTATACAGGTTAGTTCCAACAAAAAAAAACAAGTCTAGACGGCAGAAACGAAGAACACAACTAAGGGGTTATCTATATATTATGCTGAAACGAAAAGTAAGTACAGGGCTATTTATATGTCGTGCTGAAACGAAAGATGCAAGGTCAAGGGGACTTACCTTGCTTAAAACTGGAACTTGTGGGGGGGACTAGAGTTGTTGGATGCCCTTGAATTCGAAAGGAGAGGGAACAGGTGTGATGTGATCTTGTTGAGTTTTGAGAGTTTTTTTATGTGCTTCTCCCTTTCGTCTAATCCTTCTATGTAAGTGTCCATTCTTTTTAGCTTGCAAGCATGCTACTTATATGGTGTAGAAGGGAGGGGACAAGAAGATAATAGTTTAAACTGCCATAAACAAACGTTTTCAAAGCCATGAATGAAGTTTTATAACTGTGGCCAAAAACATGGGATATTGTCCTCTTTTGAAATTTGAATGTATGTGGACATTTTGGCTCCTTCGAATGCCTTCAGTTTTCATCCTTCGATTGGGTCTTAAATTTCCTTTTTTCGAATGGATCTCGTGTTGCCTTTTTTCGAATGGAACTCATGTTATCTCTTTTCGAATGGACCTCATATTGTCTCTTTTCGAATGGGCCTCATGTTGTCTCTTTTCGACTGGGCCCCTTGTGTAGCCTTCCAATGATCCTTTTGCATGCTCCTTCGAATGGCTCTGATTCAGCCCCTTCAAATGGCCAACAATATGTGTCCTTCTAATGGACTTTTGGAATGCCATAGTGTAGAAATTGGGTTGTCAAAACTTAGCATGAGGGAAGTTCCTGCCTTGTACAGGCAAGCATGTAGCAGGTGTTTGCCTTATAGGCGTGAATAAAATTCTTACCTTGTGCAGGTAGGCATGCAGGCCGTTTGTCCCAATGGGAAATAAACCAAAGGTGCTTAAAATGAAGGAGGCCCAGAGATAGTTCCAAAAGAAAGAAGCCAGAGGTGCTTCAAACGAAGGAAGTCAAAAGGAACTCCCCTTCTTTCTGAATCGAAGGGAGCCATTTCAAAGGAAAACAAAGCTCAATCGAATATTTACGGACCAAGGCTTGATCGAAGGGTGTTAAATGCTTAATCGAAGACTAGTGAGTCAAGCTTGTATCGAAGGTTTTTAAGGGCTCGGACTAAACTTGTTGTTATGCCAATTGGATGGCACTGTTTAACTGCCAATCGAAGGATATTGTTGAACTGCAAATCGAAAGGCACTTTGCTAATATTCAAAAATTTCCTCTTTCTTTAACCAAGTGTTTGTAACCACCATGTGAGGGAAAAATCTTGGGAAAATATGGGAGGGAAAATTTTGGGGTACAACAACTTCCAACTGTTTTTCTAATCAATAACTAATTAACTTGTGATGGAAAACCAGCTCAGCAATAAATAACAGATTAAACCAACTTCTAATCTCTTAACTGTCACAACAGAATTCCTAAACTAACTCTAACAACCTCCTAACGAATTCCATAACTAACTATGCCAAAAAGGATTGAACTCAGAAAACTCAAAAATATATATAAGGTAATGGTGAAGTCCGAAACAGTGATGGTATAAAATCAGATAAGGAAAAGTATCAGATATGAAAGCTCATCAAATTTTCATCAGTTAAATCCACACCATCCAAATCTCTAACTAACTCTCCTAATCTATGGCAGATCTCTTTCTCATATAACCAACTCTAACAGAATATGTAAACGGATTCTCACCTGATTCATGCTCATTCTTTAACTTCTGGGAAGAGTCAGCATTCTGCAGAAGATAATCTTCTCTCTCTATTTCATCTTTGTGCTTCAACCATACATTTTCACATTTTCTCCAAATACCTCTCTCCTCACTCTTCCATCTTCAACCTTCATCCTCACTCTCGATTCTTTCTCTGCAACTCTCCGTCAATTCTACATCTTCTTCATCACCTCGCTTCAAGCATCTTCAACCTTCATCTTATCGGAACTCAACCTTCAATTCGTTGTAATCTCGACCTCAATCATCATCTAAATCACAACTGCTTCATCAAGCTTCCATCGTCCACCTTCACTACAGTTTCTGATTCACATCGTCTCTGCAACAGGAACGGCAACAACATCACAGTTTTGATCAACATTGCATCAACACTCGTTATCATCACGCTTCATCATCTTCATTCCTCAACAGCAATGCGCATAAAAAATCATAAGCAGAAACACAATTTTCATGAGTAAGCGAAAGAAGAACGAAGAAGAAGAAGAAAGAAGAAGAAGAAGAACATCAAAGGAATTGATACCTGATAATAATGTCAGAATCTCCCCTCTGGTTTTTTGAAGCTAATCTTCTCTAAGCTACCGGTTCAGGTTTGATTTCTCTCAACTTCTTTGTGTCCTTTTTCGCACAAGTACGATTGAGCATAGAGAGCACTTGATTTAGCTTTAGGTTCTTTTAGAGATTCAAATTCGAGAAAGATTCATAAGGATGATGGTAGTTGTAGAAACGGTGCGGACAAAGATCGATGAACAGAGAGATTAGTAGAGAGGATGAAGTCACTGTGAAGTGTCGAAGGACGATTGATGGGAGCCGGGGTTCGAAACAGAAATGGAGAGACGAGGAATCGAATTCGCAGTGGTAGCGAAGGTGGTGATCCACAAAGCAATCGGAGGAGAGATGATGGTGATGGAGTGAATCGGAGAGGATGTGAATACCTTGAGGTGGACGAAGAATGTTAGGGATGATAATGTTATGGTGAAGATTTGAGATCAGAGGAAAGAATCGGAGAAGGTTGTTGTTCCGTCTGAGCTTAAAATGATATGAAGCCCAAGAGTTACAACATTGTGAACCCTATTCCCTTCAATTCTTCTATGGGAATGTATATAGAAAAAGAAAGGATTGGGCCATTAATGGTGTGTGGACCGAAATTGCTCTCTTAAGGCTCGGGCCATGTTTTTGGAGTGAATGGTTGAGCTGAACAAAAACTAAGGTAGGCTGAAAGAAGTTTTGTTGGGCCTCGCGGTTTCTTACCCCTACTAGGCATGTGTCACTTTTTTTAAGCTTAATATGAACACTGAAGCAAAAAAAACCTAATTCTGGACCATTGATGACTTGGGCCTAGCGCCTGATTTCTATACTGTACCCTTGGAATCAATTTGATACTCCTATTTCCTTTATTAAAATTAGGATTTTTCCTTTTAATTTTTCTATGAAAAAAAGTGTAAAAATCAATAAAATTTGCTAGTTTTCTTAATCAATTTTAGGAATAAATTCACTAGTTTTTGGTAGGTTTTTTCCATGATAAAAATAATAGAAAATAGTAGAATATAATAGAAATTTTTTTAGGAATTAATTCTTTATTTTTTTAGAATTTGCCTCACATAAAAGACTAATAAAAAAATAATACTATTTCTTTTAGTTTTTACTCATATTTTCATATCGTCGTGCTTCATTATTTTTGACGCGTTTGTTCATTGTGCAAGGTACATTCCTTTTTCTTTCGATCATGTAACATGAAAAATTGTTATGTGATCGAAGAATATATATTATGCTCGCTTTCGATGCGACACGCCTTATTTCTCATCGTCCTGATAAATTCATATCATATTATATGTTATCCTGATGCATGTGATATTTTATGATGCTTTGTGCAGGAACTTCTTATTATGCGTTGCATTCGCAACATGTGTTTGCCTTGATCTTAGTTGGATATTATTTCTAACTTTGTCTGTTTCTGGGTGAAGCTTGCTCGATGCGTACTCCCTTCTTCTCCATTTCTTTCGTCCGCTTTCAACGATTGGCTTGCTTGTGGTAGTCGCCGCTACTACCTTTGTATTTCTCCACACTTTATTGCATTTCTTTACCGCTTTTTCTAGAGATCATGAGAAGTAGGGCTTTACTGATTTCCTTGCCATGAGAAGTAGGGTAGAGATGTATGATGGGGGTCTCTATTATTTATCATGTCAGGAATCCCCTTTGTTTATTTAAAGACTTGTTTAGGGCAATTCCGCATTGTGTGATTTCTGTTTTCTATTTCTGGTTGTTTAAAACCCTACCTTTGAAGTAGGTATTTTGCATGTGTGTTTATATTTGTGCATGCATATGTTACAGATGATAAGTCCTCAAAAAGAGACGAGCGGGGAGGGTTAGTAATCAACCGCCACATTTTCGTTTGTGTCATCCTTCGCTCATGACGCACCATGATGCTTCGGAGTTATGCCTGCTCTTGTGAATATATTCGTCAAGTGGGGAAGGGTTTTGAAATCAAACCCCCAAGCTTTGTCAGGAGTTCGCATTGGTCGATGCTGACACTCTATGATCATTCATATTGTCTTATGTCGCCTACCTCAATCTCATATATCTTGGTTAGGTGTTCAGTCGCTTTGGACATCACATTTTTGTTTTACATCCTACTCCCGCTTGTTTGTCTCGGGTGATACGCTCCCCTTGGCTAAAGCATTTCACTTCTTTTCTTTACCATTTTATGTGTGTGCTCTTTCGATCTTGTTTGTTTTATCCTTGTACATATCATGTTCCCTTAGGATACACTTGTTCCTTTGGGATGCAAGTTAGACCTTAGGTGGAAAACCATGCATGCAAACATTAGGTAGAGATTTCCTTTTCATCCTTAATGTAGGGCCACCATTGTATGATAATATTAGGTTTAGAAATAGGCTAATTCCCCTTAGACTCTTTTCTTCCCTTTTTGCATCCTTGCATCTAAAACTAAAACTTCCTTTTCTTAGCAAATCATAAAACATGCTAATCATACTTAAACCCTTTTTCAAGGTGACAAAGCATAAACCAATCAAATGTGGCATCTTTCCATGCGGGCGTAACTCAAAACCATTTTCAGTAAGGACATGTTAATTTACTTATGTGCCAACGCGTGAGTCTCCAAAGGTCGAGTTGCGGCAGAAGGAGGAATTAACATTGTTCATAAAAAATACAAAACAAACAGAAACATGTGAGCCAGACTACGGTAACTCTGATTCCTCAAAAAGGATACGTAGGCATTGGGGTAGGGCCCAAGCGAGCAGAACTTTATTTTCCCTACATTATTTTCTCATTTCTTCTGCATGCATTCTTCCTCAGTAGTAAATAGTGAGCATAGTTTAAACATGCCCATAAGATAGATAACAAGTGTGGATATCATAGAGTACTATGGGCGTGTGGGGTGCTAATACCTTCCCCTCGCGTAACAGACTCCCTTACCCAATCTCTCGGTCGCAATACCGCGACTTCTCCCTTCTCAGGTTTTCTCGATGTTTACCTTTCCCTCTATGTGGGATAAAATATGTTCGATGGCGACTTTATTATTTGATGATTTTCAGTCGGTTGTTTCACTGAAGAGCATACAAAGCCCAATCCAACCATGTTGCAGGCGAAGGCCAGCAAGAATGAGGTTGTCCTTAACTATGCCAGGCAGCAACTCTACCCTTACACCGAGGACATGCCCCCTGGTCCTTCCTCTCCAAGTTTGTTGAGGAGCGTTAGCAGCTCCTAGGAGGTCTTGACGGGCACCCTCCTCGTAGGGGAGACACGCACGTCTCCGAATATCTCAGAGTCATCTTGACCCCGTAAATACTACAACCATGTCCTCCTAGTAATTCGGAGCAGTCCATTCAGGAGGGAGACCGTGTGTTAGTCTCCACTACTCATGTAAATCCTGACATTCTTCATTTTGGGCTTGCTCTATCAGCTCAATATGGGGACCTTGGCCCAGCGCTGGGGACTATAAATACCCTCTCACTTGAGAGGGTCATGCATTTATTTATTCATTCATACTTTCACATTGTACTTGCACTTACTCTGAACCTTACTTTGGCATCGGAGTGTCTTACAAGTACCCCTCCCCCTCTCACTTCACATTCAACCGCTTCCCGACTTGAAGCTTATGGGCCTTGGCGATCTCTTTTGATCAGGTACGATCAGTGGCACGGTCTTTGGGAACAAGGCTTCCCCATCTTTCATTCACGTAAGACCAAAGCAACATCTTCAACCTTCTATTTGTCATGGTCGACCAAGCTTTCAACAATGACCAAAACATTCACTTTGCCGACGCGGGCAACAACAACAACATTGTTGCCCCCGAGCAAGACCCCCAGGATGGGATGACCTCATCTTCCTCCACCCGCTCTCAACCACACGATGACACGCACCATCCTTGGCAGAATTAAGAGTCGGACGCATATCAGGAGATCCCCATTCCCGAAAACACTAACGCCACGACCAGAGCCTTGTTCACGATGATCAACCAGATGAACTACATGATCTTTACGCAGGGTGAGCGCCTGATGATGCTGGAACAGGATCGTCGGTCCCCTAGAAGGCATCGAAGACCTGATTCTCGAACTCCTTTTCCCCAGAACAAGGACCGCTCCCGACCTCCATCGCGGAGACACAGACGGGACGGCTCTCGAAGCCCTTTTCCCTGTCGAATAGGGCGAGGTTCTGCATTGGAGAGGACCTAGCCTGAAGCTGTCAAGAAACGCGGTCACACCCCCCGCGTAAAGAGCGACAATCCCCTAAACATAAAAGAAACAGAGGCGAGGAAGAGAAGAAGTCCCAACTGAGGAACCCTCCCCGGGACCAAAACCGACACAAAGACCGCCGCAACTACCTGTCCCCATCTCGCTCCCCGGAAAGAAACAACGAGGATGACCCCTGCGGTCCATTGTCCCAGGCCATCATGGAGGCCCCTTTTCCTAAAAGGATGGAGAATCCTCCCCTTCTGAAGGAATACAATGGCATCGCTGACCCCGTTGACCACATCGATGGCTTCGAAGCCATGCTTCACTATCATAATGTCGGGGGGGGCCATTAAGTGCAGGTTGTTCCCCACGATGCCGAGGAAAATGGCCATGGACTGGTATAAGAACCTACCCCCCGGGTCGATCACCTCGTGGAGGAATTTAAAGAACCAATTCATCATCAGCTTCATGGCATCTTGTCTGCACCCGAAGACTAAGGCCGCCCTCAAGGAAATTGTCCAGAGGAGCAATGAGACCCTCTGAGAATACATTGATCGATACAACCGTGAGGCCATTTAGGTCCCCTGCGCTGATCACATGAAGAGATACTTGCTCAAGATGGGGCTCCTCCCGGGAACTGAATTTAAAAAGGCTATTGGCATTGAGCCCCCCAGATCTTTAGATGCACTCTTCGAAAAAGCCCGGGCGAACATGGACTACGAGGAAAAAGAGGCTTCCAACAACGCTCGTGATTCAAGGAACCGTGGACCAACTAATGTTCCACGGCATAGTGACGCGGGCCTTTCTCGACGAACAGGGGAAAAGAGAAGGGATGAGAAACCTTGCGACCCTTGCAAGCATAGAGGACCGGTCGGGCGGTTCACCGAGTACACCCCGTTGACCGCTTCCCATGAGCATATCCTTGCAGAGTGCTCCAATGTTGAGTTCAAGGACGGCAGGGTCAGGTGTAACGCCCGATAATTTAATTGATTATTTAATTAAATTATTGTTGAATTATTTGTTGAAATGTATGAGATGTTTCTATATGTTGCTAAGTGGTTATTTAGTTGATTATTTTAGTTGATTAATAATATTAGTAATAATATTAGAATTGTAGAATATTAATAATATTAAGATGATATAAGAATAATTATGGTTGGTCCTATTTTAAGGGTTAGAAGTGGTAATAAGTGGGGTGTGTAAGTTGAGCCCATTAGGAATAATAATATTGTTATTAGGTTTAGTTATAATAATAAGAAATTAGGTTAATTAGAAAGAATAAGAAAGTCTTGGAGCAGTAACATATGAAGTGGAAGAGAAGAGGAACAAGGAAAAGAGGCAAAGTTAGATTCGATCGGATAATTATAGAGCGACCTTCAATCTGAGGTAAGGGTGGGATTCTGACTCTATAATAGGAATAATGATGAATATTATGTAGGAATTGGGTTGGTGTAATGTTGTTGTGCGTATGTTGTTGTTGTTGTTGTTGTTTCTAAAATTGGTTGTTATCATGTTGTGGATGTTCCTGAATTATTCGCAGAATTAACTATCTGTTGTTCGAAATCATAATATTGCTTGAATAGTTGTTATGTTGCTATGTCGATGTAATACTGCATTGTATCACGTTGTTGTGAAAATATTGTTAATCGAAGGAAGATTTGGAGAATTCTGTGTTGGAATCAGTAAGCCTGTGAAGAAACTGCGTGAGAAACACTCTGTGCCGAGGGGCACACGAGCATGCCCACCGACATGGTATGGAGAGGAGTGTGCAGAGCGGCACAACTCAATGACGAGCGACACAGCCTTTTAGTTTTGGTGCCGAGGGGCACAATTGGGTGACAAGGGGAACACCCATAAACCTCTATTTTCCTTTGTATGTTTGGTATGTTTCCTGTGTCTGTTACCTTATTAATTGGTTACTAATTGTTATCAGAGTTAAGGAATTATGGGTAGCAGAGATTAAGTAATCAATACTTCTTATGTTCTTAGCATGTTAATCCATAGAATAATGATTAAATAACTATAGAGTATATATATATATATATATATATATATATATATATATATATATATATATATATATATATATATATATATATATATATATATATATATATATATATATATATATATATATATATATAGCAGATATTAAATTAGTAACTGAATTGTAATGCAGCTGAGTTAGCAAAAATAAATAATAGCAGAGACTATTTGTTAGTTGCCGAAGTAAACAAATTGTAGATTAGAATATATAGCAGGTAGGATTAATAGATGACAAAGTTAACATGCTTTAGCAGGGACAACTATTAAGTTGTTGTGATGATGTTGTTGTTAATTGCGAAGTTGCAGGTATTGATGAATTTTGTTGTGTTGCTTGTATTGATTGGCTAAAATCAAGTTGTAGGATATTAACAGTAAAACAATAGTAGAGATAATCCATGGTAGTAGGAGATAGTTCATAGTAGTAGGATGGAATTGCAGGAACCTTATCGGAAAACTATTAACAGTATAATAGCATAGTACATGTAGCAGGAATAAGTTGACAGTATGAATTAATTGTGAAATAGTGACAGAAATCTATTAGCAATAAAAAATAGTAGAGAATTAATTAGTAGCACTAGCAGTAGTAGAAATTGTTGATAGCAGTACTAGCTTATATAATAATTGCAGCAGCTTAATATTAGAGGAACCGTCGCAGAACGTCTAATTACCGAATATAGAGGAACTGAGTATAGCTGAATAATTATGTAGTGTTATTGCAATGGGTTTTGATTGTATTTGTGAATTTTACTATGTTGTTGTAATGTCAATATTGTTGAGGACGCGAAGTTGCAGGATATACCGATGTTGAAATGCCTCTAATTATTGGCAGATAAGTTGTAGGCTTGTGGCCAATGTTGAATTGTTGTTGAGTTGTTGTTGAATTGTTGTTGAAATGCCTCTAATTCTTGGCAGATAAGTTGTAGGCTTACGGCCAACATTGAATTATGTTGAGTTGATATTGAATTGTTGTTAAATGGTTGATGTTGTATTGTTGTTGTTGTTGTTCATAATGTTGTCGCATACATAGCATATCAAGTTGGGAGCTCATGCTCGGTAAGTTAGCCTGGATTGGCAAATATAAAGTTGAAGGCTTATGCCTTGTTGATACCTCTATTAATTGTCATATTATTAAGTTAGGAGTTTTGCTCCGTTGTACCACATGCATGTGCATAAAAATCAAGTCGCATTTCATGTTGCATCCTGAGTTGTTGTATGGAAGAATTAGTTGTGTTGAATGTTGTTAAAAAGCTGTGAAGTGGTGATTGTTATATGAATTGATTCTAATATATTATTCATCATACATTCTATTATATTATTTGATATCTCACCTCTTCTGTTTGAATGTTACCCCTATGTTGGTAACGTGCAGGTAACCCAGAGTGAAGGTTGTTTACCTTCAGTAGTTTGAGTCAGTATCGTCGCTCTGATACGTAACACTCAGGGGGATGAACACTTGTTGCTTTATTACTGATTTTATTTTTGTTGCTGAATTTTAAGTTGATTTTGTTAAGTACTTTGTTGTTTCTGAAGTTGTTTTCAGTTGGACAAAGATGTTATGTTATTTGAGTTGAAAATTGTGATTCCGCTGCTTAAGTAATAAAGTTGTTTCATTTTAAAGACTAAAATTGTTGTTATTTGTTCATCCGATGATTTAAGTGTTATGTATCTATTTTATATGCGATTAAGTGTCGTTGTTATAAGTTGAATTGTAGCATCCTATTTATATGTCGAAATTTTATAACTTTGATTTTATTAAAATTCGTCTGGTAGAAATGAAGTGTTACATTAGTGGTATCAGAGCAGGTCGGTCTGTTCGACTAAGTTGTTGAGTCAGTAGAGTAGCGTGACAGTTGAATATTGTCAATGTGTTGTTTCTTAGTACGTGACATGTGTGCGACACACTGTCGATACTTGTTTGCTTTTCCAATCGATTGTATGCAAGAGTTAGTTTGGAGATGATTGGGGGAGTAGCTTTGCTTCTCGGATATATTTTGGTTGTAATATGTTAGTTTAGTATGTTGTTGAGGGCAACAGTGCAAGTATTATTGAAGTTTTATTGTTTCCCAAATCCGAAGGTGACATGGATTCAAGATTTTGTTTTTTAATCAAGTTGGAGCATCTTGAGGGAGGATGATCAGACATTGTTAATGTTTACTTCTCGAAGGATGAGGAGCAATGTAACGGTTGTTGATATACGAATAGAGTGTAAATCCCTGATGTTTCTGAAGGTGATTTTTAAGTAACAAGGATAATTTTTAGAAGATGGAATTTAGAAAGTTACGATGTTTCAGCGCTACTGGTGGACTGTGAAGTTGTCGGTTTGGGTAGCCCTTGCGTAAGATGTCGACGTTTGAATGGTGATAGAGTGACAGATTATTGTAGACCTTGTCGTGGGATCCTTGTGAGTGATTGTAAAAGTTGTTGAAGTTGTTGGAATGATTTGAATCGCGAGTCAGAGTCGGAAATGCAAGAAGATGAGTATGATTTCAAGAATGGTAAGTGTTGGTACTGGTATAAAGAAATTTTGTTATGATATTATCGTAAGGTGTGTAATAGTATGTTGTTGCATGACGTCGGTGTTTGCATTTTCGGATAACTTTGGAAATTCATATCTTGGGTTCTGAGTATCGGATGGGTGTTCCGTTTGAACCTGTGAGGAGATAGAAATATATTTTATCCTATGAGAGTGTTTTCGAATACGATAGATGCATTCTTATGTGGAGGGACTCTGAAGTCGGGTACAAAACTAGAGGCTTTTTGGGCATAAATGGTTATCATCGCAGTTGTTCGAGACGAGGTCAAACGTAATATATTGTTGGCGAATAAGTTGAGAAATGAGATGTGAAAGTATTGGAGAAGAGCGTAGATATGCAGCTTATGATGATTAGCAATGATTATAATGAAGATGTCCTTTTAAAGGAAGATGATTTTAAAAGGAATTATAGTTGTGTTTATGATGCCAAGGTAGTGGCATGTGTAAGGGAAGAATTGGAGAGGTTCTATCACCAAAACGGTGTGGAACGACATTGTTGAGATTTCAAATTGGAACGAGACGACGTGTAACGTACTGGTATAGTAGTAATTCTTGAGTTGGAGAATACTTTCTATTATATTATTCATCATACATTCTATTATATTGTCCATCATACATTCTATTATATTGTTTGATATCTCACTCTTCTGTTTGAATGTTACTCCTATGTTAGTAACGTGCAGGTAACCCATAGTGAAGGTTGTTTACCTTCAGTAGTTAGAGTCGGTGTTATCGCTCTGATACATAACACTCGAGGGGTGAACGCTTGTTGCTTTATTGTTGATTTTACTTCCGTTGCTGAATTTTAAGTTGATTTCGTTAAGTACTTTGTTGTTTCTAAAGTTGTTTTCAGTTGGACAAAGATGTTATGTCATTTGAGTTGAAAATTGTGATTCCGCTGCTTAAGTAATAAAGTTATTGTTTTAAAGACTAAAATTGTTGTTATTTATTCATCCGATAATTTAAGTGTTATGTATCTGTTTTATATGCGACTAAATATCGTTGTTATAAGTTTAAAGTGTAGCATCCTATTTATATGTTGAAATTTTATAACTTTGATTTTATTAATATTCGTCGCATAGAAATGGGGTGTTACATCAGCCATCCTCAACCTGCCCCTGCAAAGCCTGTGGCCAATAGATCAATTCCACCTGAGCCACAGTCACCTGGCCGAAGACTGCATCCACCTGAAGAATACCATTGAGGCTCTCATCAAGGCAGGGAGACTCAGGCAGTATAATCAGAACGACGCCCCTCGCTGGGATACCCGCGAGGTTAAACAACTTGAGGAGGATACCCGACCATCCGATGAATCTGGTCCCCTTTAGGTAGCCTTCTGTATCTCAAGGCCTGAGGACTTCCACATCCTCGATTGTCTTGAAGATGACGAGCCTTTGTTCACCCACAGCATATAGGAGAAGTTCCCCTCCGCCATGATTGTATCTGGCGAGGGATTCACTGACATTTCAGTGAATTCAGTGAAGAGGAAAATCAATGAGCTGGTGGATGCAGCCCCGATCCAGGCGGTAACCCTTGAAGGATTCAAGGGAAAATATGAGTCGATCACCTTCTATCTCTATGAGCTTCCCGGTGGAGCCCCTTACTCCAGCATTCCGCTCCTAGTGAGGGCGGAGATGGCCAACTTTGATGTACATCACATCCTGGTCGATAAAGGGAGTTTCATTGACATCATGTACACCCATCTATTTTGCACCCTACAGCTTAACGATACCCACCTGTCACCATACGCAGGGTCTGACCTGTAAGGATTTAACGATTCAGCCTCTAAGCCATGGGGCTATGTCGAGTTGTTTGTCACATTCGGGGAAGAAACTGCATCCCGACAGGTCAAAGTGCGGTTTCTAGTGATCGATTACCCATCTCTCTACAACTGCATCCTGGGGAGACCAACACTAACTAAGCTGATTGTCGTACCCCCTGCGGTGCATTTAAAAATGAAGTTTTACACCAAGAGGGCTCGCGTCACCGCCATCCATGGAGACATCTCAGCTGCGAGGAGATGTTTCAATGCGGCTTCCAAAGGGAAAAACATGGTCTACAATGGGGCACGACCTGCTAAAAGAGAAACCACCTCAGCAACAATGATTATCTCGATGGACAAACCTGCTCGAGTCGAAGAACAACAGGCTCCACCAAAGGTCGATTCCATTGCACTCGACACCCGTTTTGACAAAGATGAGGTTGAGGCCCTCAATGGCGAACAGGATTCTCTCTGACCCGTCTCAGACGGAGACTTCGGGTTCATCCCCCTCGGCGAAGACCCGAACAAAGGCGTGAAGATCGGTGTTGAACTCCCCGACCTAGCAAAGAAGCAACTCAAAGCCTGCTTGAGGGAGAACGATGACCTGTTCACGTGGAGCACTGTGAAGATGCCCATACTCGATCTTGAGGTCGTCTGTCACCAACTTGTTGTGGACCCAATCGCTAGGGCAGTAGTACAACATAGGCATAGGCAGTCTCCCGAAAAAGCGGAGGCTGTTGAAAAAGCTTTAAAAGACCTTTTATAGGCAAATTTTATTTCTGAGGCCCGATATTCAACCTGGCTCTCAAACATTGTTCTTGTTAAGAAAAATATTGGAAAATGGCGTATGTGTGTTGACTAGACTAATCTCAACCGGGCTTGTCCCAAAGATGCTTTTCCTTTACCTAACATTGACATGCTGGTCGACAACTCGGTCGGCTATAAAATTTTATCATTTATAGATGCTTACTCGGGCTATAATCAAATTCCCATGGCGATGAGCGATAAACATTACACCGCCTTCATGACCGGGTTGGGAAATTACTACTGCAACGTAATGTCCTTCGGCCTAAAAAATGCAGGGGAAACATACCAGCGGATGATGAACAAAGTCTTTTGCAATGAGATCGTGGACTTGCTCGAGGTATACATGGACGACATGATCGTCAAATTTTGAACGAAAATCGACCACGCTTCCCACCTCAAAAGAGTTTTCGCCCAAGCAAGGCAATGCAAAATGAGATTCAACCCGGAGAATTGCACATTCGGGGTCAAGGCGGGAAAATTCCTTGGTTTCTATCTAATCGAACAGGGAATCAAAGCCAACCCCGACAAATGAAAGGCGTTCTCTGAGCTCCACATGCCAAACTCGAAAAAATACATACAAGTCTTGAACGGCATGCTCACCTCACTCTCCCGCTTCGTGGCAAAGTTCGCACAGCACGCACTCCCATTTTTCAAACTCCTGCGTAAAGAGGCGACTTTCAAGTGGACCGAGGAGTGCGAACAAGCCCTCCTCCACCTAAAGCAAGCCCTTTCACAACCGCCTGTGTTATCACGACCAGAGAGCGAGGAAACTTTGTTCCTTTATTCGGCCGTCTTCACTGAGACCAGTGAGTGCGGCCCTCGCCCGCAAAATACCATACGGGCAGAGAAACCAGTGTACTTTACTAGAAAAGCGCTGCAGGGCCCCGAGGTTAGATATCAACAAATTGAAAGGGTAGCCTTGGCGCTCTTTATCGCGGCGAGGAGACTCAGATATTACTTCCTGTCCCACACGGTCATCGTGCGAACAGATCAGCCCATAAAACAACTTCTAAGTCGACCAGACATGGTCCTGCCCGAATGCTGGAATGGTCCCTAGAACTTTCGGAGTTTGACGTTCAGTATGAAAGTAGGACAACCCTTAAAGCCCAAGTGTTGGCCGACTTCGTTGCAGAGATGACCACCCACGACCCCCCGACGGGCGGGAAACACAAGTGGACCATCTTCGTGAACGGAGCATCCAGCTCGATCGGAAGCAGAGCAGGAATCCTCCTCAAAAACAAAGAGAGCATTGTGATCGAACATTCGCTCGCCTTGCCGTTTACCACGTCGAATAACCAAGCCGAGTACGAGGCCCTACTCGCAGGATTAAGGTTGGTCGAAGACCTAGGTGCCCGAGAAGTACAAGTATTCATAGGACTCCTAGCTCGTCGCATCTCAAGTTCGAGGAGAATATCAATCCAAAAAACGATAGCATCATCGAATATATGAACCTAGTCAAAGAAAGGATGAAGAAGTTCGACCGGGGCGGAAATCAAACACGTACCCCGCGAACAGCATGCAGCCCTACATACTTTCAAACCCGTGAGCACAAAGAAAAAAGGTTGGAACAAATATGTTATCCAAGAATCCATTTCTCGTCCGAGTATTGAATAATTCACTGCGTCGCCCGAGGTGAATGCCATCGGAGACAGTTCGTGTTGGATGACCCTAATATTTAATTATCTCACAAAGGGAGAATTATCCGCTGACCAAAAAGAGGCCAAGGCGTCCAAACGATGAGCCTGCTCTTCATAGTAGTTGAGCATAAACTCTATCGACGGGGATTCTCCATCCCACTTCTGAAATTCGTCGAGGAATCCAAAATCTTCGAGATCTTACAGAAAATCCACTAGGAAATTAACGCCCAACACTTGGGAGGAAGATCTTTGACACGAAAGGCGTTTGCGAGAAGGGTATTACTGGCCCACCATGCACCAAGACGCAAAGGAGCACGTTAAAAAATGTGACAAATGTCAAAGACACGCGGACATGTACCTCGCTCCCCCAGAAGAACTCAAAACATTGTCGTCCTTGTGGCCATTCGCCTGGTGGAGGATGGACAACCTCGAACCGTTCGTACAAGGATCATATCAAAATAAAATTCATGATCATGGTTGCGACTATTTAACGAAGTGGATAGAGGTCGAACCCCCTGGCCAGAATAACATCACACAACATCCTTCGTCTCTACAAACAAAACGTGCTTGCCCGATTCGGCATACCACAAGCACTTGTCACCGACAATGGGACGCAGTTCACTGACCAAAGCTTCCAAGACTTCATTTCCAGTCTCGATACAAACAAGCACTTCACGTCCGTCGAACACCCTCAAACCAACGGGCAAGTTGAGGCCGTAAATAGAGTCATCTTGCAAGGACACAAACGCAGGCTGGGCAAAGCCAAAAAGGGGTGGGTCGAAGAGCTGCACAGCATCCTATGGGCTTACCGAATGACACCACACTCGATGACCAGCGAAACCCCATTTCGACTAACCTATGACACTGAAGCCGTAATCCTCGTGGAAATTATGGAGCCATCCAGAAAAACTGAAGTCCCTTTAGACGAGGAACTAAATGACGAGACCCTAAAGGAAGAGCTCGACCTGGTCGAAGGAAATCCGATCAGGAGCAACTCTTCGCGAAGTCACACTGAAACAACAGATAGCCCTACGTCATGACACCAAAGTCATAAAACGTGAATCTAGGTCGGCCAGTCTAGTCTTGCGGAAGAAATCAGAATGATTCTCGTGAAACAAAGTTGGTTGCCAACTCGGAAAGACCTTACCGCGTCCGCGGGGCAACGGGCACTAGAGCGTACCACCCTCGAACGCTTAAGTGGAGAACCACTACCTTGACCATAGAACGCTACAAAGCTGAAACAATATTACAGTTAGGCCCCTAATAAACGTCGGGCCCCAACAATCGACGTACCCTATCCGACAAACGACAGGATTTGCTCGACCATGGAAGCATGTTGAGGTATGAACATAGCCTTCAACCAATAACGAAAGGCGGGTTTTTTCTCATTGGTGGAACGGAACCTTAACCCGACGGGGACACCTCGACCGAGCTCCACCATTGAAGTACCCAATAGGGAGAACACCCAGCTCGCAATGGGAAGTTCACGCCACGAAGTCAAGAACCTGACCGCGATCTTGACCTCGTCCATACAGACTCCTACTCCTCTTCCTCGACACATCCTAACATGTGTCGACCACAACTAAAGTCGAGCACAAACCTCCACTTATCAAATTTCCACACTGGAATAAGCATGTCAAGCATAAACGACAAGTAAACATCTAACGACAAGTAAAGGCATTCAGAATCAAAGGCACGCAGATCCGAACAAAAGATAATCGGGTGAAGCCCTTATCAAAAAGTTTACAAAAATATGGGCATGCAGGCCCCAATCCAAGTGATTACAAAATTATGGGCACGCAGGCCCAAACAAAACAACCAAATTACCAAGAAAACATCAATCACTCCTCAGAGTCCCTCTTTGGTCTCTGGCTCAGAAGATTCAGGAGGAGGGACTACTCTACCATCAACCACCTTGGACAAAACTTCAGCGCCTTCAGTATTGAGCCCCGGGTTCAACAAGGTTAGCTAAACCATCGCAGTCTCAAAGTCGTCGGACAATGCGTCCATGCAATCCAACTCAAGAACCTGGATTCGAGCAGCCAGTTCTGCACGAGTCTTCCAGTTGGCAATTCCCTCTGGCTCATCTTTCGGAGACAACATAGAAACCTTCAAATCAGCGACCTCCTTCTCCTGATTTTTCTTCTCGAGCAGCAATGAGTCCCTTTCCTCATAAGTTTTGGCCACCTTCTCCTTTTCTTTCTCTAGCTCATCATCCTGTGCCCGGAACTTTTCCTCGCCTCGCTCGAGAGCGGTCTTCAACTTCTGCGCTTTTTCCAGGAGAGCCACGTTCTCCGACTCCATTTTGCTCACCATGGCAAAAGAATTGGCCCCCTCATCTCCGCGACCTTCATTAGACCAACCATGCTCGATGCCAGATGTTTTTTCTACCTTCCTCATCGAGCCGCCTGATGATGGCGGACTCATCATCAGACATGGCCAGGGGAAGTCCTTCGAAAAAATCCTTCTCAACGAAGCAAGGAGTAAGGTTAAAGGCTCGAGCACCTGGTCCGTCTTCAGTCAAATCCACAGGCTCACTTTCAGGGCCACCCCTCTTCTTCACCGACACGGTCGCACGCTGAACGACATCACGAGACCCTGACGAAGCACTGGACCCATCCTTGACCTGCTCGAGAATAGGGCCAAGGCGCGTAGGCTGGTTAGGCTTCATTATCCTCTTACTGTTCTTTTTGTCCTGGGTCATCTTCAATAAACGTTCGCGACGCTCGACCATCTTACCTACAAAAACAAAAACAACATGCTCAAGTTAGTACCGATAGAGGGACGTGCCTGAAACAAATTAAAAACAAAAAAGCATTAGAGTCACGCGGACAGAGACCCAAAAGAGTCATGCCATCCCCCCGGTAGGTACGACATTCAACAAGCGCTTTGGTGTTGATCGGGGCGGGCCTCAAATGTAGGTTCACCATCTTCACCAAGGATGTTGTCTCCCTCCCTCGTCACCCACCTGGAAGGGAAGAAACCATCGATGAATTTTTTGAGAATACCGAAAGCCCCCTCATCCTCGACACCCATGCTGTCAGCAGGAGTATGATATTGGTCAAGCTTGTGGTCGTAATGAGCTAGACACCAATGGATAGGAAACTTGAAGAGCCTCATGATCTCTTCGTCAAGAAAAGCTTCCTCATCCTCGTCGATGATAGAAATTGGGTCGAACACCGCATCCACTGCCTCTTGGGATGAGGGTTGCACGATATACCATTTGTCCTTGAAGTCACAGACAAGTCCATATACATCCTGAACGGTCTCTTGGATTGCTTGAGAGAAACCCAATTATGCTTTCCTTTTAAACTGCCGTTGAAGATGGAAAACTCTGAAGAACAAAGAAATTGTTGCCCCAATCTTTAGATATCGGCAAGTGATCTCGAAAGCCCGTATAAAAGCGATTGTGTTGGGGTGCACTTGGGAGGACGCCAAAGACAAATGATTAAAGACGCCCATTTGAAAGTCACTAAAGGGAAGACGAAGCCCCAAATCTCTGAAGACAATCTCATACATAGGGAAGCAATTTTCCTGGAAAGTCGAGCATATTCTGGCCCTAGGGGGTCGGGCGAAAGATCATAAAATTTCTTCTGAAACCTTCCTGGTTGCCGCCATATTCGACGATCGTGGACACCTCCCTCCAAGTATTGCTAAAAACCAAGGCTATTCCTCGAGGCTCTGGCCCGGCCCAGTA